>CM069906.1:57703386-58362127 GCA_036172215.1 Camellia granthamiana | reverse complement strand
GAAGGAAGAAGAGAGGAAAAAGGGGATTAGGCTCAATCTTCTCCAATTGAAGAACCAAAGGTAAGATTTCATGGAATAGCTTGTTGATTCTTGATGTCTAGCATATTGAACTCAAGATTATGGCCTTAAATGTTATGATTGATGATTATATGGCATGTTTGAGAAAGAACCTCCATGGAAGTTTAGAATGAAGCTTTAATGTGTCTTTGTTATGGATTTCCAACTTAATTCATGTGTTTCTACCTTGATTATGAGTTTGATCTTGTTTATGGTCCATGTGGGTTTTTAGTTGGAAGCCTTGATGTTGAAATTATGTGATTTTGCATATTTTGGGTCTGATTTCATAAGAAGGGAAGAAAAGGATGAAGTGTAGAAGAAGAACCAGAATTCCAGAATTTCGCGTGGTCCGCTCGAGCGGAGGGAAGCTCGCTCGAGCGGAAAAATCAGCCTCCCGGAAGTTTTGAGAAATTGTACTGTCCGCTCGAGCGGAAATGTGGGCGCTCGAGCGGGAAGGCTTATTTTCAGAAAAGTTTTGAAAGTTGTTCTATATGATTTTCACGTGTGTAATTGCATCATTAAACATCTTATGAGCATGATATGGATATGAAAGACTGAAAAGAAGAAAGAGAATGATATGAATGATATGAATTATTGATGATGAATGCTAAGGCAATGTGTTATACGGTTAATGTTTGCAGGTCAGACTGAGAAGACCGTGCCATCGGTATCGGAAACCCACTGTAAGTAACGTTTCCGTAAAGATATGTTATTATGATTTATGTTCCAAATGCTATACGATATGTTATGATTTTGAAATGATAAGTGTTTTCTGTGAACGAAGGTCCTAGTTTGCGAATCTAGTATGGCATCCATAGGTAGTCCTAACGGACCAGTTTACGAGATCTCGTCAGTCGATTAATCGGTGTACGGACCGGTTACTCTAGTCGTAAGACAACCCATGTTTAGTCCCTGTGGAGTATGCCATTACGTATGTTGATATGATGATTGATATATGTTTATGATTGATTTATTATGGATTTATGAAATGTTGGACTTCGTTCACTAACCTCTTTACTGTTATGTTACTTGCTGAGCTCTAGCTCATTGTTTGTATTTATGTATTATAGGTGAGCATTCTGGGAGTCGAGCCCAGGCGGAGTCTTGATCGAGCCGCCATTCTGTAGCCACCAGAGTTTTGAGTGCCTCAAGCCGGGGCCAGGCCTGGAAGGCCGTTTTGAGAGCTTCCTTGTTGTACCCGAGTCTTGTAATGTATATATGGATTGTTTTGTTGCATGTTATGTATATGTTGTGGGTACTTAACATTATTTTTGTCATGTAATTATCTGTTCATATAAATGCACAGCTCTTTGGACTATTAGTTTCTATTTTCGCTTCCGCGAGCCCCGTTTATTTATGTTTTGTACAGTAAGGCCTGTGGTAATCTAGGATTACTGGCCGGTCTCGTCACCAAACTTCTAGGGGCGGGTTTGGGGCGTGACAACAAGCCTCCGGCAAACCGCTCAGGAATAGCAGATGGCAAACACGGTGTCCTAGGCGCACCAATGCAAATGCAATGCAAAGAAACACACAAGTGTAGTCAAAACCAGATATCACGAGTTCGAGTCAAGTTCTCTAAATCCCCAGCAGAGTCGCCAGAAACTGTAGACGTCCCCCGAACGCATCCCGGGGCGAGGAGTGCGAGTCCCCCCCGTTCTGGTTCGATATTGGGTCACTACAGTTCGAATGACTCAAATGTCACGGTTCTAAATCTCGAACCAAAGAGTCCAAATCCGGCAAATCGTTTTGAAAACAGATTTTTTGAAAGAAGTGCCAAACATGGACTGCTTTGCCAGATACAGAATCGCCACCTAAATATTTTATAATGGGAAATTTAGGAAACCCTGACTCGGTGCCATAGGCCACGTGTCCGTCATCACCAAAGTTGCCTCGGCTCGGGAACTTGGGTACGATTGGGGAAGGTCACTTCGTGAGCACCCCCGCTCGCCCGGTCAACGACCGGCCTCTACTAACCATAATATCTTATTTTGAAAACATTGTATGCTCTTATTCCGGTTATTAGCCTAGGTTACTATGTGATGCGCACAGCATACAAGTATAGACTGAGTCGCCTGAATTGGAACAAAACATTTCATGTTTATTTTTGAAAGATGGTTTGCTACCCGTAGGTAGGCTTAAGATGCAGATTTTGCCACCCTCGGGTGGGCTTAGAAAACATGGTATTGCCACAATCTAGTGGGCTTAAAACAAACAATCAATGCATTATTCCAATTCAGATAACCCAACCTTCACCCACAGGCATTCAGGCAGTTATATCACATAAGCAATTAGCCTCATGGTAAGCATGCTATTCATGGCAGTCACTCACACGCATGCAAGGATGCTAAAGCATAAAACTCACTGAGTACTCCAAGCCAAAACAGAAGCTCATTAGAAACCATGCATGATCCTAAATGTGCTGAAATGCCTAATGCAACACATGCAAAATGCAACTATAGCAGGCTCGGCTATTCTAAACATGGCATGTGGAATGCTACAACTAACACGTATTCAATTTGGAATTGAAATACAAATGCAGTTTGTATGATGCGCCGAGCCCGGTGCATGCAAAGCAGATGAATGATGCAAACATGCTGTCATACTGTATGCTAATTGAAATATGCCCTATATCTAACCATTATAAGCAGGTAAATAAAAGGGAGAAAGACGTGGGGTTGGAAGACATACATCACACTCACCCACACTTATTACAATTATGCCCTCGCGCAGAGGGTCCAAATAAATATACAGTCCCAAATGAAAGAATAATACAGTCCAAATAATACAGATTCCTAATTAATTAACAGATTAACTAAGAAAACTGTAAACTGGCATGCAAGCCAGGGGCTGCCTTGTTTCTGATGAACGATGTATGTTGGGCTGCCTTCTCGCGGAAATCCATTGGGATGCCCCAATTAGCCTCTGTTTGCAATGTTTCTCGAAATGCGTGCCAGACTCCGAAAAGTTGCTGATTCTTCATTTTGCTGCAACAGAGAGCAGGAAAAGGGCATAGCAATGTATTTCACAAATATATGCATGCCTCGATCCTCGTGCCACCAATCACGCATATCGATGCATGATGGCCGAGGAGCCGAATTGCACAACTCAATATAGGATGAATGCATGTGAATGCTACAAACAAAACCTAACTCTATCATGGATAATCCGGAGTGTCGGTGACTTGGGAATTGAGATCCGTTCCGTCACTCGGAGTACGGAACGTACCTCGTTTCCCGTGCCCGGGCTAACTCCTATCCCGAACATGATGCAATATGCATGATATGCATGCAATGCAGCTAACATATGACCTAGCATGCACAATGCTATGAAAATGAGATGCCTCGAAATGCGTGCACGCGGGCACGCACACCAAGAAAATGATCCTAAGGCATGAAATGGCATACGCAATGCAAATTGGACTTATACCAACATGAGAGAGCCTCAGCCACACTCACATAAGAAGCCGTCGGATAAAAAAAAGTGCCTCGAAATGCGTGCACACGGGCACGCAAACCGAGGCAATGACATAAAGGCATAAAATAGCCTGAAATGTGATATACAATGAGACTAAAATGAGATGCCTCGAAATGCGTGCCCACGGGCACGCAAACCGAGGAAATGGCATACGGAATGCAACAGGACTAAAATGAGATACGCAATGCAATATGGGCTTACACTAACGTGAGTGAGCCTCAGTCACACTCACATAAGAGGCCGTGAGATGAAAATGAGATGCCTCGAAATGCGTGCACACGGGCACGCAAACCGAGGCATGTGGCATACACGATGCAATGAGACTAAAATGGCATACAGGATGCAAAATGGACTTATACTAACATGAGTGGATCTCAGCCACACTCACATAAGAGGCTGATGGATGAAAATGAAGTGCCTCGAAATGCGTGCACACGGGCACGCAAACCGAGGCAATGGCATACAGGCATGAAATGGCATGGAAATGATATGCAAACATGCAAATGAATTTCAGCACTCACAAATGATGCAAAACAGTCCCGAAAGGTGGGGAAATGACACCAAATGCACGGAATGGTCCCGAAATGCGATATTAAGCACCCGAAATGGCCTATAACTATGCAATGCATGCACAATATGGACATGGAATGAAAATACAGTAGCAAGGCAGCCCCAAGACAAGCATTTTTTCAGTAGAAAACAAGGCTAAACAGCAAGCACACATAGGATTAAGCAAGAATGCAAAAATGGCTCCGCAAGAGGGATATTGAAGTAAGTAATAAATGCAAAGCTCAAACAAGAAAATATCCTTCTACAACACTGAAGAGGGCCTAAAAATATGAACATTTACAGTAGATGACATCCCCCAAATCAGTATGCAAACATGCTAAGAATGCCATGCAAGAACTAGGATACTATAGGCTATAACATGAGGTACCCCAAACATTCATCAAACCAGCAAATACCCTTAATGAAATATGTCAAGAAGATCAAAATATGACTCTTTCCAGACCTGATGATGGCCGAAAATAGAATCTAGATAGGCTTAACAAAGCATGCAAAAATGGGGGTCAAAGAGGGGTATAATGACAAGTATAACATGGAGACCCCCAACAAAGTTGATCCCTTCTACAATGTTGTAGAGGGACCCAAAATAATCCTACTCACAGTTCATGACATGCTCCAAAACAGATCACATATAGGACAAACAAATCATGCAAATTTACGGTAAATGTGAGAGATTATGAAGCAAGTGCATGATAGAGAGGCCAAACAGGGTTGAGCCCTTCTTCAATGTTGAAGAGGGACTCAAAATAGGCACACTCACAGTTTACATTATGCTCGAAAACAGATCACTCATAGGCTAGAAATTTCATGCAAGATTATGGCATATAAGATGATATTGAAGCAAGTACCAAATGGAGGGCTCAAACAAGGTTGAGCCCTTAAACAAACATGAAGATAAGCTCAAAAGAGTACCCCTTTCAGTTAGGGTCGGAGCCTAAAACAGTGAGCAAATAGGCTTAAGAAATGAAGCAAGAAAATACTACAAAAGAGGGAGATTGAGACTTACCCTTGTAGACCCTTTCTTTTCTACCTCTTGGCTTGAGGAATGTTGCTTCTAAGCCTCTGAGAACCTCTCCTTGCTGCTGGAAATGGAGTGGTGATGGGGATGCTTGGTGATGATGAAGAAATGGCACCAAACTTGAAGAAAAATGACTTTGGGGCTTGGAAATGGAGAGAAATGGGAGGTGGAAGGTGTATCTCTCTCTCAAATATGTCTAACAATTGTCCAACCTTGAGCCAAGAAGCCAAGCCTCTCCTTTATAGAGGAGAGGCATCAAAAATATCTAAGGGTCCTCTCTAATCCTCCATACACGTGTATGGAGGATTGTCCATTTGGCAACCAGCTGGCACAGCTGGAATACACTGAGGGAGAGGAAAATGGCCGGCCAGCTTAACGGGGCAAAATGGTCATTTTACAAAAGGGGTGGCCGGCCAGCTACTTTTCAGGACAAAAAATGGGCTGTCGGGAAGAAAGCTGGCCGGTGGGTGCTAGAGAAGTCCAAATGTGGCCATTCAAGTGTCCAAATTGAAGCCCCGGAAGTTAGCTTTCCAAAGGCGCAAACCTTGCATCAAAATTCCTCCTGTGGAAAAAGTTATGCCAGTTTCCGTGAAGCCGCGCAGATTTCGGTTCAACCGGAGTGATGCCTTACTTCAATCAACCATATCTCCTCCATCCGGAATTGAACTTAGGAGATTATTAAGTGAAAAATGAAGCCTCGGAAGTAAGCTTTGCAATGGTGGTGGCCTCAAACTTTAATTCCTCTTGTGCAAAGAGTTACGCCTGTTTCGGTGAAGCCGCGCAGACTTTTCCTTCCCGGATTCATGCTGAACCACTTTTGACCAAACAAAAAAGTTGGTTGTCAAAACAATTGCTGGCCTCCCACCCTCCTACAAGCTTCCTAACCATGAAAATAAGGCCTCCACCAAAAATGAGCCCAAACCGATGCGAAATGAAGGTTCGGGGGCCGAAACGCGCAGTTCGGGACCCCGAAAACTGACTGTTGGGCACCGGGAGTGGTGTTTGACCACGAAGTCGGTCCCTCGGACCCCAGTGTCCCTCGAAAGGGAGTAAATGAGATGCATGCCCAAAACCGGAGGAATCGGAGATGGTTAGACGGTCCCGAACCGAAGCACACGGCCTGACGGCTCCGAAAACCGGGAACCGGGCTCCGAAATGGGCAAAATGGCCTACGGCCACGAAATGTAGCACACGGCCACTGGGGGATGGTCTACTGGACCTCTCCCTCCCCTCAGGAAGAAAAACAGAGAAAACCGAGTCCGGTTCGCAAACCGAGGCAAGGTACAAAAGAGGGTTCGGGAGTCCGGAGGCCAGGCTCGCGGCCGCGACTCTGAAACTTCTGGACGAGCACAATATGCAACATCACCAAGCGCTCAATCGGTGACGTCTGAGTCTTAAGGTCGGTCAAAAATGGGGTGTCTACAGTTGCCCCTCTTTGACAGAACTCGGAAGTCACAAGTGACGGGAGTGAATGTCAAAGCCCAGAGACGACCCATTTTTGACAAGGCCGAAGACTTAGACAAAGCAGACAAGCATACAAGATAAATAGAGATGTGCCCGCAGGCGTACCCGCAGGCAAAAGGGGCAAAATGCAAAATGATACGCACAGGATCAGATGTAACTCAATGATCATGCAAGTGCAGCAAGCTGTAATGAAAGGAAGTATTCGCAAATAGATGCAACAGTTTTAAGCAAGAATGCAAAGCAACAACTACATTCATGCAGTTAGGAATGCGGAGAATTATTCAATTCTCGTCGCGTCTCACACGGAGAAGATACGATACCTGCGCGATTCGTCTGGTCGCACCAGCCTCAAATGAACCGTACATACAATATCGTGCCTGCAAAAGAGAGAAATTCAACAAGAACAATATGCTAACAACATATATTCAATGTGATTCCTGTGATTCCGAAAGTTTGACACACGCGGTGCTGGCGGATGAATGCATAAAGCAGTGTGATACAGGTAAGGTGCGCAAGATAGCGCGATGCGACGCACTAACAAGTGCAGGTGAGATGCGCAAGATAGCACGATAAAATGTATGCACAATGCAAGTAATTTGCACAAAATAGTGCGATGCGCAAAAATAGCGCGAGTAATACAATGCACAAAATAGTGCGATGTGACATGCAAAGCACAGGAACAGTGCGATTGAGGTGCGCAAAATAGCGCGATGAATGTAATGCGCAAGACAGTGCGAATGATAAACTGCACAAAACAGTGCGATTCAGGTGCGCAAAATAGCGCGAGTGATTTGAAATGCACAAGATAGTGCGATTGATTAACTGCACAAAACAGTGTGATTCAGGTGCGCAAAATAGCGCGAGTGATTTGAAATGCACAAGATAGTGCGATTGATTTGAAATGCACAAGATAGCGCGAATGATAAACTGCACAAAACAGTGCGATTCAGGTGCGCAAAATAGCGCGAGTGATTTGAAATGCACAAGATAGTGCGATACACTAAACAGCGCGATTGCTTTGAAATGCACTAAACAGCGCGATACGCTAAACAGCGCGAGTGATAAACTGCACAAAACAGTGCGGTGCGCAAAATAGCGCGAATGTAAACTGCACAAAACAGTGCGATGGAGGTGCGCAAAGTAGCGCGAATGATAAATTGCACAAAACAGTGCGGTGCGCAAAATAGCGCGATTGATATGCAATGCACAAGATAGTGCGAGTGAGATACAACCACAAGATGCACAAGACAGTGCAAGTGAGATACAAAGTGTAAGTGCACAAGACAGTGCGAGCGAGATAAAATACACAAAAAAGTGTGATAAAAATGCATCTTCTATGCAAGTATGGGGGCATTTTCTATGCAATATTGAAAGCAAGCATATTCTATGCATGAAACAAGTAAAGCATATTCTATGCGGAATCGAAAGCAAGCATATTCTATGCATGAATCATAACGATGCGCGGCACGCATGTAACAACAGTGTATATGAAAGCTCGCATTCTATGTAATAGAGGAGCATCAGATATGTACTCTGGTGCCTCTGATTTACCTCTTAGAGGACTTCACAACATACTTAGCTCAAAAAGGGGCACACCCTGTTCAAATTGGCGAGAGATAACATCTGCATGTAAAACCCTCGGTGTTGCTTGGACTGTCATTCTGACTTGAAGCAGGCTTACACTTGAGGTAGAGGCGCACTCACACTTTGGTAGTATTAACAAGGCCTGAAGAGGTACATCCGGAATACAATCACGGAACTTGCTGAAGGTGAAACTCACTCAGATGCTTCGATTTTCCTTCTTTTCTTTTGCTTTGCAGTCCGGAACCTAAATAGCTTCAGATAGGTCCTTGTTTTACTGTTCTGACATGACCTGGGTTGAACCCTGCGATTTTACGAAAGAACGAATCTCGTTTTGCACAGATGTGGAGAACGGCACGGCACTCGGAGCACAAAACGATTTTAATTTTTTGAAATCGAGAGATGAGTTTTTGACCAGGTATTGAGCCTACGACTAAACACAGCAAAATGACTCAACAAGGAAATAAAAGGCACACAACCTAGTCACATCGAGTAACACTCGAAACGACTCAAAACAAGAATCGAGATAAAACAAAAAGACACGACACTCAGACGTGCACAGGGAGCCTGTTTCATCGGGTAGTGTTTCCCACCCTTTCTCATTTGTGGTTCTCACATCACTCGGCCCTCAAGCTCTGTTTTTTTCTGAAAAAAGCCCTTTTCTCACTTTTTCTCTCATCGCACATCTCTCTATTCTTCAATCTCTCATTTTTTTATCCCTCCCCTGGGTGGTTGATGGATAAATAGGAAGTTGCGGGCTCTTGCACCTAGCATGCTGTTAGATTCTCTTTCTTCCGCTCACAGCTAGTGAATTCCTCCCATAGAAGGGTTGCGCTACAACTGGGTGTGTAGCAAATCGGCAGCTAGTATCTGTTGATGATGCTTTGCTGGGGAGTTTGGACGTGATAAGATCTGTCCAGATGATGGAGTGGAATATCTTGCCCCATTCCAGTTCGTGCTTCGCGCTTGGCTTGATACCTCGCTGCTTGGAGGGTAAGAGAACTTTCAGCCCTTTGTTGTGCCCTTTTCTGGCGAATACGATGCCCTTTCCGACGAGTAGAGTGCCCTTTTCTAGCAAGTATTTTGACAAGGGGGAAAAGACAGAACTCCTGACTCAACTGTGCCCCTAGTTCATCATTTTGACCATTTTTTGTTTTTGCTTTCTACTAAAACAGTTTTGACCAACATGAGAGTTAGATTAACATGCTTGTTCAATTTTTGATTTGAAATCATGCAAGTCAGGCTATGAGCACTGAAAATTTTCCTTTTTTGGGTCCAAGAAATGGTCCAGTTTTGGAAAATTTGAAATAATTTTCGAGAGAATTAGTCAACCTCAGTAAAAATTCTCAAAAACTATTTTTGCAAACGGCCATTGCTCAATGAGCATGAAACCTACTCTTGTGATGCACAACCTCAGATCCGAAGGAAAATTGCCCCTTGTTTGAAAAGAGCTGCATGGCAACGGAAAGCTGCCCCTTGTTTGAACGGCACCGCGGCGCATTGAATGGCAACGGAAAGTTGCCCCTTGTTTGAATGGCACCGCGGCGCGTTGAATGGCAACGGAAAGTTGCCCCTTGTTTGAACGGCACCGCGGCGCATTTGCAGTCAGTCCTCAGAGCGACGAACACAAACAGACTCTCGGATACAGAGAAGGCAGAGATGATCAAAACCATTACATGGACACAATCAAATTTGAATTGTTTTACGGCTGGACTTCAGAATGAAGTTGCCTACGTATCCCAAAGATGGGAATCAAGCCTTACGTAGTTCGGGGTTAAGGTACACTCGGGTATTTAACCTTTCCTTTTATGCTCTAACTTTTGCCAAGGCGCCCGTCGCGGATTTTCGACCTTGCGAGCTTTGGTCTTCTTCTTTTTTTTCAATTTTTGTATCTTTTCATTCTTTTTCTTTTTTTTTTGCATTTTCTTTTTTTTTTTTTTTTGCATTTTTTCTCTTTTTTTCTTTTTCTTTTCTTTTGCATTCTTTTTTTTTGCTTTCTTTTTTTGTTTTTTTTCTTGCTCTAACTTTTGCCTGGGTCGCCCTTCCGGGTTTTTGACCCAGCGAGCCTCTCAAGGGTAAAAGTGTAGCTTGGTCCATGCCAAATGGTTGTAGGGTTTCGAAGCCATCCGTATCCAGGAGAGTGGCTGTTGATTTGCAAGAGGACTCATCTTCAGCTCTTCGAGCATGTCTGATATCTTTGCCCCTAGTTCGAAGGGTACTTCTGTTCTAGCTTTGCAAGCTTCTTCTGATCTTCTTGATCCGACTTTCCTAGCCTCTTGTTCGAGGGCTGCTTCAAATCTGGCCACACAGGCCTCACATCATAGTTGACCGTTGAACCTTCTGAATTCAAGTTCAAGGTTTGGAAGCAAAGGGGTTGAATCTCGAGGCTGAGAGCGATCCTAGGCTGCACAATCTCAAGAGCAATTCCACACAGATCTTCGCAGGATCGCGCAAAACATTTTATTTTTTGAAAATTTTTAAGAAAGCGACAAATCGCTCGCGCTGAAGATAGTATGAAACTAGTCTGGATCAAGCCAGGGTCCTTCTCAGTACTCACGCTAACAAGCATGATTTCATTCATTAAGGGCTTAGCACGCCTCTCTTTCTCTCAGTTGATCAAAGTTTTGCAAATCCCGAGGAATTCCTTCCTCATCGTTTTCACCGCAGTGTTCAAAAAGTTTTGAAAAAACTCAGGTCATTACAATGACTTCAAGGCACAAGAGAGCAGGTGGAATGCACTGCCATTTCATTTAAATCCCGGCACAACTAGCACACGGCAGAAGCAAACGCGAGAGCTTGAAAATCACTGCTGTTTTATTCAAATTTGTTGACATTACTGGCCCCCTGGCAGAAACAGACTCAAGACAAAACGAAAAGACAAACACGAAACAAAATGGTGACGCCCGAGGTAACACCCCCCGGAATCACCCGACTCCTATACAATAGGACTGACTCGATACAACAAGACAGACCCAAAACAAAAAGACTGACTCAGAACAAAAGGACAGACTCAGAACAAAACAACAAGACTGACCCAATACCCAAGTCAGAATGCAAAATTAACAGCACTTGTACATTGCTCAAAACAGTGCATGCCACCCACCACAGCTGGAGTAATCTGAGCGCCATCCGCAGGTGGTTCATCCCTCGATCACATAATCACATTATCCCCCAAGTTCACTGACCCAGTGCCGATAGACTTTGCAGAGCTTAGTGCGACAATGACCCCGTTGTCAATCAGATCCTGTACTTCATGGCGAAGACGGAAGCAGTTGTCGGTAGTATGGCCAGTTTGCTGATGGTATGCACAGTACCGGGTAGCATCATGCATAGCCGGAAGAGGGTTCGGGAGAGGCCGAGGCTCAAGGGGTTTGAGATGGCCTTGTCCAGCAAGGATTTGGAAAGCTTTGGACAAAGGCATGTGGAGGGCATGGAAGACCCTCTGACCTCGGGGTTGGTACTTCTGGGTTTGTGGATTTTTACTGGGCGCACCAGCAAAGGGATTGGCAGGTGCTGGCCCGGCTTGCTGATCTCTTCCAAGCACGGGATTAGAGCTGAAAGGAACATTCTTGGTACAACGGCCATTCTCCCGGCTTGCCTCTTGATTCAAACTGCCCCCAGCTTGAGTGGCAAAAGTGTCGTCCACAGTTTTTGCAACAACCGCGAGCACTTGTTCTTTGTTCAGTCCCTCGGCTTTCAAAGCCTCAACAGCCAACAGAAGATGTTCATGGGGATCCATGTCCGCCCCTACCTTGTTCTTTCCACTCGCCCCGACTTTGCCAAGGGATTGGCCTTCTCCCAATGCAGCCCGTCCCAAGCTTGGGGAGCCTTTTGACATGAACTTCCTGGTAGGCGATGTGGTTGATGATGGAGCCAAAACTCTAAAGGCTAAATCCGCCACTGTTCTCTGAAGATCTTCAATCATCCTCATCAGCTCGGAAGTAGTGGGTTCATGGGTTTGGGATGATTGGGGTTCAGATGCACCCATCATGCATATGTCCATGCTTTCCGGGATAAACACCTCAGGCTTGGGTAGATGGGCCGGGGTGATGTATATGCTGGGGTCATAGGTGGATGGCAGTGTATGGATGAGATTGAGGTAGGCGGGAAATGTTTGGTCATTGGGATCTGAAGGTGGAGCTATCGTCCGGTTGTCGATGAGATTTTGGACCTCATGACGAAGGCGGTAGCAACGGTCGGTGCCATGACCGCACTGCTGATGGTACATACAGTACTTAGCGGGGTTATGTCTGGCTGGGAGTGGGTCGGGAAGAGGTTGAGGATCGAGGGATTTGAGATGCCCTCTTTCCATCAGGAGTTTTAGTGCGCTAGTCAGGCTCATATAGAGAGGGGTGAAAGTTCTGCCCTGGGCTCGGGCTGGGTCGGCTGTTTGCAGGCTTGGGTTGGTGAAAGGGTTGGCTGTGGCGACTGTATTGATTTCAGTGGGTTCGGGAATAGTGCTACTTCCGGCATTGGTACTCCTTGAAATCACCCTCCTTGTCAGTTCACCTGTTCTGGGAATGATCCCGCTGTTGAACGCATTCTCGACCTGAACCCCCAGTTCATGCAAACTTTTGAAAGTGAATAGCGGAGCGACTATCAATTTTTGCAACATATCATGCTCGAGGTTCCGCACCATCATCTGCACTTGATCCCTCTCAGAAGGGCGGCGATCTGTCATCTGTGCTGCCTTTGCTCTCCACCTCGCAACAAATTTCACAAAAGGCTCTTTTGGGTTTTGGCGGGTTGCTTCAAGCTCTTGGATGGTCATTTCAACTTGGGTATTGTAGGAATACTGATCGACAAAGGTCTCAGCCAATTCTTCCCAGTTTTGGTTCACTTTATCCTCCAACTTAGCGTACCAAGTGGCTGCTACACCTGACAGGGTCCTTCCATACAGAGAGAGTTTCTGTGGCTTAGTCAGACCCATCGGCTTCAGGACATCCAAGAAAAGTCGGATATGTACCATTGGATCTCCAGACCCGTCGAAACGGTCAATATATGGCATTTTGAATCTGTCTGGGAGCCGGACGGCAGACTCGGTGTGCCCATCCTCGATGTCGGGAATGAAGTTAAGGCCCTGTGCCTTTTTGAATTGCTTCTCAAGGTTTGCGATTTTCACCGCGGTTAGATCGAGGTCATTAGCATCAAGGGGATAAAGCCTCTCATTAGGCTGCACCAGGGGTCTGACAACTCGGGTTTGAGTCAACCTTTCTCGAGGATTCGAACACTGCAAATCTTCAACTGGCGGAATTGGGTCAAAGTTCGGCTGGGGTCCCAAAGCTGGATGTGAGGCAGATGCCCCAGATGGGCGCTGTGTTTCAATAGTGGTCTCAGCCTGCATGGCAGTTCCCTGATTTGGTGCTGCTATCACGGCCACAAATTCTTCCGAACCCTGTGCCATCACGGGTCTACTGATGATGTGACTGGTGACTGTCGGATCAGATGAACCAATGAGCCCTGTCTGGCCTTTCTTTGCCTTGCCTCAGCAAAAGAACACTAGTTGCCCTTGAATTGAATCTCTGACCTAACAAAGTCTATCAGCACTAGTCCAATGTACCCGGGGGATTTCGGAGCCTTCTGAAGCTATGGTTCCCAGGACTACCTAGCAAAAGAGAAAACGGACAGCATCTCAGCCCAATTTCACCAGAATAGATACGAACAAAACCGAATGAGTGTGCTCTCTACTGAATTCTGCCCCCAAAATTCCGCCTGTAAGCTGATACCCTCAGGTAAACTGAATCCCAAAATACTGAACTGGTGCCCGCGGGCCTGATGTCCAAACTTGCAAACTGATACATGCATTCCCTGTAGAGACGCACTCTAAAAGCACATAACAAGCAAGTGAGAGCCAAAACACCCCTATGGAGGGGTAGGGTTTCCCTGTCCTATTTTGTCAGGAGCTAGGGTTTGACTACGCACGCAGCAGCTTCAAACAACCTATAAACGGGTAAGCAACCTGTCCTAGTTTGGAATGGTCACTATGGATCCGAATATGCACTAGGTCGAATGGTCAAAAAGGGTGCCCCGGTAAAACCAGGGTTTGTGTTCCCATACTGGCAGAGCCCGTAACCGGTCAGCCTTATGGACATGCCTTGACAAGACAAGCCTCCGGCAAACCGCTCAGGAATAGCAGATGGCAAACACGGTGTCCTAGGCGCACCAATGCAAATGCAATGCAAAGAAACACACAAGTGTAGTCAAAACCAGATATCATGAGTTCGAGTCAAGTTCTCTAAATCCCCAGCAGAGTCGCCAGAAACTGTAGACGTCCCCGAACGCATCCGGGGGCAGGAGTGCGAGTCCCCCCCGTTCTGGTTCGATATTGGGTCACTACAGTTCGAAGGACTCAAATGTCACGGTTCTAAATCTCGAACCAAAGAGTCCAAATCCGGCAAATCGTTTTGAAAGCAGATTTTTTGAAAGAAGTGCCAAACATGGACTGCTTTGCCAGATACAGAGTCGCCACCTAAATATTTTTTTAATGGGGAAATTTAGGAAACCCTGACTCGGTGCCAAAGGCCACGTGTCCGTCATCACCAAAGTTGCCTCGGCTCGGGAACTTGGGTACGATTGGGGAAGGTCACTTCGTGAGCACCCCCGCTCGCCCGGTCAAAGACCGGCCTCTACTAACCATGATATCTTATTTTGAAAACATTGTATGTTCTTATTCCGGTTATTAGCCTAGGTTACTATGTGATGTGCACAGCATACAAGTATAGACTGAGTCCCCTGAATTGGAACAAAACATTTCATGTTTGTTTTTGAAAGATGGTTTGCTACCCGCAGGTAGGCTTAAGATGCAGATTTTGCCACCCTCGGGTGGGCTTAGAAAACATGGTGTTGCCACTATCTAGTGGGCTTAAAACAAACATTTGATGAATTGTCCCAATCCAAATAACACAACCTCCACCCACAAGCATTCAGGCAGTTGTATCATATAAGCAAATAGCCTCATGGCAAGCATGCTATTCATGGCAACACTCACACGCATGCAAGGATGCTAAAGCATAAAACTTACCGAGTACTCCAAGCCAAAACAAAAGCTCATTAGAAATCATGCATGATCCTAAATATGCTGAAATGCCTAATGCAACACATGCAAAGATGCAACTATAGCAGGCTCGGCTATTCTAAACATGGCATATGGAATGCTACAACTAACACGTATTCAATTAGGAATTGAAATACGAATGCAGTTTGTATGATGCGCCGAGCCCGGTGCGTGCAAAACAGATGAATGATGCAAACATGCTGTCATACTGTATGCTAATTGAAATATGCCCTATATCTAACCATCATAAGCTGGTAAATAAAAGGGAAGAAAGACGTGGGGTTGGAAGACATACATCACACACACCCACACTTATTACAGTTATGCCCTCGCGCAGAGGGTCCAAATAAATATACAGTCCCAAATGAAAGAATAATACAGTCCAGATATTACAGTCCGAATAATATACAAATTCCTAATTAATTAACAAATTAACTAAGAAAACTGTAAACTGGCATGCAAGTCAGGGGCTGCCTTGATTCTGATGAATGATGCATGCCGGGCTGCTTTGGCGCTGAAATCCACTGGGATGCCCCAATTAGCCTCTGTTTGCACCTGCTCTTGAAATGCGTGCCAAGCTCCGAAAAGTTGTTGATTCTTCATTTTGCTGCAACAGAGAGCAGGAAAGTGGGCATAGCAATGTATTTCACAAATATATGCATGCCTCGATCCTCGTGCCACCAATCACGCATCTCGATGCATGATGGCCGAGGAGTCGGATTGCACAACTCAATATAGGATGAATGCGTATGAATGCTACAACAAAACCTAACTCCATCATGGGTAATCCGGAGTGTCGGTGACTTGGGAATTGAGACCCGTTCCGTCACTCGGGGTGCGAAACGTGCCTCGTTTCCCGTGCCCGGGCTAACTCCTATTCCGAACACGATGCAATATGCGTGATATGCATGAAATGCAACCTACATATGACCTAGCATGCACAATGCTATGAAAATGAGATGCCTCGAAATGCGTGCACGCGGACACGCAAACCGAGGCAATGATCCTAAGGCATGAAATGGCATACGCAATGTAAATTGGACTTACACTAACACGAGTGGACCTCAGCCACACTCACATAAGAGGCCGATGGATGAAAATGAAGTGCCTCGAAATGCGTGCACACGGGCACGCAAACCGAGGCAATGGGATATGGAATGCAATGAGACTAAAATGACAAATACAATGCAACATGGGCTTATACTAACATGAGAGAGACTCAGCCGCACTCACATAAGAGGCCGTCGGATAAAAAAGAAGTGCCTCGAAATGCGTGCACACGGGCACGCAAACCGAGGCAATGGCATACAGGCATGAAATGGCATGGAATATGATACGCAAACATGCAAATGAATTTCAACAACTAAAAATGATGCAAAACAGCCCCGAAATGAGGCGAAATGGCACCAAATGCAAGGAATGGTCCCGAAATGCGAATTTAGGCACCCGAAATGGCCTATGGCTATGCAAAACATGCACAATATGGACATGGAATGAAAATACAGCAGCAATGCAGCCTCAAGACAAGCATTTTTCAGTCATAAAAAGGGCTAAACAGCAAGCACACATAGGATTAAGTAAGAATGCAAAAATGGCTCCGCAAGAGGGATATTGAAGTAAGTAATAAATGCAAAGCTCAAACAAGAAAATATCCTTCTACAAAACTGAATAGGGCCTAAAAATATGAACATTTACAGCAGATGACATCCCCCAAATCAGTATGCAAACATGCTAAGAATGCCATGCAAGAACTAGGATACTATAGGCTATAACATGAGGTACCCCAAACATTCATCAAACCAGCAAATACCCTTCATGAAATATGTCAAGAAGATCAAAATATGACTCTTTCCAGACCTGATGATGGCCGAAAACAGAATCTAGATAGGCTTAACAAAGCATGCAAAAATGGGGGTCAAAGAGGGGTATAATGACAAGTATAACATGGAGACCCCCAACAAAGTTGATCCCTTCTACAATGTTGTAGAGGGACCCAAAATAAGCCTACTCACAGTTCATGACATGCTCCAAAACAGATCACATGTAGGCCAAACAAATCATGCAAATTTACGGTAAATGTGAGAGATTATGAAGCAAGTGCATGATAGAGAAGCCAAACAGGATTGAGCCCTTCTTCAATGTTGAATAGGGACTCAAAATAGGCCCACTAACAGTTTACATTATGCTCGAAAACAGATCACTCATAGGCTAGAAATTTCATGCAAGATTATGGCATATAAGATGATATTGAAGCAAGTACCAAATGGAGGGCTCAAACAAGGTTGAGCCCTTAAACAAATATGAAGATAAGCTCAAAATAGTGACCCTTTCAGTTAGGGTCGGAGCCTAAAATAGTGAGCAAATAGGCTTAAGAAATGAAGCAACAAAATGCTACAAAAGAGGGAGATTGAGACTTACCCTTGTAGACCCTTTCTTTTCTACCTCTTGGCTTAAGGAATGTTGCTTCTAAGCCTCTGAGAACCTCTCCTTGCTGCTGGAAATGGAGTGGGGATGGGGATGCTTGATGATGATGAAGAAATGGCACCAAACTTAAAGAAAAATGACTTTGGGGCTTGGAAATGGAGAGAAATGGGAGGTGGAAGGTGTATCTCTCTCTCAAATATGTCTAACAATTGTCCAACCTTGAGCCAAGAAGCCAAGCCTCTCCTTTATAGAGGAGAGGCATCAAAAATATCTAAGGGTCCTCTCTAATCCTCCATACACGTGTATGGAGGATTATCCATTTGGCAACCAGCTGGCACAGCTGGAATACACTGAGGGAGAGGAAAATGGCCGGCCAGCTTAAAGGGGCAAAATGGTCATTTCACAAAAGGGGTGGCCGGCCAGCTAGATTTTCTGGCCGGCCAGCTAGTTTTCAGGAACTGCCGGGAAGAAAGCTGGCCGGTGGGTGCTAGAGAAGTCCAAATGTGGCCATTCAAGTGTCCAAATTGAAGCCCCGGAAGTTATCTTTCCAATGGAACAAACCTTGCATCAAAATTCCTCCTGTGGAAAAAGTTATGCCAGTTTCCGTGAAGCCGCGCAGATTTCGGTTCAACCAGAGTGATGCCTTACTTCAATCAACCATATCTCCTCCATCCGGAATTGAACTTAGGAGATTCTTAAGTGCAAAATGAAGCCTCGGAAGTAAGATTTCCAATGGTGGTGGCCTCAAACTTTAATTCCTCTTGTGCAAAGAGTTACGCCTGTTTCGGTGAAGCCGCGCAGACTTTTCCTTCCCGGATTCATGCTGAACCACTTTTGACCAAACAAAAAAGTTGGTTGTCAAAACAATTGCTGGCCTCCCACCCTCCTACAAGCTTCCTAACCATGAAAATAAGGCCTCCACCAAAAATGAGCCCAAACCGATGCGAAATGAAGGTTCGGGGGCCGAAACGCGCAGTTCGGGACCCCGAAAACTGACTGTTGGGCACCGGGAGTGGTGTTTGACCACGAAGTCGGTCCCTCGGACCCCAGTGTCCCTCAAAAGGGAGTAAATGAGATGCATTCCCAAAACCAGAGGAATCAGAGATGGTTAGACGGTCCCGAACCGAGGCACACGGCCTGACGGCTCCGAAAACCGGGAACCGGGCTCCAAAATGGGCAAAATGGCCTACGGCCACGAAATGTAGCACACGGCCACTGAGGGATGGTCTACTGGACCTCTCCCTCCCCTCAGGAAGAAAAACAGAGAAAACCGAGTCTGGTTCGCAAACCGAGGCAAGGTACAAAAGAGGGTTCGGGAGTTCGGAGGCAGGGCTCACGGCCGCGACTCTGAGACTTCTGAACGAGCACAATATGCAACATCACCGAGCGCTCAATCGGTGACGTCTGAGTCTTAAGGTCGGTCAAAAATGGGGTGTCTACAGCCACCAAGAGGGACTACACAAGAGGCATGCAATACATGGCACAAATGACTGAACCAGCCATGGATAGAGCTCAATTAGGTTAAAACAAAGACCAAAACATGCTGAGATGGGAGCTCACAAGTCTAGACAAGCATGCATACACATTAGGCCATAAGCAAGGCACAAAGGCATAACCCTTAAAGACACTCAAAGAGTGAAAGAAGTGAGAATATGGCAATGCTATATGCTCTAAAATATCATGTTAAATGATGCCAAATCATGCACATGTCACAAATGAAGCATGCTAGGAGGCTCAAAACTTAAGGCTAGGAAGGCCAATTGCACTACAGCTATGCAATACATGAACCATATGGCCAAGACAACCCAAAATAGTCCTAGAGCATGTCAAATCAAGGCTAAAACATGCATGGAGCGTAGCCAAAACAAACTAGCATGGTAAGCTAAAACATCAAGTAAGCTAGGCCAATGAGCATGATTACACTACACCTATCAAAACCAAGCATGAAATGACTTTACCAACAAAAATCAGAGTTGTATCATGGCAAAACAACACCAAAAACACACTGATATGGCAGCCCAAAAGCTTAGGCAATATGACATACATATTAGCTCATACTTAAAGCATAAAGCACCAATCCTCCAAAGCATTGAAAGAGTGAGAGATGTGAGGACATGGCAATGAAACATGCTCTAAAATCACATATCAATTGATGCCAAATCATGCAAATGGCCCAAGCAATGCATGCTAGTAACTTGGAAACTCAAAGCTAGTGAGCAAGAATGCATTATGGCTATACAAAGCAAGGCATGCATAACCAAAACAACTTAAATCAGACCTCAAGCATGTTAAATCAAAGCCAAAAGTGTGCTGGAGTAGAGCATACACATGCTAGATCAAAAGGCTAAAACAACAGATATGCTAGGCTAGTGAACCAAAATTGCACTACAAGTGCAAGGAGCATGCAAGAGGCAACCAAACCAACCCAAATCAGAGTTATGACATGTCAAATGATGGCCAAAAACCTGCTGAAATGGACCCAATACATGCTAGAAAGACATGCTACTTTGCAAGGCTACAAGTAGGTTTACACTATAAGTATAAGAAGCATGCAAGAGGTGACCAAGACAGCCCAAAACAGAGTCATGGAAGGTCTGGAAAGTCACAAAAATGAGCCTAAACAAAGCCTCCAAGAAGTAGAAACACATGCTCTTTTGGAGGGCCATCAACACATGCAAACAAGAGAAGAGGAGGGGGGACAACCCCCACCCATTTGAGACCTCAAAATACACTTTCCACCACTAAAATTCCTTTGGAATTCAGTGGTGAAGAGGCCAAATAAAGGTGATCACAAAGGCTTAAAGTGATGGCCCAAAACAAGGCCAAACAAGGCACAAAATGGGGTAGAACACCCCCAACACCCAAGGAGCCTCAAACCAACATTTCAAACACTTAAAATTAGAACTTTTTGCAGTAGAAAGTTAGGCCTAAAACATCATGCAAATAGGGCTAAAGACTTAATCAAAAACAAAGCATTAAGGGGTTAGAGACTCACCTTTGAAGAACAAGAACAAGGCAGCAACTTCAGCAACCTTTTGGGACCAAAAGCAATCCAAAAACTCCAAAACCAGCTTCAAGGTGCCTCAGCAACAAGAGTGTGGTATTTCACTAGGTGTTTGTGTGCAAAAGTGTGAAGAAACTACACTTTCAAGCACAAATATGAAGCAAAAGAGCAATATAGAGATAGAGATATATGTATATGCCCTAAGAAAAATTCTCCACCTGAGACAAGAGGGAGGAGGCTCCCTTTTATAGAAAACCAAGCATCAAGCTTGTTGAACAAGTTTGGAGCTTGAATCAATCCCTCCACACGTGTATGGAGGATGCTTTCTGTGCCCAACAGCTGGCACAGCTGGCATGGAAAATATTTGCATAAAGTGCAGGAAAGCTGCCGACCAGTTGAAGTGGTCAGCCAGCTACTTGTACTGGTCAGCCGACCACAAAAAGTGGTCTGCAGGGACAAAAAGTGGTCGGCAAGGGAGGGAAGGTGGTCTGCACAGAGAGAGGAAAGTGGTGGCACGGCTACAGACTACCTAGACCAGCTGCAAACCACTTGTAGACCACCTAAGTGGTCGGTTGGATACTTTTCTGGTCGACAGGCAAAATTCTGCTTTCCAGGTCCAACTTCAAATGGGCATAACTCCTTTGTCTGGACTCCTTTTCAGGTCAATCTTGTGTCCAAATTGAAGCCCTGGAAGTAAGCTTTCCAATGGTGGCAGACTTGTATCAAAATTCAAACTGTGAAAAAAGTTATGTCTATTTTGGTGAAGCCTCAGTTTTGGTCCTACCCGGATTCATGCCAAACTTCTCCCAAACTAGTTTTCTTCTCTCCTTTCCTCTTTTCTTCAACACCAAACCCCTAAACAAGGTGTTTTGAAAGATTTTTCAAAGATTTCATTTCTCTTTCATTCATTTTCACTTTATCCTTGCTCGGTTTACCGAAAAGCGCAACATTTAACGAAATGCAAGCGTCGGAACATCGTAGGAACTTTATTTCCAAAACATTTTGAAAGAGAGGGTTTCAAGGTCTAAAATCTTTTGATCAAGATTGTTTTGGTCCAAAAAGGGTATGAAGTTGGGATTTGACTCTCTCTTTGCCGAAGAAATTGAACCTTTGCCCTGCACACCTTTCTCCACCAAGTAAACCATCAGTAGCACCTAAGTCTTAAGAGCGGTCAAAAATGGGGTGTCTACACCTGGGCCGCTCGTGCGCTCCAACTTTACTCCTTTTTTTTTTTCTTTTTTTTTGGGATGGGTTTCACAGTGCTGATTTTTGGGCCGCTTCGGTGGCGGAATTAGGCCGCTCTAACGGTGCTGAAGCAGTGTGGTTTTGGGCCTAGGCCACTCGGTGGCCTGGGCTTCTGCTTGTGTGCCCATTTCTAGGACCTCCGCTCGTGTGCCAGTGTATGCCGCACGTGCGGTTTGTTACATTTTTTTTTTAATTAAAACCAAGTACAACGCAAAATGTGTCAAACCATTTCTACCTTCATTTCACATCCGAAATAAATATAGCACTTTGAAAATATCGGAATGCTTAATAGAGGTATAATTTTCACGCGAAAATCACGGGTACTACTTTTCTCCTTAATAATGTTTGTAACTTTCCCTATTCTTCAACAGGGTGACAGACTAGGTTGATTCGGTATCCAGAATCGAGGCGCATAAAGCTAACTCGACCTATGGGGCTACGATACAGAGTTCAAGCTGGGGTGGTTTTGAAGCAATCTCCACACCCTTGGGTATTTAAACCAGACTTTAGTCTAAAAAATTCCAAATCTTTGCGTTCTAGGCTTGCCATTCGAACTCTAGTTTCCACCGTCTCAGTTGGTCTCCTAGGAACTCATTACAAACACAGTTAGGTGGCTATACCAAACCGTTAGATACCGTTTAGGCATGGCTAACACCAAAGGAATTACACCTTTAGAGGATTTAAAGTCTCCTAGACGTCAAATAAAGCACAACAAGGATAAAGAAAAATAGAATAGAATAGAAAAGAAAGAAAAGAGAATAAGATATCAATCTCTCAATTAAAGTAATAAGGGTCCATCAAAGCAATGGACTCAATCATATCCCCATTCCCAATCCCCTCTATATACGGCTTCAATCTTTGGCCATTCACTTTAAAAGTGTGGCCATTCTTTGGATCTTGCATCTCAACGGCACCATGAATAAATGCCTTTATGACCACAAAGAGACCATCCTATCTTAATCTAAGCTTACCCGGAAAGAGTCTCAATTTTGAGTTAAGAAGCCATACTTTTTGGCCTGGTTCAAAAGATTTTCTATTAATGTGCTTATCATGGAATTCCTTAGTTCGAGTTTTAAAAATTTTTGAACTCTCATATGCATCATTTCAAATTTCCTCCAACTCATTGAGTTGCAATTTCTGGTTGAGCCCAGCCATGGCCATATCGAAGTTAAACTTCTTTATGGCCCACAACACTCGGTGCTCAAGTTCAACTGGAGGTGGCAAGCTTTTCCAAACACTGCCTTATATGGTGACATCCCAATGGGTGTCTTATAAGCAGTGCGGTAGGCCCATAATACATCAATCAAACATTTTGACCAATCTTTCTTATCTGGCCTCATCGTTTTCTCTATTATGTGCTTCACCTCCTTATTAGAGACTTCCACTTGGCCACTAGTTTAAGGATGGTATGGAATGTCAACTTTATGAGTAATAGAGTATTTCTTAACTACCGACTCAAAGAACCGGTTACAAAAATGCGTAACCTGATCAAATATTATGGCTCTAGGAAACCCAAAACAACTAAAGATGTTTTCATGCAAGAATTTGATTACTACTTTATGATCGTTTATTCGGGTAGCTATTGCCTCCACCCACTTAGAAACATAATCCACTGCCAAGAGAATATACTCAAACCCGAATGATGATGGGAAAGGGCCCATAAAATCAATCCCCCAAACATCAAAGATCTCTACCACAAGAATAAGGGACATTGGCATCATATCACGATGAGATATCGAACCCATTTGCTGACAGCGCAAACAAGTTCTACAAAATTGATGAGCATCTTCAAAAATGGTGGGCCAATAAAACCCGCTTTGTAAAACCTTGGTGGCCGTTTTATGCCCACTAAAATGACCGCCATATGCAAAAGAATGACAAAATGTAAGAATGCTATGCACCTCACTCTCCGGCACACACCATTGGATCACTTGGTCGGAGCAATATTTAAATAACTCTGGATCCTCCCAAAAATAATACTTGACCTGCGAAAAGAATCGGTCTTTCTCTTGATTAGACCAATTTTTAGGAATTTACCCAATGGCCAAGTAATTCACAATATGTGCAAACCACGAGGGGCTCGCTTGTGACACCATAAGAAGTTGTTCATCCGATAATGAATCATGCAAAGTTAAAGGGTCACTAGTATACTCAACAAGGACTCGGGAGAGGTGATCTGCCACCACATTCTCAAATCCTTTCTTATCTTGGATCTCTAGGTCAAATTCTTGAAGCAACAAAATCCATCTAATCAATCTAGGTTTGGTCTCTTTCTTGGATGGTAAATACAACAAAGCGCCAAGATCAGTGAAGACTATGACCTTGGAGCCTAGGAGATAGGATCGGAATTTATTTACGGCAAAGACCACGGCTAGCAACTCTTTCTCGGTGGTAGTGTAATTCAATTGTACATCCGAGAGAGTGCGACTAGCATAGTATATAGCATATGGTGCCCTATTGACCCTTTGGCCCAACACATCCCCGATAGCATAATCTGAGGTATCACACATGATTTCAAAGGGAAACGACCAATCTGGTGATTTCATGATTGGGGCGGTAGTAAGGGCCACTCTCAGTATTTCAAAGGCTTTCAAACATGCCTTATCAAAGATTAAAGGTGCATCCTTAGCAAGTAAACTACACAAAGGACGAGATATTTTACTAAAATCTTTGATGAACCTACGGTAAAAATCAGCATGCCCTAAGAAAGATCAGACTTGACGCATAGAAGTGGGAGGAGGAAGGCCTGAAATGAGGTCAACTTTAGCTTTGTCAACCTCTATGCCTCGAGGGGACACAATGTGTCCCAACACTATACCCTCACGAACCATAAAATGGCTTTTTTCCCAACTCAAAATCAAGTTTGTCTCCACACAACGAATAAGGACTTTGGTTAACTTCTAGAGACATTCCCCAAAAGATGGCCCAAACACTGAGAAGTCATCCATGAAAACCTCTAAAAATTTCTCCACCATGTCAGAGAAAATGGCCATCATACACCGTTGAAAAGTCGTCGGTGCGTTACATAGCCCAAAAGGCATGCGCCTATAAGCAAAAATGCCAAAAGGACAAGTGAATGTAGTCTTTTCTTGGTCAGCGGGGTACACCGGGACTTAATTATACCCCCGAGTAGACATCAAGAAAAAAAATAAAAATCATGCCCTGCTAACCTCTCAAGAATTTGATCAATAAATGGCAAAGGGAAATGGTCCTTCTTAGTCATGGAATTCAATATCCTATAATCAATACACACTCGCCACCCAATAGTGGTTCGTGTGCGGACCAACTCTCCTAGCTCATTCTCTACAACAGTGATGCCGGATTTCTTGGGCACCGCTTGTGTTTGACTTACCCACTTGCTATCCGAGATGGGGTATATAATACCTGCATCTAAAAATTTCAACACCTCCTTTTTCACCACTTCTTTCATATTGGGATTAAGTCTCTGTTGCATTTCTCAAGAACGTTTAACGTCCACCTCTAGATGTATATGATGCTGTAAACAACCCATTTTTTATGGCCCTTACGACTTGGACGTCATCGCTTGCACACCCAATGATGAATATGCTTGGTAAGTGCTTGAAGCCCTCGGCAGAATGCCACAGTTTTGAGCTTTCCAAACCTTACAACCCTGTTGCCTTATTTTTTGGACCAAACCTAGTGATCTTTATGCCTGCAACCTTTTGTGGCTTGCCGGCCACTAAGATGGGATGCCGGTCATCACTTCTGGTTCCTGGCCACCAATGTGTTTTGTAGATATTTTGTGACAACTGTGCTAATTGTTTACGCGGATGCTTGCATCTGCTCCCACGTTTATGGCTGGATGTTTTTGAGGGAGGTTCATGTTTTTCTATATATAGAGGACCTCCCTCTCATATTTTATGGTTAGAAAAATTTTGGAGCAAAATTTTCCATCTCTCTTTACAATTCTCTCTCTCTCTCTCTTGCAAATTTTTTCACCTTTGCCTATACACTCTTAACCAAATCTCTCCATCTTTGATCTTAGGTATCTTTGAGCCTTGTTTGAGCTCTTGAGGGTGTGTTTGCCTTGTTTTATTGCTTGAAAGTGATCTCCTCTTCAAAAGGTATAAGGCTTTGCCTCTTTACTTGTTATATTTACTCTTTTTAATACTATTTTTCAATTGTTTTTGGGCTATAAAAACTCTGTATTTTTGGGCTGAAACTTGGGTTTTAAGGCTAATAAAGGTTGAGGGGTGGCTTACCCTTCTTTGCACCTTGCTCTCAAAGCCTTTACCTTTGTGTTTCCCATCTTTACACTATCTTTTTTTGAGCTTTTAAGCACTGATTTTTAGAGTTATTTCAGTGGCTAAAATCATGTTTTAAAGTCCAAAATTAGAGGGGTTAGCCTCCCCTCCTTGTGTTTTGCTTACTAGCCTAGCATGATCTATATTTTTGCTTATTATTCTAGCTATTTTTGTCTCAATTCCAGCATATTTTAGGACTGTTTTTAAGTGTTTTTGCATTCATGCTTTGTTTTGCATGCTTATAGTGTAATTGTCCTCATGAGTTTGGTGTTTTAGGCCTTAGACACCATCTTATTTGAGTTAATTGCATTTATTTATGGCTTTCCATACTTGTGATCACTCTTAATCACCTCTGCAACCTCCCTCCTTTCTTGGCTTTTGTTTTGCTTTGAAAGTGGTTTCGAACTACTTGTTTGTTTAAGCATGAGATTGAGATGTCATGCTTAATGGTTTAATCCCTTTGGGGGTTCATTACCAACGGTATGATGTCTCTTTTATGCCCAAAAAAACTTTTGGTTTGAGCCCTCTTTCCATTAGAGGACTTAAATTCACCTTTGGACCCAATTGACTAAAGAATGGATAGTAATCTAAAATGAAGTAATAAAATTGAGGTTAAAAAAGGTGTAAGATAATAATTGGTTAGGGTTCAATCGGACGTTAATTGAACTCTTAAGTCTTGAGTCGTTTCATACTCTTTGGTGATGAAAACGGTTCAAGATTCATTGTCAACTACTTCCCTTGATTTTTCATGATAGGAGGTGGTTTTGAGAGTCTTGTTTCATTGCATTCATTGAATTTGCACACTTGGTTCATAAGCCATCATGTAATGAAATTGCATCCATTGGTGGTTTATGAATCAAACTTACTACTCCTTTGAGCTGTTCAAATGATAAGGAGGGGTAAATTGTGCAAACAAACCCTTGAGAATACACTGTCTCTGCTCTATTTGCTCTTTGTTGCAGCAGGAAAGTTTAGTCATCAGTGGCCAGTATGCCACTATTGGTGGCCGGCAGGCCATCATCAGTGGACGGTAGGCCCTCTGCCAGCCACTAGTGCAATATCAAGCAGTGTGTTTTTGAAGCAGAATAGAGTTGGTCTGGAGATGGAAATCAGTGTAAGTGTTCTACTGTGCAACAGAGGCATTCAATAGTAGAAACAGCGGCTTTTTCAGGTGGAAACCGCATTCATGCATGAGCCTTCCATCAATCCTTGGGATTCATGTTGTAAATATATTAGTGTTGTGCTTAAAATAGTGGCTTTGTAATTAATTAGTTAGAATAGCTAATTCGTCTCGTGTTGTAATTATTTTAATTAGCTAGATTAGTTAATTAATTCGGTTTGTAATAATTAGTTAAGTAGTTTAGCTAAATTATTCATTAGTTATTGTAATAGCTACGTAATTAGTTAGCTAGTTAGTTCATTCAGACCCTCCTATGTGAGGGCGCAATGTTGTAATAATGTGTATGTCTTCCAACTCCACGTCTTTCTCCCTTTTTATTTACTAGCTTACGATGGTTAGTTTAGGGCATCATGTTTTATTTAGCATTCTCCATGTTTGCATCCACTCGTATTGCATGCACCGAGGCTTGGTTCATCATTTTAACTTGCATTGTTAGTAAAACATTCTTTGAATACGTGCTTAGACCGCATGCTATCAAATTGCTTCATATGCCATATTAGTAACCGAGCCTATTAATTGCATATCGCATGTATTGCATTAATCATATTGTATAGTTAGGAATCATGCATTTTTTCTAACTCATTTCTCTTTTGGCTTGAAGTACTAGGTGAGCCTTCACTCGCTTTAGCATATCGCATGTTGATGTTGCCATGTTTAACATGCTTTCCATGAGGCTAATTGCTTAAGTGCTATAATTGTTTGAATGCCTATGGATGAAGGCTAATTGCTTAAATTGGAATAATTTGAGTAATGTTTATATGTGATCACTTTTTCAAGTGGTACATATTCGAAACAATTTTCAAAACAAATATGAATTAAGTGTTCCAATTCTTGCAAATTACTCTATACCTTGTGTACGCATCACATAGTAATGCTAGCCTAATAAACCGGAACAAGAGCATATAATGTACATAAGATTCACATCATGATTAGTAGAGGTCGATCTTTGATCGGGCGAGCGGGGGTGCTCAATTCATGACCTTCCCCTCTCGTGCCTAAGTTCCCGAGCCGAGACAATCTTGGTGATGACGGACACGTGGCCTTTAGCACGAGTCATGGGTTTCCTAAATTTCTCAAAAATATTTAGGTAGTGACTCTGAAATTTGGCAAAGCAGTCAATTCTTGGCAATTTGATTTAAAATCGATTTTCCAAAAGATTTGTTGGATTAAGACTCTTTGGTGTTTATCTATTTCACATTGCACTTGTAGAATCAAATTCAGAACCACGGGAGTTTGATATTGTGGGGCTATTCGTCTTTCGAAAAGGGGCGCGAAAAAGTCGAGCTACAGTTTCTGGCTACTCTGCTGGGACATTAGAGAACTTGACTCGAAATTCATGATATGAAATTTTATCTACACTTATATGTTTCTTTGCATTTGCATTTGCATTGGTGCGTTTAAGTCACTGTGTTTGCCATCTACTATTCCTGGACGGTTTGCCAGAGGCTTGCCTGAAAAGCTTGCCAAAAGGCTGACCGGTCATGGGCTCTGCCACGATGGAAACACAATCCTCGGATCTAGATTACCGCTGTACCGTTTGATCCTCCTTTCACTTCTCAATGTTAGGTGTGAGAGGTATATTAGATAGTCTTACTGAGGTACCCTTCTGGCTATTTGGCCTAGTTGCATATTGAAAAGCCATAGAAACTATTCCAAACTAGAACAGGATACTTACCAATTACAAGATTGTGTGAAACCACTCTGTTTGAATAGTAAACCCTAGTTCCTGACGAAACTAGGATAGGGTAACCTTACCCCCTCATAGGGGTGTTTTGGCTCTTACTTAACTGGTATGTGCTTTACAGTGAAACTGTACAGGAATGTGCATATCAGTTGCAAGTTTGATATCCATTTTGGGAGGCAGAATTCAGTGTTGAGTATAGTTCTACAGCTTTGATTACATTTGTGTTGCTAACATCTTAGCTGAGGTGTTGTGCAGTTTCTGATTATTGCCTTCTTTTTGCTTTATTTCTTTTGCTATGTAGTTTGACACCATAGCTTCAGAAAGTTTGGATATCCCCCAAGTGCTCTGGACCCGAGTTAGAAGGCTTTGCAAAGCAGGAGATCTTGTTAGGCAACAACCCATTTTTACTTCACTCCCACTGGTTACAAGACGGAGGAGAGTCAGGTAGAGTTCATCGATCCAATTTTTACAGCAGTCACCCTTCAATTGACCTGCATTCAGTCAAGTTCAGGGACAATCTTCTACATCTAGTCCAGCACAAGATCACTCGCCTATTCCGATGACACAGTATCCCCCAGTTAGTATGAAGGAATTGATCCACCATCTTCAGCAAATAGTTGAAACCCTACAGCAAGATGTTGCTTGTCAGGCTGAGGTCACTGGCCGTCAAGTTGAGGTAATGAACAGGCTGCAACAACAACAGCCACAGCCGGCAGTGGTCTCTACATCCCATGCACCTCCTATGGGTATCCCAACACCCGGAGCCACTGCCCATACTGCTAATGTCCAAGAAAATCAGGGCAATCCGGCAGACCCAATCCCAGCGCAAGCCTCCAAAACACCTGTGTATCAAACTGAAGCTCCGTTTGAGTTTGAGGTTGACCCAACTGTGCTTAAGGTTAACAAGCTAGAGAAACTATTCAAGAGAGCACAAGGTGTTAACTCCATCTCCGACATAGAAGACGGGTATACTAATTCTGCAGTGACCTTGTCGGATCAATTCAAAATGTCACACATTGATCGATTCAACGGCTCCAGAGATCCCATGGTTCATCTACGGTTGTTTTCAGATATCCTGCGACCGATAGGCCTGACCAGATTACAGAAGCTCTCTCTCTTTGGTCGTACCATGTCTAGTATAGTGGCCATTTGGTATGCGAAGTTGGAGGATTCTGTGAAGCAGAATTTGGAGGAAATGGTTGAGGCCTTTATTGCTCAGTACTTGTACAACACACAAATTGATGTCACAACTCGTGATCTCGAGGCAACGCGCCAAGAGCCGAAGAAGGGTTTTTCAGAATTTGTAATGAGGTGGAGGGCTAAAGCTTCAATGATGACTACAAGGCCTTCTGAGAAAGATCAGATAAGGATGGAAGTCTGCAATCTGAACGGGAAGTTGTTGCAGAAAATGATCGTCTTACCTCTGTTTACATTTACCGAGCTCCATGAGATGGAGGTTCAGATCGAGACACCATGAAACAAGGGCTGATTACAAATGAGAAAGATCAGGCAAAAAGGCCTTTTGTGCGCAGTTCCAATGCAACCACCAGTGGTAGCACAGCTGCAAGGCCATCAGATGTGAGCGTTGTCACCACCACAACCAAGACCGCCAATCCTTTTGCCAACACAGCTCCACAAACTTCAGCCAACTCTGTCTGATCCCAAAGGACCTTCACGCAACTCTACATGACCCTGTCTCAAGCCATGAAGGTGTTGATCAAAAAGGGACACCTCAAACTATTAGAGCCTCGTCCACTACCTGATCCTCTTCTACCTAAACACAACCCAGCAAAATACTGTGCGTTTCACCCACAGCATGGTCACGATACCTACCAATGCTTCCGACTGCATCATGAGATTCAAGGCCTCATTGACAACAAGGTGATCGTACCACCCTAGAAACCAAATGTAACTAAAAGCCCTCACCCGACCCACAATCAAGTTCCCCCACCTCAAATCTAAACCTAATCCATACACTGGCCATCCCCTACGACCCCAACGTATATATTACCCATTCCCACCTACCAAGACTGACGTTGTTCATCCCTGAAAGCACAGATTTGTGCATGATGGACACGTCCTCACTTCAACCAAACCCTATGGTGGTGACAGTTACAGTAAAAGGGAGGCTAGCCCTAGAGGAAAGTATGAGTCCGTTGCTAGAAAGCTCTGAAGACTTGCCTAAGGAGGTGTACAATCCAAGCCACTACATTGTGCCGACTAGTCAAGTTAAGCCGGAATTGGTGTTGCCAATTATAGTGGAGGTTAATGTGGTTAGGGAGGATGGCCCGAGCCAAGGGTTAGATGATTTGGCAAAATTAGAGGAGGATTTAGACAATCTGCAGTTCTTTAACGAATAAGATCAAGGGGATGTGCAGATTGGCTGGTTCGACTTGAATGGATCAACCGACAACTATAGGTGGCTGAGTGATGAGCCGAATAAGGAGGATGGAACTGAAATGAAATTGAAGGAAAAGGAAGCAGGAATTGCTGTAGTGGCCGGAAGGGCCAATAAAAAAGGAAAACTATCGGAGAACACTGGCATGGAAAATTCAGCTCAAGAACTGGGCACTGTGAGCACTGCAGACACAGAACAGGAAGCTGCGCTGAAGCAGTTTGAACAAGAGAGGGCTGAAGACAACCAGAAAGCAATATTGGCCCAACACCCTGTGGGGAATACATGTGATGTGAAAGTGATCTGAACGGAGCCAGATAACAGTTTGTCGGCTGCTGGAGTTGTATGGTGGGATGATAACGATCTGCATCTGGCCCACACCGACGAAGTCTGGGGTGAGTGCCTTCCAGACAACACGTGGTACGTGGAAGAGATAGATCATATGACAAGAAGTGGGCGGTATTTTAAACCACTGCACTTAGATCAAGCTGAGGCATCTGGGAAAGATAGAAAGGTTGAGAAACAGAAAGAGAAGCAGCTAGAAGAAGAGGCAGTGTTGAAGCAGCTTAGGAAAATCCCAAGCTAACATCTCAATTTGGGGTCTTCTCATGGCCTCCCGAGTATTTCGACAAGCAGTACTGTCAGTAATGGACAAAGCTAAATTGTCCATTGACACTACCCCTGAACAGCTTGTGGGATTGGTCTTCCCAGGTGACGCCGGGCCAACCCTAACCTTTTCTAACAAAGAACTGTTGTTGGAAGGCTCAGGTCACAACAAACCCTTGTACATATCTGTTGAGTGCAGGAAAAAATGGGTACCAGTGGTGTTGATAGACACCAGTTCGGCCATCAATGTTTGTCTTTCCCACATGGCTTATGCCATCAGCCTTAGACCAGCAGACTTTGTGCCCACAGCCTAAGTAATTCAGGCATATGATAATACGAGCAGGGAGGTCATGGGCACGGTGCAAATCAGAGTCCAGGTGGGCCCAGCTCAACAAGATGTCGAGTTCCATGTCCTGGATGTGCCGGCCACCTTCAACTTATTGCTAGGGAGGCCTTGGTTGCATCATATGAAAGCTGTCTTCTCCAGCCTCCACCAAATGTTGAAGTACCCTCACGGGAAAGGAGTGGCGATTGTTTTCGGGAATTCATCTATCCATCCATCCCCTGCTAGAGGTAACTACACCAGTGTTGGAGATCATTCATGGCGAGAAGGGTGTATTCCTCTCAGGGTTCACTCTAGTTGAAGCCCGGGTAGTGCAGACCATTTTGGCCGCTGATGAGGGCATATATATCAGCGCCCAATCTATTTATTTCATGAACAAACTATGGCATGTGCCAGGAATGAGACTTGGAAAAAGTGACCGGAAAGGCGTCACAGTATTGACAGATGTGCCGCACAATCCACATGCCTTTGGTTTGGGTTGTGTACCCACCAAAGAGGACTGGATCAAGAAAGGAAAAGAAATCAGAGGCAGAGCTAGAGCCAAACAAGCCGAGAAACACTATGAGCTCATCCACATGCCAATCCAGGGAACACTGAATGGCCATTTTGTTCAGGAAGGAGAAGATTTCCCCTTTTATGGCTTTCCCCGAGCCTTGGCTAAATTCCAAGTACTGAAGCTAAATAGAGCATGGAAAGTGACTCAGACAACAGCGAACTTAGAGCAGGGGCAACACTAGCATGTCTCCTTACAGATCCTACGGCTGACTTAGAGAACTTAGAGGATAACCTTACCATCTCCATGATCGAGGAACAACCAAGTGTGAACCTATCCAGTAGCATTTTGGATGCATCAAAGGCACCATCTCTTATCTAGCAGCTGGAGGAAGGCTATCTGTCTAGTTCTGAGTCGGGTGATGAGCTAGAATCTGATTCCACTGAGTCTGTGGAGTCGGGATCAGATTCTGGTTCTTCTGAGTCTGAGTCCGGTATTCCCGGGGGTGGTAACCCGGATGCCAAGGTCTTGTCCAAGTCCTCTTTTTTTTTCTTTTGTGTCGGTTGTAACCGAAGATCTGGATCTTATAAATGAGAACGTTGCCAATTCTGAGTATTTCTCTATGCCGCTTATTTATTGTATTAACCAAGATTTTCAAAATTTTAATGAAAATAATGAGGAAGGAATTCCTTTAGTTTTGAAAAACTTGATTAATCGAGAGGATGAGAGGTTTGCTAAACCCTGTGCTAATGAAATCATTGCTATTAATGTGGATACTGAAAAGGATCCACGTCTGGTCCAGATCGGGTCCACGTTGTCTTCGGAGGAGCACGAGCGCTTAGTCTCTTTATTAAAAGATTTCAAAGATGTTTTCATGTGGTCCTACAAAGACATGCCTGGAATTGATCCTGAGATTGTACAGCATCTGATCCCTCTTGACTCCGAGGCCCGACCCGTCAAGCAGAAGTTGCGTAGAATCCATCCGGATTGGGCGCTAAAAATCAAGGAAAAGGTCACCAAGCAGATCGAAGCAGGTTTCTTATTAGTATCTGAGTATCCGCCCAGTGCCAAAAAAGAATGGTAAAATCCGGGTATGTGTGGACTTTTGGAACTTGAACAGAGCGAGTCTAAAGGATGACTTTCCTCTGTCGTACATTGATGAGTTAGTGGATTTCACTACGGGCCATGCATTACTATCCCTTATGGACAAGTTTTTTGGGTACTACTAGATTTTGATGGCACCTGAGAACAGAGAGAAAACCGCATTCACTACGCCGTGGGGTACCTATTGCTACTGAGTTATGTCGTTTGGGCTGAAGAATGCCGGGGCTACCTATTAGAGGGCCACGACCACCATTCCACATGATATGATCCACAAAGAGGTCGAGGTGTATGTGGACGACATGATTGTCAAGTCCAAAGAAAGATAGGGCCATTACACCGCCTTGGAGAAATTCTTTCAATGGATCAGAGAATGCAGGTTGAGGTTGAACCCATAGAAATGCACTTTCGGCGTGACAGCAGGGAAAATACTGAGCTTTTTGATCACACAGAGGGGCATCGAAGTAGATCCTTCCAAAATCAAGGCTGTGACGATCCAGAATTTTTCCCTCCGCTCAAGCGGAGGATTTGACGCTCGAGCGGACTTTTGGGGTTCTCAGCAATTTTGCAGACGGCTAGAGATTCTGTGGGTTGTGAATCTCCGCTCGAGCGGAGATGTTGACGCTCGAGCGGACTGCTTTATTAGTCTGTGCGCGCTCGAGCGGTTGAAGCGACGCTCGAGCGTATAAAGTAAGATTGCCCTTGGCATTGTATTAGTGTATTTGGAACTTTCTTATTTTATTTTGGAGTATTAATTGAGGTGGTAATATGATGGTAAAGTAAGATTGAACTAAAAACTTTAATTTGAATAATTCGTCTACGACTAACCGTCACTCATTTGCCCTTTTCTTTTTCCACACTTTGAATATGGATGTGAGGTTAGAACCATTGGAAAGCTTATTTCCGGGGCTTCAATTTGGACACAAGAACGACCTAAAACGGAGTCCGGATGGGAGAGTTATACCTGTTCGAAGTTTTGAAATTTGTGCTGGGAGCAGGTCCGCTCGAGCGGGAATAGGGACGCTCGAGCGGGAGTAGCGGACCAGCAGCTTAAAAAACGGGATTTTGGGATCATTTTAGATATTTTCTTCTTTCCTCTTCCTTCCTCTCTTCCTAAGTACGAAACCCTAACTCTCAAACCTTTGATTTCATCCATTTTTACCAACAATCCACCATGGTTTTTGCATCAAGGATGGAGAACAAGAGGGGATCAACGTTTTTACCCGATTGGAACTCGGATTTGCAAAGAATTCTGCTCAAAGCTTGCTCCTTTGTTTGATTCTTGAGGTAAGGGTTCTAATACTTTTCAATACTTACATCCATAGATAGATTTGAGGTAGTTTCATTGTATAATTGTACAAACTTTCATGTTTGAGTATATAGAAGAAATTATGAGATTTTGGGAATTTCGGGTTTGAACATTGGGGGATTCAATTGATGGGTTAAGGTGCTAGAGTATGACCCTTAGATGTATAATCAAGGAGGAAATTGGGATATAAGGTAATGGTATGAGAAGTTTGAATATTTATGGAAACTTTATTTGTTTTGGAAACCCTAGGTTAATTTGTAATGATAAATAATGATTTTGCCCAAATTGATAATAGAATCATTGAATTAAAGGGTTGAATTATACGTGTACAAGTTTAATTGGATTATTTTGAGATGTTTTGAAATAATGTTAAAAGTTTGCGAATGAATCAAGTTAGATAAGAAAGGAAATTAAGGGAAAGGATTTAGAGAATTAATGTGTGACATTATGAATGTGTGCAGGACACACTCCGGGAGGTACTAGCACGTTGTCACAACACTGTGAGTAATAGTACTATAAACGTACATCAATTACCGTTAACAATTATTATTATTATTAACATTCCGTTTTTCCATGGCAATTATGTTAACATGTTTGTATTTGAGAGTTGGTGTGAATATAGAAGGATTTGGCATCCATTGATATGACTCTGAAACTATTCTGTATTCCGTCTATGATTAATGGTTATCGGTAATGTGTTACAATCTATATAGTAGTGTGTTTAAAAGACATTATTAACATTCTGTTATCCATAGATTAAGCTTAGTGATTCATGGTGAACAAATGGAATAATGATGCTTATGTATCCCGAACTATTCAGTTTTAACACGGATGGTTTAAGACTGGTATGAGGTAATTATTTTGTCCCTACGAATAGCATTGTGATGGCACCTGTACACTCTGTGAGATACGTTATATGTATTATCATTAATACTCTGTTACACGTAAACTAACTACATGTTAATGTAAATGATTGGAATAATCTATGTGCCCCTGAATAACTATAAGACCAGTCTGTTCTGATGATATCTGTGGTTATTCCGTTATGATGTTCGTTTCGTTTATATTATGACATGATGAGACTTATTGATTTATGTTATGGAACAAAGTGCTGTATGGAACTAAGTGCTACACTTTGGTGGGAGCCACCTCTAGAATCCGTACGAGCCACCTCTTGAGTCCATACACTTGGTATTTCTGTTACCACGCTTATGCGTTCTGTTACCCCACGCTTATGCATTCTGTTACCTTACGCTTATGCGTTCTGTTACCCCACACTTATGCGTTCTGTTACCCTATGCTTATGTGTTCTGTTACCACGCTTATGCGTTCTGTTACCTCACGCTTATGCGTTCTGTTACCCCACGCTTATGCGTTCTGTTACCCCACACTTATGCGTTCTGTTACCCCACACTTATGCATTCTGTTACCACGCTTATGCGTTCTGTTATTTCTGTTAGTTCTGTTGTTTCTGTTATTTCTGTTAGTTCGGTTATTTCTGTTATTCCTGTTAGTTCTGCTATTTCTGTTATTTCTGTTATTTCTGGGCCTATGGTCGTTCTGTACATTACTGGGCTTAAAGCCAATTTGTGAACTTATGAAAGATATAATTTGTGAAGATATGGAAGATATAACCTTGTGAATTTGTGAAGTTATGAGGCCGAGAGCCAACTTGTGAAGTATAACCCTGTAACTTGTGGAACTATGAAATTATGAGGCCGAGGGCCAATTTGTGAAGTTATGAACCGACAAGGCTATTCTGAAATGTGTACAGAATCAGACTAACCACAGGATTTTTACATTTACTTATGTAAATGAATGAATATGTACATTGTAGGTAAGTTAGGTAAATCTTTAAATTGTTTATGTACTGTTACTCACTGAGTTGACTCACTTTATTTTGTGTTTGTTTCTGTAGGCACTCAACCTGGAGGTCAACCTTAACCTGTGACTTCCGTCACCCAATTGTCAATCCCTGAGTGTCTAAGCTCTTAGATGTTGATGTTCAAGTTATGGAGTTTTGTTAAGTTTTTAATTTGTACCCTAAATGTCTGTTAAGATTGAGGTGTATGTAATTCGTTTACCTTCTCATGTTTTTGTTATATGCCCGACCTTGAGGGTTGGGTCTGTATATATATATATGTACTTAGCTATCTTCAGATGCATGTCACTGTCTATTTATCTGCATTATGTTCTGTTTGTGATCCTGGCATAGTAGTGTTAGCTCAATGGATACTATTTTACGCTATTATATGATATTAAGTGCTTCCGTTCAGGCCCCATAGGTGATATTCTTCAGGTTTTATGTCCATTTCTGCAGTGGTCATGCCCAAACTTTTAGGGGCGAGTTTGGGGCGTGACAAAGGCCATCCTAGAAATGCTACCACCAAGGACTGAAAAGGAGGTGCGAGGCTTTCTCAGTAAAGTGCAATTCGTAAGACGGTTTATTTCTAAATTAACCTTGACTTGTAAACTACTTTTTGGTCTCCTGAAGAAAAGGAAGAAATTCCAATGGGATGATCGATGTCAATTTGCCTTTGAGCAAGTTAAGCAGTACCTCCAGAATCCACCTGTGTTGTCGCCGCCAGAACCGGGAAGGCCTTTGATTCTATACCTGTCAGTGACAAACGCAACCATGGGATGCATGCTCGCTTAGGAATCTGAAGATATGGTGGAGAAAGCCATCTACTATTTGAGCAAGAAAATGCTGGATTATGAGACTCGCTATACTCCGTTGGAGAAAGCTTGCCTAGCCTTGGTATGAGCTACTAGGAAGTTGAGGCACTACTTGTTAGCCTACTCTGTAATCCTGGTTTCAAGATTAGATCCCATCAAATATCTCTTTGAGAAACCAACGCTTGCGGGTAGGCTAGCCCGTTGGTTGCTTATCCTCTCCGAATTTGATCTCAAATATGTCACCCGCAAGTCGGTCAAGGGAAGAGCTATAGCGTAGTTCCTAGCAGACCACCCGGTAGAAGGGGATGAGGCGGTGGAATACTTGTTCCTAGATGAAGCCATTTTGCAAGTCGAAGAGGAGACTTAGACGATGTATTTTGATAGAGTAGCCAATCAATACGGTTATGGGATAGGTGTGTTGTTGATAGCACCCGACGACTCCTATATACCTTTAGCCTTCAAACTCCGGTTCAAGGTGTCCAATAATAAAGCAGAATATGAAGCGTGTATCGCTGGTTTAAAAGCCGCCCTGGAACTAAAGGCAAAAAGATTGGATGGCATCAGGGACTCAAACTTAGTTGTTTTCAAGCAAACAGAGATTGGAAAGTCAAAAAAGAAAATATGAAGGTTTATCACCAGACCCTGGACATTCTGATTTCTAGGTTTGAAAAGCTAACTTTCACGCATCTACTGAGAAAGAACAACTGGTTCGCTGATACTTTAGCAACTCTATCTTCTATGGTAGACATCCCACTTGGAGTCCGGATGCATCCGATTATCATTGAGCAGAAATACACGCCGGCTTATGAAACTATCGCCGCAATAGATGAAGCGCAAGACAAAAACCTTGGTAATACGATATTTGGAACTTCTTGGAAAATGAGATTTATCTACCAGGGGAAAATGCCAAGGACAAAAGGGGAATACGGCGAATAGCCGTCTAATTTATCATCTACGGAGGTAAACTGTATAAAAGAAGTCATTTGGGAATGCACAAGTTGTGTATCGAAGCGCCTGATAGAGGCCATCCATGGAGGAGGGTGCGGAGCGTATATGAACAAAGTGATGCTAGCCCGAAAGATTCTCAAGCAAAGTTACTACTGGTCCACCATGGAGGAGGATTGTATTGGTTTTGTTCAGCGATGCCACAAATGCCAAATTCATGCTAATCGCATAAATATCCTGCCGTCAATACTGTACAACATGACTTCGCCATGGCCTTTCTCAGTCTAAGGAATCGACGTCATCAGTGCAGTCACACCAAAAGGGTCAAATGGGCATGAATATATCTTTGTGGCAATCGATTACTTTACAAAGTGGGTGGAAGCTCAGTCTTATGCAGTGTTGAAAGTATCACATGTGGCCAAGTTCATCAGAAACAATATCATTTGCCGGTACTGAGTCTCAAACGAGATCATATCAGATAATGGCTCCAACTTAAAGAAAAAGTTGATAGACTTGTTGGAGAAATACAATGTGGCTTTCCATAAGTCGTCTACATACAGCCTACAAACCAATGGAGCTGTTGAAGCTGCTAACAAGAACATCAAGAATATCTTGCAGAAGATGGTTGAGACCTACAGGGACTGGCCAGATAAATTGTCATTCGCACTCTAGGGCTATATAACTTTGATCCGGACGTCTACAGGGGCAACTCCTCATTCTCTTGTCTACGGGATGGAAGTTGTTTTACCAATTGAAATAGAAGTCCTGTTGCTGCGAGTTATGGTTGAGTGTCAGATAGTAGAGGCGGACTAGCAACAGAGCAGATTTATTTGATAAGAAATGGCTAAAAGCATTGTATCATGTTCAGGGCTACCAGTGTAGAATTGCTAGGGCTTTTAGCAAGAAAGTTAAGTCCCGGAATCTCAAAGAATGAGATATGGTGCTGAAAGATAACCGAGCTCCCATCCATGACTCTAGGGGCAAGTTTAGACCCAATTGGACTGATCCTTACATCATCAAAACTATCTGGTCGGGTGGAGCTGTTATTCTCATGGACTTAAATGGCCTAGAATTTTCACAACCGATCAACATGGGCAAGTTGAAGAAATACTATCCCTGAGAGGCTCGCTAGGCTGAAAACCCGAAAGGGGAACCTATGTAAAAGGTAGAGCATGAAAAATTAGAAATAAAGAAAAACTGAGCTCGCAAGGTTGAAAACCCGAAAGGGCAACTTTGGCAAAAGTTAGAGCGCAAAAGGAAAGAGTTAATACTTGAGTGAACCAGACCCGAACTATGTAAGGTCTAATTCCCATCTTCGAGATACGTAGGCAACTTCATCCTGAAGTTTGGCCGTAATCACCTCCAACTCAACTGTCCTGTCCATGTGTCTGATCAGGTCATCTATGTCTGTTCTTTACCTGAGAGTTTGGTTGTGATCTTTACTCTTACAAAAGAGCTAGTTACAATGCAGAACAATGTATGCAATCCAAGGGCATTTCTAATCTTTTGATTCGGGGTTGTACATCTTGAGGATTGATTCCGCGCGTGTTAGGTGGTGATCCTTTTTGAAAATGGTTTTGGAAAGTTTTAATAAAAGTTGATTTTGTTCAAAATTTTACCTTTTACAACTTAGACCATTTTTGGACCAAAAGGAAAATTTTCAGTGCTCACAACTTTAATTTCATTAATTTCAACATAAAGTTCTCCAACTCTCTGATACAAATCAAATTTACTTTTATTACATCATAAAACTTGAAAAGAAAGGTCAAAGCAATAAATTAGGGGCATAAGTGAGTCAGGTGCTCCTGCGTCCTCTGCTCGTGCTTGTGGAAGCTTCTGAAGCCAAAGTGGGCCCAGTTTGTGCCGTATTGTGGACTCGCCTTTTTCCGCGCCCCCTTTCAGAAGGTTTGAAAAAAAGGCCTCATAGTTCGGACTCTCGTGGTTCTGAATCTAGTCTCACAAGTGCAATGTGAAATTGATAAACACCAAAGAGTTCAAATCCGGCAAATCTTTTTAAAAAATCAATTTTAAATCAAATAATGCCAAAATTGGACTGCTTTGCCAGATATAGAGTCGCCACCTAAATATTTTTTATTTTGGGGAAATTTAGGAAATCTTGACTTGTGCCAAAGTCTACGTGCCCGTCATCACTAAAGTTGCCTCGGCTCAGGGAACTTAGGTACGGGAGGGGAAGGTCATGAATTGAGCACCCCTGCTCGCCCGATCGAAGATCAACCTCTAGTAATCATGATATGATTTTTTATAAACATTATATATTCTTGTTTCGGTTATTAGACTAGCTTTACTATGTGACGTGCACAAGCAAGTATAGACTAGTTTGCTCAATTTGAAAACAATTCAACTCATGTTTGTTTGCGAAAAATGGTTTGAATTTGCCACCTCAAGTGGGCTTAAAGTTTGCGGATTTGCTACCAAACATAATGGGCTTAAAACATGATTTGCCACTCAACAAAGTGGGCTTAAAATCCACATTTTTTGAATCATTCCAATTCAAACAACAAGCCTTCATCCACAAGCATTCATACAGTTTATCATTTAAACACATAGCCTCATGGCAAGCATGCTAATCATGGCAACATGCACACTTATGCAAGTATGCTAAAGCGTAAAAACTCACCTAGTACTCCGAGCTAAGAAAACATGAGTTAGTGAAATATGCATGATTCCTAACTATGTAAGATGTCTAATGCAACACATGCAATATGCAATTAATAGGCTCGGCTACTAATATGGCATATGGATCGATTTGAACAACATGCGATTTAAACACGTATTCAACGAAGTATTGAAATGACAATACAGTTTGAATGATGTGCCGAGCCTCGGTGCATGCAATACGAATGTATGGATACAAGCATGTGATATGCTAATTGAAATATGACCCCTAATCTAACCATCGAAAGCGATTAAATAAAAGGAAGAAAGACGTGGGGTTGGAAAACATACACACACGCACGCACACTTATTACAACATTACGCCCTCGCGAAGGAGGGTCCGAATAAATAAGAGCTAAGCTAATCTAAGCTAACCTAACCTAATTAAGCTAATTAGACTAAATTTTACAAACCAAATGAATAACTAGCTAAGCTAATTACTAATTATTACAACACTTTAACTAACTAGTAAACTAATTAATTAATTTACAACACAAATGTACACGAACTAAGCATTTAAGATATTAAACTATGCTGCCACTACTCTGCCTTGGGAAGTGGAAGATGGACATGCTCGGTTTTCGCCTCGAAAAGACCTCCGTTTTGCTCTCGAAAGTCTCTGTTTGCAGGGTTGAGCATTTCCAAAACCTTTTTGCTCCACCTTAACAAATCTTTGCTGAGGTTTACATCAGTGGCCTGCCGGCCATGGATGGATGCTACCAACCATCTGTTGGCCAGTGAGGTGTCCTGAAGCCAGAAATGATGCACTGCTGACCATAAATGGTGGCCTACCGACCACTGGTGCACTGGGTCGTCATACTACAACAGAGCACAAACAGAGCAAAAAGGGGATTTTTCTAAGGGTTTGTTTGTACTATATCCCTCATTCTCATCTCAATATCTCAAAGGAGTGACACATTTGGATCCAAAAACCACCAATCAAGCAAGTTCATTGCATGATGGCCAAAGATCCAAGTTGTACAATTTCGATAAATGCACAAATATGACCAACAAGACCACCACCCTATCATACATGATCAAGGGCAATGGAGACCTAGGAAAGTGGCACATTGCATCACTTTTGAGTATGAAATGTCCCATTTTCCTTGTGTTCAAATTAACGTCTGATTTGAACACATGCAATGCAACACAAAGACATGCTTATCTTGTCACTTTTACTTGTCAATTTTGTTTACACATTTTAATTACCAAATCATTCTTTAATCAAATTGTCCATTGGTGAGTATCCTCTAAGGTGAAGGAAGTGTCAACCAAGGAATAGTGTAGGGCAAAAGAGAGATCATGCCTTTGATAATGAATCCTCAAAGAGGATTAAACCATTGAGAATGACCTCAATCTCAAGCTTAGAGGATCCCAAGTTTGAAACAACCCTCAAAAGCAAATTAAAGAGTGAAGCAAAGAGGGAGGTTGCAGAGATTTAGGTGCTGAAATTGACTGATAAAAGCACTAAAAACATGCAGTCAAGTCACACCAATGACGTTTAAAGCCTTAAAATAACAAGCTAGTGCAAGGACTTACACTACAACTACACAAAACAAAGTTAAAATGAACCAAACAACCCAAAATAGAGCTAAAGTAGGCTATTTCAGAGGCTAAAACATGCTGGACTTATGCTAAGTTAAGCTAGAAAAACATGCTAACATGTAAGGCTAACTGAGCATGCAAACAAGACACAATGAGGGGAGGCTAACCCCTCCAATTTTGGACTTCAAAATGAGATATTTACTACTAAAAAACCTCTGAAATTCAGTGGTTAAAAGGCTCAAAAAGGTTGGTTTGAAAGTGATGATAAAGGCACAAAAGCTTTATAAACTAAGAAACAAGAAGGGTGAACCACCCCCTAACTAAAAAAGGGCCCAAACCACCATTTTTAAGCCACAAAAATAGAGTTTTTTATAGTTTAAAACCAGCCCCAAAAACAATTAAAAAGATAGAAAAAAAAGTATTGAAAACAAGTATTGAAAACAAGTTAACAAGACCAGTATTCTACCTCTTGAAGCAAAGAACACTTTAGGCACAATTTCAAGCCAAAACCACCTCCAAGAGCTCCAAGAAAGCCCCCAAGGAACCTCAGCGCAAAGGTGAGAGGATTTGGTTTAGGAGAAGTAGGCAAAAGTGTAGAGAAACTTGGCAAACAAACACAATTTTGCAACACAGAGAGAGAGAGAGAGAGAGAGAGAGAGAGAAATCTAGAGAGAGAGAAAAAAATTTTATGTCTCAAATTTTTCTAACCCTCACACATGAGAGAGAGGGGTCCTATATATAGAAAACACAAATTTCCCTCACAAACATCCAGCCACACACGTGTAAGAAGATGCATGAATCTGTGTAAACATCTGGCACAAAATATCACAAAATATCTGCAGCATACAATCGTGGCCGGCTGGCCATCAGTGGTGGCCAGCAAGGCTTCATTGATGGCAGGCAATGCACATCAATAGCAGGCAATGCACATCAATGGCCGGCAAAGAAGAAGTGGTGGCCGACAACCTCCAAGGATGGCTGGCAGGCCATCAAAAACTTCAGGCTGAAAAGACCCAGGCATGGTCCAAAGATGAGACAAAATGGATGCAGGGTTTGAAATGCTCAAAGCTGTGGCATTCCGCTAGAGACTTCGCGCGTTTGGTAATCAAGCAGACTCATCATTGGATGTACCTGCAAGAACATCCAAGTCTTAAAGGGCCGTCAAAAATGGGGTGTCTACACTCATCCTCGAGCCAAGCCAAGCATTCGCCAGAAAGGGAATAGCTGAAACTAGGGACAGGAGGTAGAAGCTCTCTTTTCCTCCAAGCAGTGAGGTACCTAGCCAAATGTGAATCACGGATGGGGAATGAAATTGGGTAGTCTACCCTTTCCTCTGGGCGAGTCTGATCATGCCCGAACTGACGTCTGAACCAGAAGGGAAAGTAGAACACACAGTGTGTAAGGCCGATCAACTATATGCCAAGTTGTTGCACCACCATCCCTCATTAGGGAAATCCACTAGTCAATGGCAAAAGAAATATCCTCGAGCTGAGTACTCAGGGCAAGAGTCCACTACCTTTATCTTATCCATAAGCCACACCTGGGAAGGGATGAAAGAAAAGAGAGATTAAAGAATAGAGAGATATATGTTGAGAGAAAAGTGATAAAAGTGCTTTGAGAGAAAAATAGAGCATGAGTGCCAAGTGATGTGAGAAACACATATGAGAAAGGGCAAGAAACAATACCTAAAAAAGTAATGAACTGCCCACGAATCTAGTAGTCTCTCGCCGATGAAAGGCATCTAATCCCATCAAGGTCTCAACCAGCGCCAAACCAATGCAACTCTTTCCTTCTTTCAAGCCTTAGGCCACTTCGATCAATTGAATGCTGGATCCGCCAAAACTAGGGACAAGAAGGAAATATGCAAGCATATATAAGCAGAGAGCATGTTGCCGAAAACTCCGCCAGAGAAGGACACCACTGTCACCGATATCGGAGAATTGATGAATCAAATTGGGTATATCTAGCTCTCCGTTGTGGGCCAAAGACCGAGCCTCGTATAAAGTGAGCCTGCACATCCGTTCCAAAGCTTGGGCATGGCCAAAACGGGGCTGAGGCATGATTTCCTCGTCGCGCTGGGATTCCATTAGCGCCTGAAATTATTTAAGTGTTGGGCATATTTCTTGTCCCCTGAAGCGAAAGACGTGTGTAGTTGGGTCCCAACATCAGGTCGTAGCATGGAGGAACAGAAAACAAAGTGGAGTGTGGCTCAACGAAAAAAGTACATTTATGCTAAAACTCCAGAAATTTACCTTTCTCCTGCCATCTAAAGCAACTATCCAATCCGAGAGCTTTTCGGCAAAAAATGGCTCCATTTGTGGAAGAAATTATAGCTGAAATGAGGTTCTGGAGAAAAAATCATGAAGCTAAACCTTTTATAGAAGATAAGGCTGTGAGTGGAAGCCAGCTGTCAACAATCTAGAGGTTCCTCACACTGGTGGCTGGTAGGCCACTAGTGGTGGCCAGCAAGCCACCTTCTCTGGCTGGCAACCTTCATCTCTAGCCGGTAGCTTTCCCTTCTAGCCTGCCGTCCACCTGTGTGCTGAGCAGTGCTGGAAGCATGTGTTTCATCTCGATCTTTGAGTGTTTTAAGGTCCTGTTTTGAGTCTTTTTGGTTTTAGCAAGTTTGTTTATTTGTATGTGAGTTGTTTTTACTTTGTTTATCGAGTTGTATGTTGTATTTTGTATTTTGGTTGTTGGTCGGCTCATTACCCGATTAAGAACACTGTTTCAATCAAGTGCTCCATTGGCCAATTCAATTCCGTGTCCACTTTTCAATGTAAATATGGTGCTCATGATGTAAAAATAACAACACTTTTCATAAAAACTGCAAGGTTTTATTCCGATCATAGTTTTTACAAAAGAGGAGTACAAGTTTCAAAAGCAAATAAAACCTATTTAAAGCTACACATATGCTAATGCTACCAAATAGAAAAGAAACTAAGCAAAAGTACAAAAAAATCAGCGCTAGTCGCCTCAGGCTCGAGAGACCCTCTTCGTCCTCTTCCTTGGAGGAGAGGACTCGAGGGCACTATCTCCATCGGCACCGTTGTCCGAATCAGTCACTAAACCCGAGTTGGTATCATCTCCGCTCTCTACCTCAGAGCCTGCCTCGGTATCGTCAGCTCCGCTCTCAGACCCCGAGCCAGCATCATCGTCTCCACTCTCGAATGACTCAGAATGCCGACTCACTGCCTCTTCGGAGTCACTAGTCTCAGCATCGTCGTCGCTCAAGATGGGCTCTAAATGACTGCTATGGCCTCGAGTGTCCCTATCTCTGCCTTGATCGCAGCTCACATCTCGACCACGAGCTGGGTCCTCTTTCTCTCTCTCCTCCCTATTGTTGGAGGAGGTCCTGCCCCTGCTGGTGTTGCTGTTGCCACTGGCGCTATCTGTACAGATGGAATCTAGAAAAAAAATAGTTGTCAATGTATCAGCTACAGTGTGTGTATCAGATGCAGGCATAGTATGCAGAATAAGTATCATGCAAAAATCAGATATAGTGTGAGTACAGTGTGCCAATGTAGTGTATCAGTGCAGTTTGGGAAAGACTACAGTTGAAATGCTAGTGTATCAGTGGAAATATGATAGCATGAAGCGCAAACTGAAGGAAATTACCTAGACACCATAGAGACCAAGCAGCGTCTCCCTTTTCTGCACCATACCCATCAGAGAGGCCACCAGCTCGAGGAGGCTCCCCATATACTCTATAGATGCCTGCAAATGCATTTGTATGATTAATGTCTGCAATAAACATATCAGAAATGAAATTTGGGGGTGCAAATGATAAAGTGTGGTCCATACCTGGGACGAGCCCGTCCGAGGTGGCATAAGGTGGGTCTGAATAAAGGTCGTATAATAGCCCTCTCCTCTGAAGAAGTTAGCATCCAAGCCCACCATGAACTGAATGACTACGTTAACAGATAGGTTGTCCGCTGTCCTCATAAACTCCGAAGGTGGCATCAGAACGACCAGATTAGGCAAGCCCACAGTCTGGCAAATGAATCTCTCGCTCAAGAACCAAGCCCGGCAGACTGAGCCCCTCAACAAGATCCGGAAATGCGATGTGCCCCACGTTCCCGCATACTGGTCCCGTACCCCGGTCGGCATCATGGCCCAGGACTACCACGCGATCTATAAAGAGAGTGTACAGATTCTTAGTTGCCATCAGTTGCCAAAGTATGAATCAGAATAATTGTAAAGCAAAGATGATTATGAGTTTTGGGTTACCTCGTGGGCAGTCATAGTATCAAAGTAATGGCGGAAGAAGGCAAAGGACTCGTGACTCCGACGCTAGCACCGACCAGTACATCGCCTCGAGTAGGGAACCACAAGAGGGAGCTCTTCCATAAGCTCTGGAGCGAGGGCTGGAAAATACGCATAAACCTATAGCTGCAAGGAAAGTGTAGTGATATGTGATTAACAGGGCATGAACAGATGTAAAAAGTGCAAAGCAAAAAGCACAGGGCATGAACAGATACAGAAAGTGCAAGGCAGAAAGCACGCAACATGAACAGATACAGAAAGTGCAAAGTGGAAAGCACAAGTGTTAAACAAATATAAAGCAGAAAATGTGAAGTAGAAAATGTAAAGTGCAAAAAAGGAACTGAAGTGCATACCTCCCAGGCTCGCCAATAGCCTCCGATCTGCTCTTCTCTCAGACGGGAGGTGGAGCTCATATAGCTGTATAGGGTGGCGAGGCCAGCTTCGCTCCAGTCATAGAATCGCACCCGGGAAAGGGTCACTAGGGCACTGAACAGATATAAATCCACGGTATTCCACCTATTCGAAAATAAGGTGGTATCGAGGACAAACATCAGAAAACCCCAGGCATACTGCTCCATCTCCTCCAACGTCTCAGGCTTGCTTCTGCGAAACTGCTCGGTGAACCAACTCTATCTCACCATAGCTGGCCGGTACAGAGGTGGGCGCGTACCTAAGAAGTCAATCCAAGTAGCCTCTCACTCCCTCATATCTGTGTCAAAGGGGATCAGATCGCCCCCTACTCATAAGCTTGTGACCATGGCAAAGTCGTAGGGAGTCATCGTCATCTCCCCAGCAGTGGAGAAGTGGAAGGAGTTGGTGGTGTCCCACCACCTCTCCATTAGCACTCCTAGAAGAGGACAGCTCGCTATGACACATGTCAAGCTAGAGTAAAAAAGGCCGAAGCCAGTCTCATCGACGATGTCGTGGACCCTAACAGGGAGCTCGTCGTACCAGTACCTCGCCGTAGTCGCTCTGTACCCTCTGTAGGCACGAAAGTCTCCCTGTGACAAAGAACAGATGTATCAGATGAAAGACAGTAAGTAAAGTATAGTCAGATGAAAGCAGTGCAAGAAATACAGTTAAAAAGAAAGGCAGAAATGCATGAAAACAGAGTTCATATCTCAGTAGCACTAGATGAAAGGTGGGAGGTCGGCTCCCTCAGTAGAAGGTCCTCTGGTGCATCGTGAGCAAAGTCGCTGAAACACCTAATGCCTCTGGGCGATAATATGTGCGTACGGGGATGATATGTCATCGGATCGAAGGGCTGCACTCTCAATGGTAACGGCTCTAGCTCAAACTTGGGCGTAAACTCTACCTCAAGGTCAGCCTCAATGCCTTGAGCCACCTCGCCAGCCTTAGCAACTGCTAGCTCATCTACCTCGGCAACGGGTGGAAATGTATGTGGAACCTCTGGAGGAGCTCCGTCATGAGGAATCTCATCTGCCATCTGGAAAATGGGTGCAAAGTAGGTGAAAAGTGAAGAAAAATAGGGAAAATAGGGTAAACTTGGAAAAAGTCAACCCGAGGAGAGAGAAAATGGGAGAAAAAGTCGAAGTCCGGAAAAGTTCACGAAATCGGAGAGAAACTCGAGGAGAACAAGCCTAAAGTGGTGGAAATTTGAGAAAAAGCGACGAAATCAAAATCTAATCGGTTCAAAATGTAGAGAACTAAGAGGGTTTTGCGAAAAAAGTATGCATGGGGCATTGGAAAATGAGTATAAAGCACAGATCTAGAGAGAAAGTGTCTAGAGAGAGGGGGGAACATTTTCGGCCTTGGAGAAGTGAGGAAATGAAGTCTTGTGACCTATACTTAAAGACCCGAGGCAAAATGACTTATTTACCCCGAATCTACCATTGGTGGCCAGCAATGTCTTCAAGTGGCCAGCAGCTTCTGTTGATGGCCGGCAGGTGGCCGGTGGCTCTTATGTGGGTTCTGGTGCTGTTCTGTGCTTCTTCTTTTTGAATAATGTATGGAAGGTTCTGTTTTGAAAGCTTTCAGCTGCGTTCCGGTGTGTGACTATGTCCCACTTGCTACTATGAACAAGGTGTATCCTTTTGAACATGTTGCAATTCCTCCGAGAGGTAAATCGGAAGGTGCCACCGTGTATCCTTTTATTCATTTTGTCAAATTATGCTTTTGTTCTTTTCTGTTGCATAGAATATGCATTTCACATATATGTATGTTGCACGCATGTTTTGCATCAGTTATGATTCATGCATAGAACATATTGTCAATTGTGCATAGAATATGCTCTTGTTTCATGCATAGAATATGCTTTTGTTCCTTGCGTAGAACATGCTTTCAAAAAAGCATCATGCGTCGATTGTCCATCTTGCATAGAATATGCTTTGTGCATCTATCGCACACGTTCACTTTGTGCATCTATCGCACACGTTCATTTTGTGCTTCTATTGCACACCTCTCTGTTTTATCTTGGGACGCGTAAAGTGCTAGCCTGAGCGGTTTCTCTTGTATCTCAAGATGCGTGAAGTGCAAGCCCGAGCAGTTTCGCTTGTACCTCAGGACGCGTGAAGCACAACCCTAGGTGTGTTTTATCTCGGGATGCGTGAAGCGCGAGTCCGAGCCCGAGCCCGAGCCCAAGCCCAAGCCCAAGCAGCTTTTCTCTGTTTCTCAGGACACGTGAAATGCGAGCCTAAGCGGTTTCTCTTGTTTCTCTTGTAAGAATGCTATGAGGTTTGCCTTAATTACAGGTACCTCCCTTGTAGTTTCAAAAATTACACAAACCTCCCTTACTTTTGAAAATAATAGTCAGATTCCCCCTCCCCGTTAAAAGAGCCTTAACGACGTTAACTTGACAGTGGAATTGACCATGTGTCATGACCCGAACCCGCCCCTATGGGTTAAGGGCATAACTAGCCAGTAATCAAGGGATTACCTACGGCCTCAAACCAAACCAGACATAACTCATTAGAGTAAAGGGGCCAAACGGAAGCAAAATTTAAAACTTTGTCCATAGAGCTGTGCTTACATGGCACGTCATATCAATCCATACATATACATGTTAATACTCACATCAAAATATGTACTAACACAAGGTTCTGTACATACAGGATCATTCAAGTCTAGGTCAGCCAGTCAAAACCATATACAATCGCAATCCAAAGTCCTCGCTAACATGACAAAATAAAACAAGATGGCAAAAGGGCGAAGACGAGTCTCGTGCGTGAGACGTGTGGGCTGACTCTTGAAAACCTTGGTTGTTCCACACAAACTTCACTGAGGCTGGGTTTAGACCTCCCTTGGCTCACCTATAGACACATGAATGAGCGTGAGTGAAAACCCAGTGAATAATATCAAATACAGAAAATACACGAACAGTATTTAGAACAACATGCACCAAACGGCCTTGGGCCCAATTCACATTTCTGTCTAGTATATATATATGTATATCAATTAACTGCGGTTCCAAACACATCAGACGGCCTCGGGCCCAATCCATTCATGTCAAACGGCCTTTGGCCCATTCATTCTCCCATTCATGTCAAACTAGCCTTTGGCCCATTCATTCTTTCATTCATGTCAAACTGGCCTCTGGCCCATTCATTCTTTCATTCATGTCAAACTGGCTTTTGGCCCATTCATACTTTCATTCATGTCAAACTGGCCTTTGGCTCATCCATTCTTTCATTTATGTCAAACTGGCCTTTGGCCCATTCATACTTTCATTCATGTCAGACTGGCCTTTGGCCCATCCATTCTTTCATTCATGTCAAACTGGCCTTTGGCCCATTCATACTTTCATTCGAATTAATGAACTTATAAGACTTACATAGAAGTAAGTAATTGGACAAATAACATACTTCAGATATCTTTATTAAGATATTACTCACAGTGATCGGCTGAATGATTAGCCCTGGAGCTCGACCCTACACATTCCATGAACACAATGGCTCACAAACAATTCAATCCATTCTTAATTCACATATTCCTCTTTAGGTTTCATTCTTATCCTTCTAACTCATTTACAATGCTTAATGCATGCCTAAGAGTACTTAGAAGTGAAAGAGAACGGAAAATGAAACACAGAACACATTTACAAAATTTTAGAAACAGGAGTCCCCGCTCGAGCGTGGACTTTCCCACTCAAGCGGACCCATTAGGTCTGCAAAAGTACTAGTTGCCCCATTTTTACGCTCAAGCGTGAACTCGGACGCTCGAGCTGAAGGTCATTCTACATAGCTCCCCACTCGAGCGTGAACTTCCCCGCTCGAGCGGACATCATGTCTGCAAAAAGTTCTGGGAGCTCGTATTTCCCGCTCGAGCAGCGCCTTCCACGCTCGAACGAACATGCCAAATTCTGGAAAATCCAGAATTGTTCTTCAAGTTCAAACTCAACCTCCAAAGGTTCAAAACTCATAATTTTGGTTCCAAAACATGCAAATACATTATATATCATGAGTATACAAGCAATATGAGGTCAATTGCTCAAAATCATGATCATATTCTCAAATTATTCAACACTTCTTTTGTATAATTCAAACTCATGCCTTCAAATCTCATGTAAGCTCCATATTTCCAATAACCAAACATGCATGTAGATTTTTTACCTCAATTCCCTTTCAAGTAGCACCAATGATGCTCATAATCATGAAAATCAACAAAACTATACTTGCATGTATGTTTGAATACTCATATTCCCATATTCAACTTAATACATGCTTGATTATGCCAAATCATGGTAATTCTATGCATGCATGTACACATTAGCTTCAAGTTCATCACTTATAACACAATTATTGTTCTTGATCATCAATCAACTTTAAATTCACAAAATTACAATATTAAACTCATGAATTCCTAGCCAATTACTCACCTAGAAGCTCAATCTTCCCAATTTATGATCAAATCTTGAGTTGGTCTTCAATTTATTCAAGCTTCTTGAGCAATTCATCAACTTGAGCTCTCTCTCTCTCTCTCTCTCTCTAACCGACCCTCACTCCCTCTCTTTAGAGTGATTCTCAGCTTTGAGCTCAAACAAATGAAATAAAAGTACAGAAAAGTCCCTTATATAAGCCCTCTCTCAACACATTTCATTAATATTTAAATAATTGAGCACTAACCCATTAATTTAATCTAATTAATTTGACCCAAATCAATTTTCAATCAAATTTCACCATAGGCTCTAAAAATTACGCTAATCACAATGGTGTAATCAATTTCGGGTTTCGTGGCCAATAAGGCCTTCAATTTAATTTCCAAAGCAGAAAGTCAAACAGATTTTCCTACGGTGAATAGAAAGAAATTCAAAACTACATATATTCACATAAATGGCACACAAAATCATATCAGACACATCATCACATTCATAATAAAGACCAATTAGCATGGTACGGAACAGGGTTATCACACCATGACACCCTTTAACAACATTGTGAAAAGACACAACTAACCCTTAATGTAAAAAATCCCTCTCATTCATTCTTTCCTAGGGTTCACAATTAGAAAAGTGAAGGGAAGAGAAGAGTGATCAACAAAGGAATGGAAGAGAAGAAAGAGTAGTGATTTTGTTGAAGATTTGCTCCGATTATCTTTCACAATGCAAAAGTGTGAAAGATTTTAATCGGTTTGTTTTGTTATTTACGACTTCCAAGTAAGTTCTTTAACAAATCTGTTCAATATTAAAATTTCTAGAAAAAAAAAAATTTTATTCAATACGTGGGTTTAGGGTTTATGAATGAGGAATTTTTAGAGTTTTTGGAGTTTTATTTGTGTAATTTTGAACTAATATTTTTTATTTTAGAGTTTTATTTTTGGGTATTTAAGGTTTTTCTAGTTTTTAATCAAATATTGTAATTTTTTGGATTATTAACCATTATTACTTACAAGATTTGGAGTATAAGAATGTTTGTTAGATTTTATTAAATTATTATTGATTTAAGGTTTTTTTTAGATTTTGTTCAATGTTTATTGATTTAGGGTTGTATTATCTGTTTAATGTTGTGAAAAATATATACAAAAATTGTAATTTTTTGGATTATTAAACATTATTATTTAATATTGTGAATTTTTCATTGGTTTCAATTTGTTTATTTATTTCAATCATGCTAACAATGGAATTGGTTGAATTTGTTTTATTGAAATTTATTGAATTGGTTTGATCGATTTATCTGTTCAAATTAAATGTTAGTTTATCACTATTTCAGCCATGGCTGCATTTCACTTATTTGATTTAGTCATCCATTACAAGGGTAAAGTGGGCAGAGTATACAATGTGGATCCTAATATGTATAGTCATGTTGATCTCTTGAAAGATGTACATGAATCAATTCTAAGTAACATAGGTTTCATTGAGGCTCTTGTTATTCATTTGTATTGTGATATACCTAGTACTAATAAAAGAAGAATGTTTGAAAATGATCTTGATGTACTGGATATGTTTTACATGCAAAATGTGAGTAGAACAATTAACTAATATGTAGATGTTGTTCATTCTATTGGGTTTGAGGGAGGAGAAGTTAATGATAGTGGGGAGGATGCTGTAGAAATTGATCACTTAGTAGAGGATGGTGATGGTAATGTAGAAGGGGATAATGAGTACCACATGGATGATTTTGTTGGCTTTAGTGATGAAAACAAAGCTTGGAATGAAAATATGGATGCTAAAAGTGAATCTAATAGCACAAGTAGTGAATATGTCTTAAGTGAAGATAATAGCTTAGGTGAAGATGATGGTGCACTTAGTGATTATCAATCTGGAGATGATGCAATGGTATATGATGTTAGTATTGATGATGATTTGGATGATGAATCTAATTATACACCTAAGAGGAGAAATTCCAAGGGAAAACAATTTCATTCTGCCTATGATGATAAAGAGCCGTATTTGAATCCACAAGGGGAAATGGTATTCGAAAATGGGATGATATTGGCAAATGTAAATAGCTTCAGAGTTACACTCAAAGATTATACAGTGGAAACTGGCTTCAAGATTGTAAGGGACAAAAATGAGAAGTCTAGGGTAACTGCCCACTGTGCTGCTAATGGATGTCCTTAGAGGATTCAAGCATCTCTTCTTCCAGATAGGATACCTTACAAGATAAAAACCCTAGTTCCCCAGCACACATGCAGCAAGTTGAACCAAAATACTGAGGCAACTTCAAATTGGATAGTAAAAAAATTGAGTGACAGTTTTATAGAAATTCCAGACATGGGGTTGGATACAATGCAAGGCACGTTAAATGAGATGTATAGGATTAATGTTTCAAAGATGCAGTTGTATAGAGCTAAAAAAAATGTAGAGATTAGATAGAGGGTAATTATGGTAGCCAATATGTGTTACTACCAACATATGCTGCAGAGATTAAGAAGATAAATCCTTGTAGTTTTGTGAAGATCAATTATGATAACCCACCCAAGCTAATCTCAGAGAATGAACCCACACCAGATGAAGAGAGTACAATCAGTTCTAACCCAGTGTTTGAAAGAATATTCATTTCATTTGAGGCAATGAAAACAGGGTTTATTGATGGATGTAGACCCTTTATAGGGGTAGATAGTTGTCACTTAAAGGATCCCTATGGTGGAGTGCTAATTTCAGCAATTGCACTAGATGGGAATAATGGGTTGTTTCCACTGGCATTAGGAGTAATGGAATGTGAATGTAAGGAGAGTTAGACATTTTTCCTAAAACACTTGAGAACAATACTCAGTGATGCATCACCCACTAGGCCTTGGACCATCATGTCTGATAGACAAAAGGATCTTGACAAAATTGTCAGTGAAATCCTACCAGAGGCTAGCCATAGAAGATGTTGTATGCATTTGTTTAACAACTATAAAGCTAAATTTCCTAGAGTGATCTTGAGGAAGAACTTTTGGAAGGCAGCAAAGGCTTAGAATCAAAGGGCATGTGATAAGGCTATGTAGGCCATTCAAGGTACCTCAAATGAAGCATATGCATGGCTGCAAAAAGTTCCTATGGAAGTGTGGGCTCGTCTTTTTATCGCGGCCCCGCCTTTCGGAAAGGGTTTGAAAAGAAAGGCCCTCACGGTTCGAACTCTACCTGCGGTTCTGAATCTAGTCTCACAAGTGCAATGTGAAACTGATAATCACCAAAGAGTCCAATCCAGCAAATCATTTTGAAAAATTGATTTTGAATCAAATAATGCCAAAATTGGACTGCTTTGCCAAATTACAGAGTCGCCACCTAAATATTTTGTTTTTGGAAAATTTTGGAAACTCTGACTCGTGTCAAAGGCCACGTGTCCGTCATCACCAAAGTTGTCTCGGCTCGGGAACTTACGTACGAAGAGGGAAGGTCATGAAATGAGCACCCCCGCTCGCTTGATCAAAGATCGGCCTCTACTAATCATGATATGTTCTTTTATAAACATTATGGGTTCTTATTCCAGTTATTAGCTAACTTTACTATGTGACGCACATAAGCAAGTATAGACTAAAATCGCACGAATTGGAACAAATCAACTCATGTTTGTTTGCGAAAATGGTTTGAATTTGCCACCCTCAAGTGGACTAAAACACGGATTTGCCATCAAACACGATGGGCTTAAAACATGATTTGCCACTTCGCAAAGTGGGCTTAAAACATACATTTTGTTGAATTGTTCCAATTCAAGCAACAAAGCTTCATCCACAGGCATTCATGCAGTTTAGCAAGTAAGCACATAGCCTCATGGCAAGCATGCGAAACATGGCAATATGGCAATCGCACTCATGCAAGCATGCTAAAGCATAAAACTCACCGAGTACTCCAAGCCAAAACAAAAACTAGTTAAAAAAAATGCATGATCCTAACTATGTTAAATGACTAATGCAACATATGCAATGATGTGACTAAATAGGCTTGGCTACGTAATCATGGTATTTGCAACACTTTGATAACATGCTTTGAAACACATATTCAAAGAAGTATTGAATTGACAATGCAGTTTAAATGATGCGCCGAGCCTAGATGCATGCAAGACAAATGAATGGATGCAAACATGCGAGCATAAAGTATGCTAATCAAAACATGTCCCTAATCTAACCATCGAAAGCGATTAAATAAAAGGGAGAAAGACGTGGGGTTGGAAAACATACACACACGCGCACGCTTATTACAACATTATGCCCTTGCGAAGGAGGGTCCGAATGAATAAGCTAACTAGCTACACTAATTAAGCTAACTATTACAACACAAAACTAATTAACTAACGTATTCTAAGCTAATTAATATTACAAACCGAAATTGAAGAATTAGTTACACTAACTAATTAAGTACAACATTTGAATTGAATAATTAGCTACACTAACTAATTAAAGCAATTAAATGGCCTCGAGGGTGAGGAAGGCATGCATGCTCGGTTGGTTTCTTCCCGAAATTCCACCGCCCTGCCATCGGACGCCTCTGTTTGCACTCGCTTGAACACCAACAGTGTTGCAAACTTCCAAAATACCTCTGCTCCAACTCAAGAACACACTTGTGCAACTTTCTTCATTGATGGCTGGTCGGCTACCAATGGTGGTTGTCGACTATCATTGGTGGCCGGTCGACTACTTCTGGTGGCCGGTCAGCCACCCCTTCCCTGAACTTCCTTTTTTTGCTGCAACAGAAAGCAAACAGAGGCAAAGCAATGTATTCTCAATGAGTGTATGTACTGCTACTCTCCTTATCATCACACAAGCTCAAAGGAGTGTAGCTCTTGGCTCTCAAGCCATCAACCAAGCATTTTCATGCATGATGGCCAAAGAACCAAGCTTGTATAAGATTAATTAGTGCAAAACAAGACTCAACAAAACCACAACCCTATCATGCATGATCAAGGGTGATGGTGACCAAGAAAAGTGGCACGTTTCATCACTTTGAGTATGAAACGCCCCATTTTCTCGTGTTTGAATTAGCGTCCGATCCGAACACGTGCAATACAACATGAAAGATGCTTATCTTGCCTCTTTTACTTGTCATGTTTTATTTACCCGTTTTAGATTACCAATTCATTCTTTAATTTGATTAGTGCAAGGATGAGTGTCCTCTAATGGAAAGAGGGCTTAAACCACAAGTGCCTTGAGCATGAAAGAGACCTCATACCGTTGGTTAGTAGAAACTCTCAAGAGAGGATTAAAACCATTAAGTACAAGTGTCTCAATTTCACACTCAAGTCAACAAAGGGTTCAAAGTCACTTTCAAAATAAATGAAAGAGTGAAGAATAGAGGGAGATTGCAGAGATTTTAGTACTGAAATGGAGTGCAAAAAGACACTAAAACATGCAAGCAACTCATGCAATTCATTTTTAAAAGCCTAAAACAATAAGCTAGTGAAGGAGATTGCACTACAACCACACAATATGAGTCTCAAAGGACCAAACCAGCTCAAAACAGAGCTAAAACCAGACAAAATAGTAACAAAAATATGTTCAGATTAAGGTACAAAATGCTAGAAAATCATGCTTACATGTTAAGCTATCTAGGCTTGCAAACAAGGCACAAGGAGGGAAGGCTATCCCCTCAAATTTTGGACTTCAAAACCAAGTTTTTGCCACTGAAATAACTCTGAATTTCAGTGGTTTAAAGGGCCAAGAAGTTTGATTTGAATATGCTAAATGATGTTACAAAAGCTTACACAATAAGGCAAGAAGAATGGTGGACTACCCCTTTACACAAAATGACCTCAAACCATCATGTTAAGGCTCAAAAATTAGAGTTTTTTTGTAGTTGAAAACCAGGCCAAAAACAGTATAAAAAGATGGCAAAACAAGTAGTCAAAACAAAGCCTACAAGATAAGTCATATACCTCTTAAAGCACAGCACAAAACAGCCACAATTTCAGGCTCAAACCTCCTTCCAAAAACTCAAACTAGGCTCCAAGGGACCTCAGCTCCAAGGTAGTCAAGTTTGGTTAAGAGTTAGTGTGCAAAGGTGTAGAGAAAATCAACTACAAAGCACAAAACAAAGGGGGGGGAGAGAGAGAGAGAGCGAATTTTGATCCAAAATGTCTAACCCTCCAAAATGGGTGAGGACACCCCCTATATATAGAAAAACAAGATTAAAGCTTGTATTCATCCCTCCATACACATGTATGGAGATGCACTTCAGTGAACAACAGCTGGCACAGTTGGCAAACAAATATTTGAAAAAGAAGAAAAATGGTCGTCGGCCATCACCAGTGGCCGACCGGCCACCACTGATGGCTGGCAGGCACAAGCCGTGGTCGATGGACTGTGGGGATGGCCGACAGGCCACCCTCTCCTCCAGACTTGAAGCAACAAGCTCTTGGTCCATAACCAAGCACAAAACAGACAAGTTGAGAGGCTCAAAGGCAAGGCGCTCGGCCAAGAACTTCAGGCACTCAAAACGAACACAAGCATACAAAACCATTGAGTGTTCAAATGACGACGTCCAAGTCTTGAGGACGGTCAAAAATGGGGTGTCTACAAGAAGCAAGGTCTAAGCATGCATTTGATGGTAGGATAAGAAGTGATCATATCACAAATAACATGACAAAATCTTTCAATAATTGGTTGGGAATTTTCAGAAGTAAACCAATTCTAACAATGTTAGAGAGCATAAGATGTAAGTTAATGGGTAAGTTTCAAATAAGGTATCAAAAAGCATTGCAATGACAGTCCAATATAACTTTGAACATTAAAAAGAAGCTTGATAAGACCTTGTATGAGTCAAGAAAGTGCAAAGTAGAGTATGCAGGAGATCAGGAGTATGATATTAGGGACAATGAGGAAGTGAGACACATTGTCCATCTAGGTAGGATGAGCTGTTCCTGTACAGACTGGGAGATTTCTGGGATTCCATGCATACATGCTATGGCTGCTATCTCACATAGTAGAATAAATATAGAAGACTTTGTTCACCCCTATTACTCAAAGCAAAAATATTTAATGACCAATGATGGGATTATACATCCAATATTAGACCACACTATGTGGACACTGATAGATGAGGAGCCTTTACAACCACCATCTCTCAAAAGATTGGTAGAAAGACCAAAGAATTCCAGGAAGAGAGATGCTCTGAGCCTTCAACAAGCACAAGTCAGGCCAAGAGGTCTCATACTTTGAAATGCAATTGGTGCAAGGAATTTGGGCACAATAAGAGGACATGTCAAAGAGGTCCAGTCAGGGGTGGAACAAGTACTAGAGGCAAAGGCATGGGTTCATCTAAGAGAAGAGGTAGATCTATTGGTAGATGAATAGGTTCTTCATCTGAGAGAGGAAGCAGCACTTCATCTAAGAGATGAGGCAGCACTTCATCTATGAGAGTAGGCACTTCATCTGGGAGAGGTAGAGGCAAAGCTTCATCTGGAAGAGGTATTTCAGTTGAGATAGGTATTTCATCTGGTAGAGGCAACTCTAATAAAGGTAGGGGCCGGGGTAGAAGCAAGAATACACATGTAAGCATTTTTTTTTCTTTACCTTTGCATTTTTATTTATGACTGATGTATTTATGTACTAATTTTGGTTTGGAATTTATGTACCAACTTTGGTTTGTAACTCAGGATATTCCAAGATGGAGCCCTTCAATGCCTACTCGATGTGTGACATAGCTCACAAAAACATAAGGTTAGTTTAGATAACATCACTTTAAATTTTATTTACATGGTAAGGATTCAAAACTGAGTTTTTATTTATTTTTATTTTTATTTTTTTGTTGGTTGTTTCTTGCAGATAACTTGACTACTTAATGATGGGTTTTGGGTACATATGTTGGACAATGAACAGGTACAGAACATATAATGCATAGTGCATAGTGTTTTACTGAGCTATAGGATAATGCACCCACTTTTGTTTTTTTGGTTGTGGGCTTCTTAATCATACTTTTGTATATGAAGATATGGAGATGTGGGCTTTTTTTTTTTTGTTTAACTGTGAGATAGTGATTGCTTCTTTTTTGGGGATATAACTAGGAAGCATTTATACCCTCTTTTGGAATGTAACTATGAAACAACTATGAAGCATCTATGAACTAATTATGAAGCATTGATATTTGAACTTGTTTATATATGTATGAAGCACTCATAATTGCGACACATATTTTGGGATTTGCCATGCTTTTATTCCTCAAAAACTAGTACAAGCTTGTTGTCTTACACTTATATAGAACAAGCTTTACATATTTCATTACATAAAAACTAGCACAAGTTTGTCATATTTGGATATACTTGCATTATATAACCCATAGAACAAACTTTACATATGATAAGTAGGTTACTTCATAATGGCAACAAACAGGGCAAACAAACTTATGACCAAACTTATGATTATCAGTAGTTTCATATATCCTTGGTTGTCTTCAAGTACTTGAACTCTTGTATGCACATCCTTAAAATTGCCTTGAGATAGTGGCCTTTCAACAGTATCAATAGCTTCATTAGTTGAGTTAACAAGTTTGCACCAATCTCAAAATTTGCATTTCTTTCTGAACAAACATAATACAACTTCCTTTGTTTTTGTTTTTTTCAGATTATGTCTCCTTGATAGCTGTCTTTTGACTACAAAGACATGTTTTGCTTCTATATTTCAGTATGTTGGTTTCATTGTTTGAGGATGTCATATCACTGTACCTGTGCATGGACATACCCAAAAAAAAAAAAAAATTACAATACATAGTTCATTAAAAAAAAAAATACAAAGAACTAAGAAAGAGAGGGAGAGCTCACCTGAAATCTTCATCCATGTCAAGTAAGGTTGTAAAGAGAGAGTTTGGAGGGAAACTTAACAGGTGTTGGAAAATTAGAGACAAATAATTAGAATGGGGTGTATTGTTTTATAAAGGATGAAAAGGATATTTTAGGCATTTGTGTGTTTATTGTAGCTGATGTCACTGTTTTTGTTTATTTTAGTAACGTCATTCTATTAGAAGGGGGAATCTAATTATTATTTTCAAAAGTAAGAAAAGTCTATGTAATTTTTAAAATTATAGAGAAAATATATGTAATTAAAATAAATCTCAGGAAAGGTAAGTATAATTTGAATCCGGATCCTCGGTGCCCCTTTCCTGTGGCACTATCCTGTAGCCCCCAAAACGACGTCGTTTTGGGGGCTTTTTTTTTTCTTTTTTTTTCTTTTTTTTTTCTTCTTTCTCTTCCGTTGGTCTTCTTAGGACAGAAAGCAGAGGAGATGGAGTCATCAACCATTCAAACATTGATTGAATGTTTTCTTCAAATCCCTCTGTTTTTTCTTCAAATCACTTAAGTGATTGAATGTTTTCTTAAGGAGATGTCTACAGATCTTTTTTTTTTTTTTTGAAAATTTGCCCCAAAATCTCCCTCTGTTTTTTTTTTTTTTTTTTTTTTCCTAGATCTAGAAGAAGAAAGAAAGTAGGAAGAAGAACAGCAAGGACAGAAACCAGAGGGGAGGGGAGGGGAGGGGAAGAAGAGAGAGAGGAAGGGAGAAGAGAGAGAGAAGAAGAGAAGGGTCACGGCTAACGCATCCCCAGATCGAATGCTACCCGCAATTCCATCCGAATAGAACGTAGGATCAAGGCTCTTCCTCTTCCTCGCAATGGCCTCGATTCTCGCTTGCTCTTCCTTGTCGACGTTTAGGATCAATGTCTTCGCAGCCTCCACCTCGTCGATTCCGGGTCTCGCCGGAAGAGATCTGTGAGTTCTCATGATCTCTTCCACCACCTCTTCAATTGATTTCGCAGATGATTCCATTTTCCTTCCAATCCCTGTTTTCCTGATTCCCAAACACTCAATGTAAATTGCAACAAACCCAGTCGAAAAGAATAAAAATAAAAATAAAAATAAAAATAGTAACAAACTGAGAATCCATGGTGAATCTAATTTTCTGTTTTCAAAAAGCAAATTGCAACCAAAACCCAGATGTGTTCCCTTTTTCGAGGAGCTTTCTAGAACCATCAAACTAACAAAAAAGGGCATTAAAAATGACTTCAATTAACAAAAACAAGCCAATAACACGAAATCCAGTTTTTTTATTTTTATTTTGCTTTCATTTTGCAGGAAGGAAAATTTGAAAGCAGGAAGGAAAATATGGATGGACCTTCTGTGTGGATGGACGAAACCCAGTTTTTTTATTTTTTAAAAAAATAAAAAATAGATGAATCTGTGGGACGAAAAGCAGCTACTGAGAGAAGAAGAAAATTTGAAAACCCTCCAAAAAAATAGATGAATCTTTTCTTCTTCTTCTCACTGGACGAAAACCAGCTTCTGTGTGGATGGACCTTCCCTCCCCTCTGGTTTCTGTCCTGCAGCAGAAGACCAACGGAAGAGAAAGAAGAAAAATAAAAGAAAAAAAAAAAAGCCCCCAAAACGACGTCGTTTTGGGGGCTACAGGATAGTGCCACAGGCAAGGGGCACCGAGGATCGGGATTGAGTATAATTTACCCTCTTATTTATTACCTTTGGGAATTGTCATTAAGGTTGCTAATTGCTTTGTATGGTCTACCTTGAGATTCCATCAGTCTATTCCTCCAAGAAACTTCCGCGGTAAAACTAATATATTTATACTATTATAAAAACCTTTGTCATGTGGCATTTTAAAAAAAAAAAAAAAAAAAAACCTACCCTACAGTATAACTTTCCAGTAAATCACATTCTTTAAATAACTATTCTATAATAATTTATTTTCCAGTAAATCACATTCTTCAAATAACTATTCTATAATAATTTATTTTAATTATTTTTCTTTTTTACTCTTGCTTTCTTTCTTCCTTTTCTACAATGATTTTCTCTTTTAAAGAAAATATAAAAGTGTTTTATTCAATTATGGCAAACAAAGTACAAATAAATAGATGATTATATTTTATTTCTCTTTAACGGTAAGTGATTTAAGAGTTTTCAATTTTTATAATTTTAATGACTAAAATTTTGTTTATTTGTTTTTTGTTTTGGGGTATAAATTTTGTTTATTTTTATTCATTTGTTTTCAAAAAAAAAATTTCTCTTTCTATCTTTCTTTAAAACGTAAGTAAACTAATTTTCAATTTCCAAATTATTTCTTAAAAAATAATATTTTAAACTTTTTAAAAAAAATTTGCACACACAAAAAGAATGAGGATGCAATAAAAAAAATGAATATATAAATTAAAAAACAAATTGAATATAAAAATGATTTTAACCAAACTCAATATTTTTAACTGAATACATCCTCATTCTTAACTCAAACAGATTTGATGAACATAAAAAAATAAATAAAATTAAAAACTCAAAAAAAAAAAAAAACTCAAAGATAATGCAAAAGTATATAAGAGTGTGCATGTGTATATATATAATATCAAATCCCCAAAAAAAAAAAAAAAAAAAAAAAAAAAAAGAAGTTATTCGATTAAATAAATAAATTTAAAAAAAAAAATTTGAATGAGAATGCATTAAAAATTTTATCAACTGAAAAGCAGTTTTCCTTAGTTCAATTTTTATCAATCCAATTACATAAAAAAAATTTCTATTATCAACTCAATTACATAATTTTTTTAAAAAAAACTTACACACATTGTGCGTCTTGACCGTTAGTATACTTTTAAAAGAACACAAAAAATAAAAAATCAAATTAATGAAATAGAATACAAGTGAAACATTTGCTTAATATAAGTAAAAAAAAGTACAAAAATTACTTGTCACTGGTAATATACAAGTTTTGTAATTATTATGATTATTATTATTTTTGTTGATACCCTACAAATTTATAAGAGAAAAAATTAAAAGAAATATATATTAAAATGCAGGAACAAGTAGAAGAAATATAGGAATAAACAAATAGGAGAGGTTGAAGGGTTGAACAGCCTTGACTTGTGAGATCGAGACTTGCCATCAAACCACAAAGCTTCTCTCTTTCTCTCTGAATTACCCACAATTTCTATGTCACAAAGAAGCATTTTTTACTGAGTTTTTCACAACCAAAAACCGAACCTATTGTCTCTCTCCCTCCTTGTTTCTTCAAGCAATTTCATCTCTCTCTCTCTCTCTCTCTCTCTCTCTAGGCTCTCTATTTCTCACTCTAAGCTGTCTTCTTCTCTTCCGTCGGAAATCCACCAAATTTCTTTTGTAAAGTCTCAAAAGCCCAACTTACAAGAAAACTCTTCCAACCACTACTACCCTTTTCTCTACTAAGGACGTGCCAACTCTCTCTCTCTCTCTCGTTAAGTAAAGCCTTTCTTTTTCTTCTTCTTTGGGGCTTACCTTCCAAGGGTTTTTCTTTGGTTTCTTTTGTGTTGTTTCTTTATGTGAATTGGGATTTGTTCAAGAGAGAGAAAAATGAAGGATTGGAGGTGGGTTTTGGTTAAATTTCTCTATGTTGCTTTTGTGCTGAGGATTGGTGCTGTGGAGGGTCAACAAACTGAGCGAATTTCAGGTGTGAAGCGTGATGATTCTTCAATTTTATTTATTTTTATAGAAATTTTTTCATTCCAAGTTGTTTCTATTTTTGGGTTGATTTTATTATGATTTCACTTGGATTAACTGATTTTGACTTTCACTTGAAATTCATTTGGTTCTGTTGGTGATATAGGATTTGGATTTGTTTCCTTTCTTGGGGCTATTGATTTGGACACCTTAGGCTGTGTTTGGTTCAAGAATTTGGAGAGGGATTTGAAAAATAAAAAATAAAAAAGATGTGTGAAATTAGGTAAATTATTACAATTATATTTTATTCACATTTTAGCGTTCTTTTCTCTTTTCCTTTTCAAATCCCTCCTCAAATTCTTGAACTAAACACTGCCTTACGGACTCAAAAAATTGAAGAAAAAAAAAAGGCTTTTAGATATCAGATATGTGGTTTCAACGAATGTGGTTTCTTGGTATTCTCACCCTAAAATGGGATTTAAATTGTAAAATTGCCATGTCCAACTATTTTTGTTTCTTTTTTTAGAAAAACCAATCGCATATGTTTGTAGGATTGATCAGCATTCCGTCTAGTTTAAATTGGGACACTTTTTGGTCCATATAAATAGATCCAATTTATATCAGTCGAGCCAGCACAATTACAGCATTAATGTGATATGAAGAAATGTCCAAGGTTTGCTTGGTTAGAGTCGGATTTATCATGGATGAAAAATAAAAATTAAAGAAAAAAACAGAGAGAGAGAGAGAGAGAAGAAGAAGAAGAAGAAGAAGAAGATTACACTTTTTGTTCAATTGTGTTAGAACATTACACTTTTTGTGAAAGCATAAATAGGACATTTGTGTTAGAAATACGAAGTTAGATCAATTATGTTCTGTATTTGTTCTTATTGGTAATATATATGGAAAATGATATACAATCCCATTTTCTAGATCCACTTTCTACACCCAATGATGTGTAAGTGAGATAATTGATTGATAATTAGAGAAGACAACACACACACACACAGATAATTAGAGAAGACAACACACACACACACAGAGATGCTTTAGATATTCTAATAGATTGCCACATCATTGGGTTTGAAGAGTAGATCTAATTTTTGGGCGTAAGTAGCATCACCCAATATATATTGAAAGGGGGTGGAACACTGGTTCTAGTGAGTTTAATTTTGGTCAAGTTGTGCCCCGCATTTCCTTTTTATTGATAATAAAGTTAGTTTTTCTTTTAATAGGAAAAGAAAAAAGAAAAGATGATTATATTTTTTGTTGAGCCTCCTCGTCAAAATTATTAAGTATAGTGTTCAAATCCTTCATGATAAAGAGAGTTGTGTTATTGTTTTGGGCGTCGCTTGGTGCTTTGGCTGCCAAACCTGAGAACAAAGATTTGAATTGGTTTTGTACCCAGTCAGGAGACTGAAACAAGTGAATAGCTTTTCAGTGATAAATCCTAATGTTTTAAAAGGAGGAATGATTTTGATTGATGCGAATGGTTGTGAAGAGGCCCAAAGGGGGTACTTAGAGTGAAAAGGATCCAAATACGCTGAATTGGAAAGGGAAGCTTTGATGCCACAATGAGAAGTACATGATGTTGGACATTGAACAAATTATTACTGTCTTCATTCAATTAATCATTATGTGGAGTTATAGCAAGAGTGTGGGATATTGATGTTTAAAATCAATCTCTTTGTTTTGTTGAAAGCCAATCACGTAGAATATTAAGTCCAATAATCTTTTTTGTTGCTCATTATTCTGTAGGTTGATAGCCGTTTTAGCTTCATGAGGATCTGAGAAGAACTTGATGATACAAATCTCCAATGTCTTATCCTTCGTCATATTTGCACTTGGTTGTGTCATGAGCTTCAACATCAATCTTCCTAATGTGCAAAGTCCTTTACACTGAAACTATTGGTTTAGTTCCTTTCTAACATGAATTAATTAAACTATTTGAGGAGCTATGAAGGTGTTGAAAGTGGAGAAGACAATAAACAAACTAAACTAAACTAAGTCTTGTGTTCCACTCAGGCGAGGTCGGTTGCATAAATCAGTTTTTGCCATTCTGCTCTGTCCAGAGCTATAAGCTCAATTAAATTAAATTCTTATTTACTACCGCATTCCAAATAATTGTTGATCTATATTACTGCAATGTGATTTGGATTTGGTTGGTTTAGCATCTAACTTAAAACAAATGAAGTATATAGACTATAGAGTGTCAATGTGAGGACAAATCTATTCCTCAACTCACTACACTCAAAATAGAGGTCACATTGTAATTGGACCACTAAGAAGGTGAAGCTATCAATTTTGATATTTTCTTTGCATATTTAAGTAGTTTGTTATTTAAAATTTGGGGAACTACATGCAAGTGGGAATTGGGAAAAAAAATTACCAACACATAGAGGGGTGCAAGTGACACTTGCATCCCTACAGCCTTTTATTTGCACCCCACCACAGACACACTTGCACCCATGTTTGTAATTTTTTTCCTCAACTCCCATCTACATGTAATTTCCCCTTTAAAATTAACCAAACTTCTAGAATGCTTCTTATGATTCTGCTCTCCGAATTTCGAAGTATATTGCAATTGTGGATTAAAGGAAGGGAGATTTGGTGATAGACCCCTCACTATCTAATTTGTTTTTCAAAATGACAAGAATTATGTAGGTAATTTCAAAACCCCTTAATATTTTAAAACTTGTTTATTTTACTATACTACCCTCATATCTATCAGCTCTCCTATTAAGCCATCCTCACTCTGTATTTCAGAGTAAAATTTTACTTTGAATCATAGTAAACTTTACTCTGATTCAGAGTAAAATTTTACTTTGAAAGTACAATTTTACTCTGAATCAGAGTAAAGTTTACTATGATTCAAAGTAAGATTTTATGTCGTTAAGCAAATCAACATGTTTTTAATTAGAGTAAAATTTTACTGTTACAAAAAATAAAATACATACTAAATGAACGAATCAGAGTCAAATTTTACTCTTAGATCTATTAACAAATAAAAAAAATAAGCCAATTGGAAACAACAATCAATCTCTCTCTCTTTGTCGCCTCTTCCACCGCCGCTAAGCTAGCCACCACCACCGCTACCGGTTTCTCCACTTAATCCCCTCTTCCTGATCTCTCTCTTTCAACACTGGTCATGAACTCGGACCTATCCTCACTGTCGCTCGTCGCTAGCATGGATCCGCCATTGCAGCAGAGATCTGGAAGACCATCTATCGCCGCCGTCTTCGATCTCCTCTTTCGCCGCCGCCGCCGCCGCTCCGACACCTTTGGTTCGCCGCCGCCGCTCCATCGGTTGTTTCCTTTTTTCAGATCTCCTCTCCAATTTCCAGTGCTACAATTTCGATTTGATCAATTTATATACATTATATATCCATATATATACACACACATCACTGGCTAAACCTCAATTGTGTGCTCATTCGATCGTCTCTCTCCTTTTACTTTGCCCTAGCTTGCATTTTAGTTGATGATTTTGCTTTGAACTTCGTTGTGTACTGAGGTTGATTACGAGGAGAAAGACGGAGAAGGTGGGGAGAGAGTGGATGGAGAAGGTGGGGAGAGAGTGGGTAGAGAAGGTGGGAAGATTTAGTTGAGGGTATAATAGTTTGATAAAATATTTAAATAATAAATTTTGTTCTTTATACAAGACTTTATAATTATGAGGGGGTTTTGAAAGTATAATTTTTTTATTGGTCCTTTTAACAATAAAATAAGGTAAGAGGGGTTTATAGCCAAATTTCCCTTAAAGAAAAGAAGAATTGTAATATTACACATCAAACATTAATATTATATAAGGTATATTGCGATTTTTATTATTATTTATTGTGCTTGAATTTAAACAATTTAGGTAGTGCCGGAGATGTCTTGGAAGATGATCCTGTGGGAAGGTTGAAAGTTTTTGTTTACGAGCTTCCAAGCAAATACAACAAGAAGATTCTTCAGAAGGATCCGAGATGCCTCAATCACATGTTCGCTGCTGAGATCTACATGCATCAGTTCCTTTTGGCTAGCCCTGTACAAACCCTCAATCCTGAGGAAGCTGATTGGTTCTATACCCCTGTATACACCACTTGTGACCTTACACCAAATGGCCTCCCTTTACCATTTAAATCGCCACGAATGATGAGGAGTGCAATTCAGCTTATTTCTTCTAACTGGCCTTACTGGAATAGGACCGAAGGGGCTGATCACTTTTTCATAGTACCGCATGATTTTGGGGCATGCTTTCACTATCTAGTAAGAAGTCTTGTTCTCTATTATTTCTCAAGCTTTTTTTTAAATTTTTTTTCAACTTATTTTTTTGAAAAGCATAAGAAAGGAGCCTTGGATGGATTTGGATAGTTTGCAAACAAGCCGAGCTTTGCGGTGTTTAAGCTCCAACTTAGCTTTGATTGCTTAAATGAGCTGAGTTCGAGCTCAAAAAAATAAAAAAATAAAAATATAACTTAAATTAAGAGAAGAAAAAGAAAGAAAATTGTGGAAAAGTATAAAAGAATGCTCATGTTAATAAATTTCGATCAATGAAGTACATAAATATACACAAACACCAACAATAAATAGAGAAATAAAATAAATTAATGAAAGTGTATTTTATATATTATTAAAAATAAATATTAATTTACATTTCTTGTATTCACGAGCTGCTGAATTTGGATCTACTTGACTTGGCTTGATCACTAAACAAGCCTAAAAATTGGGCTCGAGCTTATTCATTTAGCAAACAAACGGAGATCGAATGAGCTTTAAACAAGCTAAGCTTGAGCTTGTTCATGAAAAACTAAATTCATTTGCAGCCCTTCATATATTTCCAAACGTTCACATCGGCGCTCTAGTTTCAATTTTTCAGGTCTCCAAATGTGATTCTTGTACCATTACTAAACTGTCACATTTTAGGCTTTTAGCAAGCAAATTTTCTTCCCAATTTTAACTCTTATTTGTCTATTCCTATTTGTGTGTATTATTGCAGGAAGAAAAAGCTATTGAAAGAGGAATACTTACAATGCTCCAACGTGCTACCTTGGTTCAAACATTTGGTCAACGGAATCATGTTTGCTTAAAGGATGGCTCAATCACAATTCCTCCCTACGCTCCTCCACAGAAAATGCAAGCCCATTTGATTCCCCCTGACACTCCTCGTTCCATTTTTGTATACTTCCGAGGTTTGTTTTATGATGTAGGGAATGACCCAGAAGGCGGTTATTATGCAAGGTATATTCTTCCAAGCCATGATTTAATTTATGTGGTTTTAGTTGTACACTAAGAAGTATGGGCATGGACAAATGATGCAACATGAACATGACAAGGACACGCTGACACAAAATTTTAAAAAAAGTAAGACATGACATGTGAGGGACATGCGGAAAAATATTTAATTCAAAGATAATGACAAAATGCACTGTAGGTCTATAACACTAATTTCTAAAGTCTAGAACAGAAAAGTAGGTATGAATTTACGTTCTTTTTCTTTTGTCATTGGATTCAAAGTTATTTTATTCGAACTTGTAATGTATTTCATGTGTCTAAGCTATAGACATGTGTTTTTTTAAACCATAGTCAAACATGTTTGGACATATGTCCGATAGGTGTTGAGAAGTGTCTGGTAGATTGTCATGTCGTGTTGTGTTGTTTCAGTGCTTGACACGGTGTTCGACACGACACGCCACCTTTTTAGAAGTGCATGTGCTTCTTAGATTGTACATCTTATGCCAGTGAAACTTAGACCAAACGGTCCCGAATTTTATTTTATTTTTGAATTTCACAGAGGTGCCCGAGCAGCAGTGTGGGAGAATTTTAAAGACAACCCTCTTTTCGACATCTCCACAGAGCACCCTATGACTTACTACGAAGATATGCAACGAGCAGTTTTCTGTTTGTGCCCGCTCGGGTGGGCCCCATGGAGTCCGAGACTAGTTGAAGCAGTGATATTTGGGTGCATCCCTGTCATCGTCGCGGATGACATTGTTCTACCTTTTGCCGATGCAATCCCGTGGGAGGAAATTGGTGTCTATGTGGATGAAAAAGATGTTCCAAATTTAGACACCATTCTCACATCAATTCCAACTGAAGCAATATTGAGGAAGCAGAGATTGCTTGCCAACCCTTCGATGAAGCAAGCAATGTTGTTTCCACAACCTGCTCAACCTGGGGACGCTTTCCATCAAATTTTGAATGGACTTGCGCGTAAGTTGCCACACGACAAGAGTGTGCACTTGAAGCCAGGTGAGAAGATCTTAAACTGGACAGTGGGCCCTGTGGGCGACCAGAAACCTTGGTAGCGGTTGTTATAACTTCATTGTTTTGTTGAAAGCAGTCATGTGTTCTGCAGCTCACCCTCCCTCCAAGCTGCCAATTTGCATCGAGTTGTACATCTTCGTTTTGCAAATATGCACTCGATTATATGTTATTTTTTCAGTTGTATTAGGGATGTGGGTTATTTGATGTAGCTCACTTCAGGGTTAGTTTGATCTCAAGGCTCTTGCTGGTTGTTCCATTGTTAGCACCTGTACTTGAGCTTATGAAGCAATTTTTCAAATTAAGTGCTGGCATTTTGCTAATTCATTTAGTTTTTGCAATTCTGCATTTAGGATTAGGATATTCTGAGCCTTAAATGAATTTTTTATTTTGGGTATTATTATTTATTTTGGGGGTTAGTATTCATATCTTGGCCATTACTGGCTCAAGTTTGTTGTGGGTTCTTCATAAATGTTTCTTCCATACAGAGGCGTTACACAAGGTGCTACCATCTCTTCCTCTGTTTCTTTAGAGTCTTATGTTGTCTGATGAAATATTCCTCCTCGGAGAAACATCATTCTGTTTTTGTCAAAACTAATTTCTAGTTTTTCAATAAAATTTCTATAAAAAAAAAAAAATTTGAAATCTCAGCCAAACAAATCTAAAATCTCAGCCGTGCAGAGAAGTTTCAATTTGGTGCATGTTTCAGCACCACTAGCCCTAGACCTGAAATGCCGATTTTCTTGAGCAAAATTCAAGATCCGCAAGGAAAGAAGGAACTAAACCTTGAGAATTCATTAAGAAACACATGCATTTAAGCTAAATGGTTAAATCCAGAATCCTCATTCTGGACACAATTTGGATGCTAGACTTCTAAAGCTCCAAGCTCCATATAGCAAAAGACAGTAAACTATCAACCAAAACATGAAAGAAAGCCGATCTGAATCTGGAGGAATTTTTGCCAATCCATCAGAACAGTAGACTAATTGCATAAAAATTTCAATGAATTTAATCCTCAGCCATCTAGATCAAGAGGAACTAATCAAGAAAATTTTTACCAACCCGTGGGGCAAGTATCACACAAAATATAACTCATTCCACTATACTTTCAGCTATATTAGCCTACAAAGACCATATGAAGGTTTGGATATTTACAAGGGCTTAAGAAACCCAATCATTCTCCAGGGCATCATGTTTGTCATTTGTATTGAACGTTTCTGTGTGCAACATTGATGGAAGATGAATTAAATGAAGTTGAATTTGCGTATTGTGATTGTGAGTGAAGGTGATCATTCTTGGAGAACAAATGAGCCTTCTATCCTTTTCTCCATGGACTTTGGAGGAAAATTCAAAGGAGAAAGCACGTCAACGAAACTTGAAGCAGGTGCCGGCTTGAATTCATACGGACCTCCTTTCACGCCCCAAACCTGTAGTAAAAAAACCAAAACTGTTATGAGAGACTTCCGTCAACAAATCTATGAAATTTTTACAGTGAAATACAGAGGCCATCAAACTAACTTGGTTTCCATCATCGTCATAGCCCCTATCCCAGGTGTGTATCTCATTATTCTTCAAGACCGAAAGATCAGAGGTACAGTATGTCGCACCATTCTGTCATATATTGAAGGCAAATAGAAGGAACTGATCATCAGAAGAGTATTATAGCTTCCACAAAGAAGAGATTTACTGGAAGGGAAAAAAGAATACCCAAAAAAATGAAAATAGGATGAATAGGCAAGTACCCAAGAATTAGGAAATCCTTCTGCCGTTGAACCTTCATATAAGCAAGGCTTGCCACGTTCACAGCGTTTGAGATATATTGTTGTCAAATGTTCTGCAATATCCTGCATATCATGCAAACAAGTCACTGTGAAATTATGTGACAAGGTAGTACTAAAAACATTGAGATAATAAAAATAAAAAAATTCAAATTTATTTATATTTGACATCCAAGTATGGGCAGAAAAGCTTACTAAAGATATTAGCAGAGGACTAAGGTCAGTAACATAGTTGCACGAAGCAGGGATGGGAATGGGGATAGGGATGGGGATGGGAGGGCAGTATATGCCATGTGATGGCTCACACTAAGTAGACAGTGTAATATACACTATAAATCAGGTTAATCTGATTGATTTTATCTTTTTACTCCTTCAGAAGCAATTCCACTCAAACCTATATATTATATGTATACATATTTGGTTAGTGTACTGATCGATCCAATAGATTGGTGGTTACGAGTCCGATTTGAGAAAAGAGGGCAAGATATTTTCAGAATTTAACTACCATCCAAGAGTTTTGACTAAAATAAGTTGCTTTTGGGTGCCTGTATCTGACTAAATTAAGATTACATTACAGCATTCTGATTCCTGTTAATCCCAGACCGAAACAAGAAAGAAAAAAAAATAGAACAAACTATAAAATAAAAAGTAGGGAGAGATTGTCCTTCCAACTACGTTTCAACTAAACACAAGCTCCAAGAAGAAATAAAGAGGAAAACGAAGATTGCGTTTGGTAAAGCTTTCTAACTATGATTTGAGAGTATGAGTTGTATTTTGAGTTTGTGAGTTTTGGAATTATAATTTGAGTATAGAAAATTTGTTTGGTGAAAGAGTTTTGAATTGAGTGGAGAATTTTTGATGTGACATTTGATATTTGATACAAAAACTTACAATTCATAACCTAACATACAACTCAAAATTCTATTAAAGCACATAAAAAAATTTTAAAAATTCGGAAAATATTTTTTTCGAATATATAAAAATTAACACATCAATTGAAAAAAAAAAAAAAAAAAAAAAAATTGCACTGTTCTGGTCAACCGGCCGGACGTCCGATAGGACGACCGGTTAGGCCAAATTTCAAAAAAAAAAAAAATTGAAAATCACGCTCTTAAACAGAATTTTCTGCAGAGTTGTGGAAAATTAATTCCACATACCTATCCAAACATCATATTCAAATGTGGGAGTAGAAAACTCGTTTGGAAATCATTCCAAACAGAGCCTAAAAAATTAATCACCTTTGCACATATTAAGGAATTTCATACAGTAATGCTATGTTGATCAAATTTGGTACCAAATTTTGGATACCCTCCAATATGTCACCAATGCATTAGTACGCCAAGAGAGTTGCAATACAGATTGACATTGTCAAGGAGGGCAGCGGATTTTTTTGGGGTTGTGGGGAGTAGGAGTGGGCTCAACTAAATAACTACACACATTGATTCACTAATATATCCTTAAAAATCTAAGAGATATAATTCATGAATCATGTCCCACACATCCATCTCTTATTACAATTGACATCCTTGAAGTTAGTTTCATGGGAAACTTGTGGAACCTTTTTCTTTAGAAACTGAACTATAATTTGCAAAACTAAAATTAAGGGTTGGTTTGGCAAGTCCAAAATAATCCAAAAAGCCAAAAAGTTACACAAAAATCAAAAAAGTCATTATTATTCACAAATAAAAAATATTAAAAAAATATTTTATATATTTTTATAATACAAAAATTTGATCAAGCTTTGTCAGCCGTACTTGTGAAGCAGGAAGGCATTATACACTTTTTGGGCCAAAAAAAAAAATTACATATGTAAAGCCACAAAGTTTGATAGTAATATTGGGCCCTTGGGAGCCCACTAAGAGTTCCGTTTTGATAATTTGAACCGTTCAATATGTAGAACTCGTCAAATAATATATGCCTGTAAAAAATCACGTTAATCAGATGTCGTTAATTATATGATCAAATCAGTTTTGTATAAACAAAACGGATGGTATGATAATTAACTGTTGAAAAAAAACTAATCCGATCATATAGCTATCGATATCCGATCAACGTGATTTTTTGCAAGCATATAACACTCGACGAGTTGTACATATTGAACGGTTCAGAATATTAAAATGTGACCCATGATTGTCTCCACAGACCGACCATCACTGTCCACACACTTTGTCCCGAAGGAGGCAATTATTTTCTGTGTAAGACATGTTGGGGCAGCCGGGCATCCGTACAACCAATTAACTTTCTTTCACTATACAATTTATTTATACAATTTTTTATTACACATTTTTTCGTAAAAAGACAATTAATCCAAACATCCATCTTTTTTTCCTCAACTTTTTAGTTCAAAAAGACAAAAAGTGCACCTATTTAGGACACCCCAAACAACCCCTAAAATTTCTCATAAGCAAATATCTTCATAAGCCAACATAAATAAAGAAGTCAAAATATCACAGCACATGCATTTGGAATCTAAGATTGTGGTTTTAATGTGCCTGAGTCATACCCCAATAACTTCTTCTGGTTGTGGTCGGTCCTTTGAGCGATCACAAAAGTTCTTGTACTCTTCTGCATCTCTTATAGCGTATGTACTTAGCTGCCCATAGAGTACAAGTGAAAAATAATGGAATGTTATTTGTCTCCACAAACAAGGCATGAAGTTCATGGGTGATATACAATGTTGAGGAAAAGGAAAGTAAAACAATTGGTCCTTCAACCAATGGGAATAAATAAAAATGTAAAATTGATTCCAGAATAAAAATATACAATGTTACAGTACAGAAAGCAAATGAGCATATGCAATGTGACCTCCTAGAACTATCTTGCTAATATAGCATAATTTTTCAACAGTCCATGGCCAGATCTCAAATATTCTAGGATCACGGGTAAGGGACTAATAATCAATACGAAGAAGCTAGTGGAGCTTTAGATGCCAAATCTATGACAATGGCCTCATCATGTACAGATTATCATACAAATAAATGCCACTAATAATAAGAACTCTCAGATGTTCTCAATCAATATCTTAAACAACATTTACTCTACAAAACAAATAATAGCTCTCAATCAATATCATATGCAACATTTTCTTTACAAAACAAACAACAAATTTACATCCAACTAATTAGATGTGAAAAGGATGCAGTGAAATTTATGATAGATGGAAGTGAAAATATCAAAATTAATAAATTTTAAAATATCAAATCTCCTTAGCTTCATCCCTCTACTAAAAATAAATTTCAAATTTGCATAATGCATCAGTGCATGACACAGTATAGTAATAACAATAGCTGCAATGACAATAGCTTTTATAATGATAAAAGCGACAGGAAAAACAGTACAAAGCTGAACCACAAAACAAACTTGATCCACACCTCTACATCACAATTCTTCTCCTTTGGACAAGGCTTCACCATAAAAAATCTCTGCAACAAGAGAGCTGTTAGAAACCATCAAGGGTAAAGAGATTTTAAAAACTAAAATTAAAACTTCTTAGAAGAAGAAGAAAGAAAATTCTAACAGCTACAAGCCCGAGTAATGCCTTATACTTCATTTAAGGAACTACGGTCACTATTATGGGAGAAGAAAACAATGTACTGTGCGTAAAACCAAAAGATATAGCAATTAAGAAAAAAACAGTGCAGAGTAACCATTTGAGAGATGATATGGATTCATGGCATACCTGACGGAAAGGCTTATGCGGAGTCCTCCAAAAGGCCTGTCATGTGCGAACAAAAGATATGCTTAATGAAGCTAACTTTTTTTGTGCAATTGCAAATCAAAATCAAGGAGAAAAAAATCCATAGGGAGCTAATACACTAACTTGTTCAAAATATAGAACCTTTGAACCATCCACCATATCTGCAGCTGGGCATGAAAGCCATCTACAAAAATAAAAGAAAAAGCTCTTGAAGTCCTTGAAAATTTTCTGAGACATAGTTTGTCAACATTTTGAAAATAATCATTGTTCTTTAGAGCAAAGTTTTTCCTTCATTCTTCGCATTTTTATATAGAAACAAGACATGACAGGCAGTTAAAAATGTAAATCACATAGTACAAAGAGGATAGTTGTTTGAGGCACTTCCAGAGCATCATTAAAACACGAAATGACAGTTTGCCAAATCAGTCCCGATAATCTAAAATCAAACTCTAAGAATGGCTCGACCAGAACAAGCCAAAGTATCGGGACTTCAAAAATTAACAGATAACATTATAACAATAATGCTCAACACAAGGGAAACAAACTCACATAGTACCAGCACAAAAGCTTAGTTAGAGACACTATGGAAATAACAAAATATGCAATATATAGTAACAGTAATTGATATAAATTCATACACACATAGGCGACCCGGACTAGTTTCCTGTTAAAGAGGGTTAGGAGAGGCCAAGATGTAAGCAATCTTATCCTCATTTCTAGAGAGGCTTTTTCCGTGACTTGAATCCGCACCACTAGTACATGCATCTATATATATATACTAGAAAGTGTGCACACCCACATGAGTGTGCTTCAAATTTGCAATTACAAAAGGCCCATGGGTGTATTTGAATTGGATAGTTCCAGAAAAGGAAGAAGGGTAGTTTAGGACTTAAAAGGACATTCATACAAACTCAAGTGTTTGCATTATATTATAGAGTTATAGAATATAAGAATTGATATACATATACATATATGCGCACTATTATAAAAAACACACAACTCAAAAGAAGCTTTGTCATGACTCTTGTATACATAAAATACCCTTATACATCATAATAAGGGCCATGATTCTCAAATAATAACCGCTTTCTCATTCCCAACTTGAGCCTCGCAATTTTATTTTAAATTTCAAATTTTTATAAGTTCTTCATTCCCCCCCACCTCATCTACAATTTTTTTTTTTTTTTGTCAATCCGAAAAAGATCAACCGATTGATTTTCATAGAACACCTTGTAGTACATATACATATAAATCCAAGATTTAAGCGGGTTAGATTCAAATCGCGCACCAATATTTAGTAAGCAATACAAACACAAAAAAATTGAAAAAAAGAGAGAAAGGGTACCTCAAATTGAAGTAATTATCAGGGTCTCTAGATGCTTGCTCTCTCGAGTACTACCAAATCAACAACACATATACAAAATTAAACATCACCAAAAATCAAAAGAACCAGAAAAGCAACTGAAAATAGAACACAGAGAGCGAGAGTACCTTCTCGCCGGAGAGAGACTGAGCGACGAAGCGAGAATGGTCCCAACGAGTGGTGGACTTGGTGAGACGCTTGAGCAACACCGCACCTCCGATCAATACCACCGCCTTCAACACCAATCCCCGAGCTCTGCTCCACCCATTGGCCTCCGACCCCGTGCCCATCCCCTACTACTACTGCTACTGATACTATCTTCTTCTCTCTCCATAACCCATCTTCTTCTTCAGTCAATCTCTCCAAGTACTCGATTGAAATTTTAAACAAATAAAAAAAAATTGATTTTTGTTTCTTCAGATGAGAAAGAAATGCGAGGTCGTTAAAAAAAGCAGAGAATTGGAAAAAAGTTTAGGGTTTTTTTGATGAAGAATGATATGAAATTGTTGATTTTTGGATGTGATGAAAGAGGGTATATTCCGAGTCCAAACGAGCCCACTTTTGTGTGAGGGATTTGGGGTTTGCGGAATTGGGGATGATTGGGTGATTTCAGGTTCTTCCAACCACCACTTCCATGTTTTAAAGTGGTGGTTTGGGATTTTTCTCATTTTTTAAAGAATCAAAAAAATATTAAAGTATTTCAAAAGTTGTTAAAAAAAAAAAATTGAGTAAAAAAAATTATATGTTTGACTCTTTTTTTTTAATTTATGATAAATATAGTAAATATTTTTGTGATTTTTTCAAAAGTTAAAAGTTCAATTTTTTTTTTTTAGCTTGTTCCCCTGCACCCTTTAAATTTTTTATTTTTTTTTTATATATAGCTAGAAACTTAGGTGATGTTTGATAAAATTGAATTTCTTAAATTGAAAAGTTATTTAATAAAAAATTAAGTATTGAAATAAAATAGATTTTTTAATATAGATCAAATTTAAAATTTATTATTTTTAAATTATAACTTCTAATTCTATATTGTAATGGTGGTAAAAATAAAGACATATTAGTTGTGGTAAAGATAGAAAAGTAATATAATGGAGTTAAAAGGGGAATGGCAGCAGTGTAATAATGGTGGTGTAATGATAATGGTGGTAATGGTTTGTGGATGTGAAGGGTAGTTATAAGAAGTGGTTGTAATGCAATGACAACTATGCTAGTGGTGTGGTGGTAATAGGTGATCGTGGTAGTAAGGGGGTGTATGGTGGCAATAGCTGTAATGGTATTGTAATGATTGTGGTGGTGGTAACAGTAGTGGTAGTGAAGGGTAGTGGCGGCGGCAGTAAATGTAGTGGTGGAGCGATGGTGGAGGTGACGGTAGCAACAATGACGATGGTAAAAGTGGTAGTAGTGATGGCTATGGTAGTAGCTATAATGGTGGCAGTGATAGTAGTATGAGTGACGATGGTGATGGTGGCAATAATAAGGTGGCAATAATAAGGCTATAATCATGTATGTCAACATGCATAAGTTTTTATAAATTCAATCGGAATTAAGTAGGTTTTCTATCACTTATTATTTTTAAAATTTTTAGCCTTCATTTTGATATCAAGTTATCAAACAAGTTTAAATTGGACATCAAACACTCCTTTAGTTAGAAAGTCAACATAGGTAGAAAGCTAACAAAACTTAAACCAAAAAAATATATCAAACTCATCTCTATAAAAGTTAAACTTGAGACTTGAGACCTACAAAAAATGTTACACAACCACGAACCCTAATTTCATTTGCCAACTTGATTTTTTAATTAAATTAATAAATAAATAAAATGGATGGTGAAATTGTCTCCACACTGGATTAGCGAGTTGATTCGCCTACTTCTTGATCTACAAGAGAAACCAAAATCAATGATCATGCCCAACCTCTATAGGTCGGGAGAACTCTCCGACAATCAGATTAATAATTTGGTCGAATATTCTATATAATGAAAATGAAATACGTATTTTTTGTGTAGAATCTTAGGTTATCTTGGTTTGTCCTTTTCTCTTTTACCTGGTCCCTTTTTATAGCTGATTAGGGCTTTTATCTTAACTGTTGATTTCCCTTTAATCAAATGGTTCCGCTTTGGTCAGCAATTACTTTTGTTAGTGGCCAAGTTGTGCTTGTTATGAATTGTATTTTTTTTTCTATCAAACAATTATGATGCTTGTTAGGTTTTTATTCTTGGCAATCCCGTTTGACTAAACTCCTTTTAGTTGTAATTGTATTCGATCTTTTGTTTCAGTAAGGTTATGAGTTTTAGATGCAAATTCAACCCGAATTGTGCCTATGCAGAGGAGTTTGTGATATTAATCGTATCATGTGTTGCCACTTCGTTGACTATGTCGAGGATCGAGCTGCCCGGTCAGCTCGAAGGGGTCTAAGGGGCAGCGCTTTTTAGCGGGTCCAGGACAGCGCCCATGCGAGGTCGAGGGGCAGCGCCACCGAAGCAAAAAGAAAAATTGTAGTCAAAGTTGTCTTTCCACTCGAGTGGCCATTCCTACGCTCGAGCAGAGATCGCGACCTTTCAAAAGTTTCACTCGCCTACAAAAGTACTAGGAGTTGTTTTTTTCCGCTCGAGTGGCCATTCCTACACTCGAGCGTAGACTTTGTTTAGTCACACGCGTTTTAGTCACTCCGCTCGAGCGGCCATTCTTGCGCTCGAGCGGAGATCGCGGATCTGTTTATTATAAAAGCTGCGGTTCAGTCAGGGTTTAGGGTATGGCTTCCAAATCTTCTTCTTCAGTATTAGGGTTTTCTTCTAGAGCTTCTTTGCTTGTTTCCTTCAATATCTATGGGAGTTTAATGATGAATTGAGTGGATTATATCAAAGGGTTTGTTTAGTTTGTTTTATTCAAAAAAGAGAGAGTTGTTTTTTAGTGGATTTCATGGAATTTGGCCCTGAAGCTTTGGTGGATTTTGGAGTGGCTCATCATCGTGGATTCAACATCGACATTGTGAATTCAACGTTGGGCAAGACAATTCCGAGGTGAAGACTGGTGAAAGATGCATATAGAGGTCGGTTCAATTCAAGTGTAGATTCGCTAAGTAATTGAAAGTACACTTGTGTAATTCCTTTTGTTTTCTCAGTGGATTGTTTTATGGCTTTTGCCCATGGTTTTTTTTATCACAATTGGAGGCGTTCAATTGTGGTTTTTCCACGTTAAATTGTTGTGTTGATTTGTCTTTGATTGTTTGATTAGGATTGTTATTTATTGGTTAAAATTAATACATAATCACAAACAAATATCTCGAAAATTTTAGATTTTACAATGATGTCAGATTATAGTGGCCAAGTCAGTAGGTATTGATTGTCGGATGAGAATAGATCGGGCGGTACTGCTCTTTATCAGTGATAGTCTAGGTAGTAGCCTATCTGCTTTAATCCCTGTCTACTGGATGTATGTAGATCCAACGGCTATCCTCTCATTCATATCTCATTTTTCTGAAGCGATGTGGGTGTGATCCGCCACTCGTCTAGGTCGCACCTATTCTGAGCTTACTTGGATTTGGGCTTATATCGTTAATGGGCTTGAGTTCTTTATATGGGCTAAACCTCAGATTTTTACTCTCCACAAAAATCAAAAAATAAAAAGTTAAAAATTACAACCAAAAAAAAGTCATGCATCTTAATAATTCATGATTTTCGATATATCTAAAAAACGTTATTCTCAAATGTATTATTTTTTTCACCTAATAAAAAATCAATTATCAAATGAAACCTAAATATTGGATTTGAGAGTGATGTCATGATCGACATCATCAGTTAATTAAAGGAAAAAAAAATAGAGACCTTTGATTTAAGTTTTACAATTGTATCACAACGGCGTGATATGTTGGTATCAATTTTTTATTTATCACAAATTTAGACCCAATTTAGTAGTTTGCTTTTAGGCTAAAATAGTCACGCACAAAAAATCAAAAATTAAAAAAATTATGAAAAACGTAAAATGCCTAGTAAAAAAAGTTGAACATCTTATTAATTTTTGATAAAATTATTATAAAAAAAAAAAATCATTCCCAAACAAATTACATTTTTTCACTTTATAAAAAAGCTAAAAAATTAAAAAAATTATCAAATGAAACCTTAATTATGTAATCCCAACTTTCTTATCATATGTGACGACCCAAACCCCCCCTATGGGTTTAGCATCGCAACTGGCTAGTAATCCGTGATTACCGAAGGTCTGCTCAACAGTAACGACAGTAATACAGAGTAAAGGGCTGGCGGAAGCCAAAACGGTAAATAAAAGATGTCCAATGAGCTGTAACAGTCTGAATGCAAAAAGACTCTTTATAAACATGCCACATTGATAACCAAAACGTATGTACACGCGACATATACACAAACATCCATGTCAAGGACCAAATCTCTAACTATAACTGTACAGTCAAGTCTTGAACATTTATTACAAAACAAAGACAAGAGGGTGAAACTGAGACACCCCAAAACAGCCTTAGTTTGAACGAACTCAGAACCTCGAAGTGAGGCGCGTTGGTTGGCTTGACAAAACAAGAGCTTAACCTGACGCTCTTAGCATCAGTCTGGTGCCGGGACACCTACATATAAATATAAACAGTGAGCTTGTAACAACCCTCACCACCGTTTACCGATTGACTACTGTTTACTGCTAAACTGAGATTGATTATGATTGGTAATTGAACTTATTGAAATACTGAATTGACTGACTGAAATCTAAAACTGATTGATTGACTGTACCTGTTTAAATGCATTTTCTATCTGTCAATTGTTAATTGATCTATTCATGTCATTGTGTCTAAACTACTAATTGAAGGCCTTATCGGCGGTCGAATCAGAAATTGATTGATGTTTTACGATCATTGGAATTTATATGATTTTATGGCATATTTATTTAAAATGTGATTTGGTATGATTAAAATAAGCTAAATTACATGAGTTGGGTTTATTTACAACCTTGCCATTGTGAGTGGCCCACTATCTAAACATATTTAAGCTGACACTTGATCTCATAACACATCTTCCTCAGCCAATTTCCTTGTTCCAACCGACCAAGAGTGAGAGAGTAAGAGAATATGTGCGATTTCAACTTGATTTTGTGAATTGGCTTGAAGAACTTGAAGAATTGAAGTCTAGATTGCATAATTAAGCTCCTATACCTTAAACTCAAGACTTAGGTAAGGAAATTCAACTCCTCATTGTTGTATTTAAGATTGTTCTTGCATGGTTCATGGTCCATTTAAGGGTGGAGTCTAGAATTGGTGCTAAATTGTTGAATTAAAGCTTAATTGTTGCATGTATGTTTGTATTGTTGAGTTTTAAATTGTTTTCAAGGCAAAATGTTACATGCATGCTCATAATTATGTTTAAGTCCATGAATTCATCTTGTCTTTGAAGATGTTAGCTCATTAGAGCATGTATTTGAGGCTTATAAGTTGTTTAAGTTCATGCATGTTCATTTGAGATCATGCTCTTGAAAATTAATTTGAAATTGAGTTTAATTAAGCTACCCTTGGGCCTTGATTTTACAAATTGAGCTTTAAATCATGTTAAACTATGAGCCTACAAGTGTTTTCCAGAAAATTAGCCCAAGAGGATCGAAATTTATGCATTAAAACTTGGTTTTGAGCTTGAATGTTCAATCTGGAATTTCCAGAATTTGGACTCATGCTCGAGCGGGGAAAGTGGCGCTCGAGCGTGAAATTCGAGCATCCAGTACTTTGCATTGTTTTACAGTCCGCTCGAGCAGAGGAATGCACGCTCGAGCGGGAACCTGAGTCACACGCTCGAGCGTAGGTCGAGCGCCCATCAAGCGTGATTTCGTGCATCCAGTACTTTTGCCATATTTTACAGTCCGCTCGAGCGGGGAAAGTGACGCTCGAGCGGGGAACCTTTGTCTGCATGTCCGCTCGAGCGGGGAAAGACAAGCTCGAGCGGGACCCTGTTTTTCTGAAAATTTTGCTAAGTGTTTAAAAGTGCATCCTTGCATCCTCATTCTATCCTAGGCATTCCTAGGCCTAGTTAAGTCATCTTAATGAGGATATAGATGTAGAACCACACCGAGGCAAATTAGGGATTAAGTTATTATTTTTCCCAACTGTGTAGCTTAGTGTGTGTTCAATCTGTAACTGCGTAGGGTTGGCATCTGGGGACGCGCTCTAGCTTATTGTAGCGCAGAACTCTGTGAGTAACAATTGTGTAAAGATATGTTCAAATATGAATATCTTCTGAATACTGAACTGTACTGTTTTCTGAAATGATACTGTTACGGAATGAATGTATGTCCTCTATTCTGAATTGTACTGTGGCATCCTTAGCAACTACTGTTTACTGTTACTGCTACTGTTACAGAGATCTCTGTCAGTTCCTATCTTGGAACTTCTATTTACTGTTATGATGGCCATCATTGACTGTTCGGTCTTTTAAGACCTACTGTTTACTGTACTGCTATGCTAATGGATGTACCACATATGACTGTTTTGACTGAATGACTGAATTACTGATATACTGAATCAATTGAACTGTTTTCATTATTGTAAGGACATTCATTCTTAACCTCTTTACGCATTATGCTATTTACTGGGCTTTAGCTCACCGTTTATAAATATATGTAGGTGTTCAGGCACCAGACCGGAGCTAGGAGCGTGGGTTAGACTCCCCTTTTTGTCAAGCCAACCACCGTGCCTCACTGCAAGGTTCTGAGTCTGCCAAGCTATGGCTTAGGGGTGCTTTAATTTCCCCCGTCTGTCTCTGTATCCGTCTTGCGATATTGTATAGACTGATAGCACTGTACTGTACTGTTACAATAGGGTTATGTCCCCGTTCTGAATGTTTGTATATATATGTTTAGACTGCTTTGTCATGAATGTGCATTCGAATGAAAAGTCTTTTTGCATACAGACTGACACAGCTCATTGGACATTATTTAATTACTGTATTGGCTTCCGCTATGCCCCTGTACTCTGTATTACTGTCTTACTGTTAAGTAGGCCTTCGATAATCTCGGATTACTGGCCGGTTACGGTACTAAACCCATAGGGGCGGGTTTGGGTCGTGACAGAGCTAAAACACAGTGAATAACAAATGCGTAAAGAGGTTAAGAATGAATGTCCTTTCAGTAATTAAAACAGTCAATTGCATTAGTAAATCAGTCATTCAGAACCATAGTAGTTATATGTGGTACATCCCATAGCAAAACAGTACAGTAGGTCCTAACAGACCGAACAGTCAGTTGATGGCCATCAAACAGTGAATAGTAGTGGTCCCAACATTGGAACCGATAGAGATCTCTGTAACAGTAGCAGTAACAGTAATAGTAGGTTGCTATGGATGCCACGAGTACAGTTTACAAATAGGACAAACATCCATTCATTAAACAATCACATTTCAGTAAGCAGTACAATTGATCATTCAGAAAATAGTCATAATTGAACATATCTTTACAGCATTGTTACTCACAGAGTACTGGGCTACAGACAGGCTAATGAGCGTCCTCGGATGCCAACCCTACAGTTGCAGAACGAACACACACTCGGGATTAATAACTTAGCCCCAACTATACTGGCGTGGTTCTATAACATTATCCTCATTAAGATGCCTTAAACATGGCCTAGGAATGCCTAGGATGGAATGAGGATGCAAAAATGCACTTTAAAACACTTTTCAAATTTTTGCTGAAACAGGGGTCTTGCTCGAGCGTAGCTTTCTACGCTCGAGCGAGCTTTCCAAAACAGAGGGGTCGCTCGAGCGTGAACTTCCTCGCTCGAGCGGTCTGTAAAAATGTAAAAAGTGCTGGATGTTGAAAATCCTCGCTCGATGCTCGCTCGAGCGTGAGACACAGCTTTTCGCTCGAGCGTAGGTCTCGTCGCTCGAGCGTGCGTCTGCGTGCACCAAAAATCTGAGAGCTTGCAATCTACGCTCGAGCCAACATTCCTTCGCTCGAGTGGAGCTCTGAACAAAAGATGGTTGCTCGAGCGTGGAAACCAAAATCTGAAATTTCCGGATTTGCCTCCCAAGCTCAAACCAAGCATTCAACACATCAAAACTCAACCTTTTAGGCTCATTTTCTGGAAAACACTTGAAAACTCATACTACAACATATTTTGAAGATCAATTTTGTCAAAACAAACCCAAAGGTAAGCCAATTAAACACAATTTCAAAGAAACTTTCATGAATTATGTAAAAACATAACATGCAAAAACTCTTATGAACTCTAGTGCTCTAAAGCTTGATCAAATGCAAAATTAAGCTCAAAACCAAAGTGAATTCATGGGCTACAACCAAAATGTGAACTTGCATGTAAGAGTTTTCATGAAAACAACCTCAAAATGCAAGGATATGTACATGCATGCAAACTTTGCTACTCAATTCAACTCTTTAGACTATAACTTGACTCTCAATCACTAATTTACCATGAACCATGCACAAAACAACTTAAATTCATGATCAAGAAGGTGAACCTCCTCCCTTAGGTCTTGAATTCTAGGTGTGGAAGCTCAATTTGCAAATCTCCTCCAAATTCTCCTAAGTCCCAGGCCAAGCTCTTCTTGATGAACTCAATTTCTCTCACTCTCCCTCTCTCACTCAGTTTGGTCTAGATGATGAACAAAAGAGGTGCCAAACACATGTGAATCAAGATTAGGTGAATGGCCTAGAATAATCCACTTAGTGGCAAACATGTAATTTACTTGAACTAATGTGATTCAACATTATTTAATCTATTTTAATCATTCCAAATCGAATTTTAATTAAAGCTACCATAAAATCACATAAATCCTAATTAGCATAAAATACTAACCAATTTCTGATTCAGTCGCCGATAAGACCTTCAATTCGCAATTCGAAATTAAAACATGAACAGATTCATTTAGAAATCAAACAGATAGAAATGCATTCAAAACAATATACTCATACAATCAATTCAGGATGTCATTCTTGTCAGTTACTTATCATGCTTAGTCACAGATTAGCACTAATCAGAGGTGAGGGTTGTCACAGTCTTCCCTCCTTAAAAAGAGTTTGATCCTCTAAACTCGAATTACCTTCATTCTGGAAGAATACTGGATTCAGGGGGAACAATTCAAGATATCTTTTCATCATATCGTCTTCCCTTTCCCAAGTGGCATAAATGCCACCATGGTTTTGCCAGTCCACTCTTACTAATGGAATTTCTTTGTTCCTCAACTTCTTGATCCGTCGGTTTACAATTTGAATAGGCCGTTCTTTGTAAGTGTGGTCATCACTTAGCACTACACGGGTAGGCTCAATAACATGGAAGGGATCCCAAAGATAATCCCTCAACATCGAAATATGGAAGACATTATGCATATGCTCCATTTCAGGAGGAAGCGCTACTTGATACGCCACCAGATTAATCTTCTCAATGATCTCATACGGTTCGACATATCTCGGTGCTAGCTTACCCTTGACTCCAAAGCAAGTCTGCCCTTTCGTTGGTGTCACTTTAACAAAAACATGGTCACCCACTTCATATTCCCTGTCTCGCCTTCGGACATCCGCATAACTTTTCTGTCGGCTTTGTCCGGTTTTCAATCTTTGTTGAATCAGTTTCACCTTTTCCGTAGTTTCATGTACAATCTCGGGCCCAAGCAAAGGCCCATCTCCAACTTCTGCCCAGCAAATAGGAGATCGATATTTTCTGCCATATAAAGACTCGAAGGGCGCCATACCAATGCTCGCATGGAAACTGTTGTTGTAGGCGAATTCAGCCAAAGGTAAATGATTTTCCCAATTTCCTTGGAAATCGAGAACACACATACGCAGTAAATCTTCCAGAGTCTGGATTGTTCTCTCTGACTGGCCATCCGTCTGAGGATGGTATGCACTACTCAGTCTCAATTCGGTACCCAATGCAGTTTGTAGACTTTGCCAAAATCTCGACGTGAATTTCGAATCCCTATCAGAAACAATGGACACAGGCACTCCGTGTAATCCAACAATCTCATCAATATAAATTGTAGTCAATTTGTCCGCATTATAAATTGTTTTGACAGGTAAGAAGTGAGCGAATTTAGTCAATCTATCAACAATAACTCAAATTGAATCCATACCTTTACTGGAGTGAGGTAATCCAACAATGAAATCCATAGTAATATGTTCCCATTTCCACTCCGGTATTGGTAAGGGCTGAAGTAAGCCTGCGGGTCGTTGATGTTCGGCTTTGACTTGTTGACAATGTAGGCATTTCGATACAAACTCAGCAATTTCTTTCTTCATTCCCGGCCACCAAAAGTTAAGTTTCAAGTCTTGGTACATTTTTGTATTCCTTGGATGGATGGAAAGTTTCGAATTGTGGCCTTCCTACAAAATTCATCTTTTCAGTTAGAAATCATTCGGTATACACAACCTTCCCTGAAACTTCAACACACTGTTTTCAAATTAAAAGTCCGGCCTTGGTTTGGATTCCTATTCATTAATGGCCTTTTTCAAAAAGTCATCTAGATGTTGTTTCTCTTTAATCTCTTCAATAAGTGCCGGTTGAGCAGAAATAGTGGCCAATGTCCCACCTTGTTCTCGCAAAACAATCTCCACTTCGAATTTCTCAAGATCACATAACAGCTCTTTCTGTCCGATGAGTAAACAGGCCAAATTCCCAATTGATTTTCGACTCAGTGCATCGGTAACGGTGTTAGCTTTTCCTGAATGGTACAAAATTTGTAAATCATAGTCTTTAATCAGTTCTAACCACCTCCGCTGCCTGATGTTCAACTCTTTCTGTGTGAAGAAATATTTTAAGCTCTTATGATCGGTGTACATCTCACATGTAGCCCCATATAGGTAGTGGTGCCAAATTTTCAATGCAAATACAACTGCGGCAAGTTCCAAATCATGAGTAGAATAGTTCTTTTCATGTGGCCTCAGTTGTCGGGAAGCATACGCAATAACTTTACCATTCTGCATTAAAACACATCCCAAACCCTTATAAGAAGCATCACTGAAAATAGTAAATCCATCCGTACCTGAGGGTAGGGTAAGAATCGGTGCAGTCACAAGTCGGGTCTTTAACTCTTGAAAAGCTGATTCTCTCTGGTCGGTCCAGTCAAACGATATTCCTTTTTGAATCAACTGAGTCAATGGTAGGGCAATTTTGGAGAAGTCTTTCACAAACCTCCTGTAATATCCGGCTAAGCCTAAGAAACTTCGAACTTCAGTAACACTAGTCGGTCTAGGCCAATTCACCATTGCTTCAATATTCTGTGGGTCAACTGAGATGCCATCCTTACTAATCACATGTCCCAAAAACATAACATTATTAAGCCAAAATTTACACATTGTCAGTTTAGCATACAGTTTCTGTTCTCTTAAGGTTTGTAAAGCAATGTTCAAATGACGTTCATGTTCTTCCTTACCCTTGGAATAAATCAAAATGTCATATATAAATACAACCACGAATTCGTTGAGGAATGGTTTGAAAATTCTGTTCATAAGGTCCATAAATGTAGCGGGTGCATTAGTAACTCCGAAAGGCATAACAAGAAATTCGTAATGTCCGTACCTCGTTCGAAAGGCAGTCTTTTCAATGTCCCCTGGTTTGACTTTCAACTGGTGGTATCCGGATCTAAGATCAATTTTGGAGAAAACCTGGGCACCCTGTAACTGGTCAAACAAATCATCAATACGAGGCAATGGATATTTGTTTTTCACTGTTACCTTGTTCAGTTCACGGTAGTCAATGTAAAGTCTCAGTGAGCCGTCTTTCTTTTTCACAAATAAAACTGGTGCACCCCACGGCGACGTACTGGGCCTGATGAACTTCTTATCTAACAATTCTTGCAGCTGAATTTTCAGTTCCTTCAATTTGGTAGGTGCCATTCTGTACAGAGCTTTGGAAACTGGTTGTGTGCCCGGTATCACTTCAATTGTGAACTCTATTTCTCTATCAATCAAATCCCCTGGCAGATCTTCTGGAAAAACATCTGGGAATTCTCTGACTATAGGAATACCGTCCACATTAGCTTTAGTGTCAGTAGGTACAGTCAATATGCAACATAAATACCCTTTACACCCCTTCTTAATCAATTTGAATGCTTTCATGGATGAAATCAGATATGGAGGAGGTACTACACCAACTCCGTTAAATACAAATTCAGGCAATCCAGGTGGACGGAAAACAACTTGTTTCGTTACACATTCTATAGTGGCATGATATTTTGTTAACCAGTCCATTCCCAATATTACATCGAAATGATCAATGTTCAAAGGCAATAAATCAATATACAAATGCACATCCCCAATGACAATCTCACATGCAGGATACACATAAGCACAAGTCATGGATCCCCCAACAGGTGAAGATACAGCTAACAAATAGTTCATGGGTTCCAATGGTCTATTTAATTTTCACGAAAAAGCATGCGAGACAAATGAATGTGTAGATCCCGAATCAATTAGAATATAAGTATTTTGAGCACAAATTGAGAGTATACCTGACACAACTGTCTCGGTATTTTGCACATCTCCTGGCACGAGTGCAAACACTCGGCCTTGCCTTAAAGGCTCCTTTCCAGTAGCTTTGGGGTTGGGTTTTGGTGTGACAGTTGATGCTGCGGCGCTAGCTGCAGCTTTACTATTGCCTTGGGAAGTGGAAGGGCAATCTTTGACCATGTGGCCCACCTTGCCACACCTGTAACAAGTACCAGAAATTTTATAGCAAACCCCTTTATGCCTTTTCCCACATTCGGAGCAGGGTGGTATGGAACCATTTCCCTGACTAGAACTGTTTGCTGATCCTGTGTTTTGCTTCTTATTCAATGAACTGTTCCGGCCTTTCTTAAACTTAAAGCCCCGTCTCTTACCGCGCCACTCGGTCGCGGGTGTTTCAGTCTGTTTTAATGCTTCGATATTCGACTCAGCTATTATTGTTCAGTCAAGAACATCCACATATTTAAGTAACTTCAGAACATTGACTCGATCAAGTATCTTGACATTAAGGCCGCCTTCAAACTTCCTGGCATTCTTATAATCAGTGTCCACCATGTGTGGTGCATATCTGGCGAGTTTAGTGAATTTAGATTCAGTGTGGTACATATCTGGCGAATTCAGTGAATTTAGATTCATACTCTGCTACCGACATAGTACCTTGTTTCAACTGTTCAAACTCAGTCACTTTGCGGTCTCGGACACACTGGGGAAAGTATTTTTCAAAGAATGACTCCTTAAACTGAGCCCAAGTCATAGCATTGTTGGTGTCACGGACGAGCATCCACCACCGTCTAGCCTCTTCTTGTAGAATAAAGGTAGCCAGTAACACCTTATGTGCTTCAGAACACGAAAACACTTTGAACAATTTTTCGGTTTCTAGTACCCATGCTTCGGCCTTTAATGGTTCAAGGCCTCCTTAGAATGATGTTGGTTTCATTTTGCTGAACTTCTGTGTCAGAGCAATTATATCATCATTAACGTTTTGTTCTGGCTGTACTAGAGGAGGTGGGGGTTGTTGGTTCTGTTGTTGCCTTGGGGCTTCAGTCAACAGTTCAACTGTTCTTTCTAACCTTGCCATTCTTGCCTCAGATGATTCAGATTCATCGGCATTTCTTGCGTTCTCCATTTCACTATAGGCAATATGGTAATAATAAACATAGGAAGTTGCTGACTTACATATTAGCACATTAGCACACATATTCATATCATAGCCACACACACTTTCTCAAGCTCATGCAATGCCCTAATTACTTTTCTAGGACATCCTATAGCTCATTTGGACACGTGTGTGCGGTATAACTCGTGCTTTGAAATCGCTTTGATACCACTCTGTCACAACCCAAACCCGCCCCTATGGGTTTAGCATCGCAATCGGCCAGTAATCCGTAATTACCGAAGGCCTGCTCAACAGTAATGACAGTAATACAGAGTAAAGGGGCTGGCGGAAGCCAAAACAGTAAATAAAAAATGTCCAATGAGCTGTAACAGTCTGAATGCAAAAAGACTCTTTATAAACATGCCACATTGATAACCAAAACGTATGTACACGCGACATATACACAAACATCCATGTCAAGGACCAAATTCCTAACTATAACTGTGCAGTCAAGTCTTGAACATTTATTACAAAATAGAGACAAGAGGGTGAAACTGAGACACCCCAAAATAGCCTTAGCTTGAACAAACTCGGAACCTTGAAGTGAGGCGCGTTGGTTGGCTTGACAAAACAAGAGCTTAACCTGACGCTCCTAGCATCGGTCCGGTGCCTGGACACCTACATATAAATATAAACAGTGAGCTAAAGCCCAGTAAATAACAAATGCATAAAGAGGTTAAGAATGAATGTCCTTTCAGTAATTAAAACAGTTAATTGCATCAGTAAATCAGTCATTTAGAACCATAGTAGTCATATGTGGTACATCCCATAGTAAAACAGTACAGTAGGTCCTAACAGACCGAACAGTCAGTTGATGGCCATCAAACAGTGAACAGTAGTGGTCCTAACATTGGAACCGACAAAAATCTCTGTAACAGTAGCAGTAACAGTAACAGTAGGTTGCTATGGATGCCACGAGTACAGTTTGCAAGTAGGACAAACATCCATTCATTAAACAATCACATTTCAGTAAGCAGTACAATTGATCATTCAGAAAATAGTCATAATTGAACATATCTTTACAGCACAGAGTACTGGGCTACAAACAGGCTAATGAGCATCCTCGAATGTCAACCCTACAGTTGCAGAATGAACACACACTCGAGATTAATAACTTAGCCCCAACTATACTGGCGTAGTTCTATAATATTATCCTCATTAAGATGCCTTAAACATGGCCTAGGAATGCCTAGAATGGAATGAGGATGCAAAAATACACTTTAAAACACTTTTCAAATTTTTGCTGAAATAGGGGTCTCGCTCGAGCGTGGCTTTCTATGCTCGAGCGAGCTTTCCAAAACAGAGGGGTCGCTCGAGCGTGGACTTCCTCGCTCGAGCGGTCTGTAAAAATGCAAAAAGTGCTAGATGTTGAAAATCCCCGCTCGATGCTCGCTCGAGCGTGAGACACAGCTCTTCGCTCGAGCGTAGGTCTTGTCGCTAGAGCGTACGTTTGCGTGCACCAAAAATCTGAAAGCTTGCAATCTACGCTCGAGCCAGCATTCCTTCGCTCGAGCGGAGCTCTGAACAAAAGATGGTCGCTCGAGCGTGGAAGCTAAAATCTGAAATTTTCAAATTTGTCTCCCAAGCTCAAACCAAGCATTCAACACATCAAAACTCAACCTTTTGAGCCCATTTTCTGGAAAACACTTGAAAACTCATACTACAACATATTTTGAAGATCAATTTTGTAAAATCAAGCCCAAAGGAAAGCCAATTGAACACAATTTCAAAGAAATTTTCATGAACTATGTAAAAACATAACATGCAAGAACTCTTATGAACTCTAGTGCTCTAAAGCTTGATCAAATGCAAGATTAAGCTCAAAACCAAAGTGAATTCATGGGCTACAACCAAAATGTGAACTTGCATGTAAGAGTTTTCATGAAAACAGCCTCAAAATGCAAGGACATGTATATGCATGCACACTTTGCTACTCAATTCAACTCTTTAGACTATAACTTGACTCTCAATCACTAATTTACCATGAACCATGCACAAAACAACTTAAATTCATGATCAAGAAGGTGAATCTCCTCCCTTAGGTCTTGAATTCTAGGTGTGGAAGCTCAATTTGCAAATCTCCTCCAAATTCTCCTAAGTCCCAAGCCAAGCTCTTCTTGATGAACTCAATTTCTCTCACTCTCCCTCTTTCACTCGGTTTGGTCTAGAGGATGAACAAAAGAGGTGCCAAACACATGTGAATCAAGATTAGGTGAATGGCCTAGAATAATCCACTTAGTGGCAAACATGTAATTTACTTGAACTAATGTGATTCAACATTATTTAATCTATTTTAATCATTCCAAATCGAATTTTAATTAAAGCTACCATAAAATCACATAAATCCTAATTAGCATAAAATACTAACCAATTTCTGATTCAGTCGCCGATAAGACCTTCAATTCGCAGTTCGAAATTAAAACATGAACAGATTCATTCAGAAATCAAACAGATAGAAATGCATTCAAAACAATATACTCATACAATCGATTCGGGATGTCATTCTTATCAGTTACTTATCATGCTTAGTCACAGATTGGCACTAATCAAAGGTGAGGGTTGTCACATCATATCATTGTGCCACTTAAATTATGAATACACGACATTTCTAAAAAAAAATAAGACTAATGCTATATGCACCAATTAGTACACTAACTAGTGTACTAATTGATGATGTGACATAATTTATGATATTTTTGGTATTTGTTATTTGTATAATGAGTAGGATTAATAATAATGTCATAACTAATATTGGTATACCAGTTAGTACACTAATTGATGCATATACCACCACCCAAAAAATAATGACACTTATCACTTCTCACAAATTTAACCTAATTATTTAACTTTCTTTTAAAATAAAGCAAATACTAATAAGTGTCCTATGCATTGTTTAATGTTAGGATTTGTGTAAAAAATATTTTTAAAAAAATGAGTAAAAAAGTGTTATAAAACTAATAAAAAGTGTATTGAATTTTACATTACTCTAGTTTTTTCTTGTGTTGCTAGGACACTTATTAGTAAGAACTTTAAAATAACATAAACTAATGTAAATAATGTGTAAACATAGGGATAAATAAGTTGAATTATACATTTCAATGCAAAATATATAATAACATTATTTTGAGTTATACGATTATCAAATCGATCTAATTTTTTTCATGGTATGCACTAAGAACCCTACAAAATAAATCATTTGAATTATTAAAATAAAACTCATGATAGGCCCTACAAACCCGTCAAGTTCTTTTAAAGCTGTGTTTGAATTATAGATTTTTGTAGTAATTTATTAAAACTGTGTTTAAATTATAAATTTGGACAATAATTTAAAAATAAAAAGAGAAAAGACAAGACACTTCATTTTAAAATTTCTATATAAATTCTTGATTCAAACCCATCTTAAAAATTCATACTTAACCATATGATATTATAATACGTGGTTGTGAAAATTAGATGCTAAACTCAAATTTATTCAGAAAGAAGCCCAAAAGACAGAAACCAACTTGCAGGTACTACATGATCAATTGGTTTTTGACTAGCCAAGAGAACAAGAAGTTAAACAAAAGCAAAGGTAAAAACCACAGAAGACTAGAACTAGTGGGCTAATTACAGTTTTAGAGCTGGAAATGAAGTGGTGTTGATAAGCCAAAGACCTCTCATGAAACCTCCATCAGGAGGAAGATTAGTTGTTAGAGCAGCCATGGATTCAATTACAGAGTTCTTTCCCGCCTTGAAACAGTACACAGGGGCTTGCCACTTTGCATCCTCAAGCACCTTTCCCACCTCAAATGTCATCACATGCACTTTAGCTCCTGCAACCGAACAAAATATTTTTTATAATCTATACTGAGAAACGTATAAGAGTGTATATCATATATATTTTATAATTAAAAAAAAACAAAACAAAACTATATACATTTTGATTCATAACTGAAAAAAAAAAAAAAAAAAAAAAAAAAAAAAAAAAAAAAGAAGAAGAAGAAGAAGAAGAAGAAGAAGAAGACAAAGAAGAGAAAATTTACTCATAAATTCAATATATAGGAATATTGATCCATTTAGTTCTAAGAATTTTCTTATGAACCAATTAATTCTTTTTGTTCCGAAAAGTTGTATTTATTTGATTAGTGTCATTTGAGTTTAGTGAATACCCTTTCATAATTCAGTTTTCTAATTTTCTGATTTATTTTTGGGATGAAAATGGAAAAGTAAAGTGTAGAAGATTCTTTTTGAAGGATTAGTAGTTGAAGTGTTGGTTGTCAAACTTGAAAACCTACATTACTGTTAGTGTGATTTTCTAGTGTTATATTGGAGTGTTACATTAAAGTGTTACGTTTGGAAAAAAATACATTTATATTTGGGAAAGATACATTAAGAAATTTTTTTTGAAATTTTATGCTGTTACGTTTAAAAAAAGTATACTAAGAAATTTTTTAATTTGTTACATTTGAGTGTTACGTTTAGAAAAAGCATACCAATGAGTTTTTGTATGTTACATTAATTAAAGTGTTATATTTGAAAAACATAGACTAAGGCGTTTTTTAGTGTATTACATTAGAGTTACGTTTTTTGGAGTATTAGATTGGAGTGTTACATTTAGAAAAAAATATATAAATAAGTTTTTTTTGAAGTGTTACGTTAAGTAATTTCAACATTATAAGAAAATTCATATTTGTCCCTCAACATATACCACACACGTTTATATTTGGTTTTTAATGTTATTTACACTAGATTTGGATCTATAAGAAAAAATAGAAAACCAAACAATTCATAAAATCACTATTTAAGATTTATTGGTGTTTTTCTAAAAAAAAGTCATAATCAAACACCACATGAGCCATAACCAAAGATTTCATAAGTCATAACTAAAATAATGTAATAACTAAAGAAGAAAATTAATCATAATTAAAAAAAAAATTACATAACTAAAAGTACATATGATATACCCCTTTCAAAAAGTATGTATAATAGAATTTTCCTCTACACTATATACTATATATACTTAAAAGGAATTTCCCTCTACCATTGCTCATATTTAAACGAAATGAGACTAGTTTGTAGGGTACTATTACGGTGTGCAACTTACGCCTTACACTTACGCCTTTCTATGTTCAGTCCTGCTTTTTGTTTTCACCTTCCACTTACACTTTTTGTGTAAGTGGCACATGGTGTGCAACCTTGAGGGTTGCACACTTAAAAAAAGTCCTATTGGGTATTCAAAATACAAATTTTATACGCTTTTCGTTTGTTTGAAATCGTTTGTTTGAAAAGGTTAAAAAAAAAAAGTTGTGATAGTGAAGATGCTGGCTTTCTCTTTGATAACTAATTTTTTCATTTTTTAAAAGTGAAAAACAATTCAGTCAAAATTAGTTCATTTTATTTATTTATTTATTTTTGTTAACTTTCATCTTATCAAATCTTATAAAATGCAAAATAAATATATATATATATATATGTATGTGTTGTTTAAAAAAAGAACTTTCCTATTTTTTACTATTTCCGTTGCACTTTACACTTTTTTTATTCTAAATTACTGTTAAATTGTCTACTTAATTCTTTAACTATCAATTGAGTTTACTTAGAGCATCTCCAACGGTGTACCAAATGTTTCACCAAATCTGAGTAAAAAATGAGTCATTTCCTTAATTTGATACTTCACGCTCCAACAGTTCAGCATCAAATCCGTTTCATCAAATTTGCGCCGGTCAACCGGTAATGGCAAAATTTTTTTTTTTTTTTTTACCGGTTTGAACCTTTTTTTTTGAACTTTTTGAACTTTTGGTGGTCGACCGGGTGGTCGACCACCTAGGCAAAAAAAATTTTTTTTTTTTTTTTTTGGACTGGTTTGAACCTTTTCAGTGAACGGTCTGAACTTTTTCCAGGGCGACCGGTTGGTCACCCGGATGGTCAACCGGCTTCGTCTCCCCAACGGTCCGGAACAGTGATTTGGTGAAACATTTCTTCTGTTCTCAGTCTGGTGAAATGTTTGGTGAATTGTCGATTTGATATCGATTTGGTGCAACCGTTGGAGCACCAAACAGTAACTTTTTCACCAAATTTCAAATTTGATGCTGCGTTTGATGAACCGTTGGAGATGGTCTTAGTCTCTAAAATATATAAATTAAAATTAGTTTTTAAACTATCGATTTAATTTATTAAGTCTCTAAAGTATTTAATTGAAACATATTTAGTCCCTGACAAGATTATAAAAACAAAATATAAGTCCATAAATATTATAAATTAATAAAAGACCCTACCAAATTAAAATTTTATTTCAAAAATTTTTTAGATAATGTTTGGTTTACTTTTCAAAACTCACTCTATTTTTAAATCATGATTTTGATACAACATGTTAACTAAACATATTTTTAAAATACTACTCAAAATTATTTTTTTAATTTATATCTTCGCTTTTTTATTTTGTTATTATTATTAATCAATTAATCAATCACTTTTTCTCTCTCATTTTTCTTCTCACATTCTGTATATTAATCAATCAAAAAATAAAAATAACAAATAGTTACAAATCATCCTAAAATTATTTTCAAAACTCATAACCAAACAAATTTTTTTCTTTTCAAATCATGATTTAAAAACTCAAAACTCAAAACACAACTCCACACTTAAATTATAATTCCAAAACTAAACCAAATGAACCCTTAAATTTCTATTTTTTTTTATAAAAAAGTGTTTTTCTTCTCATACTGTGTATTTAAATTAATATTACAGTCTGATTTTTCAGTCTTGCTAATAAAATTATATAAGTATTAAAATACTAAAAAAGTAAAATTAGATAATTTAAATAATAATATTTCGCTATAAATTATAATAGAACAAAATAATTCATTAATTAAATTATAAAAAGAATTTATCAAACATTTTAAAAACAATCAACTAAACATTATAAATGAAATTTAGTATTTAAAACTAGAAAAAAACAACCAAATAGTCGTTATAGAAGATAAATAAGAAAATACTATAAATAATTTACCTGTACCCTTAAAAAAAAAATACTAAAAGAATTGACGCCTATTTTTTGAAGACAATATAAAAATTTAATAAATTTTTTAAATTAATTTATAATGTTTATAGACTTATATTTTATTTTTATAATCATTTAAAGAATTAAATAAATTTAAATTAAATATTTTATAAATTTAATAAAATCACCCGATAATTTAAGAATTAAATAAGTTTAAATTTATACAGTTTAATTGAACTCAATAGATAATTTAAAAAACTAAATAAACAACTAAGTAATAATTTATGAATAAAAAATGTAATAAACATTTTTTTTAACAAAACCTAAAATACATCTAAGAAAATTGTACCTTCCAACCAAAAAACAAAAACAAAAAGGGTCCTGTTATGTGAGGGTTGAACACCATATACAACCAACACAAGAGGTATAAATAGGAGGTGTAAACATAAAACAGGAGGTGTAAGTGTAAGTTGCACACTTAAGAAAAGTCCAAACAAAAAACCAACAACATGTTTATGAAAAAATTTAAGAATTGGGCAATGCAACACAACAAATTCCACATCCAAAACACCAAAACAGAGAACAACCCACCCAACCCATCACCCAAATTCACAGAAAAAAAAAAACAAAACCCAGATTATAAAAAAAGCTCCAAACCTGTATGGAAGACCCAATGAACAGGTCTCTTAGTCTCAACATCCTGATAATACCATATAAAATCAGCCTTCTCCCACCCATCGCAGAGGAACCCATCCACATAACTCCGGCCGAGGTAGTTGGCGCCGTCGAGCCAATCAGGTCTGAGAATCCCAACCTCGAAAAGCACAACTTTGCATTCACGATTGGAGTCCAAGGTGTAGTAAAAGGAAGTTCCGTTGTTCCATTCGAGATCGTAGGTGAGTTTGGCGAGCTGGTGTTGGATGATGTTGAAGTTGCGGCCATTGGGCCAGTCGTACCAGAGGTCGACTACCTGGAGGGATCCGCTGCGATTTACGAAGAGGATTGAGTGGAATTGGGGCGGCCATGGTGATGGGATCGGTGGTTGTGGTGGTGGGTCGGTGGGGTTTGAGGCGGTGGAGAGGACGAGGATGCTGAGAAGGAGAGAGATTGAGATGGAGACGATGATGATGGGTTTTGGTGTAGAAGAAGAAGAAGCCATGGTTCGTCGTTGTTGGTAGTCCATTAATCTGCTGATAAAGACTCAGAGGACAAAGGATATGGAGAGTCACGGAGGGGAGACGGAGAGATGGTTGGGGTTGGAAGTGTCCTTTTGGGGATTTTATTATTCTTTTCTCGATGACCATCTCTCTATTTTCATATTGGGAGAGGGTTCTCTTCAGCTTGTTTCCCAAGCCTCCGTTTGGGATGTCGGTTGATTTTTTGATTTTTTTAACTTTTTTAATTATTTTAATTTGGGCTAAAAAATTTGATTTGAGAAGAATTTTTTAGTTTTTTGACTTTTTTGATTTTTTTTTGTGAGAGAAGAGTGTAATGATTATGGATTGGATGTGATGTTTTGTTTGTTATAACTAAAATAGTCTATTTTATCTTTTATGCTAAAATAATTCCAAATCTCCTTGCCAAACGGAGCCTAAGGTAGAAGAAGAAGAAGAAGAAGAAGAAGAAGCCATGGTTCGTCATTGTTGTTGGTAGTCCATTAATCTGCTGATAAAGGCTCAGAGGACAAAGGATATGGAGTCACGGAGGAGGGAGAGGGAGAGGGAGAGGGAGAGATGGTTGGGATTGGGTTAGAAGTGTCTTTTTGGGGATTTTATTATTCTTTCTTGATGACAATCCCTATTTTCATATAGGGAGGGGGTTGGGTTTAGTTAGGGGTGTAATTTTGGCCCATGGCTCGTGGGCGGTTTGAGGTGAGCCCGGTTTGTTAAAGTTCGTTTAGGATCGAGTTCAAGCCTAGCTCGAGGCTTTGGGTCAGAGTCTGAACCATCGTTTTGAAGTTCGGTCCGACCTATTGGCCCACCCAAAAACTCGACTCACCCGATGCCCAGTATTATTTTTAATGGAAAATAATAAAATTTTGGTGAAAAAAATTTAAAAAAAAAATTTGTTTAGACCCGCCCAAAAGCCCGAGCCCAGGCTCGGCCCACTGGGCCGCCCAAAGCCTGAATACCCCTAGGCTTGGGCTAGGGCCTGGGCTTAGTTTTCTGGCCCGTGGGCTGGGCCGAGCCGGCCCGAGCCTAATTTTTTGGCAAGAGCTCGCAAGGCCCGACATGGGCCCGGCCAGGCCTGGCCTGAGCCCGAATGGGTCGGGCCGGGCTGGGCCAAAATTACACCCCTAGGTTTAGTTTGTTAAACCAAATTATGGCTTGGTTTAGAAAGTGAGTTGATTTTTAGTTTTTTTTTTTTTTTTTTTTTTTCAGTTTGGGGTGAAAATGTTTAATTTGTGAGAGAAAAAATGTAATGATTTTGGGTTTGATGTGATATTTTGTCTTATTGGGACTAAAAAACCTATTTTGTTTTTTTTGGCTATTTTAGCCCCAAACCCACCCAAACAATGCCTATAAATTATAATTTAATAGATTATAGATTATGATTTTAATTAGAAATTATTAATTTGTTTGGTGTAATTGTTGGATTATAAATTTAAATTGCTGAGCAGTGTTTGTTAAATAAGCTATAAAATATATTTTTACTGTGTAATGTTCTTTTTGCCCTTACAAAATATAAAAATTGTTATTTTTTTTATTTTCTTCAGTTTTAATTTTTAAAAAAAATTATTTCATTAATATAAGTTAATATAATTAGTATAAATTAATATAAAAATTGATACATTTTATTACAACAATTGTTATTTCATTTTTTTTTATTTCATTTAATAGAAGTTATTTCATTTTTTTTTATTATTTCAGTTTTTTTCATTAATATCAATAATTGTGAAAGAAATTGTGCAATTTATATCAATAATTGTGAAATAAAAATTGTGATTTTTTTTCATTACAATACAAATTAATAATATAAAAATTGCTAAGTTTTTTTAATTTATTAATTCATTACAATAATACCAAACCCTAGCCACTGTCGGAGCCCTAGCCACCGTCAGCCGCCTTTTGCAAAACCGGAGAGAACACAGAGAGAGTTAGGATTAATCGCGAAGAGAGAGAGAGAGAGAGGCCTATCGTTGAGATAGAGAAAAAGAGAGGCCCGATGGTGACATCGGAGAGAACACAGAAGGTTGATTGCATCGCGATGGTTAGGGTTTTCCATCGTGACACTAGGGTTTCGCATCGCGATGGTTCACAACACTGGAGAGAGGAAAAGAGAGGGAGAGATTTCTAGTTCACAATGCCGGAGGAAGGGAGAGAGAAAGAGATCTCTAGTTCACAACGTCGGAGGGAGGGAGGGAGAAAAAAATAGAGAGCTCTGGTTCACAACGCTGGAGGGAATAAGAGAGAGAGAGAGCGTTCTGGTTCACAATGCCGGAAATCACCAATCATCACGCCGAAAATCGCCTTTCTCATGCCGAAAATCGCCACACACTCTCTCTCTCTCTCTCTCTCTTTCAGAGTGAACAGTGGCCTTTGTGGTTTATATAGTGGCAATTTGGTAATACTTTAAATTAGTGAAGGTCATTTAAGTAATTTTGCCCCTCAAAGTTGCCCTCCGCTTAATCTGAGAATCAGAAGCACCCGTGGGGCTACTTTTCAGATTTTGATTATTTGCCTTAAAAAAAAACTATTAAAAGTTGAAGTTGGTGTGATAAAGCTGAAACAAACAGCTAATTTTAGCTTTTTTTAAGCTAAAAGCTATAAGTTTGGTGAAAAAAGCAGGACCAAACACCACCATTTGTTTCCCAATTAGAGGATGTTGTTAGGCATTTGTGGGCTCATTACGAAATCGTATCAATAATTTGAATTGTTAATATGTAAAATTTGAAAGTATTTTATTTTTGTAAAAAATTATGTTGATCAGATATTAATATTTACTTAATCAGATCATATATTATATTAATAATTTATTTTAAAAATTATATTTACCGTTGATATAAATGTGATTTGATCAAGTATTTATCGATATTTGATCAATGTAATTTTTTGTAAAGATGAAATACTCGACGAGTCCTATACATTGAACGATTCAAATTATTGATACGAAATTCGTATTGAGCCCCCGAAAACCAACAACACCCTCTAATCTAATCTAATTTGGATGGGAGATAAAGCTTTTCTCCTTTGATATTCACCTCTTTAATATTTTTTATTTTTATTTATGTAATTTTAATATAATTATATTAATTTATGTTTTTAAAATTAAGGATTCCGTTTGGAAAGAATTTTTTTAGTTTGACTTTTTAGCTAATCTAGTTAAATTAGTTCCTTTTGGGAAGAATTTTGGGAAAATTACATGCAAGTGGGAGTTGAGGAAAAAAATTACCAATACATAAAAGGGTGCAAGTGACACTTGCATCCCAACAGCCTTTCATTTGCACCCTACCACAGACATACTTGTACCCCCATGTATTTGTAATTTTTTTTCCCCCAACTCCTACCTGTATGAAGTTCCCTCAAGAACTTTTTGACTTTTTAGAATTTTTGTGAGAGAAAAAGTGAAACAGTTATAATTTGGATGTGACATTTTGTATTATTAACTTATTTAGTCTATTTTATTTTTTTTATGTTTTTTTAATCTTAACCCAAACCCAATGCACTTGCTAAACAACAGCTAAATAGATCCAAACTATAGGGTAAAAATATAAAACTAAAGGGTTCAGATAACATTCAAATTCAACTTGAGAGAGTTTTTTTTAGCTTGGTGGATCCAGTTGGAGTGAATCACAGTGATTCGATTCGTTTATTTTTTAGTTATTGAGTAAAAATTTTATACAAAAATTAAGATGATCAAATTTCAATAGTTATATGTTTGAATCACATCTTTTTTATTTTTTCTTTTTTAAATAAATGACAACTATAATTTTAAGAATAGCTATTCATTTTTTGTAATACATATGTGATTCAAACATATAAGTACCGATATTCGATCATCTTAATCTTTTGCAAAAGTATTCTACTCAATGAATATTAAAAATTGAATGGTTTAGATCATAGAGGTCAATTCCAAAATGGGCTCACCAAGCCCAAATACTCTCTCAAGTTAAGGTCTATGTAACTTATCTTTTGATTTTAGATAAATTACAAATACATCCCTTGAAATTTGTTTAAAATATAAATTTTTTCATGTAATTCTGGAAATTATATTCTATCCCTTCAAGTTTTTAATCTCATAACCAACGACCCATTTTATTAATAATGTGACGCTCCAAAATTTAAGGACATCATAATAAGATTTAGAACTTAAAATCAATATTGCCACCAATATTACTATCATCCATTAATTAACAATCCAGAAATTTAAAGTTCTTAAATTACAACTTAGTCTTAGTACATAAAAATAACACAAATATAAAAAGAAAACTAGAAAATTTAGAAAATAGTTCATGGAACTTGGGCACTCTTCAAGCCAACCAAGGTTGAATGTCTCATTGCAAGGCCTCGGTGTTCCCTTCGGTTTCTTCGGTACCTGGCATAAAACGCTAGGGCAACGGGAATGCCAATGAGCGACGAGCTCAATAAGATACTACAACCCGAAAATATCCACCCCGATAATAATACTCACAATCAATGAATACTGTGTAGTAACAGAATTACAAGCAGCATTTAATAAGCATAACAAGAATGCTATTAGTTGAAGTAATAACAATAGATAATAAGAACAATGGCAAGCGGAAGTAGTATTTCATCATAAGAAAAAATGCCAACTTTTCTTTTAAATTCACATATATTTAGTTTATCAGATAAGTTTAAGTAACTCCCCGCGAAGCACTATTTCCACTCAATCGCTAAACAATGGTCACGGGCAATTCTGACTCCCCCTTGGTCAAATATTCAAATGTTACTTGCTGTAATTACCAATGATGCCCACGCACCAGGGTTAGGTACCTGAGTCGTGACATCACGGTTTGCCCCAAGGGAACGGTCTATGTTGTGACACCCGCACCACCAACCTTATATCGCCTACACCGATAAGAGCCGAAATAGCTTCCCATGCCATGTTAGGGTTTGTAACTCACTTGCGCAAGATTCTAAATCGGGCTCACCCAATCACTTTTAAATTTTAATGTATCATCGGTTCAATTTCGTGTTTCTTTACTTCGTCGAATTCATATTTTGATGCATGTGCGAGTTTTAGTTTGAAAACCACAGTGACATAATGTTTATATAGCACAACACAATCATACATGGCAACCAAAATAAATATGATAGAATGTCTTAGGAATCATCACAAAATTTCTTAAGAATTCACACACTTCTTCTTTCAGCACTGTATGGTCAGACAAAAAAATATGAAATCCATACCAAACGAAATTAAACCATTACAATATTTTAACTGGTGCTATTTCATCGAGTTAGGAAAATATTTCGAGAAGAATATTAGGGCTAAAAACAATTTTAAAATGGAGAAATAAAATTTGGAGAAAGTTGATTTTTCTAGGACAGTGAGTTACAGTAACTTCCAGCACAAGTGATTTGTGTTTGAAAAATAGAAAGGGGCCTCAAACGGTATCAAAAAGAGGTATGGTCAGAATAGATTTCTAGATATTTGAGTTTAGAACATATTTTCAGAAGAGTTTGAAGACTGAAAACCAATGGAAGATAGTAAAATAGTTTTGTTAAGAAAACTGGATAGATTTTGTTGCATTTAAAAAAAAAAAATGGACGTTTCTCTCTCAATGTTTAATAAAAAATTATGAAACCAGCGGCATTTGAAAAGTAACTTAAAAATCTAAATTTTCAATTTGAATCACTTAAAAATTCATTTTGTAGAATAAACGGTGACCTAGTAAAGTTAGCATTGCTGTTGCCTCCAGATAGCAATGAAGTTAAAAATATGTTTCGACCACAAAACGTTGTCAAATAAATTTTTTTTTTTTTTTTGATATTCTAGCACCATGAAAACATGTTAAACTAACTCCAGTAGTTTCAGATTTTATGAAAGTGTTCCCATGAGTTTGTTTGGATTTATTTAAAATGGATTAAAAATCTGTTTTGCTAGAAGTTCATTATTTTGTGAAAAACACTTTGGATTCACCATGAATCATACGCATGACTATAAAAATTATTTCTGGCTAGTATTCCCATGTGAAACTTTAATCTTTCATATTTACTTTCATTAGTAGTAACAGGGAATAGATGAAAATAATATTTATGAAGAGTAAACACAAATTCATAAGCATGCAAGTTTAACTCAAACAATGGAGAATATTTGAGCACATAAGAAGAAAAATCAGTAACTAGACCCTCTAATCTATACTTGCAAGAAGGATAGAAATCATATAATCATAAGATCATCATTCTATCAACATGCATTGAGTTATTGTGTATTAACAATGTATACTCTTGCATATTTTTGACATATAGATTTAGTAAAAAAACATATGCAAGGGAGTATAGAGGTTGAGTATTCCTATCTCAAGAGCTTTTACAAACAATTCTCAACACTAATTTTGAATTGGTAACCACCAAGCAATCCTCTCTTCTTCCTCTCTTTTTCCTTTCTTTTTCTCCTCTCTTTTTTTTTCTTTTGCTCAGCTGGGTGTATGTAATGGAAGGACTGAACAGTGCTCTTAGTTATAGGAGTTTGAGGATCTATTTTATTTTTATTTTTCTTCTTGGCTTGGGAATTATTATCTACAAGCATAGACTTAGAGTGTAAAGGTATGCATAGGCTTATAATGTTAAGGCATGCTTGCTTCCAGCAGCACTCTTCCTTAGGAAAAAAGGGTGGCCAAATTCCTCTGTTCAAAAATCTGATTTCAGATTTATTTTTTTTTTAATATTTTTTTACATTATGAAAATCAATGTATATATATAACATAGTTACTAGATGTTTTGCTTCCTACTATCCTCTAACTAACTTAGTTATTATTTGTTTAAATCATTTAGTTTCCACAACTGTATTTAGATACAGAAATTTAATCACATAAAAATAAATAAATTTATTTAAAGAAGTTCAATATTGGTATTAGTTATGATGTTATTATAATTTAATAATTTAATAATCACTATTAATTGACTTAAAATTGTTATTATCCAACTAATTAGTTGTCCAAAAATTCAAGTTCTTACAAATAAATTATCAAATCAATTAATAGTTTTGAATGATACTAGAAATGCATTTTAATTAACAATTCAAGTATTTTTATTGTTGTATAAAAAATTAGTTGAGAATTTTATTTTATTTTTTGTTAATTCTGTTAAATAAAAAATCTATGATAAAGGAGAGTGTTTGTAATTTTTAAAATCACATTAGACCATCTATATTTTATGCAAAACTTAAAGAAATTTATTTATAATTTACCCATTTGTTTTCTATTCTGAAATAGGTTTTAAATTCTCAACCTTTTGTACGTGAAAAAGGAGCAATAACCACTGAGATGGAAAACTAGCTGGTTTGTTTTCATTTTTTGAAATTGTTTAGTGAATTATTTTTGAAAATTATTCTTGAATTTTTTTTTAAAACCTATTTCAAAAAAAAAAAAAAAACTGGAAATAAATAAAATAATACTTCTAAACTTTTTAGAATGATTTTTGTTTTAAAAAATATGAAAAACAAAAACAAAATAATAAATTGAAAACACAGCTAGGCCTAAAATATATGTTACCTCTACAAGAGAGAATTTTATGTAAAATTTCATATAAAAGAACATGATAAAATTACCATAAATCTATGTCTTTTATGCAAAATTTTTATATAAAAGAGCATGACAAAATTACCATCATACATGTGGTTTTTCAATTTAAGTTTCATTAGTTTAAATAGTAAGAACTACTACTTTTGATTAGTTTGACAAATAACATGATAAGTAATCACAAACATTAATAGTGTGGAGCAATATTACAAGACAACCAAATAACTTGAATCCGTGTACTTCAAAAAATAAAAAAATAATGAAGGAAAAAAAGAAGAAGGTAACATAACCACAACCATTATCACACTTTATAGCTTTAAATATGCCATTATTACCCAAACTTTTCTTCTCATGTATACACACACTCATTTTAAATCCAAAATCATGAGAGAGGGCAGAATCATCAAGAAAATGAGGTAAAAAAAGATCACTCAATCCAACATTGAAACTCATACAAAAAAGGTTGATTTAGTGTTTCATTGTTGAGATCAGGTATTTGAAACACAATTATCTTCATCGTACAATAATGTCAATCGTCAAAAACAGTACATAGGCCTCAGAAAGACTTTAGCTTCTCACTCCTCTTGGCTTCACCATTGTTACCTCCTGTATTAGGATCACCAATCATGAATGAACTATTACCATTCTTTATTAGCTACAAAAGAACAAAATCCACTATATATTCTAGCTTTGAGACAGTGGCAGAGCTACTGATTCCCAGATATAGGACCGTCTCGTCCTTTCTTGAAATCATCCCATCCTCTCAACCATGGTTGTCGGGGGGTTGCCCTTGTCTCAGGAGCAGCATGGTTTTTAACGTTGTTCAAAACCTTCTCACGTAAGGCAGAAAAAACCTAATTTCAAAGTAAATTATATGAACACACATTTTGGAGAGGATGGGCCATAAACACAACCAACAAAAAACCAAAATAGGGGAGAAAAAGATAATTTGTCTTACAGGATTTGTGTTTATTGTTTTGGGGGGTTGCTCCTGGTCGGTGAGCCACTTCCACAAATCTGGACTTTCCTGCACATAAAATATGAAAAAAGTGCATGATTCAATGAGAAATGCATTCAGCTAAGTGAAGGTGAAATCGACCCCTTGCAGGAGATACAAACCCTAAAATCAATAAATATTCTGAGCCATAAAATTGAACCGCACCCTTAAAAAGATTGATGTAGATAAATGTTGTTTACCTTCTCGAGTTTTCCTAAATCTTCACATTTACTTGCAAATAACAAGCATAAGGTTTCTCAGGACACAGTTGTGAACCCAAAACGTCACATACACATACCAAGGTACACTACTCCCTTTCTGCTACTGATTGCACCAATCTAACTGTCCTAGACCCCATCAAATTTTAGTTATGTGAATTCTTTGACAAAGAACATAGGAAGCTCCTGATATAGAAAACATATGCAAAAAACAAGTAGTTCAAAGGCCAATAAGATTTGTAAAAGACTCTTGAATTGCACTAAAAATTTAAAAGGATTAAAATTAAAAACACCAAACTTTCACCAAAATTAAAATATCGTGGTAAAAAAGGACTGATAAATAGTTTGATGAATGTCTTGAGTATAATATGAATTCAAGTTTCATTCACTTGTTCCCCCCGCCATCAATTTTAGCCTTCATGGTTTAAATCTTACATATGCAAACGCATTTGCAGCCTTGATGGCAAAGTCCTCTATATGACAAAAACCATTTATATGCAAATAACTACATGTTTGTGCGAAGGTATGCATCTGGGCCTCCAAAAAGTAGCAAAATTCAACTTCTAAAAGTTGTGGCAGATCATAAACATCAAACATACTGAAATTTAATATTACATTGAGAACCATATATATATCAAAATACCCCACATGGAGTTGAGGTCACAAAACACAAATTACAAGCATAGTCCAATTTAATAACAAACTTATCAACCTATGCATGGAAATGAAGATATGTGAGCATCTAAATCAGCTCTGCATAAAAATAAATAAATAAATAAAAATAAAACACAAACGTGAAGATTCCAGTAAAACCCAATTCTAGAGTCATCAAATTTAATAAAGAGCTTCAATTTTCAAACACAAAAACATGAGAAATTATAAGTAACACAATACTAATAATAGTAAAGTACCAGTACCCAATTGGCCTTTCAAAAATATATACCCTTGGGCTAAAGATTGAAGAAGCAAAAACAGAGGTCAACAAAATTACCAGGTCAAGAACATCAACAAGGGATTTAATTCCATTTTCATCCATGGAATTGATATGATCCTCCACCCATTTCCCCAAAATCAAATCTAGTTCAAGAAACCCTCTTTGTCTGCTTCTGTATAACAACCTAGATGGACATATAGAGATGGAAATCACCATCAAAATCACCTGAATACTTAATACGCAAATGGCATTTTTGTATAACAAACCTGTTGAATAAACGCCTTTTGCTTTCTTCGTCGGAGAGATCAATATTTAGGGATTTAGTAGAAGAATAAAATCGACAAAACGAACCAACGAAATTCCTGAACAAATAAAAAAGCAAAATAAATTAATAGAATGAATCAAAGGATATATATATATAGAGAGAGAGAGAGAGAGAGAGAGAGAGAGAGAGAGATTGCCTGGAAAGAGATTGAGAGAGGATAGAGGAGGTGGTTCGAGCATGTATGGAGGTCGAATTGAGGATTCGTGGGATGCTGAGCAGGAGAGCTTTTCTCATATTTGCCATTTTTTTTTATGAACAATGCTCTGGTTCTGCTGCTACACCTGTTTGGGATTTGGAAAGGTAATTGAAGATGAAAATGAAAATATATGTGAAATTAAATAAAAATATAAGTATATTTTATTTATATATATATTTTTTATATGTGAGTGTTTTAGTTAAAAAGTTGAAAATTATTAAAAAAAATTAAAAAATTTATAACTTATATTAAAAAATTAAAAATTTCTTTTTCTCTTTACTTTTTGTACATTTTTTTGTAAAAAATTAATATATTAAAAATGAATTTTTGTACATCTTTTTCATTTCAAATATATTAATTTTTTATCTCATATTTTAGTCAAAAAGTTAAAAAATTTCTAAAATAACTTGTTTCCAAACAAGGTCTAAATATAACGTTAAGCTATTTATATATTTTTAACTTTTATAAAAAGATGTGGAATGTAAAATAAAGAAATGATATAATTTAAAAATAATAAAAAAAAAAATGTTATCGTAGGTTATGCTAAATAAGGCCTTATATTTAACTTCACTTTCAGCCTTTTTATTTTTATTTTTTTTAAGGGTAAATAACAATTTGACCCATTGTGGCTTATCAAAAAAACATGAAATCTCCATTTAGTTTCATTTGTAACTTTTAAACTGCTAGACTTTATACCATATTGTTATTTTTAATAGAACCGTTTATTTAACAAAGTATGTGTTGCACGATCATAAAATCAAAAATTTCCCCCTTAACCACACTAGATAATTCCTTCTTATCTTTTATTCTCAATTTTTTTTTGAAACCAGAGAACTTGGTTCTCTCTCTAAAATGCTTTCCCCTCTCTGTAGCTTATCACCCTCATTTCTTCATCTTTTCTTTTCATTTTTGTTTCATTATTCTTCTAAAATCTATGTCTATCATTCTCTTAATTCAAATAAAGTTAACCCATAAACCATGGGCTTCCATGTTAGTCTCTCACACTCTCTCTCTACCCTGGTAACCACTATCATCCTTTATATTCTCTTTATCATTATAGACACGCATACATTATATACATTGGCATACCCAATTAATTAAGCCAAGACCCAAATTGTAGGAGTGGCTACTACCATGGGTGCCGTGAGAGAAGAATGTGGTGGGTGTTGGTCGAGTGGAGAAGAGATACAGGATGAGCTTGGTAGGTGTTTGCAGCAATAGGGGTTTTCATCAAGGTGTTGGATATGCTTTCAGAAAGCAGAAGAAGATCGAGGCGAGAGGAGTGGGTCGCTTGTCCTGTGCAGCTATGGGTAGTTATGGAAAAAGAAGAAAGAAGAACAGGGTAAAAGAAGAAGAGTGGGAAAATATTTTATTTTTACAAATTTCATAACTGAAAAATATCATTTAGATACTCAAAATATGGAGTTAGGAAAGCTTTTGTCTCTTGACAATTCACATGAGAACATCTTGATTGAGTTAGTTAGGATTGTATTATATCAAGCATGACGATGCTCTTGGACTGTTTGGGGCATATGAGAACATCTTCCAAATATCTATGAGGTGGGATAAATGAGTGTTTGGGGTATCTATGGACTGTTTGTTTAGGTCTAAATTCTAGAGAGAGGTGAGTGTTTGTCTGGGTCTAAGAGCATCTACAATGGATGTGTTAGTGAGTGTGTTAGTGTCACGTGTTAGTTTTTGGGCAGCCAAAAACATTGTTGGGTGCTATAATGGATGTGTTAGTGGGTGTGTTAGTATTGTGTGTTAGTGTCAACTGTTAACTTGTATGTTAACTGTGGTCAGCCTTCTAGCCAGCTCTGAGAGAGAGAGAGAAAAAAAAAAGAGGAAGATGAAGCACTTTGTAAAGCAGCAGGTCGACCCCCAGGTTGACTACTCGGTCGACTGGTCAAAGGCAAATTTTTTTTTTTTTACTTGTTGGGCATTTTTTTTGGGCTTAAATTTTTTGATTAAATCAAATTATTTATTTATTTTATTTATTATATATAAATATATACACACACTTTACCACACACGTTAACACACTCCTTAATATATACACTGCACTACCACTCACTCTCTAAAATTAAGAAGCTCTTAATACACCTTAACACACATTTTTGGACCCTACTTTTTGTATTTTTTGTCATATAACACACTTTTACATAAATTTTTAGCTATCCCATTGTGGATGCTCTAAATTTTAGAGAAAAAGAGAGATGTATTTGATGATGGTACGAGAGATGCATGGTTTTCCATGGAATGAGATAGAAATAAGAGAAGAAGAAGAAGAGGAAAAGAATATAGAAAAATTAAAGAAAAATGAGAGAATGTTCTTATTTTTAATGGCATTAAGAAGAAAATTAGAGAAAGAAATAATCACTGTGTTTGGTTTAAGTTTTTTGGATTAAGTTTTTTGAAAATTAACTTTTTTGATTTTTGTGTTTTTTTGTTTTTAGTGAATATTTTTTAAATTTTAAACATTTTTTTTTACTTTTTTATATGCACCTTACTTAGATGTATCTAAAAAATAAAAAATTTGTAAAAAAATATTTTAAAAAATTAATAAATACATAAAAATACAAAAAATGTACTGAATTCTTATATTTTTTTTTGTATTTTTGGTATTTAGTGAATTTTTAAAAGATTTTTTTTACAATTTTTTTACTTTTTAGGTGTATTTATGTTAGGTGTGTCTAAAAAGTAAAAAAATTTCTTAAAATATTAAAAAAAATTCAGTAAAAACAAAAAAACATGGAAAATAAGAAAGTAGAATTTTCTGAAAAGTGTTTTGGAAAACTGGAAACCAAGCAAGGTGATTAGACTTTTTACAACTTCTGTTACGTCCGTCCGAAATTGCAGTCTGTTATAAAGTTTAGGGGTTAAAGTGTTACAAATGAAATTATAGGGGAGCTCCATGTTTTCTGACTAAACTATAAGGGGTTAAAGTATAATTTACCATTTTTTTTTAATTATAACCTTTAATCCCATTCTATAACTATTTTCTTTTTCTTTTTCTTTTTTATTTTTTTTATTTTATCAAATTTAAATATGATGTAAAGTACTAAAATCATCTCTAATCATTTGTTAAATGTTTATCAAATTAAAGACAATTTTTTTTTAAAAATCAAATTGAGAATTAATCAAATTATTCATCAAATTTGAATTTAATGAAAATTAGAAAGATAAAACATTAGACATTTTTTTTAATTTTATATTTTATATTTTAATATATATGAAATTTGAAGAAAAGAGAAATTTGATATACGAAGAGAATATAGCTAATTACATTTTTCGCAAACCTTGGGAGAGGAGTGTAATTTACCCTAAAATTTAGTAGGTTTATTTTATTTTATTTTTAATTTTTAAATTTTAAAAGTAAAGTAAGAAAAAAAGAAAAAAAGAAAAAAAAAAAAACATTGTCATGATTTTTATTACATAAAACAAAAAAATGGCATTAAAATTCTTTGACTTTATCTTCCAATAAAACAATTCCGGATCACCGGAGGAAGGGGATGGCTAGAGGTATTGTTGAGAGGAGGGAGATGACAAAAACTTGCTTTCAAAATAACAAATGATTACACATTTTTGGTTTTTTGAATTATTATTTTTAGCAACAAAAGCAACAAGAAGCACATTTTCGTATTCAGTTTTTAAAATTTGAAAAGAATTTTTTTTTACCAAACATGCTGTTTTAGCCTACTATTAGGATTCAGTCAAGTTTGGTCTTGGTTTCTTTAATCACTATCTTGTTCATTTCCTGATACCAAAAAACCTGGACAAATGATCACAATCATCTGAATGCCAAGCATCTCTAACAATATCTGATATTGCATTGAAAAACTAAAAACAAAAGGCATAAATGCAACACAAAGTTACTTTCAAAAGAAATTAACCTCCTCATCTTCCAAATTTTCAAAAGAAATGGTCCAACACAAATTATTCTCAATTGTTAAAAACAGTATACAGAGAGAGTGAAGGCTTCATGTAATTCTAGCATCTCCTGGCCGGCTAGGGTTTAAGGTCGGTTCCTCTTTCTCTTTCTTTTGTAGTGTCCGCACATACACAATGGAAACTTATATCTAATCAAACTTGGGGAAATTATTGTACAAAATGTCTTGATGATAAAACTCCCACAAAATCTAATAACAAAACATATCAAAAGCAAGCTTTGAGCAGTATCGCAAATGTTGTAAACCAATAACTAGATACACCAAATGCTGTTCTACATTTCCTAATTCCTTACAAAGTCATCACACAATAATTAGCACACAACCCAGTTCTCAAAAGACAGGAATTCTAGTAAAATTAGAAATTCCTATTAACTCACTCGTTCAGTGTTTGTCACACAATTCAAGAAACTAGAGACAGAAATGAATAAATGGCTAACATGTCCCCATCTGATGTAATAGTGATGGTTGCTACTCTTTCCTAAAAGTTGATTTGGCTTGGCACTCCCTCCTTCGAAAAACCAGTTCAGATTCAGAATACAGAGCTTTCTTTGTACCAGTTTTCACCATTCTTCTTAGCTGCTGTAGAATCTGATTTCACCAAAAGGGAAGCTGAAATTGGAAGACAATCCTGATGTGAAAACTCCTCAATCCTACTGGTTTAAAAATTTATCTGTCGCCTCTCAGCAAAAAAATTTCCGGTAACTAACTTGTCTGGAAGCAGGGCAAGCCAAACTCCTGTGTCAGCCCCTTCCTCTGGTGAAGTATGCCCTGCCCAACCAGTCATGGCAGTCTTGACCCAGCCTGGGCAGTAGCAATTGATATATATCTTGTGACCATCTGGCAGGTTTGAAAGCATCTTTGCCATTAGCCTGGTGTATGCATTAACTGCAAGTTTGGACATTGAGTAATCGGTATATGTTTGAGGCCACTTGCTGGATGTCCAACAGCCGTCTTTTACTTGTTCTAAAAATGTAGTCATGGCCTTGTCAATCAGTTCCTCTGATAGTGAGTCCACATCTTCCAGTTGGTGTCTCAAAGTGAGATCTCCAATTCTCTGTCACAGAGTGTGCAAAGAGTGTGCAAAGTAAATTGTATCAATTAAAACTCCAAAGCTACACGGAGGTTCCTCATTTCATGTTGAATAGTAATTAAAAAAAGTCAATCTATGTGAAGTGAGGCTAAAGTGGGTCAACATTCAATCCTCTTGGGAACTGTATTGTGTCCATTGAACTAATAATGAGAGAGAGAGAGAGAGAGAGAGAGAGAGAGAGAGAGAGAGAGAGAGAGAGATCAGATCTCCAGCATCCTGAAGATTGAAGGAACTGTATTCCAAGCAAGGTACACAGATTATCTTTTAGAGAAAGAAAGAAGCAACCACATTCCTGAAGGAATGGCACAAGATTAATTCAAGTATAAAAAATGGAAAGAGAAAAACCAAACTTTATTTTTTTGATAAATTAGAGAAAAACCAAACTTTGACATGGACAGAGAACGTTTCATGTTAAAAAAGAAGCCAACAAGGAGAAAAACAAAAGATGAGGAAGAAAGTCAGATGTCTACTTCATGAGTCATCAATTCTTTAGGAGAAAAAAAACCAAGTTTATCATAGCCTTCCCTAGAGCTAAGTTTCATACTAATAGCTATAAGCCACCCTGAAAAAGAATGCACCAAGTTTTACATTTTATATTCCTGTTTAGTTTATAAAAAATGCAACCTCTTCTACAAGCAAGAAGCAGCTTTAAGCTCCATGGGAATGGGATATTTGGAAAAATTTCCCACCATTTGAGAGGGAAATTGGAGTGCAGAAGTCTTTGGACAAATGACATCAGCACGCGTAGTAAAGAAGTTTATACGCGGTTCCATCAATGGGAATAAAAAACCATTCTAAACGAAAAGACATCTCTTTCCCTACACTGTCTAGAAAATTAGGAAAAGGAGCAACAAGGAAAGAAAGTAAAATCAAAGCATTTACTTACATTTCGCCTCCCATTAAGTCTTCCCAACCGCGAGCTAACATTAACAATTCGAGCACCTAAAGCAGAAGCCCTCATTAATGGGACCATAGCTTGAATTACATTTTTGGTGCCAAAATAGTTGGTGCCAATAACATGTTCCGCAAACTTGAGACAATTGTCTGATCCACAGTTGTAATTAACACCTGCATTGTTTACCTGTACAAGTTTGTAGGGATAATCAGATCATGAAGATTATTTTATATGGGTTAGATATGACTGTAAAAGCCTACTATCTTGCAAAATGATACCAATATTGTATACATTACGCTTTTCAATATTCTCCCACTAATTTTATGTTACAGTAGGACTACAAACCCAGACTTTTTATCCAAAATTATCAATTAATAGTTTAGATTTATATTCTATATATGGACCCACAACACAATTCAATCTCCACCACACAATTACAATCTGGATAAATTTCTGGTTAATTTTTTCTAGTCATCTAAGCCTACACTCTGTTTGGAATGAGGGGAGGGGAGGGGAAGTGAAAATTGAAACGCTCAACCCACACTTCTCTTTAAAACTCAGGTGTTAAGGAGAGAGAAACTGGAACCTTATAACCAGCACAGATGGGGCAACTCCAGCTGATGTGAGACACATTCCAACACACCCTCCTAGATTACAACATACAGTAGCCAGACAAACGACACACCAATCACAGGCCCAACCAAGCTTTGATACCAAATTAAAAAACCCAGCTCACACTTCTCCTTAAAACTCAGGTGTTAAGGATAGGGAAACTAGAACCTTATTACCAGCACAGCTGGAACAACTCTAGGTGATGTGGAACACATTCCAACAGTGAGGGGATGAGTTAGTTGTGAATGGAAGGAAATAAAAGAGAAGGAAAGAGAGGGATATCTCCTCCCTCTTGTTTGGTTAGACAATACTTAATTCAGGAAATATATACTTCAATTTAGATATTTTAATATATTATTATGAAAATACTTTGCATCCCTTCCGTTTTACTCCTACTTTCAGCGGGAAAGTGAAGTGCTTAAAATGTTTGTACACCCTTCCCCTCATAAACCCTCCATAAACTTCCCTTCCCCTCCTTAAAAAGAATCCAAACATGATTTTAGCTAATTTTATCCCTCCAAATCCTTCATTTTCCCTCTTAAACCGTCAGTCCAAACGAAGTGTTACTGTTTATGCTATTATGTGCAACAAAGGTTTTTCAACAATATTGTCACTTCCTAAATCCATAAATAAAAACTTACAATGTCTAAACTAGCTTCAACTTGCAAATGTAAACAAACTTGAATCCATTTCAGAATGAAATGAAAAGAAATAAACAAAGAAGAAAGCATGGAGCAATCAATAACATATGTAACATATATCACACTGCAGAACAAACTGTAAACAAGATAAAACAATAAATAGTAGAATGATAATTATGGTATTGACATTTTACCAGAATATCTATACCACCATAGTTTTGTTGTAGCCACTCAGTGCACAATTTGATTGATGAAGGGTCCACAATATCCAGTTGATGGAAGCGAACGTTCAAACCTCCTTCTCGTAAGACCTTTGCTGCTTCTTCACCGACAGCATTATCTCTTGATGTCAGAATAACTGTCATGCCATGCGATGCAAGTTGGTGTGCAATCTCAAACCCAATCCCTCTGTTTGCCCCCGTCACCACAGCAATAGTATCTGAAGACCACCACCTAGAAACTCAAGCAATATAATATGTTATGTCTAAACAATCTTTCATTGGAGTAAACAGTCAATGGGAAAAAAGAATTGACAAAAATTTTAAAGATCAAGACCATTGGAAGTGTAATTGGTCCGAATATACAATGCATGCATGGCAGCATATCCAATAATTTGCTTACAGGAGCATTTGGATACGCAATGAATGATACCATTCTATTTTGTTATTGTATCATATGAAGGAAGAGAAGCTTTGCCAAAACATGAGTAAATATGAAGAACAATTACTTCCATAGAAAAGGCAATAACAAAAATTCGAATATGGAAATTAACTGACATAATTTCCTTTGTGGCATAAAATATCTTATTCATAATATGATGGAAAATCACTATAAATGTGATGATCCGAGAAAAAATAGACTCAAATGAGTGTTTACACATATGCTACATCTTAAGTTGGGGCACTCAAGAAGTAGAGTTGTAATGAATGAAACTCTAGGTCAGCAAAGGTTCTTACACAATAAAAACCTGAAAAAGCATTAATGATTTTGGCATACATTAAGTAGACGATTAAAAACAATGCCCAATTAGCACACATTAAGTAGACGATTATTCCAATTAATTTCTTAAACCATTTATCATTAGTAAATAGAAAATAACACATCACCCCATGTTCCTCCAGAAACCTAAAGTCCCCAAATTAAAATTCTAGAGAGACTTCTTCTTTTTTTGTTTTTTTTGGATACCTAGAACATCCCCAAGATAGGACTCTTAGGATCCACCCTTACAAGCCAAACTGGGGAAAGCTAGCCGATCCACCTAAACCGTCGGACTTCCACTTGAGTAGTAGGGGATTCGAACCCTGATCAGTAAAGAGAGGAGCATACTCCCTTACCAACTAGGATGGCCCCTTGGTACTTCTAGGGAGACTTTCAGGGTAATCAGAACATGATTAAGCCTGTGCATTCGCTCGGGTCTAGAGAAGTGGCTAGGTCTTAGGTTCCAATTTTTCCTAGCAAATGCATACAATTATACATACAAACATATCATACACATACACGCATATGTAATGGGAAATGAGATTAAGGCGAACCAAGCTTTGATTCGGTGATCTTAAACACATTACAACACCTATCAAATTTAACAAAGATCTAATCTAGGGATGCATATGCTCAGGCAAAAACAAAATGCATGTTCCAATTCTAGAAATCAGTCATTAGATCAGCAATTACACTCCGTATGCATTGCAAGTTGGGGGGGGGGGGGGGGGGGGGAAACAATGATTGCTGTCTCTCATCTAGCTAAGGAAAAAAAAAAAAAAGAGAAGCAAATTACACCGCTAGTCCTTATGTTTTGGTCATTGTGTCATTTTGTTCCCCGAAATTTCAATTGGTTCAGTTTTAACCTGAATTTATGATTTTATCTCAATTTTGTCCAATTGATTGCAATCATTAATGTTTTTGATGAAAAATATGCACATCAATGGGCATGTGTTATACTTTTATAGGTGAAATTGTAAACTTGTTTAACTCAGTGAGTTAATCTCAACCAACTAGTGACCATTTTCCTTCAAAAAACCTAATTGGCATTATCAATTGGACCGACTTGACGCAAAATTTAAAATTAAGGGTCAAAATTAAACTAATTGAAATTACAAATACCAAATTGACACAACGAGCAAATATATGATAGATTTCTTTTTCTTCCTACGTATTTTAATGGGCAACCTCACTATTATTAAAAAAAAAAAAAATACACTATAAAAAATCAATCAATCATTTCTTTCTCACAAAATATCATTACATTTGATGAGAATAAAACCTATAAAATAAGATATTCCTGACAATTTCTCATAATTTCTGACCTAATTTATAAACCAGATAAGCACTATTTCTCCTAATTTCTGATGAATTCTCACCAACCCACTCGATCGAAACGAAGTGTTAATGAATAAGGTTTTGAATTCCCCCAAAATTGAAGAATACGAAAATTAGGGTTAGTTTGTAAAATGAGATTACCTTTGGTGATCGGAATAAGGGATGGTGCGGAGAAGAGAGATCTGTTGGCGCCTTTTGTCTCTCCTCTCTTTGGCCCTCTGTCGCTTATCCATCTTCTTCTTCTTCTTCTTATTATCTCTGGTGTCAGACTCCTTGTGTACTTCTTCTTCTTTCTCATCCGACTCGCTCGCACTATCTTCCTCTCTCTGTTTATCTTCCTTCTCCTTGTTTGGTTCTATCGGATGCTTCTCATCTTCATCTTTCTCCATTCTTGCCTTCGATCTCTGGTTTTTCTCCATTTCAGAGAGTGAGGTTTTTTATGAGTCACTTTTTTTAAAATTAAAATGGTTTGTTTTTCGTATTTTTTTTAATTTTTATTGAATTTTTTTTTTAATATTTTCGCTGATTTTTTTAATTTTTAATTATATTTAAATCTTGTTTGAAAACATATTATTTTAATTTTTTTTTAATTTTTTATAAAAAAAATATACAAAAAAATAGAAAAAATAATTTGATATCTTATAATAACTTTTTAGTTAAAACGTATAATTGACAAACGATGTCTTAATATAAATACATTTAAAATATATAATATTTGTAATTTTTTTTACTAAATATTAAAAATACAAAAATTCAATATATTGTTGATTTTTTCAAATATTTTTTTTATAAATATTTCATTTTCTAAATACATTTAAGTAAAATACATCTAAAAAAATTATTTAAAATTATAAAAAAAATTCACTAAAAATATAAAAATAAAACATTATAAAGTAGTTTTTGAAATAAAAAGTAAGAAAACTTGTTTGGTTTGTTTTTTTTTTTTTCAGAAATGGTTTTGAAAAATTGTTTTGGGAAGAGAGTTTTAAAAAAAATGATTGATTTGATGTGTATGAGAGAGAGATTTTGGAAAGAAACAAACCAAACAAAATTTTGAGATTTTTTTAAAAAAATTTATTTGATTTGAATACTCTTAAAAATTTGTTTGTAGATAATTTTTTCCAAAATTTTTTCTCAAAAATAAACCAAACAAGCTCTAAATTTTAAAAAAATTAAATTAAAAAAATTAAAACTAGCTGCAATTCCGCTCTTCCCGCGCTAAATTGGGATTTCAACTTCCAACACCGCCGAATGGCTCTGATTAGTTTTTCACCCTCCTTTTTTTGGGTGGGTAACTTTTTCACCTTTCTTGACCATCTCCAACATCAAATTTAAATAAAAATTTGACCAAAAATTTAATTTGATACCATTTATTCTAATATTAGAATTAAATTTTTATTAGATTTTTTATATTGATACCATTTATTTTAATGTTAAAATTAAAATTTTTATTTGATTTTTTTGTATTTCCAATTATTTGAAAGGATGTTTTGGAAGAATTAGGATCCTCTCCTTGCACTCTCTCATTTCCTCCCTATTTGTAATGGTGGAGATGCATTTTAAGATAATCTAACGATCCAGATCTAGTTATTTTTTTAATTTTTTTTTGTATATCTCCAGATCTAGATTGTTGGATCATTTTAGAGTGCATCTTCACCCTTACAAGTAGGGAGACAAGGAGAGAATGCAAGTAGAGAATTTGGACTCGTTCTAGAGGTCGTCTAGACATGAATAAAAAAGCTATCAAAATTACTCTTGGTGGAGGACATCCAAGAGGATTTCCGGCTCAATGGTAAATTTAAATTTAATGAAAGATGAAAGTCTCCCTTCATTTGATGAAAACTAATGTAGGCCAAAAGATACTACATTGAGGCTACTTAAGTTACATTTATAGTCTTTGAATTTTGTTTATTTGGCGGAGATAATGTGTTTTGTGCACTTGTACAGATTTGGCAGGCAACACGCAAATTCAAGCAAAAAGTGGCGCAAAAGTAGATTTTTCGTGCGAGTAGTGAAAAGTCCCAGCTTGCCATCTCACCGCGCGTGCGGCCAATCTCCACTGCATGTGCCGCCCACCACTGCTCCAACGCCCCATATGGGCGCTCGAGTGGCCCACCTAGGGTTGCGTGCATGAGAATTTAAGGCTTTTCTGCTGGGGAATAAAAAGAAGAAAAAGAGGCTGTAACCAGGTTCGAAAAGATTTCAGAAAAAGGGGGAGGCTAGGGTTTGGAAGAAAAAGAATTCTTAAGCTTCAAGGAGAGTTTCATGGATGCTTGTTTTTTTTCTTCTTCTACGTCTTTCTACTTATCCATAAGTGGCTAGTCTTCCAGTTTTAGGATTTTGATAAAACCTTAGCCATGTAAAGAGATTTTTCTTAGGTTTTGATTGTAAAACGGCTTGAATAAATGTATGGATGATTTAGAAGTTTATAATAATTTTTCTTTTCATCTCTTCAAGTATTTTATTCTCTGTGATTGTTTAATGCTTTCTCTACATTAGTTTTTTTTGTGTTTGTGTTCAAAGTATGAGACGAGTCATGCTACGAGAGACGGGTTGTGTTGCTACTATAGTTTAGAGCAAACGACTTGTGCTACTTGGGATGATTCATGCCTATACGTTGAATACAACAATCCTCTTGATCAATGTTTTAAACTTGTAGTTGTGAAATATTGGGTAGTTCAAACCGGATTGCAATTGATGGCCGATGTTAAGTCTTATTTATGTGGTTAGTGGTGAATTCTTTGCCCTAGGATTGTCCCAAAAATCAATATCTCAAACCCTACGTTTAATTGTCAATTCCATTTCTCAATTTCATTTAATTCTCGTTTAGTCATGATATCCCTCAATCTTTTTATCAAAATTAATTTAGGAATTTAACAATTAAATTAGTTTAATTTCTCGTTTGTCCCTGTGAATCGATACCTGGACTTACCGTTATTCTAAGGAATTTGGTATAGTTTAGTGCTTATTTTTGGTGTGTGAAACTGTAGACACTCCATTTTTGACTGCTCTTAAAACTTGGACGCCTCATGGGGAACACTCGATGATGAAATACTACATTGTACAATTGTTCAAATTCCTCAGCAAAAGGGCTTCAATTTTCCTTGGACCTTCTTTGAGCCAAAACCTTATTTTTCCAAACCTGACCACCTAGAGGCTTGCTGGCCAACAGGGGGCCGACTGGCCAAAAGATGATGGCCGGTCGTCCCCTACCTAGCCGGTCGATTAGGTTTCCTAGCGGAATAAATATTTGTTGCCAGTTGTCCCCCCATGGGCATGCACTGCACCAGTTGGCTCAATACAGATATTTCCGAGATAGCAACCAGTTTTTCTATAAATACTTGACCATACCTCATGTTTTTAGGTTAGAAAAAATTACTAAATCTCAAATTCTTGAAAAGCTCTCTCTCTTTCTCTCTCTAACTTGCAACAAACATACACTACACCAACACTTCCTAAACCAAAAATTTAAGGCTCCTTGCTGAGGTTCTTGAGCTAAAATTTCAGCTCTTGAGGGTGATCACTTGTGGGTTTGTGAATCAAAGAGTTACTCATCTTCAAGAGGTATAACCTTGGCCATCTTTACACTACTTATTCTCTTTTCATGCTATTTTTATACTGTTTTTGGACTATTTTTATGGGCTAAAACTTGTAACTTAAAGCTACCAAAGGTGAAGGGGTTAATCACCCTTCTTTGAACCTTGTTCCATAAGCTTTTGTCCTTATGTTTCCTACTTCGTTCTCAACTTTTGGCCACTATTTTTCAGAGTTTCAAAAGGCTAAAATATGTAGTTTTGAGGTCCAAAAAGTGGAGGGGTTAGCCACCCCTCCTTAGGCTTGCTTACTAGCTTTATTTTTCTCTTATTTTAGCTCACTTTTTTCTAGCTTTTTCATGCTAATTCTAGCACTATTTTGAGAGTTTTGTGACTACTTTAATGTGCTTACTTCATTTATGCTTTGAATATATGCTTGCATTGTTATAAGTCCTCATAGGTTTGATGGTTTAGGCCTTAGACACCAACTTATTTGAGTTGATAGCTTTTATTTTCATCACTTTTATACATATACTCTCACTTGTAATACTCATCTCTACACCCTCTCTCCTTTCTTGGTTTTCTTTGTTTGAGAGTCGTTTCAAACGAGTGTTGTTTAAGGCATGCGAAAGAGACCCTTCCATGCTTAATAGTTTAATCTCTTTGGAGATTCATTACCAAGGCATTACATCTCTCTCATGCCAAGAACAACTCCTAGTTTGACACTTCTCTTCATTAGTGGACATAACTCTCATTTTTGGACTAAAATGATTAAAGAATGGAAAGGTGATTAAAAGGGCTAATAAAATTAAACTAAAATAGTAACAAGAGTAATAAAATTGGTTTGGGTTCAATCGAACGTTAATTAAACCTATTGCGTCTCGAGTCATTACATACTTATTAGTGATGTTAATGATTCGAGAAGCGATGTCTACCACTTCCCTAGAGAGGTAACTCCATGATAGGGAGGATGTTTCGTTGGTCTTTGATTTCCATTTATTGAGACTTTGTCTCATCGATTGATAAATCATCACGCAACGAGTTTGTGTCAATTGATGGTTTACGAATCGAGTCTACCTTTCTTTTGTTATGTTTCATGATAGGGAGTGATAGAGATGACAAACATCCCTTGAAAATACTATGTTTGTGCTCTGTTTCCTTTTTGTTGCAGCAGGTAGACCCGTAAAATAGTGGCCGGCCGGCCGGCCACCTGTCTATTCGGCCGACCACTTCATTTTATGCAGACAGTACCATTTTCATGGTAGAACAGAGCAGAAGGCTGAGGTGAAAACATATTATTTTTCTGACTGCAAAATAGAATAGTTCTGGCAGCAAAACAGAGGCATTTTCAGATAGATATTTTCATTCATGCATACGCGATTTTCTACTTCCCATGGCTCGTGAAGTTAATGCTAATTAGTAGATTTATTTTAAACTTGTAATAGCTAGTTCATTAATTAGTTAAATTTTTTTGAATTAGTAATAGCTAATTAAATAGTTAAGTAATTTGGTGTTGTAATAATTAGCTAAATTAGGACATTCATTTGGACCCTCCTACGCAAGGGCAAAATTATAATATTGTGCATGTCTTCCAACCCCCATTTCTTTCTCCCTTTTATTTACTCGCTTATAATGGATTGCATGTACCATCATGTTTCTTAGCATTTTCCATGACTCTCATCTATTTGTTTTGCATGCACAAGGATTCGGCTCATCATACTAATCAATGTCAATTTCAAACTCCTTGCTTGAATACGTGCTTTGTCGCATGTCTTAAATTGACTCACATGCCATGCTAGTAGCCGAGCTTATTAATTGCATGTTGTATGCGTTGCATTAGTCATGTTGTATTGTTTAGGATCGTGCATTCTTTCTAACTTTTTTCTTTCTTTTGGCTCGCTTCGGATACTTGGGGTAAACATTTTTTGCTTTAGCATATTGCATGCATGTTAGTGTTGTCATATCAAGCATATCACCATGAGGCTACATGCTTAGTTAATATACCTGTTTGAATGCCGGTGGATGAAGGCTTTTTCACTTAAATTAGGATAATTTGATTAATGTATATATGAGATCACTTTTTCAAGTGGTACATATTCAAAACTCTTTTCAAACAAACATGAAATCAAAACGTTCCAAATTGGGCGAATTAGTCTATACTTATGTCCATCACATAGTAAAGATAGCAAAATAATTGGAACAATAGCATATAATGTAAATAAGAATCACATCATGATTAGTAGAGGCCGATCTTTGATCAGGTGAATGGAGTGCTCAATTCATGACCTTCCCCTTTCATACCTAAGTTCCCGAGCTGAGACACTTTGGTGTTGACGGACAAGTGGCCTTTGGCACGAGTCACGGGTTTCCTAAATTTTCTAAAAATATTTAGGTGGTAACTCTGAAATCTGGTAAAGCGGTCTATTTTTGGCATTTTTGATTAAAAATTGATTTTCAAAAAGATTTGTTGGATTTGGACTCTTTTGTATTTTTTTGTTTCACAATGCACTTGTGAAACCAGATTTAGAACGACAGAGTCCGAACTGTAGGGCTATCGTATCCGAGGAGACTAAACCCCTCCGAGGAGCATGAAAAGCAACGACCTATCAAATTTTGGCGTCGTTGCCGGGGACTTCTGGCGAAAATAATTAATTTAAGGTTACATTCTTATTTTAATTTTTAGTTTATGATTTTATATTTTAGTGCTGCTAAGTGTGCAGAGTAAGAGTTTTTGCAAGTGGAGCTATCACCGAAGTGCAAGTGGAGCGCAACCGAGCTTTAAAAACAAATCGTAGCACTAAAGTGCTTTGAAAAAAGAAGAAACAAATATTCGCAAGTGTAGACACCCCATTTTTGACCGACCTTAAGATTCAGATGTCATCGATTGAGCACTCGGTGATTGCGTATGTTGTGCTTGTTTCGAGGTTTCGGAGTTTTCGGCTGAGTGCTTTGCCTCCGGGCCTCTGAACTCTTTGTGCTTCAGCTCGGTTTGCGGACCAAGCATTGTTTTCCTTGCCTAAGGAAAGGAGAGGTCTTGTAGACCACTCTTTTTTGGTCGTAGACCACTTTTCACGTTTGGAGACCAGTTTTCGATTTTTGGAGCCTTCGGCCGCGTGCCTTGTCTCGGGATTGCTTAACATTCTCCGTTTGGCGTGGTTTTTGAACCACACCTTGTTTCCTTGGCTTGGAGGGTCACTGTGGTTTGGGAGACCACTTTTGTGGTCGTGAACCACTTTTGGTGCTTGTCAGCTAGTTTTCGAGGCTCCCGGCTGCACGCTTTGCCTCCCGAACTTTCGTCTTGCATCCGTTTTGGTTTGTTTTTGGTACAAACCTTGCTTTCCTTGTTTAGAAGGTGGTACAAGGGTGGGAGACCAGTTCTTCCCTTTGGAGACCACTTTTCTTCCCGCCAGTCAATTTTCTGGTCGGGAAACTGATTTTTTTGGTCTTTGGACCATCTTTTCTGGTCGGCTACCACACCTTTTGCTTGTTTTCATGCTGCTGACCATCTCCCACTATGGCCGACCAGTTGTCTTCTTGGGAGACCACTTAAAGTGGTCGATCGACCACTTAAAGTAGCTGGCCGACCATTTTAAGTGGTTGGCTGCTTTTTGTCACCTTTTTGAAGATATTTTTGGCCAGCTGGCATAACTAGAGAGCACAAGAACCATCCTCCATACACGTGTATGGAGGGATGGCCTTGAGCCTTAGTTTCTTGAAGAAGCTTGTGCTTTTGCTCTCTATAAGAGGGACGCTCCCCCTTCCTCCTCCAGGTTCAACTTTTTATGTTAGAGAGTGATAGATACACCTTTATCTCTATATCTCTCTCTTTGCTCCATTTTTGTGCCTTAAAGTGCCCTTTTGTCATACTTTAACACACAAACACACACTCAAACACCATCCCTTTGTTGCGGAGGTGCTTAGGAGCTGGTTTTGGGGTTTTTGGTTTGGTTTAAGCTTGAAAAACCTGCTGGAGTTGTGGTTTTGAAGGTGGTCTTCAAGGGTGAGCCTCTAACTCCTTAAACCCCCATTCTTGCTTAAGCTTTTAGCCTTACTTGCATGTTGTTTTAAGCTCAACTCTAAACTACAAAAAGTTTTAAATTTTGGTGCTTAAGATCTTTGTTTAAGGTCACTTTTGTATTTGGGATTGTTTACTCCCTCTTAGGCCTTGTTTGGCCTTGCTTTTGTGCCTTCTTTGTGAGCCTTTGGGACCACCTTGTTTTGGCCTTCTCACCACTGAAACTCAGAGGAATTTCAGTGGTGGGAAGGGTGTTTTGAGGTCCCAAAAAGGAGAGGGTTATCCCCTTTTCTTGTGTCTTGAATACTTGCTTTGAATGCCTCATGTGTGAACATGTTTGTTAAGTTTATGTTGGCCATATCTTAGCTTATATTTAGGCTTATTTTGTTGAGGCATACCACTTTTTTTACTTGGTTTGGTCACTCCATGCATGCCTAATACACTTGTAGTGTAAATCTCACAAACTAGTCTTGTATGTTTCATGAAGTAGCATGTCATTCTAGCTTGTTTTGTTTCCATTTCAGCATTTTTTTGGTGATGTTTTGCCATGTCATACCTCTGTTAGGGTTTGGTTTGGTCACCTCTTGTATGCTCCATGCACTTGTAGTGTATTTCCATGAATTAGCCTAACATGCATCATGCTTTAACATGTCATTCTAGCATGCTTTTGGCTTAACTTTAAGAAACTTTTGTTTATGTTTTAGCATGCTCTAGCTCTGATTTGTGTTGTTTTGGTCATGCATGCCATGCTTTGTATAGCTATAGTGCATTCTAGCTTGTTAGCTTTGTGTGTCAAGTCCACTAGCATGCTTTACTTGGCCTATTTGAATGATTTGGCATCATTTCATATGTGATTTCAGTCCATGTTTCATGCTCATGCACTTGCATTTATCACTCATTCAATGCGTTGGAGGGTTTGCCCCTTTATGCCTTAACATGAATCATTGCGTATGCCTTCATGCCTTAGCTTGCGAGCCATCATTTCAATGTGTTTTTGGGGTTATCTTGCCATGATATAACTCTGATTTTTGTTGGTTAAGTCATCCCATGCTTGGTCTTAATAGGTGTAGTGTAATCCACCTTATTTTCCTTGTATGCATCATACCTTATGCCCTTCATGCTAGCTTGTTTCGGCTTCCTTCCATGCTTGTTTTAGTATCATTTTGACATGTTCTAGGACTATTTTGGGTTGCCTTTGCCATATCCTTTATGCTTTGTATAGCTGTAGTGCAATTGGCCTTACTAGCTTTGTGTTTTGTTGACTCATGCATGCTATCTTTGAGCTATTTAGATGATTTGGCATCATTTAATACTTCATTTCAGAGCTTATAGCATTGCCATGTTCCCACTTCTTTCATGCTTTGAATGCCTTTAAGTGTTGTGCATTGTTGCCTTACTTATGGCCTAACATGTATGCCATCTTGCCTAAGCCTTTGAGCCTCCATCTTAGCATGCTTTGGTCCATGTTTTGACCTACTCGAGCTCTGTTTGTGGTTGGTTCATGCATATGTGCCATGTATTGCATGTCTCCTTTGTAGTCCTCTTTGATAGCTTTCATGCTTTAGGACCTTTGCATGCTATACTTGTGTTTGTTTGAATGATTTGACATCATTTCTTACTTAATTTCAGTGCATTTAGTGTTATTACACTTCTGCATTCATCACTCCTTGAGCCTTCTTGAGGGTTGTGCTCTTAGGCTTACTTGGTTGGCCAATGCATTGTGCATGTATGCTTTGTATTTTATGCCTTTATTTTGGTGTTATGGCCACTGATTTGGGCATGGCTGAGGTCTACCCACTTTCGGTTTAAGTCCATTGAGCTTTGTGTATGCCATGTTACATCGCATCGCATCGTGCATGTTATGTTATTGTTTGCATTGCGTATGCCATACTCTTGATTTGCATTGAGTATGCCATGATCATATCGCATTGAGTATGCTAGTTGACATTCGCATTGTGTATGCTAGTTGCATTGTATCATATTGTTGCATGCTTATGTTGTCTTGCATTGAGTATGCATGCATTAGCATTGTGCATATCATTAGCCTTGTTAGGTTGTTCATGTTGCATTGCATGTTTGCATGCTCAAGTCATATTGTATATTTGCATGCTTGTGTTGCATTGCATTTTTGCATATTCCATGTTACATAACATTGGGAAAATCCATGTTATGTGTTGCATTGTGTTTAGAATAGGTGTTAGTCCAAACACGGGAAATGAGGGACGTTTTATACTTGAAGTGATAAAACGTGTCTCAATTCTCGGTTGCCGACGCTTTTGATCATACATGATAGAGTTCTAGGCCTTATGTGTTTACTTGTGCATTCATTTTCATATTGAATTGTGCAACTTCGCCTCTCGGCCATCATGCATTGAAATGCGTGATTGGTAGCCCGAGGGTCGAGAACCACACCCCCTTAAGCTTATGAAATGATAGGGGAGGGTGGTTATGCACACATACCTTGCAAATACATTGCCATGTCCTTTCTTGCTCTCTGTTGCAGCAAACTGGAGGAATGCAGCAACAACTGGTCGGCCAGCCAGAAAAAACTAGCTGGCCGACCACTTTTTCTGGTTTGCAGTGGCAAAAAGTGGTCAGCAGGTGGCTGCAAACACCAATAACTGGTCGGCCACCCTCTCACAGGTCCCCAAGTTGAGTTAGAAGCTTTCTGGAGCTTGGTGCAAGTTTTTGAGAGCATTTACAAACAGAGGCAAATCGGGGCATCGCGACGGATTTCCGAACAAGGCAACCGGGCATGCATGCATTCTTCTCCCTCTGAGGACCATTGTTTTATTGCTTTACTTAGCTAATGTGATTAGCTAGTTTATTCTTTGGCTTGTATTTAAGTAGTTAATGCGTTTAGCTGCTTAATTGTTTTGTAATAGTTAGTTAACTAGGATTAGTTAATTAGCTTCGTTGTGATGTAATAATTAGTCTAATTAGCTTAGATTAGCTAGTTAGCTTCTTATTCGATCCCTCCGTCGAGAGGGCCAATTGTTGTAATAAGCGTGCGTGTATGTGATGCATGTCTTTCAACCCCCATTTCTTTCTCCCTTTTACTTAACCACTTACGATGGTTAGTTTTAGGACATATTTCATTTAGCATACCTTATGCTTACATACGTGCATTCATTCATCTGTTTTGCATGCACCGGGCTCGGCGCATCATACAAACTGCATTGTATTTAAATTCTTATTTGAATACATGTACCAAGTTGCATTTCACATGACATTATTAGAATAGCCGAGCCTATTTTTAGTTGCATTTTTGCATGTGTTGCATTAGCCATAATAACATGAACTAGGATCATGCATGATTTCTAACTAGTTCTCTGTTTTGGCTCGGAGTACACTGTGAGTGTTTATGCTTTAGCATACTGCATGTGTGTTATTGATTGCCATGAAAGCATGCTTGCCATGAGGCTAACTGCTTATGTGATTAACTGCCTGAATGCCTATGGGTGAATTGTTGGATTACTTGAATTGGAACAATTCATTAAAATCCCTGATTTAGCCTACTTACGAGTAGCAAACTCCAAACCATTTTCAAACAAATATGCAATGTTTTGTTCCAACTTAGGCGATCTAGTCTATACTTGTATGCTGTGCGCATCACGTAGTAAGATTAGCTAATTAATCGGAACAAGAGCACATGTGTTTTCAAAAATAAAATATCATGCTTAGTACAGGCCGATCTTTGATCGGGCGAGCGGGGGCGCTCATTGCATGACCTTTCCCTCTCGTATCCAAGTTCCCCAGCCGAGGCAACTTTGGTGATGATGGACACGTGGCCTTAGGCACGAGTCAGGGTTTCCTAAATTCCCCCAAAATAAAATATTTAGGTAGCGACTCTGTATCTGGAAAAGCAGTCCATGTTTGGCACTTCTTTATTAAAATCAGTTTTCCAAAAACGATCTGCCGGATTTGGACTCTTTGGTGATTTATCGGTCTTGCATTGCACTTTGTGAGATTAGATTCAGAACCGTGACATTGAGTTCGAACTGTAGTAGCTCAGAACAAAACGAGATTCGTGCCCCTCGCGAGCGCGGATATCGGAGAGTTCCCGGGAGCGCGTCTACAGCAAGCAAAGCACCAAAGTGCTAAAAAGAAAGAAAGACCTCAAGTGGAGATTGGAGATAACGGTCTACACATCAAGCACCCGCAAGACGAGTAAAGCGTTTTTGTTAAACCGCTGTGAGTATTTTCTCTTTTGGTATTTTGCTTTCATAACTTAGTACACCAGAGTCGGAACTTAGTGTGTGTGTGTGTGTGTATGTGTGTGTGTGTGTGTGTGTGTGTGTGAGTGGTGTTTGCACGGGCACCATTCTTGTCGCCCTGAATTGTGGAGTTTGGACCTTGAATTAGAAAGGACTCTTAGGAAACATAGAGCCTCTTCTCGTGTTCCAAGGCTTGAATATCCGTATCCATACTTCGAGCCATTAGAGATGGCGAACTCGAATGGCCTAAATGGGCCCAACCGAACCCTTAAGGATTACTTCACACCCACTGCATATACATCACCATCATGTATTCAGTTACCCGACATCACTGCTGTTCATTATGAGATTAAGTCTAGCCCCATCCAAATGCTCCCATCATTCCATGGACTAGCTCATGATGACCTTTACAAACATCTGCATGACTTTTTGGAAATTTGCTCTACAGTGAGGATTCAGAATTTCACCAATGAGGCTCTAATGTTACGATTGTTCCCATTTTCACTAAAGGATAAATCCAAACATTGGCTAAACTCCTTACCCGCTACTTCTGTCACAACATGGGACCAATTATAGTAGAAGTTTTTGGAGAAGTACTTTCCCATTGGTAAGACCAACCAACTCAGGCAAGCTATCACCAATTTTGCTGAAATTAATGGCAAGCAATTTCATGAAACCTAGGAAAGACTTCGTGACCTTCTCCAACAATGTCCCTACCACTAAATGCTTGATTGGTAACTTGTTCAAACCTTTTACTATGGCTTAACCGAGCCTCACTGCCAAATGGTGGATTCTTCTTGTGGTGAGACATTCATGTCCAAAAATGATGCCGAGGCATGGCAATTATTTGAGAACCTAAGTGATAATTCCCTTCACCATGCCTCCGCAGCTCGGTAAGTCCGGTAACCGGTAGTTAGAGCCCCGAAAACCAGGGACATTTATGAGGTGGGGCAAAACCTAGAGTTAGCCCAACAAGTAGAGGCATTGTCCCACAAAATGGACCAATTATTAGCTTTGGGACATGCCCCTACACAGCAAGATTAGCCTCAATTTCACAAGGCATGTGCTATTTGTGCGAACCCTGCTCATGACTTGAGTGAGTGCTCTTTAGCATCACAATTTCTGGAATTAGTCCAAGAGCATGTGAATGCAGCTCAAGAATTCTCCAACTCAGGTAATGACCTATTTTCTAACACATATAATCCGGGATGGAGAAATCACCCTAATTTTTCATGGAGACCTCCTTCACAAGGCACTTCTTACAATCCTCCATCACCAAGGCAGAATTTTAATAATTTTGCCAACCAATCTTCTTACCGACCACCACAACCTTACCGATAACCAAAACTCCTGCTTGTTTCTCAAGTCAACTCGGCCTTTGAGACTCAGGTATTGGAAGTTCTCTCAGAGCTTAAGGGGTTAGCACCAGTAGTTCACTCCCATACTCACTCCATTGCCAAGCTAGAGGCCTAATTAGGTCAAATGGCTAACAACATAAATAGGAGAGAGGAGGGAAAATTACTGAGTCAGACTGTGGCCAACCCTAAGGGTCAATATGGGGTAGAGGGGTCGAGTGGGAATGGAAAGCACCATGAACAGGTGCAAGCGGTGATCACTTTGAGAAATGGGAGGGAGTTAGAGCCTCTGCCAGTTGCGTTTGACACAACTAGGGCTAAAAAGGGTGACCACGGTAGTAAACCCAATGAGACCAAGGGTGAGGGAGAAACACCTAAAGGGGATGACTTAGTCCCTAGTACTTCACGTGAGTCTAAGGCACCATATGTACCTAAGGCACCCTTTCCCCAATGTCTTGATACACCGTCCCCTTTTAATAAGAATGCAGCGTCCATAGAAGTAATGATGGATGTGTTTAAACAAGTTAAAATCAACCTCCTTCTGTTGTAGACGATTAAGCAAGTACCCTCCTATGCTAAATTTTTGAAGGACCTTTGTACGCAGAAGCGTAAATCTAGGACACATGTGCCCCAAAAGGTCGTACTCACGGAGCAAGTAAGCTCCATCTTATTGAGTGACACACCCTCTAAGCTTAAAGACCCGGGTGCCCCAACCATTGCATGCATTATAGGGGACCATTTCATTGATAGGGCCTTGTTAGATTTAACGGCTAGTGTCAATTTGTTGTCATACTCTATGTACGAGGAATTCGGGCTTGGCGAGTTGAAGCCCACTACTATCACACTCCAGTTGGCTGACCGGTCCCTCAAAGTGCCACGTGGCATGATTGAGGATGTGCTAGTGAAGGTTGATAGGTTTTATTTTCCTGTTGACTTTTTAGTTTTAGATATGGAACCGGTAGCTAGCTTTGGGAAACAAATCTCAGTGATCTTAGAACGACCTTTCTTGGCTACAACTAATGCATGTATTAATTGTCGTACCAAGGTTATGGATGTTTCATTTGGGAATATGCAAGTGAAAGTCAATGTTTTCCAAGCAACAACCCCATAAGAGAGAGGAATGTTTATTTGTGGATGTTATGAGCGAGATAGTAGAGGAGGCGTTATCCTCCATTCTTGTAGAAGACCCTTTAGAGGCTTGTTTAGCTCATTTTGGGTTTGAGAATTTTAATATTGACAGGTCAGTTGAGGAAGTGACTGCTTTACTTGATTCTTCTCTTACACCGGATTTCCCTCTGTGGAAAGGCCAGTTTGAGCCCTTTCCTCTTCTGTCTAGGGAGCTTGCCATACCACCTCTAGTCACACCACCTACGCTTGAGTTGAAGCCACTCTCAGCCATACTCAAGTATGCATTTTTAGGGTCTCAGGATACTTTACCCGTCATCATTGCATCTGGCTTGACTGTAGAGCATGAGAGTAAATTAATGAATGTTCTCATGGCACATCGGAGTGCTATAGGGTGGTTGGTGGCAGATTTGTGAGGGATAGATCCCTCTGTGTGCATACATTATATACATCTAGATGAGGACACCAAACCTTCTTATGAAATGCAACGGAGGCTTAATCCCAATATGAAAGAGGTAGTAAAAAAAGAGGTGTTGAAATGGTTGGATACGGATATTATATACCCCATCTTGGATAGCAAGTGGGTGAGTCCCACACAGGTGGTGCCCAAGAAATCAAGCATCACTATTGTGGAGAATGAAGGAGAGTTAGTCCCCACACGAACCACTACTGGGTGGCGTGTGCATTAATTATAGGAGACTGAATTCCATGACTAGAAATGACCATTTTTCATTGCCATTTATTGATCAAATTATTGAGAGGTTAGCGGGCCAGGGTTTTTATTGTTTTCTTGATGGTTACTCAGGGTACAATCAAGTTCTAGTGTACCTTGCTGACCAAGAAAAGACCACATTCACTTGTCCTTTTTGCACTTTTGTTTATAGGCACATGCCTTTTGGGCTATGCAATGCACCGGTGACTTTTCAATGGTGTATGATGGCCATTTTCTCCGACATGGTGAAGAAATTTTTAGAGGTTTTCATGGATGATTTCTCAGTATTTGGACCATCTTTTGCGGAATGTCTTAGAAATTTGACTAGAGTGTTGGAACGATGTACTGAGCCTAACTTGATTTTGAGTTGGGAGAAGAGCCATTTTATGGTTCGCGAGGGTATAGTGTTGGGACACATTGTGTCCCCTTGAGGTATAGAGGTAGATAAAGCTAAGGTTGACCTCATTTTAGGCCTTTTTTCTACCTACTTCGGTGCGTCAAGTAAGGTCTTTCCTAGGGCATGCAGGTTTTTACCGTTGATTCATCAAAGATTTTAGCAAAATATCCTGTCCTTTGTGTAGTTTACTTGCTAAGGACGTGCCTTTTATATTTGATAATGCATGTTTGAAAGCTTTCGAAACACTTCGAGCGGCCTTTTCTATTGCCCCTATCATACAATCTCCTGAGTGGTCCCTTCATTTTGAGATTATGTGTGATGCATCTGATTATGCCCTTGGCACTGTCTTGGGCCAAATGGTGAATAAAGTGCCCCATGTTATATCCTATGCTAGTTATACTCTTTCTGATGCTCAATTAAACTACACTACCACTGAGAAGGAGTTACTAGCTCTTGTCTTTGCACTTAATAAGTTTCGGTCCTACCTCCTAGGGTCTTAAGTCATTGTGTTCACTGACCACGCCGCTTTGCGGTACTTATTGTCCAAAAAAGAAAAGACCAAACCTAGGTTGATTAGGTGGATTCTACTCCTTTAGGAGTTTGACCTAGAAATTTGGGACAAGAAGGGATCCACGAATGTTGTTGCGGATCATCTATCCCGAATCCTTATTGAGCACACGAGTGATTCCTGAGCCTTGCACGACTCGTTTCCAGACGAGCAACTTTTTACGGTGTCACAAGTGACCCTCTCGTGGTTTGCTCACATAGTGAATTATTTGGCGGTTGGTCAAATTCCTAAAACTTGGTCTAAGCAAGACAAAGACCGATTACCCGAAATTGTTCAAGTATTGTCTGGATCAAGTGATTCAGCGTTGTGTGCTTGAGAGTGAAACCCATAGCATTCTCGCCTTTTGTCACTCTTATGCATGTGACGGCCATTTCAGTGTGGGTTCTATTGGCCCTATTTCTTCAAGGATGCTGATAACTTTTGTAGAGCTTGTGAGCATTGTCAACGAATGGGCTCTATGTCACAACGAGATATGATGCCGATGACCCTTATTTTGGTTATTGAGATTTTTTATGTTTAGGGCATTGACTATATGGGTCCCTTTCCATCATCTTATCTATTTGAATACATTTTGGTGGTTGTGGACTATGTCTCTAAGTGGGTGAAGGTAGTGGCCATCGGAACGAATGACCACAAAGTTGTGGTTAAATTCCTCCATGAGACCATTTTCTATTGTTTTGGGGTCCCACGTGCCATAATTAATGACAGTGGTAAACATTTTTGCAACCGATTCTTCGAGGCATTGGTGCGCAAAGACATGATCACTTACAAAGTTGGCACTCCTTATCATCCCTAGACTAGTGGTCAAATAGAGGTTTCTAATAGGGAGGTTAAACACATCCTCGAGAAAACTGTGAGGCGTTATAGGAAAGCTTGGTCGACTAGGTTGTAGAGATCCAACGAAGAGCTGAGCTTTGCTCCTGTATAACTGCAAAGATAAACATAGTCGACGCCACCCAACCGGGGTTGTCAGCCGAAGACACTCCGATGATAAAGGTACTCACAAATCTAATGAAAGAAGATGAAGGAAATGAAGTGTTTATGTGCTGTGTGGGGCAGAGAGATCATCCCTACACTTCATGAGGTGCCTTCCTTTTATAGATGGGGAATGGGTTGAATAAGCCCAACAGTTGGCCCCTTGGCAAGCCTTATTTGGGTTAGCCTAATAAACTGATATATATTTTTTTCTGGCTAACACAATTTTTCCAAAACTTTCATTGTCTTCGGTAGAAGGAAGGAGAGTTTTTATTACCGAGTTATACTATTCAATGTCAAGAATACATTTGATAAATGAATAACATGAATGAATGAATGATTGGATGGATGCATGCATGTATGTATGAATGTATGTAAAATATATGTATAACTATGTGTATATAAGGGAGAAGTGAGTTAAAGCCCAATGAGTAATACCAGTACGAAATTATATCACATGAATTCTAAACAAACTATATTGTAAGTGATTACTTTGTCATATCAAAGTTCACAAAACATATATATATGTGGTACATCCAATAGTGCACGACGGGACCATATAGGTCTAATATAGGGACCCCTTGGGTCTACATCAGATATCTCTATAACGACGTGCCACGATATTAGAACCTTCGGGTGAGGGCCGTAGGCCACGGTATTATATCCCTCGAGCAAGGGTCGTAGGCCGCGGTATTATATCTCCTAGGCAAAGGCCATAGGCCGCGGTATTATATCTCCCGAGTAAGGGTCGTGGGCCGCAGTATTATATCCCCCGAGTAAGGGTTGTAGGCCCCGGTATTATAACCCCTGGGCAAAGGCCATAGGCCGCGGTATTATATCCCTCGAGTGAGGGCTATACTAAGGATGCCATAATTATTATATATATGTTTTGCTTTGAATTCGGAAACTTCTGCTGATTTTAAGTGGCGATCAAGTGCCAACATTACAAGGATTTTGAATAATGCATTAAAAAATAACATTGCTTAGTTGTAAGGAATTGCTGAGTAGATTGTGGAAGTGGATTGAAACAGATTGCCGATTTATTTAAGTTGCGTTTTCGTGGCTTTTTGTTCAACGTATAGTTGCCCTATTGTTTCCGAATGACAGTATGCGAAAGGAATTCAGATTGGACATTGGCCAACATTGCCGAAGAGTAAGCCGTGAACAAATGGTTGGCGCGGGGTCCATGCCCCATTGCTTTTGAATGAAAGGTGTTATTAAGAAGGAATTCATCCTTTGGTGATGAATGAGTCAGGCTGGGACATAGGCAGAAAGTCACCAAATAAGTTGTAGGGGTGGAATTCGGCATTGAGTAAACTCTAGGCGCAGCGGCAAAAATGTTGTTTTAGCTACGATATGTGGCACTGCATATAAAAATCTATAAATTTGTGGTATAGAATTTGCAAAATCAGACCATACGGATGTGTTCAGAAGGCTCCAAATAGTTGGAAACGACTATGTGATCACTGTATTCGGACTCCTGATGGTGTAGTTTTAGCCAAAATAGAACTAATGGCTCAGATCGGTTGAAAATGGTGCTTCGTGAAGCACTGGATAATTGCTCCTATATTGCTGAGTTAGACGGCTCAATTTGGAAAAAAGTTAAATAAAGTTGGCTCCTTGGAAAAAAAGGTAAACAAATTTGCTGCTGAGAAAGTTTGAACTCGTGCCCTTGTGATGAAAGAACAAGATTTAACCACTGTGCCACCAAGGATCCCTTTGTTAATATTTTGCAAGATATTTATTTGAACTTGATTGCTATTATTGGATGTCACTTAGCCGCAATGCATTGAATAATTTTTTATATGTGCCAACTTTTGGTCGTCTTCTCTAGCGAGTGATTTTCCAGGCAAACTTCGATTAGCTCGTATGGTTTCGTTTTAACTCTGATTTCGACGCGGTTTGTTGTGTTGGACTCGGCTTAATGAGTACTTCACACTGGTATGGCCAAAACTTAATTTTGACCACTTCAAAAAATGTCAGTTTTCGACACATGTGATCCGTTTCGCAACTTTCGGCGGACTTTGGTTACTTCTTGGCTCCTCGAGTTGATGGGTTTGGACTCTTTGAACTGATGTGAATCTTGTGGTAGGTTCAGATGTGGATTTTAGCAAGCTGAGATGCTAGTTTTATGCTGAGATATAGTGCCAAGCAAGATTGTGTGATTTGTAGTTGATCTAATATACGCGTGCCATCCGTGATTATCATTGTCGTTGAGTTTGCTGACGGCGTTATGGCGCCGAGATTTCGGAAAGCAAACTGTTGTGCGAATTCAAGTTAGCAACTGAATGATTTGCATAAAATAATAATTTTAAGTGTCGCAGAATAAGAAATGTGGTCGAGCAATCTTGCCGAGTAAGCAATGTGAGCCGAATAAACAATGTTGCGGTATAATGTTTTGCCGAATACTGTTGCCAAATAAGTTGCCGAAGTCGAATAATGTTGCCGAAGTTGAGTTGATAATATGCAGAGTAATATGCAGTTGATAAAATGCCGAATGATATGTCGAATTTGTAGAGTTGATAAGCAATGTTACGGGATAATGTTTTGTCGAATACTTTTTGCCGAATAATGTGATCCGAATAATGTTGCCGAATAATTTTGATATAGGTACGGATGATGCTTTCCGAAGTGGTCATGCCGACCACGCTTCATGTTCACCGAGAAGAGGAAGATATAGCAGAATATGTGCCGAACAACTATCAAAGGCAAATTTGATGCTTCCATTGTTGCCGAGGAAGATGGACGAGTAGCAGCAAGCTCAATGGTGATGCCAAGTTTAGCCACTGTGTAGTTGAGATAGGCACTTGTAAGCTATGTAATCTTTGCGTCGAGTAAAACTAGTTGTCGAGTTCGAGTTGGTATGTGGCCATGCTTAAGTGTGAAATATTTTCTCGGCGGCTGAATTGTAGTTGCTTCGTGTTACCATTTCCAGTTTGATTAGGTTCCGTGAGACCATGCAATTTTATACCGCCATGAGGTGAAGGCATGTTACATGTTGCCGAGCAAGCTTTTCGTTGCTGAGGTGAAGGCATGTTACATGTTGCCGAGCAAGCTTTTCGTTGCTGAGATGGATGGAACGTAAGTGGAAGGTAGATGGAATGTAAGTGGAAGGTAAATGGAACTTCGTTGCTAAGGAAGCTTTTCATGCAAAATTGTTAATGAAGTGCACCGTTTTATGTAAACAAATGAATTCATGAAATTACATTAGAGAAATAGAATAAAAAGCTTGGCGAAATATTATAAGCCATTCATGATATATCTACATATATATATATATATGGCTGCCGAATTAGTTGTATCCACCGAAGTGCCCCACGGGAAGGTAGGTGATAAAGATTAGTTCGCTGGAAACAATACAACAATACAAACGCTTGCCAGCAACTCGTCATGGATTTTGATGTGCCAAAACCTGTGATCGGAAACTTGTTTTTGTCTTGCCGATGACGCGAAGAATTGGGGTGATGTTCGGCATGGCATCGGTAATTTGCCGATCATGCTAACAGCTGGTATGGTTGCTGAAACGTCATAGCAATATCTAAAGCGTAAATTATTGAGAATGAAAGACGTGAGCCATTTAGTTTTTAGTTTTTAGTTGTGGAGCCACAAAACATAATTCCTTAATTTCTAATTCCTGCTAATTGTGAGCACATAACATGTATATCTCAAGAATCATTTTTGTGAGGCAATAAGGTAATAACGAGAGTCCCAAGGTGGGTTTGGCTGGGTAACCCTTTTTGTAAGGCCGGAAAGATGTTCTCACAAAGAAACATGTGAAACCCATTTTTAGAGAGAGAAAATCTAGACTCAATTGTAGATCCATTACCTTCGTCTCATGCTTTCAACTTTCCTAAACAAAATTAATATGTATTTGACAAAATCTATGATCATAAAGATAGAGACATACATATATATATATATATCGATATACTGATATTCAGAAACATAATAAAAAAAGAAGAAGATAAAGACCCAACTATAGATAATACACTGGTTCGAGCTCCTTAAGAGTGGTATTTGCTTTGCTCTTCATTGAATTCTCAGACGTTTCCCACAGATGGCGCCAATTGTGAGACCAAGAAAATCCTCTCACATGGATTGTAAAGATCCAACAAAGAGTTAAGCTTTGCCCCTGTATATCTGTAAAGATAAACATAGTCGGCGCTACCCAACTGGGGTTGCCGGCCAGAGACACTCCAATGATATAGTTAGTCACTAATCCAATGAAAGAAGATGAAGGAAATGAAGTGTTTGTGTGCTGTGTGGGGCAGAGAGATCATCCCTACACTTCATGAGGTGTCTTCCTTTTATAGATGGGGAATGGGCTGAATAAGCCCAACAATTGGCCCCTTGGCAGGCCTTATTTGGGTTAGCCCAATAAACTGATATATTTTTTTTTCTGGCTCCCACAACACTGCATATAAGACACCCACCAGGATGTCTCCATATAGGATTGTGTTCGAGAAACCATGTTATGTCCCTGTTGAGTTAGAACACCGAGCTTTGTAGGCCATTAAGAAGTTCAATTTTGATATGGCCAAAGCCGGTGACCACCGGAAACTCCAACTTAATGAGTTAGAGGAGCTCCGCAATGATGCATATGAGAGCTCCAAAATTTACAAGGCTAGGACTAAGGCATTTCATGATAAACACATTTCTCGTAAGTCCTTCGAGCCTTACCAAAAAGTGTGGCTGTTCAATGCCAAATTGTGTTTGTTACTGGATAAACTCCGGTCTCGGTGGGTTGGCCCATATGAGGTTAACAAAGTCTTTCTGCATGGGGCGGTTGAGATTAAAAATTCACAAGATGGTACGAACTTCAAGATCAATGGCCAAAGATTGAAACATTATGTGGATGGTATTAAGAGAGGGGAGATGATTGAGGTTGTCCACTTGACGGACCCAATATATCTTCCATCGTAATTATTTTGAGTCTAAGAGACTTTAAATCCTCTAAAGGTGTAATTCCTTTGGTGTTAGCCATGCCCGAACGGCATCTAACGATCTGGTATAGCCACCTAACGGTGTTTGTAGTGAGTTCCTAGGAGACAAACTGAGATGATGGAAACTAGAGTTCGAATGGCAAAGCTTAGAACACAAAGGTTTGGAATTTCTGAGACTAAAGTCTGGTTTAAATACCCAGGGGTGTGGATATTGCTTCAAAACCACCCCGGCTTAAACTCTGTATGGCAGCCCCATAGGTCGAGTTAGCTTTATGTGCCTCGATTCTGGATACCGAATCAACCTAGTCTGTCACCTTGTTAGAGAATAGGGAAAGTTACAAATACTGTTAGGGAGAAAAGTAGTAGCCGTGGTTTTCGCATGAAGATTATACCTTTGTTGAGCATTTAGATGTTTTTGAAGTGCTATTTTTATTTCAGATGTGCATTGAAGGTAGAAATAGTTTAAATTTTTATTTGGGTTGTAATTGGGTTTGTAAATAATAATAATAATAAAAATAACAGACCGCACGTACGACCCAAATTGGCGCACGAGTGGAAAGTCCAAGCAGGGCGCACGAGCGGCCCAAGCCCAAAAGCGTACTATTTGAGTGCCGCTGGAGAGGCCAAAATTCACCGCACGTGCGGCCCACATGGGTGCACAAGCTGCCCATCCATCCAAAAAAAAAAAAAGGTACTGTTCTAGTTGAGGCCCAGACCGCGCGAGCGGCCCAGGCCCAAAGGCATTCTGCTTCATAGCCGCTGGAGCGGCCCAATTTCACCCTGGGTGTAGCGCATAATTCACCGCATGTGCGGCCCATATGGGCGCACGAGCGACCTGTTCAAAAAAAAAAAAAAAAAAAAAAATCAAAATCGTACAGTTTTATTTATTTATTTATTTTTATTTACTTATTTTATATTTCTTCAAAATAAATAAATAAATTCGTACAATTTATTTATTTATTTATTTTTATTTACTTATTTTATATTTCTTCAAAAAAAAAAATCATACAGTTTTATTTATTTATTTATTTTTATTTACTTATTGTATGTTATTTTATAAAAAATAAAAAATAAAAATAAAAAAGAAGAAGAAGAGAAGTCCTTTTCTTGAAGCCAAACCCTAGACCCACTCTTATCTCTTCCCAACACATTCTCTCTCTACCTCTCATGTTTCCTATCTTCTTTGCTCTCTCTCTCTCTCTCTCTCTCTCTCTCTCTCTCTCTAACTCACCAACTCACAAATCCATCAAACCCCACCATCACCAACCCTTTTTCCCTCAACCTTCACCCTACCTTTTCTCACCACCACCTTCCATCACCGGAGCATCATCATCTCCTCCGACCGACGACCTTTTTTTCGGGAGAATCTACATCTTCTCTTCTTCCTTTCTTTTCTTACTACTTTTTCAAGGTAATCACCCTCTTTTTGTTTAGATTTCTTAGTTTTCACTTGTAATATTAGTATATTGGTAGTTTAATGGTAATTTTTTAGCCTTGTTCATCATCATTGTTCATGATCTTCATCCTCACATTAAAATAAAATAAAAAAAATTGCTACTAGAACTAGAAACCGACCAGTGCACGTGCGGCCATCTCCAACGCACGTGCGGCCCAAAAAAAAAAAATATATATATATATAATAATAATTAAAAAAACAATAATAATAATATTAATAATAGTAATAATAGTAATATAGTTTGTGGTTGCCTATTTTTGTTTAATGTAGTTGTTTAGTTTAGTTATTAGTTAGTGATTTAGTTTTATTTTTATTTAGTGATTTAATTGTTAATTTAATTGGTTAGTGGTTTAGTTTTTATTTTTTATTTTTTTTCTTCTCTTTTCCTCTACTAACTTATTTATTTATTCCTTGTATTTTATATTTACGTTTGTCAATTTTGTTCATGCTAACTTAGTGTATGTTAATTTAGGGTAGTAACCCCCCCTCCCAAAAAAATAAAAATAAATAACAGTGATGTGATGACAATGAGGTTTTGAGTGAGTCGTGCATGCATGCGATATTTGATGAATGCTGATAAAATAGTTTCACCTTCTTGGTTGTGTTAGTTGTATTATTTTGTGTAGGTATGGCTACATCATCCCACCGAGCCCCCAAACGGCCTTGTAATGCCAACATAGTAGCTCGGGATGTGCCAACTGACACCTGTGCCAACAAACAAATTGCCTCAGACACATCCTTTGATGTGGCCTTCTTCTAGTACCACCAACCTACTACGTGGAGTGTGTAACAATTTGAAGACCGGGGTCTACTGGGTGTCTGCAATGTCACTGAGCCAGCCTATCCTCGCATTGTGCGAGTCTTTTATCAGAATATGTATATCAGTGACGAGGCCTCGGGAGCCCTTCCTTCCAATGTTAATGGGGTGGAGTTAGTGGTTACACCAACTTCCATTGCTGAGGTTCTAAATTGCTCTATGGACACTATCAATGCAGAGCAGTTCCTGGTGTTCACTTGGGAGCTCACAGTCCCGGCATTAGTGACCAAATTCTATGAGGGGCGACAAGATGATGATAACCGAACCAACATCGGTCGGGCTAATTTGCTACGCCGCCTCATCTTCCTTGATGTGATTCTCAAAAAGAATGTCATACCTCTCGGCCACAAGGAACAGCGGCGAGGGGACTTCCTCCACGCCTTGCATCGATTTGATTTCGGGTTTTGGGTCGACATCCCTTCATTAATCTTCAATCAAATGGCCCGTATACTGGACAAAGTCAAATTACGCACCACCTAAGGCGGTTGTACATGGGCTCTCCCCTTCTACAACCTCATTACGGCACTTATCAAGGGCCAAGGGACTTACCTACTCGACTCCAATGAGGTTTAGCTTCCGCTGCCAACGCTTTATGTTAAAACCCAGTGGCGCCAAACCACTGCTCGCCTGCCACCTCCACTAGTCCTCCTCGATGCCTCGGCCAATCCTAATGATGTTCCGGCCGAGCCCGCCGCCGCCATTCTAGATGACGCGCGCTCAATATCAAGCTATTTCGGATAATCAAACCGCTATTCAGCAATCTGTGGTTGATCTCTGGACAGACTATCAGGCATATCGAGATTACTCACAGAAGGCATTTGACCAAGTTAATGCCTGTCAACTCGAGTATCAACATGCAGTTGCATCTTTGCAAACTGACTTCTATTCATACCGGGAGTTGAGCCAGCAGCGATTTGATCAGCTTGGCGCTAGGGTTCATGATGAGGCATTCGAGACTCTGACGTTGATACATGCCTTTTTTGAGCATCATTTTCCACCACCACCGGATCCAAATCAGTGATATCTGTTTTATTTTCTTTGTTTTATTTCTTTATTTATTTTGGTTTTGTTTTATTTTATTTTTCTTTACCTTTTATAATGTACATTAAAAAAAAAAAAATAGTGTGTGTGTGTGTGTTTGATGTGTCCTTGCCTCGCTGGATGTGCGTCCACGCCGTCTAGTAAAATCTCTCTCTCTCTCTCTCTCTCTCTCTCTCTCTCTCTCATTTTACTATCTACTTTGCAGTTGCTTACATTGAGGACAACGTTGTATTCCAGTTGGAGGGCAAGGGTTTTATAAAAACAATTCATTTTTGTACTTGTAACGACCCTAAAATAGTTACAATAATCCAACTTCAAACACTAGCACAAAGTGATATAAATATAATAAGAAGCTTTCAATAATCAGAGTTAATATATAAAAGGTGACCCATGCGATATATATTCAAAAATCGTTCATCTTGAATCTACAACATGTGTTACAAGAAGTAATAATGAATGAAAGCTAAACAGATATTCGTATGTCCTAAGGGCTTATATCTTTCCAAGACCGTACTTGGTTATAACAAAATGAGTCATAAGCTCAGTATAAATAAAGCCCTAGGCTCGTCAAAAGGATAAATACAAAATAAACAAAAGTGAGCCTTCAGCTTCACAGTCCTTCCAAGCTAAGTCCTTAGTGGAAGCATATCACCTGCACCTGAAAATGGTTTTTCCCAAGTAGGGTGAGCCAAAACCCAGTAGAAACAATCTAACACAATATATGAATCTTAACAAAGATATAAGTATGAGATGCATATTCAACACCCATGATAAAATCATTTATAACTCTTTTGCAAAACCATGCCAGACCAAGCTTTATATCTCAATTCATGAGTCATTCACCATTTTATCTCATTTCATGAATCATTCACCAATTTGTTCAAACAACCAAACCGAGTATACAACTCAGTGGGTTTCCAACCAACACAACCATTATACAAACACTTCCATTTTTCCATTTTACATATATTTTGTTTGCGGGAATTGACACTCATGTATATGCGTGATTTTCAAGACTTTCACCCTGGACACACAGGCCAACTTAATTTAATGTAGTCTATCTCATTTCTTCTCCCAAACATGGAGTACATTCCCTTTCTTCTCTCATACATCATACATTTACAATGTATTAAAATATAGTCATATTCAATGACAACGGATAAGAGATTAGTTTCAATTCACATAGTCCTCATGCAATTTCTACAACAATCATAGCTATCCTCCACAGATAACCCAAAATAGATATTTCTAAACAGATATACAATCCTTGAGACAGATAAATTATCCAAAATTTCCATAGATGAGAGGTAATGCATACACAACTCCACCATTTATATAAACATCTGTCCAATTTCATATTTCCAATGCTAATCTCATATTTTTATACAAAATAACCATTTGAGACAATTAGGGCAAAATTTGATTTTCTTCCGAAATCCACCCTAGGTATCAAAATCAACGAATTTATCACAACACAACCTCACATCTACTCCCATAACCAATTTTTTTAATATATACATTTGAAAACCCCTATTTTGATTTTAAACCAAAAACCCTAGGTTTGTTCAAAATCACCTCAAGTTTCAATATTTCTTACACATCAACAAATAACTAAGTTAAAACTCATAGAAGAGTGTAAAAAGTCCCTACCTCAAGCTTAGAAGACCAAGGAAGCAATGGAGGAACTTCAAAGACGCCGAAACCAAGTTTTGTTCAGACCAAAATGGAGCTTTTGAGATGCTCTACCTTTTTTCCAAAGACACTAGGGTCGAGAACCCAACGGATCTAGGTGTTTTAGAAGAGAGAAGATGAGTTTTAGAGAGAGAAACTCAAGATCTAGGGTTTTGGAATGTTTTAGAGAGAGAAAGATATGAAAAAGTGATATAGAAGGGGGCTGCTGCAAATTGATATACACACCGTTCGCTTGAGCACAAGAAGTGATGCTCGAGCGCAAAAAGTGATGCTTGAGCATAAGACACAATAAGTTGTTCCGTTCAAGCGCAATAAAGGCCACTCGAGCGCAGAATGCATACTCCCAGTAGTTTTGCAGACAACAGACCAGCACTCGAGCGCAATAAGTGCCGCTCGAGCTGAGCTCGCTCGAGCTGAGCTCGCTCAAGCGCAGAAAGAACCGCTTGAGTGTAGAATAAACTCTCTTAGTAGTTTTGTAGACATGCAAAAGTGCTGAGAGTTCACAAAGCCCGCTCGAGCGCAAGAAGTGTCGTTCGAGTGGAGGAGCAAAATCCTGGGCAACAACTGTTTGAAAACTAAGCAACCAACTTGTTCCAAACACAACCACAACAATCCAATGCCAAATTTGAGGAAATATAAAGGAAGCAAGACATGAAAAACAATACGTAACTATGAAACCCGAGTCTGGAATACAAAATCGATCGGGTCTAAGCCAGAATCACTATAGTACTTGCTGCACTTGATTGCACCACTTCACTTGATGTTCACTTTGTGCCAGTATGGTGGTGATATAAGCATATGTTAATTGGGGAACATAGTAAACTTGTATGAAAATGGTTTATTGGGTAAATACTCGTATGTGATGTTTGTAGTAGGAGAGTTGTTTGTGTTTGTGGTATTAATACACTTGTTATGAGTATGCATTGATTCACATAAACAAACTTTCATAGCGATGACCTCTCTATTCTAATCCCTAGTATACATCATTGATAATTGCTAGTGTTGCAGAAAAAAATAAATGAGTAGCATTGATTCTCACCAAAAAAAAAAAAAAAAAAAACCTTGACTTGTTTGGGTTCGTAGCCTTTTTAACTCGAGTTATTAAGCCCGTAGGGGTGTCTTTACACCTAGTGCCCTAAAATCATCTGGCTTGAGAGTCATCGGTCCAATACTTGCTACATGGGTTAATTAGAAAGCTTAAGGAACCTAGACATTGCACAATTAAGGAAAAATAATGACTTGCTCGGATTCGTAGCCTTTTCAGCTTGAGTTATTAAACTCGTAGGGGTGTCTTTACACCTAGTACCCTAAAACCATCTAGTTTGGGAGTCATTGGCCCAATTCTTGTTACATGGGTTGATTAGAAAGCTTAATGGATCAGGACATTACACAGTCATTCAAAATAATAATAATAATAATAATTAAAAAAAAATTGAGAATCTTAGTTGCAAAAGTTTAGTTTTTCTGTATATGTTGGGTGTTATTATGAGTTACACTGGGTTATTATAGTGGACAGTTAACTAGTTACGGGGAATGCACTTTACACCAAGGGCACTGATGATGTGTTTACTAGCATTCACAAGTACAGGGGAATTAACGTTTATATTAACTGAATTGTGGTTCTTGCTCAATAGATTCCGTCATGCTTGTCCACTGTGCCTTCAATGACTCATCATGTCTTAATATCACATTGTAGTTGGTACATAAGTTAATTGATAGTTGGAGTAGTGTGATTACTTATTGTTGTTGGACAGATGTGAATATGTTGATGTTTGTGGGTATCATTTCTAGAAACCCTCACATGACTATATTCGTCCACTTGGGGTAATCTTGTGGTTTAAAGGCTTGTTGCATATGCTAAATGCAATTGTGATCCCTACGAAAGTGGCTTAGAGTATTTTCTTTTTCTTATTTCTATTGTTTTGCTTAAGGACTAGCAAAATGTAAGTTGGGGGATGTGATGTATCGCTTAAGTTACATTTATAGTCTTTGAATTTTGTTTGTTTGGTAGAGATGATGTGTTTTGTGCACTTGTACAGATTTGGCAGGCAACACGCAAATTCAAGTAAAAAATGGCGTAAAAGCAGATTTTCCGTGTGAGTAGTGAAAAGTCTCGACCTGTCACCTCACCGCACATGTGGCCAAGCTCCACCGCACGTGCGGCCCACTTAGGGTTGCGTGTGTGAAAATTTAAGGCTCTTCTGCTGGGAATAAAAAGAAGAAAAAGAGGCTGTAACCAGGTTCGAAAAGATTTCAGAAATGTGGGAGGCTAGGGTTTGGAAGAAAAAGAATTCTCAAGCTTCAAGGAGAGTTTCATGGATGCTTTTTCTTCTTCTACGTCTTCCCACTCCTCCATGAGTGGCTAGTCTTCCAGTTTTAGGGTTTTGATGAAACTCTAGCCATGTAAAGAGATTTTTCTTAGGCTTTGATTGTGAAACGGTTTGAATAAATGTATGGATGTTTTATATATTTATAATAATTTTCCTTTTCATCTCTTCAAGTATTTTATTCTCTGTAATTGTTTAATGTTTTCCCTACATTAGTTTTCTTTGTGTTTGTGTTCAAAGTAAAAGATGAGTCATGCTATGAGAGACGGGTTGTGTTGCTACTATAGTTTAGAGCAAACGACTCGTGCTACTTGGGATGATTCGTGCATGTACGTTGAATGCAACGATCCTCTTGATCAATGTTTCAAACTTGTAGTTATGAAATATTGGATAGTTCAAACCGGATTGCAATTGATGGCCGATGTTAAGTCTTATTTATGTGGTTAATGGTGAATTCTTTGCCCTAGAATTGTTCCAAAATTCAATATCTCAAACCCTATGTTTAATTGTCAAGTCAATTTCTCAATTTCATTTAATTCTCGTTTAGTCATAATATCCCTCAATCTTCTTATCAAAATTAATTTAGGAATTTAACAACTAAATTAGTTTAATTTCCCGTTTGTCCCTGTGGATCGATACCTGGACTTACCGTTATTTTAAAGAATTTGGTAAAGTTTAGTATTTATTTTTGATGTGTGAAACGACCCATCAAAAACTTTAGTTTTGTCTCTATTTGATATGACTTTGGTGAAAGGGTTGGAGCGCCTCATTTGTTATTGTTATTATTTTTTTATCAACTTTCAAATTTGACAAAGTATCTGATACTGGATTGGAGATGATATTAGGACTTGCAAATTGAGCATGAGTCAATCTGATTAGATTGTCTTTTATTAAAATTTGATAATTTTTAGGGAAAGAATATAGTTCAGACCTTGAATATGTATCATATACACTTTATAACTATAGAAGAAAATAACATAATTTTATACTTTTTGAATCATAACTAGAAAGAAAAAAGAAAAAAAAGGTCATAATCAAACCCAAAAAAATCATAACTAAATATCTCAAAATAATGTCATAACTAAAGAAGAAAATTGATCATAACTAAAGAAGGAAAATGACGTAATTAATAGTGTATATGGTATGCAAGTGTGTTTATAATTTTTATTGTTATCCCAAAAATGTTGTTATTTTATAAAATATCATGTTTAAAGTAATTTCCTCATTTCAATTTTTTTAAAAATTTTAACTAATGTGATTCAATTTGAATAAAATTAATTGATGAATAAAAATGTCATTTCAAAATTAAAATAATTTAAATTGTATAATCAAACCATCATTTTTTATTCATTATTTTTATTAAATGAGAAAGGTGAAAGAAGATGGGGGTTCATTGTACCTTAAGTAGCCTATTTTATAGTGTGCAACTGTAATACTATATCCACCGTATTACAAGAGTGTATAATTTTATCATAAAATTTTATAATATCAATCATAAAATACATAATTTAGTTTAAAATTGGCATAAAACAAAATTCAAAATTTTCTGGCTTGACAATATTTTTTGTTACGCCAATTTGTAATGACATTACGTATTTTATAGTTGATATTACGAAATTTATTTTGTTGTAGGGTACATATGGTAAGTATGTAAGGGTGCACACCATAACATAAGAATGTAGAATTTTTATTGATAGACAAGGTAGATTGGACTATACTTTTTAGGCTCATCGGATTCTCTATATCTCCATCTTGATAATTTAAATCATTTATTTTTTAAATTACAAAAAAAAAAATAGATTAATCTGATAATCGTAGTTACGAAATTTAGGACATTTGTTAGCAAAAAAAAAAATGACAAATATTATTTGAAAACTTGACCATTTATTTTTTGAAAAACAAATGCAATAAACTCTCGTGACTACGATTATCAAATCGACCTGACTTTTTCATGGATGATCTATACGTTGTGGTTTAAAAAATAAATAATTCGAATCATTAAGGTCGGACTCCTGATGAGTTTCACATGCCCAAACAGCATAATTTAATCCATTTGTGGATTGGAGACAATGTGCACTCTTTTTGATGGTATGATTTAATCAAGTTGTACTATTATTGACTTAAACAAATTTTTGACTATGGTCCATTTTGGAAAAGCAACATTTTAGCAAAAAAAATTTAAAAAATCACTACCAAAAAAAAATATTCTCTCTCTTTTTTTTTTTTATATAAAAAATAAAAAAAAAATACTAAAAAAAGTCAATTCCTAAAACAATCTATCTATATATTATATAAGTAAAAGGGAGGTTTTTGGAGAAATTCTATTTCCACACATCTAATTAGCTCAAGACACATACTTATTGAAATATTCATTTAATGACAATTATATCTTAAATAAAAATGACTATAATAGATGTGGAAGGATGAAATTTATTCTCTAAAGGGATATTAAGATGAGTTGCTCCTTCCTGTGTTTTGTAGAAAAAAATACCAAGATGTTAGTGATCTCTCCCGACCAGAGTTGGTCGGGAGGACCCTCTGACGATCAAGTTAGAATATGGCTTGGACACGATATATTTGAAAGGAAAAACTTGGTTATAATTGTTTATTAGTGAAATTTTTGCTTGCCCCCCATTGTCGTTCTTGGCTCTCTTTTTTATAGTGTTCATACCTCGCATTTTGGTTGTTGGATGACTGTCTTGATCCAATGATATTTTATGTCCCCAGACACTGATCGGGCAGGTGGGCAAGTTGTCCTGATTTGCCATTGTCACAGTTGTTTTATTTTGGATGGCCTAGATTTAGTTCGGACATGGGCTTTCATCTTTGATCATCAAATCTCTCTTATCGGATGATCATGTGGTCAGGATATGCTGATCTCATATTCTCATTTTTGTCAATTCTGATCTCCGTCATTGGTTACCAACTGATCCAAGTGCTTTCCTTTGCGTTGCGGATCTCTTCTCAGAAGGCAAACTTATTCAAACCTTTTATCACGTGACTTTGTTCCTTTTAAGATGGACCTACCAAGGATTTGGGCCTGGCCTTTATTTGGAGCTTGCCTTGGCTAGGTTAAAATGCTTTGGGCCATATATCAATTCTCTTGGGCTTTGGGTCAATGTTTTTACCCTTTACAATAGACATCCAACAACACCCATAATATTATATGGAAAAATTCTCTATACACATTTTTTAAGAACAAGAAAATCTCAATGTACACCTTTTGAGTTAAAAAAATTAAACCCTAGTTTTTCCATTTTGTCACTTTACTTGTTGCACACTCTATACTCTTTTATTGCTTGCAAAGCAATACTCTCAAAACATCTATCATATTGGTTTAATCTCTAGATATATACTCTATTATTTATATCATTTTCTTATTAGTTTCACAATTTTTGCTCAATTTTGATATGGAAGAATTGCAAACCAATGGAAGTTCAAACTCAAGCAAAAATATATTTAGTGGCAGCAAAATCAGTGATGAAAATATTAGTTTTTTCGTATAATATATATATATATTTTTGCGGTTCTTAGTCGGACCACTAACTACAAAAAAAAGTAGATTATGGTGGCGCTAGCATCAAGGCGTTTTAAAAAACATTGTGATATATCTCAATCAGCAGACACACTTTCCAAAACGTGATATACCTCAATTGCGCGTTTGTCCCAATGAGCTAAGTATGTTTAACTTAACAAGACTTAACTCCACATCTATTCGAACCTCACACAACTCAAATGGCTCTCTCTCTCTCTCTAAAATGGTTCTCTCTCACTAGCCCTAAGGAGTCGTGGATGCAACCAACAATGAAGACTTCTTGGAGTTTATAGATCTACCAAAAGAGATGATGCTTCTAATCTCAACGATTTCGTGTTCAATCTAGATCTCGATTTTGATTTGTGTACTAGGTCTTAGGATTTGATATTTTCCTTTGAGATTTTTCAATTTCCCTTAATCTTTACCGATCTAGGTCTTCGTTTTTCATGGATTCAGGTATCCAATCACTCTTGATTTGGAGTTGCTGAGTTCACTTAAGATACAGAGCTTTCATGGTAGCAATCTTGATTTGTATTCCATTTACTAGATTTCATATATCATCAAATTCATTATTGAAAATTATTGTATTTACATTTGATTAGGGTTTTGATTTTCATTCTAGGGCTTGTTCTTTATTGAGTCTGATCTAGACTTGCTGTGAGTTCACTCAAGATTAAGAGATTTTTTCATCACTACACGGTAACGATCTGGATCTGTATTCCATTTCCATAACTCTTGCTTAGGTTTCGATTTTCATCGACAATCTATGTTTTCATCTGTTCCATAAACGATGGCTCAAGCATGGTTTGGATGATTTGGATCTGATCTAGGGTTTTGCTTCTCTCAGGTATGGTTGTTTTATATTTTTTTAGTTTTCTCAGGTATTCGGCTTCAATAGTTTTGATCTAGAGTTGTATTTGATTTAAAGAGTTTTTCTTGTTTGTTCCACAAATAGGTAGCTAAGAAATTTTCTATGTTTTTCTCTTACTTTTTCTCTATTTCTTCTCTTTATTCGATGATCTCACTACATGTGTGTTTTTATAGTTTTATATGTTTATCAAAGACATCTTTGAAGAACATTAATCATCACTGGTTTTGTTGCTTTTCTTAAACAAGGATTAGTGCTTAGATTGATGACTGGTTTTTGGTCATATAGTACTAACACCTTCTAATTTGGGTATCTGTTCTTGAATTCTTTGTGTTTTCTCAATGAATTTACTCCTTTATAGCTAAGGGGAAGACGATTGAAACAATAAGTTTCAGGAAGAGAAACAATTTGAGAACTTGAGCTATTAGAGGGAAGAAGGCACCTAGGACAGAAGGGTTGGATTGTTAAATTCAGTGAAATTGACAAGGTAGAGCAGGTAAGCTTAATAGGACCATTCTGTTATTTCTGTTTGCTTCGTCTTTGTATTCTGGTTGCAATTCATATAGAATGGATGACCCAACAAGGGATTAGATTGGCCTAATTTTAAGGTTAACTATGGCTCTTGTGGCCTAGGATTATAATTGCTCTTGGTTGGACCGTTGGAGTATGAACAATAGAAAAATGGTAGGAATGAATGGTAAAAGAGTAACAATCAATCATAGAATTCGACTATAGAATTAATAACTGTTAATGAATAATGCGATTTTTCCTTTAAAATTTTGATGGCTAATTATATTATTGCATTTCAAAGTGTTAACGGCTATTTCTCCACAGGCAGAGAATATTGTTGTCTCACAGGAGCAGGAAATTTTTTCATTGCCTATACATTCGGGTATCTAATGTAGTTGAAATTGGAAAGCACGGAAACTAATGTAGCAGTCTCTTATTCAGGTTTTTGTCAGAAAAGTTATTGAGCTGCATGATAAGTATATGGCATATGTGAATGATTGTTTTGCAAACCACATTTTATTTCACAAGGTTTGTTTTGGAGAGTTGTGTTTCATGGTTCGGGTCCTTTGTTGATAATTATACATTTATATTTATAAAGTTAACCTTATTGGTTCTTCTGTAGGCCCTAAAAGAGGCTTTTGAGGTTTTCTGCAACAAACAAGTTTCTGGCTACTTTAGTGCAGAGCTGTTAGCTTCATTCTGTGATACTATTCTCCAGAAGGGTGGGAATGAAAAATTGAATGATGAAGCCATTGAGGACACATTAGATAAGGTGGCCTTCCTATTTCTTTAATATCAATTTATGTTTTTGTTGCATCTATTGACTTGTCATGGTAAGTTCTAACGTGTTCATTTTATTCCTGCAAGCAGTAAAGTTGCTTGCTTATGTTAGTGATAAAGACCTTTATGCCGAATTCTACAGGTAAGTTGTCTGCTTTCTTCATATGTTTCAATTTTTTCTTGTAAAGGGATTTTTTAGGTCCCTACTACTACTACTACTACTACTACTACTACTACTACTACTACTGCTTTATTAATACAAAATTTCTACATATAAGAGGAAATAACTAAACAGTGGAGTAGTGGGATTTTTTTTCCAAAATAATGATAAAGTTTATAAATTTTAATTATTAAATTATAAATTTTTTCATGTATAAGAAAATTATTTTTGTGAAATTTGTAATTTTTCCTATATATAATATGTATATAACTCCTCGTGTAGTGTGTGTTTACATGTTTCCCATGTGGGAATTGCAATTGATAGTACAAAATGGATGATAATTTCAAGTTGCAAAGTTCACAACTGGCCATGAGCTAATTTTTACCAGAAAGTCTATTGTCCCATAATAGTGTTAAGAATAGATCTATGGTGTAGATTCATACTCGTTGATGTGGAACCATAGCATGAAAAAATCTTGGCCATTCATCACAAATAAGTCTTTTTGTCTGGGACTCTAGAACTGCTCAATTTTTACACATATATGATATATGGTGGTGTGAGAGAGCTTGTGAGCCCTACTGGACTGCACACATATGCAACACAGACCCTACTTGTTAGTTGTTTGCATTCACAATACCCAAAACTGAATCATGTACCGTATTGTACTGTCCCTGACTTACTACTTGCATTTCAAGCTCGAAAAAGTTTAGAGAGAGGTAAATTGAATTCACACAAAATTTTCACCCGGATTTCTTACTAGTAGAAGTCTGGTTTCTTACTGATAAGAGTCTCATTTGGGAAGATGAAGGCAAAAAATTTGTGTGAATGAATCATTAATAAACCTTCTCATATGAAGGTGGAGGGATGGTGAGTTTATTGCAATTACTTTATTACCTTTTTTTTGTCTGTGCTTTAATTGACATTTCATTGCTTTGCTATTCAATTACTTTATTTGGAAAATATCTCCGGCATCACAACACAGCATCTTGAATGGGTAACTTAGTTTCTCTATTTCTCTCTCTCTCTCTGTCAAATTGTCACTAGGGCATTTGATTTTAGCATTGAATGGTCAACAATCTATAATTCTTTCCAAGAGGGCCAAGACTAAATGATTCAAAAGATGTAGATCTTGTAACTAACTTAGAAAGTTTTCTGGTCACTTCTCTTGCAATGTAAGCATCCATGGTTCAAATGAAAATATTCATTTGGTTTTGGTCCCAAGTGTTTCATTACTTGATTGATAGATATCCTTGTTTAATACTACTTTCTCAATGTCCTAAATCAATCTCTGCCAATTCAACAGTTTCTAGTTTTGTGATGCGGTATCTTGTACATCCAATTTTGATTGCGATTCAAGCAAATAAGATTATTTATAGCCAAAGTTTTTGTGAATAAGGTAACACTACTCTGAAATTACTAAATGTAGAACATTGACAGACCCTCTTGGTAATCGTTGATGGATCAATTCTTTGAGATGTATATATGTGTGTGGTTTTAATATAAAATTGTCCTCATCTATCAATTTTAGACCACAATTGCACTAGCAAAGGCTATGAAGCCATTTTGTTTAGTGTTTTCCCTCATTTTTGAAGCAAAATGCAAAACAACAAGTGCATATAGAAAATTGATTAATGATATTTTTCTAGGATTATAAGGTCATATTGGCAAGTATTTGTTCAAATTGGAAGAACCTTAATGATACCCCACCATTAATGCATTGTTTGTGGATTTCTTGAGGGCAAGAAAGAAAAAAAAAAAAATGCAAAGGAAATTATTTAATTCTTAATTGGCAATCTTGAAAATGACCAGGACAAGAAAATATGATGAGAAACTAATTCACTTTAGGCATGATTTATTCTTTACTTTTTTGTGACTGCGGTCTTATATCATTTTTTAATTTAAAAAAAAATAAAATTAACATGCTATTATTTTATTTATATCATGATGATAGGTTTATTAGTTAGATTAACATGTACATTCTTTGAATCTAGCAATACAAGAAGTAGAGTGATGTGATTTGGCTGAAACCTTGAGAAATCAATCAACCAAGTAATACATTTCTCTAATCACTTTCACTGTTTTTGTATAGCATAGTCTTTAACACATCAATGTCACATTAAAGTAAACTATACCATTTGTTGTTCTTTGACAAAAATGGATGAACTAAACACAAGTTTCTTCATCTCTCACAAGGCTTAATTTGCAAAGTGATTGCAAGGAGGTTCAAGCATCAACACCAACTTTTGTCCACTAGCCATGCTTGACCCTTCCTTTTACCTTGTCTTTCTCAAAAAGAGAATCAAGTCTCTCAGCTACCATTGTGCTTCAAATCATGCTATTAGGGTTTGTCTGTCGCAACTTATTCTAGATTGAAGGATCTGTAAGTCGAATCTAAAAGTGCCCTCCCTAGTGTTAAGATAATTGGCTTTTTACAACTTATTAAGTTATTTTTAATGCATAAGCTGTAACACAATCTCAAAATAAGGAAAATCATAAGCAACTTATTAAAGTCACAACAAACAACATCTAGTGTCATTTGCAAGCTAAAAGCACAAAAAAAAAAAGGTAATAAAGTAATTGCATAAGCTGCAACTCTTTTGCTTTTCAATGCTTCGTTGTGGCAAAATAACATCAGGATGAATAGTTTGGTTGAGCAAGTAAGATATTATTTGCTGTTGTACTTGATTTTAAAATGGCTTTAGAAAATTTATCATGATACCCTTATCAATTCAATTTTGCAGATTTGTGGTCCTCTATCAAGCGTTCGAACTTTAAGTAAAATGTTATCTCTTCACATGAAGAGAAGTGAGGTGTGTGTTTCCATGACATGGGATTTATTTACTGAACCTCTCATTACATATTTTTGAATTTTTTTATTCATGTTATAGACATTACAGCATGAATATTTTCATTCAGGTCTCTTATGATATTGTTGAAGACATTTTAGTGCAAGGTGATTGTATCAGAGACACCCTTCAACAACTTCAGGATGTTGTTTACGTGACCTGTCTTTAATACATATTGTTCAATGGTTATTAGATTTGTGATTTTATTATTTTTGTGCCATGGAACTCTAATGATGGTCCTTCTCAGTTGGTATTGATCATTTGCCCTTTTTGCTTATTCCAATCATCAAGTTCATGTAGTTTGAGAAGACATGTTGCAATGTCATTGATTCAACACCATCTCCCAGTTGAAATAAATGGTCATGCATTATAGCCCGTCTCGTCTACAAGTTATAGTAGCTCAATGGAGGTAATACACCATTCATTTATGATATAATCTCGTATATTTTCTAATAAAATTGCAACAGCATGGAACTGAAAAGTATGCCCAATTTTGGGGTTCTTTTTTTTTTTTTTTTTTTTTTAATCTTTAGTTTTTGTTTGGATGCAATGAAAATATGAAATCAAGGTTGTTTGTTTGATGAATGAAATTGATGGGTTTTGTTGTGTTTTACATGTGTAGTCGGGCAATCATTGCCTTTCTAGCACTATTATTGATATATCAATACTGACAAGTTAGTTTTTCTTTTCTAGCTCTATTATTGATATAGGCCCTGTTTGGTAGGGCTTATTTCCAGCTTTTTTCAGCTTTTAGCTTAATTTAAGTTATTTTGATGTGTTTGGTTCAGCTTAACAATACAGCTTATAGCTTTTTGTAAGTCAAAAATCAGCTTATTCCTTGAGTGGGGGAGGAGAAACTTAATTTATAAGTCAAAAATCAGCTTATGTTCACAGTTATAAGCTATAAGTTGTTAAGGTATAAGCTATAATCACTTTCCCACAGCTCTACCAAATAGGGCCATATTTTCTTTTGAACTATATATGTAACACTATCTTTGTTCAATCATTAATTTCCTTTAATTTGCTTTGAGTTAATTTGTTTTGTTGTCTTCAATGGTCCAACAAATAATACCAAGTGTATTTCAAAATTAGATAATTATTTCTCCATTATTGTTTGTGGGAATCTGATATCTTAAGACCGAATGCAGGCTCAAAAAGTGTTTGGTAACAAATGGACTGAAATAGCCAAAGTGGTCTCGGGGAGGTATATAAAGTTGTAATGTTTTATTTCTTCCTTGGCAGTGGAAAAGTTTATGGTAATTACAAATTAATTTCTTTATCTATGCTTACAGAACTGATAATGCTGTGAAGAATCGATTTTCCACTGTGTAAGAAGAGGGCAAAACATGAAGCCTTAGAGAAAGAGAATAATAACACTTCATACATCAATCCAAACAACAAAGGGGTTATCTTTCGAAAAGTTGTAGGGTTAAATCTCCAAGGAGATAAACTAGAATTTTTATGGCCTTCAATTTGGCATTGTAATTTAAATTTGAGCCAATCTGTGTTCTTTTATATTAATTATTAGTTAATTCTCAATCTCTGGTCCTAGTTAAATTTATATAAATTCTTAGTTAATTTTCAATCTCTATTCGTTGTTAAATTCATTCTTAATTAATTGGGTTGTCTTCTTAAAAACAAAACAAAAAAAGACTTTTTTTTGAAAAAAAATGTCACTAAATGATGTCATCATGACATCACATCTAAGTCAAGTGTTAAAAATGAAGAAAGGTGGCATTTTTTTCAAAAAACGCCATTGAATGATGTCATTATTATATCATACGTTAATTGTGACGGAAAAGTAAGTAGCTGTCAAAGATTTTGCGACGTTTTAAAAAATGCGGTCTAATGTTTTCAGTGACGCTTTTAAAACGCTGCTAAGCTATTGCGGCGGTCGTATCTACGATGGAAATATTAAACGTTGCAAAAACTTATTGTGGCGTTTTTCAAGCCTACAGCAGTGTTTTTGAAACGCCGCTAAAAGTCAAATTTCTTATAGTGACTAGTGTTGATTTTCTTCATTAAATTCGGAAGTCAAGTGCTGAAATATTATTTTTTTTTGATTATTGAACTACAAAAATAACAGATTAATTCAATAGTAAAATTCTGATCTTTTTTTTTCTTATTTTCGATAGTTAAAAACCAAATTTTATAGTTTATTTCTGATTGAGGCCGAATTGTGCAATACTGAGGCTGTTAATTAGGATCTCTTAACTTTACTTACTCATCAAACTATATATTTTATGCCTGTTTAATGTTAACCGGGTTGTACATAGTGGGAGCACAAAATGAGCAAAAATGCAGAATTTGGGAGAGAGAAGTGCTCCCCACACGTGTGGAGGCACATTCCCGCACATGCGACCTTTACCTCGTAGGCAAACAAGGCCTAATCTTCCCGCACGTGCGGAGGGTTTTCCCGCACGTGCAACACCCTTTCTCATACGTACGGCAGTCACTCTCGCACGTGCGACCGTACCTCGAAAATTGTGCCGCTATTTTAAACTTGTTTGGAAGACAACAGAGGTATAAAAAGACAGAGAGGAGGCTGTATTAGGGTTCTGAAATGTTGAAGGAGAAAGAGAACACTAGGGTTTGGAAAAAGGTAATTCTCAATTTTCAAAGCAAATTCCCATGGAGAGTTCCATCTCTTCCCACTCCCCCATGAGTGGCTAGGCTCTTCTTTTCTAGGGTTTTGATGGAACCCTAGCTATGTAATTCGGTTTTCTTTTTGGTTTTTGATTATGTTTTAAACAATTGTATGGTGTTTTAGAAGTTTCATGCATATATTTTTTACTATTTCTTCGAGTATTCGGCTTTCTGTAATTATTGAATGCTTTCCATACAATAGTTTTCTATTCTTTCATATTCAAGGTATTAGACGAACCATACTACGAGAGACGAGTCATGTCACTATCCTAGTTTACAGCGAATGATTCGTACTACTTGAGATGGTTCGTGGCCGTACATTGAACGTGATGATATTCTTGTTAAATGCTTCGAACTTGTAGTTGCAAAGTATTATTCTGTTCGAACCGTAGCATAATTGATTTCAAATTGAAATCTTATTTACGTAACTAGTGGTGAACTCATTGCCCTAGGTTTTTTCCCAAATCAGTAAATTCCAATTTTAATTATAATTGCTAGTTTTCACTTTATTTAATTTAATTATTATTAGTTTATGAATCCCTCAATCTTTTTATCAAAATTAATTTAGAAACTTAGCAATTAAATTAGTTTAATTTCACAATTGTCCATGTGGATCAATACTTGGACTTGCCATTATTCTAAGGAATTTGGTATAGTTTAGTGCTTAATTTTGGTATGTAAAACGACCTATCAAATTTGGCACCGTTGCCAGGGACTTCTGGCAAAATTGAGTAATTAAAGTTATATTCATATTTTAATTTTTAGTTTAGGATTTTATATTTTTGTGTTGCTAAGTGTGCAAAGTCTTTACAAGTGGAGCTATCACCGAAGTGCAAGCGGAGTGCAACCGAGCTTTAAAAACAAACCACAGCACCAAAGTGCTACACCTAGAGAGCTTGAGTGGAGATTGGGGATAACGTCTACATGTCAAGCACCCGCAAGACGAGTAAAGCGTTTTAGTTAAATTGCTGTGAGTATTCTCCTCTTTGGTATTTTGCTGCCATAACTTAGTGCATAGAGTTGGAACTTAATGTGTGTGTGTGTGAGTAGTGTATGCACGGGCGCAGTTCTTCTCACCTTGAATTGTGGAATTTGGACCTTGAACTATAAAGGACTCTTAGGAAACTTAGAGCCTCTTCCCGTGTTCCTAGGCTTGAATACCCGTATCCATACTTTGAACCAATAGAGATAGAAAACTTGAATGGCCTAAATGGGCCCAACCGGACCCTTAAGGATTACTTCACACCCACTGCATATACATTACCATCATGCATCCAGTTACCCGACACCACTGCTGCTTATTATGAGATTAAGTCCATCACCATCCAAATGCTTCCATAATTTCATGGACTAGCTCATGATGACCCTTACAAACATCTGAATGAATTTTTGAAAATTTGCTCTACAGTGAGGACTAAGAATTTCACCAATAAGGCCCTAATGTTGCGTTTGTTTCCATTTTCATTAAAGGACAAAGCCAAACACTGGCTAAACTCTTTACTTGCTAATTCAATCACAACTTAGGATCAATTACAACAGAAGTTTTTGGAGAAGTACTTTCCTATTGGTAAGACCAACCAACTCAGGCGAGCCATCACTAATTTTGCTCAAATTGATGGCGAGCAATTTCATGAGACATGGAAATGACTTCGTGACCTTGTCCGATAGTGTCCTCACCACTAAATGCCTGATTGGCAACTTGTGCAGACCTTTTACTATGGCTTAACTGAGCCTCACCGCCAAATGGTGGATTCTTCTTGTGGTGGGACATTCATGTCCAAAAATGATGCTGAGGCATGGCAACTATTTGAGATCTTAAGTGATAATTCCCTTCACCATGCCTCCGTAACCCAGCAAGTTTGGCAACTAGTAGTTGGAGCCCTGAAAAGAGGTGGCATTTATGAGGTAGGGCAAAACCTAGAGTTAGCCCAACAGGTAGAGGCATTGTCTCACAAGATGGACCAATTATTAGCTTCGGGACATGGCCCTACATAGCAAGATCAGCCTCAATTTCACGAGGCATGTGCTATTTGTGTGAGCCTTGCTCATGACTTGAGTGAGTGCCCTTAGGCATCACAATTTTCAGAATTAGTCCAAAAGCATGTGAATACGGCTCAAGGATTCTCCAACTCGAGTAATGACCCATATTCCAATACATATAATCTGGGATGGAGAAATCACCCTAATTTTTCATGGAGACCTCCTTCACAAGGCACTTCTTATAATCCTCCACCACCAAGGTAGAATTTTAATAATTTTGCCAACCAATCTTCTCACCGACCACCCCAACCTTATTGACCACCACAACCTTACCGGCAACCACAACCCCCGCCTGTTCCTTAAGGCAACTCGGCCTTTGAGACTTAGGTGTTAGAAGTTCTCTCAGAACTTAAGGGGTTAGCACTAGTAGTTCACTCCCATACTCACTTTATTGCCAAGCTAGAGGCCTAATTGGGTCAAATGGCTAACAACATGAATAAGAGAAAAGAGGAAAAATTACCGAGTCAGACTGTGGCCAACTCTAAGGGTCAATATGGGGCAGAGGGGTCGGGTGGGAATGGAAAGCACCATGGGCAGATGCAAGCGGTGATTACTTTGAGAAGTGGGAGAGAGTTAGAGCCTCTGCCAGTCGCGTTTGATGCAACTAAGGCTAAGAAGGGTGATCACGGTGGTCAACCCAAAGAGAGCAAGGGTGAAGGAGAAACATCTAAGGGGGATGACTTAGCCCCTAGCACTTCATAGGAGCCTAAGGCACCATATGTGCCTAAGGCACCCTTTCCCCAATGCCTTGATACACCGTCTCCTTTTAATAAAAAGGCGGCATCCATGGAAACGATGATAGAGGTTTTTAAATAACTGAAAATCAACCTTCCCCTGTTGGAGGCGATTAAGCAAATACCCTCCTATGCTAAATTTTTGAAGGACTGTTGTACGCAAAAGCATAAATCTAGGACACACGTGACCCAAAAGGTCATACTCACGGAGTAAGTAAGCTCCATCTTGTTGAATGACACACTCCCTAAGCTTAAAGACCCGGGTGCCCCAACCATTGCACGAATTATAGGGAACCATTTCATTGATAGGGCCTTGTTAGATTTAGGGGCTAGTGTCAATTTGTTGTCGTACTTTGTGTACGAAGAATTTAGGCTTGGCGAGTTGAAGCCCACTACTGTTACTGTCCAGATAGCTGACCGGTCCCTCAAAGTGCCATGTGGCATGATTGAGCATGTGTTAATAAAGGTCGATAAGTTTTATTTTCCTGTTGACTTTTTGGTCTTAGATATGGAACCTATAGCCAGGTCTAGGAAGCAAATCCCAGTGATCTTAGGTCGACCTTTTTTGGCTATGGCCAATGCGTGCATAAATTGTTGTACTGGGGTTATGGAAGTTTCATTTGGGAATATGCAAGTGAAACTCAATGTTTTCCAAGCATCCCAATAACCCCATGAGAGAGAGGAGTGCTTATTTGTGGATATTATGGATGGAATTGTGGAGGTGGCTTTACCCTCCATTCTTGTAGAGAACCCTCTAGAGGCTTGTCTAGCTTATTTTGGGTTTGAAAATTTTGATATTGACGGGCCGGTTAAGTAGGTGAATGCCTTACTTAATTCTTCTTCTACACTGGATTTTCCTATGTGGAAAGCCCGGTTTGAGTCCCTTCCTCCTCTGTCTAGAGAGCCTGTCATACCATCCTTAGTCACACCACCTACACTTGAGTTGAAACCACTCCTGGCCACACTTAAGTATGTATTTTTAGGGCCTCAAGATACTTTACCTGTCATCATTGCATCTGACTTAACTGCAGAGTAGGAAAATCAACTACTGAGTGTTCTTGTGGCACATCGGAGTGCTATAGGGTAGTCAGTGGCTGATTTGAAAGGGATAGATCCCTCCGTGTGCATGCATCATATACATTTAGAGGACGATGCCAAACCTTCTCGTGAAATGCAACGGAGACTTAATCCCAACATAAAGGAGGTTGTGAAAAATGAGGTGTTAAAATTGTTGGATGCGAGTATTATATACCCCATCTCGGATAGCAAGTGGGTAAGTCCCACGCAAGTGGTGCCTAAGAAATCAGGCATCACTGTTGTAGAGAATGAGCAAGGAGAGTTGGTTCCCACACGAACCACTACTGGGTGACGAGTGTGTATTGATTATAGGAGATTGAATTCCATGACTATGAAGGATCATTTTCCTTTGCCATTTATTGATCAAATTCTTGAGAGGTTAGCGGGGCAAGGTTTTTACGGTTTTCTTGATGGCTACTCGGGGTATAATCAAGTCTTGGTGTACCCTGCTAACCAAGAAAAGACCACGTTCACTTGCCCTTTTGGCACTTTTGCTTATAGGCGCATGCCCTTTGGGCTATGTAATGCACTGGCAACTTTTCAACGGTGTATGATGGCCATTTTCTCTGATATGGTGGAGAAATTTTTAGAGGTTTTCATGGATGACTTCTCCGTGTTTGCACCGTCTTTGAGGAATGTCTCCAGAACTTAACCAAAGTCCTTATTCGTTATGTGGAGACAAACCTGATTTTAAGTTGAAAAAAGAGCCATTTTATGGTTCGTGAGGGTATAGTGTTAGGACACATTGTGTTCCCTTGAGACATAGAGGTTGACAAAGCTAAGGTTGACCTCATTGCAGGCCTTCCTCCACCCAATTCTATACGTCAAATTAGGTCTTTCCTAGGGCATGCAGGTTTTTACCGTAGGTTCATCAAAGACTTTAGTAAAATATCACGTCCTTTGTATAGTTTACTTGTTAAGGACGCACCTTTTATCTTTGATGAGGCATGTTTGAAAGCCTTTGAAACACTAAGAGTGGCCCTTACTACCGCTCCAATCATGAAATCACCGGATTGGTCGCTTCCCTTTGAAATCATGTGTGATGCCTCAAATTATGCCGTCGGGGTTGTGTTAGGCCAATAAGGCACCATATGCTATATACTATGCTAGTCGCACTCTCTCGAATGCATAATTGAATTACACTACTACCGAGAAAGAGTTGCTAGCTGTGGTCTTTGCCTTAGATAAATTTCGGTTCTATCTCTTAGGCTCCAAGGTCATAGTCTCCAAGGTCATAGTCTTCACTGATCATGCCACTTTGCGGTATTTACTATCAAAGAAAGAGACCAAACCTAGGTTAATTAGATGGATATTGTTATTTCAGGAATTTGACTTAGAGATCCGAGATAAGAAAGGATCTGAGAATGTGGTGGAGGATCACCTCTCCAGAGTCCTTGTTAAGTATAATAGTGACCCTTTAACTTTGCATGATTCGTTTCCGGACGAACAACTTCTTGTGGTGCCACGAGCGAGCCCCCCTGTGGTTTGCACATATTGTGAATTACTTGGCCATTGGGAAAATTCCTCAAAATTGGTCTAAGCAAGATAAAGACTGATTCTTTTCGCAGGTCAGGTATTATTTTTGGGAGGATCTGGAGTTGTTTAAATATTGCTCCGACCAAGTGATCCGACGGTATATGTCGAAGAGTGAGGTGCATAGCATTCTTACATTTTGTCATTCTTCTGCATATGGCGGTCATGTTAGTGGGCATAAAACGGCCACCAAGGTTTTACAAAGCGGGTTTTATTGGCCCACCATTTTTAAAGATACCTATCAATTTTGTAAAACTTGTTTATGTTGTCAGCAAATGGGTTCGGTATCTCATCGTGATATGATGCCAATGTCCCCTATTCTTGTGGTAGAGATCTTTGATGTTTGGGGGATTGATTTTATGGGCCCTTTCCCGTCGTCGTTCGGGTTTGAGTATATTCTCTGGTGTGGATTATGTGTCTAAGTGGGTGGAGGCAATAGCTACCCGATCAAATGATCATAAAGTAGTAATCAAATTCTTATATGAAAACATCTTTAGCCGTTTCGGGTTTCCTAGAGCCATAATAAGTGATCAGGGTACGCATTTTTGTAGCCAGTTCTTTAAGTCGATAGTTCAGAAATACTCTATCACTCATAAAGTGGGCACTTCATACCACCCTTAAACTAGTGGCCAAGTGGAAGTCTCCAATAGGGAGGTGAAGCATATAATAGAGAAAACGGTGAGACCAGATAGGAAAGATTGGTCAAAACGCTTGATTGATGCATTATGGGCTTACCACACTACTTATAAGACACCCATTGGGATGTCACCATATAGGGCGGTGTTTGGTAAAGCTTTCCACCTCCCAATTGAATTTGAGCACCGAGCGTTGTGGGCCATAAAGAAGTTTAACTTGGATATGGTCGCGGCTGGGCTCAACCGGAAAATTACAACTTAATGAGTTGAAGAAATTCAAAATGATGCATATGAGAGTTCAAAAAATTTTAAAGCTCGAACTAACGAATTCCATGATAAGTACATTAATAGAAAATCCTTCAAACTCGGCCAAAATATGGCTTTTTAATTTAAAATTGAGACTTTTTCTAGGTATGCTTAGATCAAGATGGGATGGTCCCTTTGTGGTTGTAGAGGCATTTATTCATGGCGCCGTTGAGGTGCAAGATCCAAGGAATGGCCACACTTTCAAAGTGAATGGCCAAAGACCGAAGCCATATATAGAGGGGATTGATAATGGGGATATGATTGAGTCCATTGCTTTGATAGACCCTTTTTACTGTGATTGAGAGATTGATGTCTTGTTCTCTTTTCGTTCTTTTCCATTTTATTATATTTTTATTTGTTCTTGTTGTGCTTTATGTGACATCTAGAAGACTTTAAATCCTTTTAAAAGTGTAATTCCTTTGGTGTTAGTCGTGCCCGAACGGCATCTGACGGTCTGGTATAACCACCTAACTATGTTTGTAGTGAGTTCCTAGGAGACCAACTGAGACGGTGGAAACTAGAGTTCAAATGACAAAGCCTAGAATGCAAAGGTTTGGAATTTTCGAGACTAGAGTTTGGTTTAAATACCCAAGGGTATGGGAGATTGCTTCAAAACCACCCCGGCTTGAACTCTATATGGCAGCCCCATAGGTCGAGTTAGCTTTATACCCTCGATTCTGGATACCAAATCAACCTAGTCTGTCATCCTGTTAAAGAATATGGAAAGTTACAAACATTGTAGGGAGAAAAGTAGAAACCCGTGGTTTTCGCGTGAAGATTATACCTTTGTTGAGCATTTAATTATTTTTGAAATACTATATTTCTTTTAGATGTAAAATGAAGGTAGAAATGGGTTGAAATGTTTTGGTGCTGAGTTAAGAAAAGGTTTTATTTCTTAAAAAAAAAAAAAAAATTCTGCACGTGCTGCAAAATTTTTAGTCCACAATTGGCTACTGCTTTAAAATGCAAGTGCGCGGGGGAGGTGCGACACAGCCGCCGCACGTGCGGCCTGGGTCACGCACGTGCGGGAAAATCTTGGGAAAATTCTTCGAGCCTGCTTTATATGTAGGTGCGATTCCTGGTGCGTTGCACATAGTTGCACGTGCAGCGTGGACTCCTGCAAGTGCAGCACAACATTTAAAAAAAAAAAAAAAATTATGCAGTTTTATTATTTATTTCTTTTTATTTGTTTATTTATTTTTAATGTTTATTTTATTTTATTTTATTTTATTTCTTAAAAAAAAATTGCAGTTTTATTATTTTATTTCTTTTTATTTGTTATTTATTTTATTTCTTCAAGAAAAAGAAAAAAGAAAAAGAAAGATGATTTCATCAAAACTGACCCACTTTTCTCACAATCACTCTCACAAATTTTTTCCCTCTCTCTCTCTCTCTCTCTCTCTCTCTCTCTCTCTACCTTATCATTGTTGGAACAACGGGTCTTGAATTCTTCAAACGGTGGTCTTCAGGTCTTCAAAATTTATATAGAACAGAAAATTAGTGCTTCAAGTCGCTTTCTTAAAGACAATATTTGTATCCACCAAAAGGTGTGCAGAGGGTTACAACAAATTTGCCTCCAAGATTACAATGAAACCTAATCTAAAGATCTAGTCTATCGGCGTCTGCACTGACGACAATAGATCAGAACACTCTTGATAACCAAGACACTGATAATCAAATTTGCAGAACTTGATTATCAATAAGAAAAATAGAAATTTGCTTAAGAAACTCTTGATCGAAAATTCAAAATCAAGAGGGAGAGAGAGAGAGAGAGAGAATTGCAGGATTGCTTTTCAGGATTTTTGGATGGAATGAAATGGCTGATTTCGTAGCCTATTTATAGGCCTTAATGGATCTGATCGAATAGTCATGTCCCTTGATCGCATCCGATCAGATCTGACCGTTGGATCAACGATCTGTGGTACAAGTCATTCTAACACCAAATAGATGCCTTGACTAATCACACCTGATCACGATCGGGTGCCATCTCATCCGTACAATCGCGCGCATCTCCAATCAATGGCTATGATCAACCCGCTCCATATCGGACACACAACCGTTGATCGGTTGGTTGACTCATCGCCCAACGGATGACACGTCACTGCCATATGGAGCTGATTGTATTCCATGTCACGCATGCCACATCGGATCCACGTCATCGCTCCAACCTGTCCGATGCAAATAGGTTAGAGCCCTTATGGCGCCTTACGCCGATACGTCTGTGCTAAGTGCAAAGTGCGCCATCAAACGCCACACAGCCCACGCCACGCGCGCACACGCGTGTGCGTGTGTGGATGGTGCTTTGCGATGTGGGTGCATACACACTAGCTTTCATCCCATAATTCCATATTCAAAAGAATATTCCATGTAGCATTTTATTAAGTGCTCCATATTTTACTCTCTTTCCAATGTGGGACAAAGTCTCCAAGCTTAATTAATGCTTTCCAAAGAAAAACAAGGAAGGTTTTGAAAACACCCAAAAATTAAACTATAAATTTTAAAAACCATTTTGAAATTCCCCAACAATCATCTTCTCCCAACCTTTCTCTTTCACTCAAACCCCCACCACCACCACCAACTTTCTTCATTCTTCTTCCCACCATCACCAACCCTTCACCCAAACTCTTCTCACCACCACTCTATCACCGGAGCCTCACCGCTGGCGCCCTATTTTCCTCCGTCTGTTGAATCTCCGGCGACCACCATTTTTTTCGGCGAATCTCTGTTCTTTCCCTCTCTTTCTTCACTATTTACAGGTAAATCCTTCCTTTTTGTTTACACTTTATATTTCTTCTTTCAATCTTCCCTTGTAGTGAGATTTAGGGATAGTTTTTTTAGAGATCTCTTGTTCATCCATACTAAAAAATAAATAAATAAATAAAATTGGGTAGCCAAGAAGACGACCACCACACATGCGGCCATCTCCAGCGCACGTGCAGCTCAAATCAATAAATAAAAAAAATAAAAAAATTCTCATGCTTAGCTTTTCTAATTCATTTTATTTCCTAGGTTGTCTATTTATTTATTTAGTTGTGTAGTTGTTTATTATTTATTATTTTTTTATTATTTCATTATTCTTTGTTAGTTTAATTCATTACTTGTTAGTGTAGTTCATTTTTATTTGTTTAATCATTCAATATTTCCATAAAATGTTAATGTGTCTAGTTTATTTTATTTTATTTTAGGTTTCATTTATTACACACAAAATAAATAAATAAATAAATAAAAATAAAAACAAAAACAAAAACACTAAAAGAATATAAAAAATTATTTATTTATTACTTTATTTTATTTTATTTTATTTATTTTTTATTCTATTTATTTTATTATCTTATTATTACTTATTAGTTTAATTCATTACTTGTTAGTATAATTCATTTTTATTTGTTTAGTCATTAGTTTTTAAATAAAATGTAAATGTGTCTATTTTTTTTTATTTAATCTTATTTTAGGTTTCATTTATTACAAAAAAAAAAAAAAAAAAAGCAAAAGAAAAATAATGAGAATTGCATGTGGTACATCAGTGGACAAACTTGTGCTTTAATATCTTATTCTTATTTTCATGCTGGTTCCACAAGTATGTGTGTATTTGTTTTTGGTGTGTGCAGGATATGAGTAGACGGCTATCTACTCGGGCCTCCAAAAAGGCCAGAGGTTCGTCCTCCTTGGCACCACTGCCGCTACCGTCACCACCATCCTCGCCACCACCACCGGTTGAGTTGCCACGACCGGAGTGGGCTTTATGCCCACTTCACAAGCTCACACAGTTCAACATTACATATTTTCAGCGTGACCCAGTCACTTCTTGGGCCGTTGAGTAGCTCCGCCTTCGGTAATAGTTAGGCCTTTGCATGGTTATGGCGCCTACTTATCCTCGTCTGGTACGACTCTTCTACCAGAACATGTATGAGTCACTCACTGAGGTAGGACTGTTGTCCACTATTAATGGCCATCTTGTCAGCATCACAAAATCCACGATTGCCGACGTGTTAGGATTGTTTTCCAAGATAGAACACTAGCCTTTCTCGAAAGTTGAGGGCCGACAACCCATACACAGCCTCATCCAAGAGTACTTCCCGAGGGCCCACGGTGACGCAGGCTACACGTGCTTGCGCCGGAGCAAGCTGCCTGGCTGCTTGTTATTCGTTGACTCCATGGTATATAAGAATGCACTTCCACTTGAGCATAAAGCTGAGCGCCACTTGTAGTTTGTTCGGGTCTTACATGGTTATCAGCATGGCTATCAGGTCTCGCTTGCGCACGTCAACAGGAGGCCGTTTAGCCTAAACCTATGCAAAATCTGACTTGGCCCTTGCCATTTGCTAACTTGCTCACACTTGCCTTCAAGCTGAACGGTTTCCCAATTGATCCAATTGAGAAGATTGACACAGTTTATCTGACTTTCGGGCAGCGGGAATGGCAGCATAGCTTATCTCGCATCCCACAGTAAGTTGGTGCCCCGATGGATGAGGCCTAGGACCCTGTCCATGACCAACCAGCTTATCCTGCCTCCCTTGTGCCTCCCTAAAGGGACCCACTATACATGACTCACGAGGAGTACTTACAACTTCAGCACTCTGTGGATCAGGTCCACAGTACTCTTCGGGATCACCACCAAATTCTCATGGGGTTGCGCACAGATTTTCAGGCGCATCGGAACTATTCTCAGGCTGCTTTCAACCAGCTCAACGCCCACCAACTTGACATTCAGCAGTCACTTACATCACTGCAAACTGACTCTTATACATATCGAGAGTTGAGCCAGCAGCGTTTTGACCAGCTCGACGCTCGGGTTCAAGACGAAGCATTCAAGACACGATCATTGATGAACACCTTGTTTGCCTAGCATTTCCCACCACCAGATTCTCAGTAGTACCGAACTATCTTTTGCTTTGTCTTTTATTTTATTTTATTTATTTCTATTTTTACTTTTAGTTGTTTCTCTTTCATTAAAATAAATAAATAAATAATAAAAAATAATAATAATAATAAAATAAAATAAAAAGAAGAGTAAAGTGTGTGTGTGTGTGTGTTACTATTTGCCTACCTGGATATGCACCTACAATCTCTGGTAATATTCTCTCATCTCTATTTATTTAGCATTTGCTTCCATTGAGGACAATGTCATATTCAAGTTGGGGGATGAGGGCATTTTCTTTCTTTTGTGCATTTCTATTTGGCTCATAATTCATACTTATACCTGCTTCACTTGATTACACTACTTTACTTGATGTCGACTTGTTACTAGTAGGGTAATGATATTTGCATATATTAATTGGGAAGCATAGTAGACTTGTATGAAAAGGATTTATTAGGTAAATACTCGCATGTGATGTTTGCACTAGGATAGTTGTTTGTGGTTGTGATATTAATACACTTATCATGAGTATACCTTGACTCACATGAACACACTAATATAGCGGTGACCTCTGTATTATAATCCCTAGTGTACATTATTGATAATTGCTAGTGTTGCAGAAAAGAATAAATGACTAGCCTTGATTCTCAAAATAAAAAAATAAAACAAAAAAAAAATAATAATAAAAAAAAACACTTGACTTGTTTGGGTTCGTAACCTCTTTAACTCGAGTTATTAAACCCGTAGGGGTGTCTTCACACCTACTGTCCTAAAATCGTCTGGTTTGGGAGTCATTGGCCCAATACTTGCTATATGGGTTAATTAGAAAGCTTAAGGGATCTAGACATTGCACAGTTAAGGAAAAATAAAGAAAAAGACTTGTTCAGATTCGTAACCTTTTCAACTCGAGTTATTAAGCCCATAAGGGTGTTTTCACACCTAGTGCCCTAAAACCGTCTGGTTTGGAAGTTATTGGCCTAATGCTTGCTACAAGGGTTGATTAAAAAGCTTAATGGATCAGGACATTGCACAGCCTTTCAAAAAACAAAAAAAAAAAAAAAAAAACATTTTGAGAATCCTGGTTACAAAAGTTTAATCTTGTTTGTATATGTTGGAGTTTATTATGAGTTACACTGGGCTATTATAGTGGTCAGTTAACTAGTTATGGACATTACACATTACACCAAGGTTACTGATGATGTGTTCTACTAATATTCATAAGTATATAGAACTTGATTTGTGTAATACTGAATTGCGGTCTTTACTCAATAGATTTCTTCATACTTGTCTACTATGCCTTGAATGACTCATCATGTCTTAATATTGCACTGTAGTAGCACATAAGTTAATTCTTGAGTGGTGTAGTGTGATTGATTGTTGCTGGATAGATGTGAATATGTTAATGTTTGTCGGTATTATTTCTGGAAACCCTCACGAGACTTCATTCATCCACTTGGGGTAACTTTGTGGTTTAAAGGCTTGTTGCATATGCTAAATGCAACCGTTCTTCCCCTGAAAGAGGAGATAGCTAGATTTTGTTTAATTATATTTTATTTATTTATTTATTTATTTATTTTCTTTATTCCTTGCTTGAGAACTAGCAAGTTGTAAGTTGGGAGATGTGATTGAGGCCGAATTGTGCAACACTAAGGCTGTTAATTAGGATCTCTTAATTTTACTTGCTTGTCAAACTATATATTTTATGTCTGTTTAATGTCAATCAAGTTGTACATAGTGGGAGCATAAAATGAGCAAAAATGCAGAATTTTGAAGAGAGAAGTGCTCCCCACACGTGCGGAGGCCCATTCCTGCACATGCGGCCTTTACCTCGTAGACAAACAAGGCCTAATCTTCCCGCACGTGCGGCACCCTTTCTCGCAAGTGCGGCAGTCACTCCCACACGTACGGCCGTATCTCAGAAATTGTGCCGCTATTTTAAAACCTATTTGGAAGACAACAGAGGTATAAAAAGACAAAGAGGAGGCTGTATTAGGATTTTGAAATTTTGAAGGAGAAAGAGGAAACTAGGGTTTGGAAAAAGGTAATTCTCAATTTTCAAAGCAAATTTCCATGGAGGGTTCCATCTCTTCCACCTCTTCCCACTCCCCCATGAGTGGCTAGACTCTTCTTTTCTAGGGTTTTGATGAAACCCTAGCTATGTAATTAGGTTTTCTTTTTGGTTTTTGATTATGTAAAGGTTTGAACAATTGTATGGTGTTTTAGAAGTTTCATATATATATATATTTTTCACTATTTCTTCGAGTATTCGGCTTTCTGTGATTGTTGAATGCTTTCCATACAATAGTTTTCTATTCTTTCATATTCAAGGTATTAGACGAACCATACTACGAGGGACGAGTAGTGTCGCTACCCTAGTTTAGAGCGAACGATTCATACTACTTGAGATGGTTCACGCCCATACATTGAACGTGATGATATTCTTGTTAAATGCTTCGAACTTGTAGTTGCGAATTATTATTCCGTTCGAACCGTAGCATAATTTATTTCAAATTGAAACCTTATTTACATAACTAGTGGTAAACTTATTGCCCTAGGTTTTTCCCTAAATCAGTAAATTCCAATTTTAATTATAATTGCTAGTTTAATCACTTTATTTAATTTAATTATTATTAGTTTATGAATCCCTCAATCTTTTTATCAAAATTAATTTAGGAACTTAGCAATTAAATTAGTTTAATTTCACAATTGTCCATGTGGATCGATACTTGGCCTTGCTATTATTCTAAGGAATTTGGTATAGTTTAGTGTTTAATTTTGGTGTGTAAAACGACCCATCAATTTCGGTAGACAAGTGCCGAACATTTTTATTATTTTCGGCTCTGTAGAACCGAATAAAAAGTTTTTTCCCCCTTTCAGATTGTATGCACTGAATAAGTTGAGGTTCAATTGGATATTATGGTGGATTGTACTAGTCATTTTATAGCTAAACAGATAACCTTTAACATGAAATTCATAAGTTCATAATTTTTATTAGTTAGTTTGTCTAGTTTGTTCTTATGAAAGTTGTGTGACATAATATACAGGTTTTCGACAACAAAGATGACTTGCTCACTTGGGTACGTGATATTGGAAGGACAAATGGCTTTGTTATTATTATAAGGACGTCAGATTATGGTGGCATTCGCAAGAGACCGAGAATTTATCTTGCTTGTGAGCAAAGTGGAAAGTATAGATCGCGTAAGAAGTTGAAAGATGACTCGAAAGACTTGTTGAGACAAACTGGTACGAAGAAGTGCGAATGTCTATTTGATTTAAGGGCCTACAAGTTGAAAATAAACGATGAATGGATATTGAATATAATTTGCGAACTGCATAATCATCTAGCTACGGAGCATCTCCAAAAACATTCATATGCACGGAGATTGTCAGGTAATGAAAAGTCACTGTTAGTAGATATGTCAAAGAGCCTAGTAAGACCAAAAGAGATACTTATTACACTCAAACAGAGGGATGCCCTTAATATGAGAACAATGAAGACAATTTACAATATATGACATCGATATAGGGTTCTAAAGAGAGCTAGTAGATTCCATATGCAACAACTGTTGGGTGAATTAGCGAAACATAAGTACATTGAGAGTCATCGATATGAAGAAGGCTTTATGACTATCACAGACTTGTTTTGGGCACATCCAGTGAGTTTGGATTTGCTTCGTACATTCCTTCGTGTGTTGATTATGGATTGCACATATAAGACGAATAGATATCGGCTTCCTCTTCTTGAAATTGTGGAAGTGACATCAACTGATATGACATTCTTCGTGGCTTTCGCATACTTGTAAATTGAGCGGGTTGATAATTACGTATAGGCGTTACAAACATTGCGCGATCTTATGGACAACAGTGTTTTACCTGAAGTCATTGTCACAGACATAGAGCATGCCTTGATGAATGCCATTGACAACACCTTTCTGAATGCTCAATATTTGTTATGTCGTTGGCATATTAATAAGAATGTATTGGCGAAATAAAAGAAAATGTTTGATACAAAAGAAAAATGAGAGAGGTTTAACACTGCATGAAACTATTTAATATTGTCATCAACTGAAGAGAAGTACAATGATTACCTTGTAATACTGCATAAGGATTTCAGTAACTATTCCGAGGCAATCAAGTATATTATTGTGAGTTAGTTGAATCTGTATAAAGAAAAGTTCATTACGGTACATACAGACATGTGTATGCATTTTGGCAATGTTACAACCAATCGGTAATATTTTTTTATTTTTTATTTTTTTATAAGTCATATTGTTATTTTTAATTATAATGCTTGACTATTTTTTGTTTACATCCATATGAACAGGGTTGAAAGTGCTCATGCTAGATTGAAAAGGCAATTAGGTTCAAGTCAAACGACATTTGAGATTTCATTTGAAAAAATACATTGTCTACTTGAGTTGCAACATATTCAAGTAAAAGCATCATTCAAGAAGAGTTTTACTATTGTGCAACATCAATTCAAGCCTTCTCAATTCAGAGAGGTTCGGAGTAATGTGTCTATTTGTGCATTGAAGTACGTGTTGGCAGAGAGTAAGAGAGCAAATTCAGTTGAAATTGATGTTGAGCATGTGGGTGTGTTCTTAGGTGCACACATGGTTTACCTTGTGCTCATGAGATTGCAGATTATATGCGACAAGGCCTTATTCCACTCAGTAGCATACATGTACATTGGGCGCGACTTAATATATATGTACATAATTCGAAGGTTGAGAAATTGGTATTGACTTGTATCGCAGAATTAGAGATGATTTTGAAGCAATTCAATGAGTCTAATATTGCCACGCAATTGGATATGTTGAAGAAGTTGAGGGAAATTGCATATCCAATTAGCACGTTTCTTATTAAGCCTGAGGTGAAGCGTAATTCACGTTGAGGACATAAGAAAATTGATATATCTTGCCGTCGTGACCCCGTGTGCATTTGAGTTGGTTGAAGATGACCATGATAGCCAAAGCACATTAGCTTCTAGTCAGTCAAAGAAAAAAAGAGCTTCGAAAGTGCATGAGAAGAAGCGAAATGTTAAGACAAAGACATATCGTATTAGAACAAGTTTACCGAGTGCATATGTTGGTGACTTCTCGCCTATGTTAAAATCATTCATAAAGTTGATGAAGGATGTAGATGGTGATGAGAATTGTGGTTTTAAAGCTATTGCGGGTTTACTTGGTCTTGAAGAGAATGACTGGATACAAGTTAGGCGTGATCTACTACATAAATTGAATAATCACAGAGATGAATATGTCGTACTATACAAGTCATATGAGATGGTTGACGAGCTGACACACATCCTTTTATATTTTGAATATAGCCCAAGCTTTGATCGGTGGATGACTATGCCTGGCATGGGGCATATTGTTGCATTATTTTATGATGTAGTCTTGTACCATTTGTCATTGTTGCATCATTTTATAATGTAGTCATGTACCATTTGTTATTGCAACAATGTCTCACTTTCTTACCCTTGAGATCACCGCCAGTGTCATGACCCAAACCTGCCCTTCTAGGTTTAGCGTCGTAACCGGCCAATAATCCTTGGATTACCCAACGCCTCTGAACGGAATAACACATGATTAGGGGTTGCGGAAGCAGATATATAAAAATATACATAGTCCATCGAGCTATGTAGACATACATGTGATAGATAATCTTAATTTTATAAGCCTACATATGACATCATGATGGTACAATATTTACACGTCATCCCATGTACATATAAACAGAAACTTTGTTTGAAAACCAAAAGAAACAAGGTCTTAAACATTAACAAAACATGGTCACAAGACTTGACTTAATCTGGAACCTCCTCGGAAGGCACAACAGATGGCTGAGAAACACAAAATTCTTTAAGCAACATCTTAAACCTGGTCATGAGCATGCGCACCTACATACATAATAAATAAATAGTGAGCGCCCAGTGAATAATAACAAAGTAAAAGGGTAAAATGAATGATGTCCCAAAACTAGTTCAGAAACTAGAGTTCACATCAAGATAGATTCATCTTCGTATTCTTATTTAGAGCATATGCAGTAATCAGAGTTTATGCTTAATTGTCCTTGGTACATCCGTTAATGCTAACAAATCACATACAGAGTATCAAAAATCATACTTGTCAGTTTCATAGAGGAACCTCTGGCCGGGTACGGAGAACTTGTCAGTTCCATAAATGAACCTCCAAACTGGGAACGAATAACTTGCCAGCTCCATATAGGAACTTCCAGCCGGGTACAGAAAACTTGTCAGTCCCATAAGGAACCTCCGGTCCGGGTACAGATAGCATACTTGAATCACAGTATAAATGCTACAAATATTTGTCAAAGTTGGACAATTATTCATAGTACAAAATATAGCATTTCTTAGAATAGATCTTATTCCATATACAGAAAATAATTTAACTTGAACATAGCTTTACTAAGTTATTACTCACAAATAACAGATGGCTCCAAGTAAACGAACAGAGTAGGAAATTTTGATATCTTATGACGCGTGACCTACATAGATACAGAACGAATATGTACAGAATTACATACCCAAAAATATTAACTTGGTTCTTTCTTATCTTGGCGTGTTTTTACATTTTATCCTCATTATTATGTCTTAATCGTGGCCTAGGAATGCCTAAGATGCAATGAGGATGCAAAAATACATTTGAAAGCACTTGGTCAAAAATGCAGGAAACAGGGGTCTGGCTTAAGCGTAGCTTCCTTCGCTTGAGCGGACATACAAACATGTGAGGGTTCGCTCGAGCGCAACTTTTGAAAGTACTGATTGCTCGATTTTTCCGCTCGATGTTCGCTCGACGCTCGCTCGAGCGTGAGACTCAGGTCTTCGCTCGAGCGCAACTCTTGTCACTCGAGCAGTCTGCAAAAATACGAAACTTCTGGGAGCTTGCATTTCATGCTCGAACTAACTTCTGGTCGCTCGAGCGGAAGTGCAAGATCACAGAGTGGTCGCTCGAGCGGAGAAGCAGAATCTGGAATTTCCAGATTGCTCTGTCCAGTGCAAAACTCAAATTCAAGGCTACAAATCATGATCTTTTGGGCCAAAAACTTGAGGAAACTTATATAAACTTGGAAAACACGGTGAATTAAAGATCATTCCTTGAAACGAAGGCCTAAAAGTATGTGAATTGCTCAAAACCAACTTAAAAGTTTTCAAATTATGACATGCATGCAAAGTTATGCTCTTCAACCATCCATACCAGGTTCAATTTAAGTGTTTAGTACAAAACCAAGTTGAATGATGAAATCATAGCCAAAGTAAGGTCACGCATGCAAAGGTTCTTGCTTAAACAACTTCAAAACTTCATGATATGCATATGCATGCAATGATATGATCTATATTCTTCATTCTAACTCAATTCTCATGTAATTCACTCAATCCTCTTGAATCCATGGTTTAAACATCAAAATTATACAATTCAAAGGTTGAATTTCCTACCTTAAGCTTGAATTCTCAAGTACAGAAGTGTAATCTTTGAAGTTCCTTCCAATTCCTCCAAGTCTCTAGCAATCACTCTACAATTGAGCTCAAGTTTCCTCCTCTCTCACTCTCACATGTTTTTGTCTTCAAAGATGAGGGATTGAGAGTGCAAAAATGTACAAATAGTGTAGAGAATGGCCTTATATAGGCCCATTACATTGACTTAATTAATCTTTGCTTAAACTAAGCAAATGAGCATTAATTAATCTAATTATTTCGTTCTGAATCGAATTTCAATTAAACTTACCATAATATTCTAAAAATTCCAACTAACACGTAATGCGAGTCAATTTCGCGATTGGATGCCGGTAAGGCCTTCAATTCACAATACAAAATAAAAGCATAAATAGATATTCCTACGATAGACAGATAGAAACTCATATAGCACATAATACATGCAATTAACTCAGGATTTCTTCTCGATTACTTATTAGGCATAATTAATCATGGATTAACGTTAATAAGAGGTCGGGGTTGTTACAGCCAGTAACCTCAGCAGATCGTCACGAGATTATCATTGGATTTGTCAATGGAAATCATTTTGTGCAGGTATAACCTATGAAAATAACCTAACATTGTTGTTTAATATTTGTGTAATAGCAAATTTGATGGATGTGGTAAATATATGTAATTTTTTAGTATTATATTAATTTGATCGAATTATCATTGGATGTACTTGCAAGTATTTTTGGAGGTCGGTCATCCAATTCCTCCCATTGCTGTGCTTTGTGCATCAGAATGAGAGAATTCATATCACTACTAAAAACTAGACCTTTTGCGACAGTCTCAAACATCACAAAAGGTGCACATGCTGTTGCAAAAGACTTTTTGCAACGGAGTAGCGACGGGAAATGGGGGGGTGGCTCGCTTTCTTATAGCGATGGCAAATCAATGGTTTTTGCAATGGTTTAACCTAACACAAAAAGGTGGGAAAAACATCACTTTTAGTGATGGTTTAGGATGTCGTCACTAAATTTTTTTTAGAGACAGTAGTTGACGTTGCTAAAAGTATTATTCGCAACGACTAAAACGTCACAAAAAAAAAAGAATTAAATTAATAACGTATTTGCGACAGTTTAAACCGTCGCTAATAAAATGCAAGGAACTGATGATTACATTAGTGACGGTTTATTACTATCGCAAAAAAAATATTTTCATAAAATAAATATATATTTTATTAATTCATTCCCTATACAAATTATTAATATTTTTTAAAATAAAATACACACATCCACATTCACATTCATGAATTCATATATACGAATAATATATATGTCTTATAACAATACAATGTCAACCAAACATTCATTACAAAAATATATAAAACATTCTCCAATAATATTAATAATTTTTGATAATTCAAGAACTCAAATTTGTATCTAAAACAAAACAAAAGTATCGACAGTATAAATATATATCTATATATATATGTATATTATAGCTTGTTTTAGTATCAATAATAAGCTCCAATATCGATATGAGAAGATATCATCACATACTCAAAATGGTAATATCTGCAAAAAGAAACAAAAAATAATAATTATTTACAATATAATTCATTTCAAACTTACAAAAAATGTAAAACATTTTATATTTATTTCAAAAAATAAATAAAAAAATAAGATCGGAACATATACATGAATCAAGTACCATACAATGTATCTTCCAACAGCTTCTTCAACTATTCTTAGACTTCAGGATGGTGTTTTCCAAACGAGTGTTCGGATTTTTTGCTTTTAACACAAAGACTTTGCAATATTCGGAGCCCAATTGGAACTCCATCAATTTCACACAACGGATCGTCACTAATAAGAAGTTCTTCCGCCAATTGGACTATTGGTATACATGAACTATCAAATGAAATTTTAATTTCATCCTACAATTATGATAATACTATTAAAATCAAGTATTAATTGAACACATTCCCCTATAATCTAATAATAATCGAATAAAAAATAAGAAATCTAGCTAAATAATTATGCTTAAACACAGACACAATAGCCCCTACTAGTTCATGCTAGTAGACATGAAACGGATGTGAGATTAACAACAACAATTGGCAATATAAGTGACACAAAACAAAGAACACATAATCAATGTCAAAAGGCCGAGTCCTGTCTTTTCCAACAAGTCATTTGTGCCTAGTTAGTCATGTGTGTCAAGTTTTATTGACATCCAACTCTAATTGACCATTTTACTATGTCAACCGGCTCGAAAAAGAATTTCTAAAGGACAAGTTTTCACGAACGGGAATTTGGCTCTGGATTCAAAATCGGAACCGATTTTGAGTCCTGTCATTTGTAAATAAGAGCACAGGGTTATCTATGACTGATAGTAGGCATGTCTTTTGAATGTTCATATATACTTGGAGCTTTTGTTCTAACTTAATCTGTATGTTCATGTGACTAGAGTGGATGTGTTCAGGTGAAATTGCTTATTTTGTGGCTAATTCATCATTTTTGGGGGGCTATTTGTTTAATTGTCCTTGTCTTAGATTTGTCTGTTTGTTTTAAATTTCTGAGAGTTGTTTCATACTCAATATACTACATGTGGTGGTTGTGACCAAGAGATAAGCAAAGAGCTAAAGCAAAAATGTCATGGAAAAGAATTTTCACATGCTGTTGAGGGATGTGAAGTGACATATCATTTGCTTTGAAGAAATTCATATTTTTGAACATTATATTATTGATGTCAATAGGTGAAATTCGTTTATCACAATGAATAAAGAAAGTTTTTGATAAAGAATAACATAATTAGCAAAATCTCTTGTATGTCTCTAAGACTAATCAAAGTTCAAACTTCAAGTCTTCCTAGGAGCTTTAATATATTCTCCACCTATTATTAATAAATGGGATGGGTTAGGCAATCATATAAATTCAAAAACTTGTCAATCTAAATCTTGTAATGAAAACCTTATATAGGTTTATTTGTCAATTGTATATTACTAGTTTAAAGGTCTCCGTATGTTTTTTTTGTTCATTTTCTTGTTTATTTATGCATATTGTCAAGCAGGTGGTGTGCCTAATATGTCTATGCACTAACAGACACCTGTGAAAATAGAGGCATGCAAATCAGATATTAATATATCCATATATAGCAGAAAAAGGAGTAGAAAACTACTAAATTACATACCAAATTGAGAAGTTTGAGCAGTAATTTGTGAACCTAGAAACAACGAAGCTGAACTAATACAAGAAGCGAAACAGAACAAACGAAGAGTATACACACATATATATATGATTTTGTGCACCGATTGACCAATTCTCTTTTGCAACACATTGGAAATCCTTCCACATCAGCTGAACAAGCAAACAAATTAGCTGAAGACCAAAAGCTCCATTTCTGTATGGTTGTAGCTTCAAACACAAATTTAGACTCACCCGCTTGCCACATTCCCCATTATGATTAGAACAATTGGATCTACAAACAATAACAAAGGACACGTGATGATTCATTGAATATAATGCCTTTTACCTGCAATTCTAGACATAAAGGAACCTCAGTCTCCACCATTTTAGCTTGCAAAGACAAACAAGCCATAGCCAACAACTGCATCATCCAAGCTTTGTCCTTCTACAAGCACCACCCAACAATGCAATCACCAATGCTATTAAATAAATACAATTGAAATTAATCACCAAGGTTGTATACCAAGGTTCTGAAAAGCGGTTGTGGTCGCCGTAACGGTAGCGGTGGCGCGGTTGCGGTTGCGGGGGTAAAGGCCTTAGCGTAACGGTTGCGGTAACCGGAACCATGAATTTTTTTTATTTTTCACACAATTTGAAAAAAACTTACCGATATGCATATTTTTTTTCCATGATCATATTTATTGGGTTTAAAATAAATATTGATCAATTTTTGTAAATTTTAAAGTATGATTCAATATATTTCACATTTTTAAATCACTATAAACTGAGTTTTTTACATTTTATTTTAATAATTAATAAACTTATATTATACAAAAAAATCAATCACTAACTATTATATATAAGATAAATAATGACAAAAGTAAGAGAATAAATAAGAGCCTAAATATATATATATACATATTTTAACCAAGCCAAATAGATAATGACCACACTTATTATTATTATTATTATTATTATTATTATTATCAAACAATATATAAATAGACACACACAAACAAAATGGTTGAGTGATAGCAGTTGAATAGAATAGTATAGGTCTTACGGCTTCAACAAATCAATAACATATTCTTTATCTTCCTCTTCTCTTTCTCTATCTCTTGCTCCTCCATTTCTCTCTTTATCTTCCCTCTTCTCTCTATCCCTCTTCCCCCATTTTAAACTTTTTTTTGTGTGTTTTTTCGAAAGAAACAATTTGCAACCGTTACGGAACGGTGCGTAACAGACCGTTACGGCTGTTACGGCACCATTACGGCCGCTACGGCAGCCGCTACGGCCGACACACCTGTGAATCTCAATCACACTGCAAAAGCGGCCGTAAACGGGTGGCTGTAACCACCAAAAACCGTTACGTAACGGCGTTACTGTTGGCTATATATTTTGCAAAAGCCAGTTACAGTTCGACACGTGGCAGAGTAAGGGTACTGTCACGACCCAAACCCGCCCCTATGGGTTTAGTACCGTAACCGGCCAGTAATCTGAGATTACCGAAGGCCTACTGAACAGTAATACAGTAAAACAGAGTACAGGGGTATGGCGGAAGCCAATACAGTAGATAAACAATGTCCAATGAGCTGTGACAGTTTGTATGCCAAAAAGATTTTTCATACATATATGCAGTCAGAGACAAACAGTATGTACAATATATACAACCAGTCAGAGCAGGGACCAAATCCCTATCAAACAGTACAGTGCAAAACGTTCAGTCTATACAATAAGCAAAACAGTACAGAAGGGGGAGAGCTAAAACACCCCTAAGCCTAAGCTTGGCAGGCTCGGACCTCGCAGTGAGGCACAGTGGTTGGCTTGACAAAACTGGAGTCTACCTCGACGCTCCTAGCTGCGGTCTGCTGCCTGTACACCTACATATATATATGAGCAGTGAGCTAAAGCCCAGTGAATAACATAAAGCGTAAAGGGGTTTAGAATGAATGTCCTTACAGTAATGAAAACAGTTCATTTCAATCAGTATATCAGTTGTTTAGTACAGTAAACGGTCATATGTGGTACATCCATTAGCATAACAGCAGTATGTCTTAAAGACCGAATAGTAATGATGGCCATCAATCAGTAAACAGTAGTGGTTCCACGAGGGAACCGACAGAGATCTCCGTAACAGTAACAGTAAACAGTAGGTGCTAAGGATGCCACAGTACAGTTCAGAATGTAGGACATACATTCATTCAGTAAACGATATCAGTTCAGTAAACAGTTCAGTTCAGTATTCAGAAGATAATCATTTTGAACATATCTTTACACAATTGTTACTCACAGAGTTCTGGGCTACAGTAAGCTAGAGCGTCTCCTCGGAGTGCCAACCCTATACAGTTAACAGATTGAACACACACTAAGTTTCACAGTTGAGAAAGATAATAACTTAATCCCTAAATTTGCCTCGGTGTGTTCTACATCTATATCCTCATTAAGATGCCTTAAACATGCTCTAGGAATGCCTAGGATGGAAAGAGGATGCAAAGATGCACTGTTAAAAGCATTTTCAAAATTTTCAATGAAACAGGGTCCCGCTCGAGCGTAGGTCACTCCGCTCGAACGGATATGCAGACAAAGGTTCCCGCTCGAGCGTCACTTACCCCGCTCGAGCGGTATGCAAAACAGTCAAAAGTTCTGGATGGGTGAAAATCACGCTCGATAGGGCGCTCGATAGCCGCTCGAGCGTAAGACACAAGGTCCCGCTCGAGCGCCAATTACCCCGCTCGAGCGGATATCAAAACAGTGCAAAGTACTGGATGCTCAAATTCCCCGCTCGAGCACCACTTTCCCCGCTCGAGCGGGAGTGCAAAATCTGGAAAACCCAGATTGCACCTCCAAGCTCAAATTCAAGCACAAATGCATCAAAATCAATTCCTTTGGGCCCATTTCTTGGAAAACACTTGTAGATACATGGAATAACATGATTCAAAGCTCAATTTGTAAAATCAAGGCCCAGAGGAAGATCAATTAAATTCAATTTCAATCCCAAATTTCATGAACATGATTCAAACATGACATGCATGACTTTAAATCAATTCAAAGCTTCAATTTGGTGCTCTAGTGAGCCAATTGTTCCAAAAACAAGTTGAAAACATGGACCATTGCAAAATTATGAACATGCATGTACCATTTCATGAAGGATAACTTCAAAACTTTAAATCAAAGGCATGCATGCATGAGCTAGGCCCCAATTTGACATATATGGACCAATTCAAGGCTCAAATCACTAAGGACACAAGAACTAGGCATGAACAAGCTTAAGCACAACAATGAGAGGTTAAATTCCTTACCTAGAGCTTGAGTTTAAGGTATAGGAGCTTAATGAAGCAATCTAGACTTCAATTCTTCAAGTTCTTCAAGCAATTCAAGATGAACTCACTCTAACTCTCTATCCTCTCTCTCTAGTCGGCTAAACAAGGAATTGGCTGATGAAATAATGTGTTTAGAGTGTAATGATAAGGCTCAAAGGTGGCTCAAGTAGTGGGCCACTAAAGTGGCAAAATGGTAAATATATGCAACAATGCAATTTAACTTATTTTAATCATACCAAATCACTTTTTAGATAACTATACCATTAAATCACATAAATTCTAATGATCTTAAATCATCAATCAATTTCCGGTTCGGCCGTCGATAAGGCCTCCAATTAGCAGTTTAAACATAGAAACATGAACAGATAACTAAACAGGAAACAGATAGAAATACAATTCAAACAGATACAGTCAATCAATTCAGTTTCAGATTTCAGTCGGTCAGTTCAGTAATTCAGTCAATTTAATTACTTTCATATTCGGCCTCAGTTTAGCAGTAATCGGTAATCAATCAGTCATTAATCGGTAAACAGTGTAAGGGTTGTTACAGTAATATAGAAAGATTATTCAAGTCTTCGGTCCTGATCGTACACGTGGCAATGAATATTGGTTCTCACGTGATCTGAGTAGCACTGGATCAGTAAAGAGATACAAGGTGACGTGGCTTCAACGGTTACTCATATTCAAATTCAAATACAGGAGGGAAGCCCAACTGCAAGTGATGGCGTAATGAAACTACTTCTAAGGCAGCATGATCAGCGATCATAGAGGAGCAGTTCGACGGTTTGAAGTGCAGTTCGATGGTCATCCTTGAGGAGTATAAATAGCAATGAGGTCTCCAGAAAAAAACCCCCAGACTCAGATCATACAAACCAGTCTTACTTTACATATTTTCTTTTCCAGTTTTTACATTTCCAGTCTTTACATTTCCTGCACTTTAAATATTTGTTCTTTACATTCTTGCACTTTAAATACCTGCTCTACACTTCATTCATAGGAGTAGTTTCAAGTAGATTGTTGCTGTAAACCTCTACGAGGCTGAGTTTGGACCATTGTAAGTTTTCATTTTTATGAAATACTTCAATTGCTCTTCGTTTAACTGTTATTTCGCTTAATTTCTCCTAAGTCAAGCCACCAGTAAAAGTCCTCTTCATTGAAGTTGAAAGAACTAAAACACAATCGTCTGATAATTGGTTGGCAATTATAATTTCTGTAAGGACTGATTGATCCTTGCTGGCACGCTCGCATTTACAAAAATACCCTTCGAAAGCCAAAAAGCCAACATATATTTTTGGCACGCCCGGTGGGACTAATTTAAAATGGCTAGACGAAGACGACAAGGAGAAAATGAACGCTTGGAAGAAGGCGTAGAAGGAGAGGTAGAAATACCTAATCCAGAGGATAATGTGGTAACACATCCTATGGAAACTCCCATGTTATCAGAACCTATGGTCGAACAGACCAGTATTTCTGGACAAGAACCATATGTTCATAATATTGGACGAAACCAAGGAATTGGACCATCCACTGTTCCATCTACTCAGCCAACAAATCTATGGGATGGCCTAGTAGATGCCATGGGACAACAATTAATGAACACAATGGAAATGTGGGCAACATCCTTTTTAGATCGAATGAATAACCACCAACCAACGAACACAAGACACACAGAGGAAGTTTTAAATGTCCCACAGTAAAGATTGGCTAGAGATAAACAGCCTATGCAAGTTAATGGACATTCTAATGGTCAAACTAGTAATCAGAATTATGAAAGACCATCACCTCAGTCTTGGTATGAATCCATTTCGAGGCCTATAGCAGGCCAAAATGTCTCAGTACTCAACAATGAAGCCACACAAATTGGTGGATTTGGTCAAGTACAAGAAACTGGCATAAGAATGGTTACAAATCCCATGTTCGAAGCCATACCTGGCACTAGGGGGTATAATAATCCCTTGTTCGAATTTATACCTGGGGGGTTGGAAGGTTTTCCCACAAACGAAAGGGACACAACACCTGTTCCAGCACCTTTCGCAGGACAGGCTCAAAGGGGTTACCCACACCTCCAACAGCAACCTGTACCACAGGGACAACCAGTCCCAAATGTACCACCTTACGGACCAAGAGGACCACAAGCACAAGTTTGTCCACCAAACCCCGTGTTTGTTCCTCCAGTAGTGGTTCAGCAGGCACAAAATATGGTCCCTAGGGACCAAATTGTTGACATTGTTAGGGAGATGTGTGGACCGATGGCTCGGGGGGTCCAGACTCCTGTATACAGAAAGCCATACCCAGAGTGGGTAGATAGGGTACATGAATACCCAAGGGGATTCAGGATACCAGATTTTACCCTTTTCTACGGGAGTGGAAATCAATCAATAGTAGAGCATATTGCTAGATTTGCTGCTCAATGTGGTGAATTTACTAATCGTGACTATATGAAACTGAGATTATTCCCAAATTCTCTAATTGGGGGAGCATTTGTATGGTACATCAACCTTACACCTAGCTCCATTCAAACTTGGCAACAAATGAAAGAGGCGTTTCATGCCCAATTCTTCTAATCGGAGCCAAAGGTTTCCACGGCAGACTTGGCAAGATTGAGTCAAAGGCCTGAAGAAAAGGCCACTCAGTTTATTGCCAGATTTAAAAGGGCTCGAAATAAATGTAGAGTCATACTGCCAGAGCTAAAATTTGTAAGATTGGCGCAAAATGACTAAGAATTCAGGCTTCGAAAGAAGTTTGACTCAACTGAATTCAGAGATTTGGTCGAACTAACCTATAAGGTGTCTCGATATGAAGCATTATTAGAGGAGGAACAAGATCGAAATAATGCATCGTATAAGACATATTATAGAGATCCTAATTATGAGATCGATGCAGCAGAGATTGTGGGCAAAGAACCTGTAATCTGTGAAGCATTAATTCATAAGGATACAACAATTGATCAGCAGTTTAAGAAGAAAGACTTTCACAGGAAGTACTCTTTCGATTTAACTAAAGCAGATGACATTTTTGATCATTTGCTTGCGGCCAATTTCCTTAAGTTGCCAAAACGAGTGAAAATGCCATCTCCAGATGAACTTAAAGGAAAAGTATATTGTAAGTGGCATAACTCTTGGTCTCACTCGACTAAAAATTGCATTGTTTTTCGAGACAGGATCCAAGAACAAATTCGGAAAGGAAGTTTGAAATTCCTAGCCAAAACAGAAAAGGCCATGGGGATTGACAGTAATCCATTTCCAGAAGTTAGAGAAAGCGCAGCTAATGTTGTTGTACCAAACTTCTAGAATTTATCTCTGCAGGAATTGGAAGAGGTCAATGTGCAGATGCATATTGCCAACCAGACAACTACCAAGAAGGATATTGGAAATCTACTAGCTATTGGACAAGGTTTCTTACGCCAGAGAGGAGACTCTGATGAAGAAGCACTGGATGATGAATCCTTAGAAACAGCTGTAATGCAAAGGATGTGCCCCAGATGCAGACTGAGTTATAAATGGTTGAAAGGCCTTCCAGTTGATGGGAAGCAATATTATAGGGATGTACAGAGACGTCCTAAATCAACCAATACTTACAACAAGAGGCCGTATCCGGCTAGTGACAGGCAGCGGCCGTTAGTGGTTGAGTCTGCAGTAGACAGAATGCATGCTAAAGGCAAGAGACCCTTGTATGAGTCCAGGCCACCTAACTATTATAAAATAGAGAGCAGTCATTCTGAAAGAAGACTGGAGAGGAGTTCAGGTTATGGGATCAAAGCCAGAGATTGGCCCCCTAGACCATCCTCACGCAGGACAGAAAGTGGTCACTTCCATCGAAGGCCTGAATCAGGTTCGAGACATGAGGTCAGGGCCAAGAAATTGCCTTCACAGCCAGCCTCGAAGATGGCTTCGAAGGTAGAAGGAAGCAGTTCAACATTTGGGTCAGTAAGTTCGTGGGTACCTGGAGTTCCAGATTGGTTTGTAATGCAGAACAAGCCTAGGGAAATGCCTGCCCAAAGGGATGTTGGAAACCAAGGCATGATGGTCAAACCTCCTTTAGTGGCTCCGAACAATTGGGTATTGCTTAAACACCCAAAGACAAAGGAACCAGATATGGTCCCAGTCATTTCAAGATCACAAAGGAGAAAGATTCAGCGCAGGTACACCCAGTACCAGTAAGATCTGAAAGAAAGTGGAGAGAGTTCTTCACTGGTCAAGACAGAAGGAAAGAAGAATCCAAAGTCAGACCATGCTCCAAAGCCAATTCCACAGAATAAAGTGGTTTGCAGCAGAGAACAGTTGGCCAAGGTTCATTTTGAACTAAAAGCTAGAGAGAAGGCTAGCTTAGCAGGGTTGGAGAAAGCTCTGATGGAGAGTGGTAGCGAGACAGAAGAAGAGATTGGCATAAGCCAAAAGAAAGAAATGGTGGAAGAAGAAATGTTCGAAGCCTTCATGGCTGAGCAAACATTTTTTGTTGAAAAACTAGTTGAGGAAAACCATTCGAAGGAACCCGTTAGCAATGAAGTGCCAGAATGCAGCATGCAGGATGCTTCTGAGGTAACTAACCAAGGTAGCCAAGAGGGGAAACAGGCACAGCTAGCCATCCAGTTTGGCTCATTTCCTCCAGTATCAGTCAATATGGTACATATACTACCTCATAAGTTCGAAGCTGGAGATGAGAACCAAGATGGTCAAGAAGTTGATCCAATTCCAATCTCTAGTGAAGATTTACAAGTGAGTATGGTACAGGATGATTCCGGAATGGCCATCCCAATGGAAACTAAATATGAGAGCGAAGAAGAGGTGAGCATTAACCTCTCATATCCTTTTGAATATCCCTCGAATTCTATGACACAACATGTCAAGCCTTTGTACATCAAGGCTTTCTTCAATGGGATACAATTGAACCGAGTCCTGATAGATAATGGGGCAGCAGTGAACTTACTACCGAAATCTTCTCTGAAGAAACTAGGGAAAAAGAATCCCAGGTTGATCCCAACTAGCACAACCATTGCTGGCTTTGCTGGAGACAAACAGATGGCTCAGGGAATTCTACCCATCAACCTGAGTGTGGGAACCAGGGACTGCATGACAGCATTCTTCGTAATCGACAGTAATGCTAAATGCAATGCTTTACTTGGGAGAGATTGGATCCACACTAACAAATGTGTGCCTTCCTCTTTGCATCAGAAAATTATGATGGCCTTAGGCAACGGAGAGACAGAGGAAATTGATGCAGATCCTCAACCCTTCATAGCCTATGCAGACTTTGCAGAGGCCAAACTGTATATTGAGGGGGTGACCCCACTTAGTATACTGAGGAAAGCTGATGGCTCAGCCGAAGTGACGGCTGATGAGGAAGTGACACACCTGAAGCACTTTGTCCAAGAGAGTGTTGATGAAGAGATTGTCGTTAAGGATGACAATGATGCCTGGTTGTAGGCAAAGAGATGAAGAACAAGAAGCCAAGTCTTTGGCTCTAATTAAGTTTTCAACACTGGATGTAAAATCAATAGTCCAGAAAGTACAGGAGCAAGAGAGAAAAACCATGATAATTGGCTGCAAACAGGAGCAGCAACGGGTCAGAATTTTGACCCTTGGTAAATACTGTGCATTGGACATCGAAACAAAAGTCCAGGAAATACAGGAAGATGATGCCTTATGGACAGATTTTGTCTATGAGGAGGAGGGCAAAGATGTTGAACTAAAGAACCTGGGAGCAGAACAGAGCGAGAAGGTTGCTTCGAAGGTAGAAGAAACCAAGGGTGAAGCTTCAATAAGTTCTCAGACACAAGACCCCTTAGAAGAAGTAAATTTAGGGGAAGGTTCTATACAACAGCCCACCTATATAAGTGCTTGTTTGAATATTCTGGACAGGGACCAGTTGTTGGTTGTTCTAAAGAAATACAAAGATTGCTTTGCATGGTCTTATAATGAACTACTAGGATTTGATAGGTCATTAGTGGAACATAGGCTCCCTATGAAGCCTAACTTCAAGCCATACAAGCAGAAACCAAGAAGAATGAGTCCAGAAGTAATTCAGAAAGTCAATGAAGAGATTCTTAGACTACTCAAGGCAGGCTTTATTAGGACAGCCAGGTATGTTGAATGGCTATCTAATATTGTGCCTGTAGTTAAGAAGAATGGTAAAATGAGGGTATGTATTGATTTCAGAAACTTGAATCTAGCAACTCCAAAAGATGAGTACCCTATGCCTATAGTAGATCTGTTGGTAGACAGTTCAGCAGGGCATCAAGTTTTATCAATGATGGATGGACACTCTGGTTATAACCAAATCTGCATTGCAGAGGAGGATATCCACAAGCCAGCATTCAGATGTCCTGGGAATATTGGCACCTTCGAATGGGTTAAAATGCCATTTGGTCTGAAGAATGTTGGGGCTACATATCAGAGGGCTATAAACACTATCTTTCATGACCTCATTGGAGGGTATTTAGAGTGTTATATTGATAACATTGTAGTGAAATCCCAGTCCATGGAGGAACATCTGTTTCATTTAGAAGCAGCTTTTGAAAGAATGAGGAAGTTCAGGTTGAAACTCAATCCTCTTAAGTGTGCGTTTGGTGTATCACCTGGAAACTTCTTGGGTTATGTAGTGCACAAGAAAGGAATACAGATTGATCAGAATAAAGCTAAAGCCAACATTGAAGCCAGGCCTCCATCAAGTAAGAAAGAATTACAAAGGTTCCTTGGACAGGTTAACTTTCTTCGAAGGTTCATTTCTAACACTGCAGGAAAAACTAAAGTATTTTCTTCCTTGTTAAGGCTGAAAGATAAAGAGGAATTTGTGTGGACAGCAAAGCATCAAATTGCTTTCGAAGGTATCAAAGCCTACTTGGCCAACCCTCCAGTGCTGATGCCACCAAAGGGTAGGAAGCCCTTGAAGTTGTACATAGCTGCAGCAGAAGATTCATTGGGAGCTTTCTTGGCCCAAGACAATGAAGAAGGCAAGGAGCAAGCTGTTTATTACCTTAGTAGGTTTTTAAATTCTTGTGAATGTAAATATTCAGCTGTAGAAAAGCTGTGTCTTGCTTTGTATTTTGCTGCAATGAAATTAAGATATTATATTTTGCCTACAACTGTCTTGGTAATTGCAACCACAGATTTGGTTAAGTACATGTTATCTAGACCTATGTTGAGGGGAAGAATTGGCAAGTTAATACTAGCCTTATCAGAATTTCATCTAGAATATGTCCCTCAAAAGGCAGTAAAAGGGCAAGTTCTGGCCAATTTTTTGGCAGACCATCCATCTCAAACAGAGAGCCAAGAGATAATGGAACTGGGCATGGCTAGTGTTGAGCCATGGCAGATGTGGTTTGATGGATCGAAAGCTAATGGTTTAATTGGAATTGGTATTGTGATTAAATGTCCACAAGGGGTAGAAACCACACATGGTTTCAAAGTGGATGAAGCTACCTGTTCCAATAACCAGGCTGAATATGAAGCCTTAATAGTGGGACTAGAAATTCTTATTGGATTGCAAGTACATGCAGTTGACATATTTGGAGACTCTCAATTGGTGGTTAACCAAGTGAAAGGGATTTTCAAGTGTCAAAGCATAAGTATTTTGCCATACTATGTTGTTGCATTACATCTGCTTTCTCAGTTTCAAATAGCAAATGTAACTCATGTTTCAAGATTCTTGAACAATAGAGGTAATGATGTGGCTCAGAAAGCTTCGAACTTCAAGAGAATGGATAATGCCCAAAGGGACATAAGCCAAACAACATATCAGAAATTAATACCACCTCTGAATAAAAGGAATGTGGTCTTGGAAGTCAATCATAATGACTTACAAGAACAAGATTGGAGGCATCCAATAATGCAGTACTTGGCTGGTCCATCTTCGAAGGCCAGCAGGAGAATTAAATTGCAGTCTATGCAATACATGATATATGGTAATGCTCTCTAGAAAAGGGGAGGGGAGATGGTTTGTTGCTGGAATGTTTAGGTCCAAAAGAAGCATTAACAGCTATGGCTGAGGTTCATGAAGGTATCTGTGGTGCTCATCAGCCTGGTGTGAAGATAAGATGGCTGCTTCGAAGGCATTCCTACTATTGGCTAACTATGCTTAAAGACTGCATAGAATATTGTGGACGCGCCCCGCGTGAGGGCCTCACCCCACAGTTCGGACTCGATTTGTGTCACGGTTCTCAATCTTGAACCAAAGAGTCCAAATCTGGCAAATCGTTTTGAGAAAATAGATTTTTAGAAAAAAAGTGCCAAACATGGACTGCTTTGCCAGATACAGAGTCGCCACCTAAATATTTTTTATGGGGAAATTTAGGAAACCTTGACTCGGTGCCAAAGGCCACGTGTCCGTCATCACCAAAGTTGCCTCGGCTCGGGAGCTTGGGTACGATTGGGGAAGGTCAGCTATGAGCACCCCCTCTCGCCCGATCCGAAGATCAGCCTCTACTAACCGTGATATCTTGTTCTGAAAACATTACATGTCCTTATTCCGGTTATTAGCCTAGAATTACTATGTCATGCGCACAGCAAACAAGTATAGACCAAATCGCCCAAATTGGAACAAAACATTTCATGTTTGTTTTGAAAGTGATTTGCTACTTGCGAGTAGGCTAAAATGTAGGTTTTGCCACCCTTAAGTGGGCTTTAGAAAAGATGGTTTTGCCACTATCTGGTGGGCTTAAAACTTACATGTTTTAATGCATTATCCCAATTTAGGTAATTCAACCTCCATCCACAGGCATTCAAGCAGTTATATCACATAAGCAGCTAGCCTCATGGTAATCATGCTATTATGGCAACACTCACACGCATGCGGTATGCTAAAGCATAAATGCTTACCGAGTACTCCAAGCCAAAACAGAAGCTAGTTAGTAATCATATGCATGATCCTAATTCATGTTAAGATGGCTAATGCAACACATGTAAGATGCAACTACAATAGGCTCGGCTATCCTAAAGATGGCATGTGAAATGCTGCAACTAACAGGTATTCAACTTGGAATTGAAATACAAGTGCAGTTAGCATGATGTACCGAGCCCGGTGCATGCAATACTGATGAATGAATGCAAACATGAGAAGCATAAGTATGCTAATTGAAATATGCCCTAAATCTAACCATTGTAAGTGGTTAAATAAAAGGGAAGAAAGATGTGAGGTTGAAAGACACACACACACACTCACGCACACTTATTACAAATTTGCCCTCGCTCGAAGGGACTGAAAGAATAATACAGATTAACTAACTCGCAAGCTAACCAATATTATAAACCACCTAATTAACTAACACATTAATTAATCTAATTAAGCAGTAAACAGTCTCGAGATGAAGACCCAATGCAGTGCGCGCTCGGTTTTGCACGGAAATCCGCCACCATGCTCAAGTTGCCTCTGTTTTCCCCGCTTTGCTTCTCTGATGACTGCCAAAGTCTCAGGGTTGCTTCTCTGAGTGCTGTGGAACACCGCCGGCTGAGGGGATTGGCCACCGGCCATGGATAATGGTCACCGGCCACAAAGTTGCTCCATCGGCCAAAAATGATGGCCGGTCGGCACTGAAGATGGCCGGCCGGCCAAATCTTCCTGCAAAAACTGGTTTGACAGCAGCAGAGGGCAGAACTTGGCATGGCAATGCATTTCAAGCAATGTATGCACCAATCACACCCCTTATCATATTTATGACTCAAAGGGACATGATCCTCGATTCTCGGACCACCAATCGCGCATTTCCATGCATGATGGCCCAAAGAATCAAGTGTGCATTTTGATATGGAATGCAATGTACATAATCGAACAAATTGAACTCAACCTCTATCACAAGCAATTCAAGAGGCCAAGTATACATGCTAATGCAATGCAACTCTAAGCATGTTGGCTAGTATGCAACATAGACAATGCAAGCAAGCAATGCATGTTAGGCATACAACCTAGGTAAAGAAAGCATGTAAGGCATGAAGCAACGCAACTTACAAGTGCAAGGCACAATGTGGGTGTTTAAGCATGCAAAAAAGCATGTGACTTCATTCAATCATGCGATTTCAATCGCGCAACAACTCACTAATATGCTACAACATACAAGGAGAGCATGCAACAAACAAAGGGATGGACTTAAACTAAATTAGGCGATTCTCAAACAAGCCTAAAATAGTGGCCAATGCTATGGAAGTGAGGTCCAACACACACACACACATGCACATGTTAATAGGCCAACACTTAAGCACATAAAAAGCAACTTTTAAGCACACTTAAAAGAGACTAAACATGGACAATTAGCATGCACATTAAGCTCTGAAATCATGTTAAATATGATGCCAAATCAATTAAACAGGATAAGCCAAGACATGCAACCAAGATCCAAAACCCAAGGTAAGCTAAGGGAGGCATCAAACTACCCTTAACAAAACAAAACATGGCATGAATTAAATGATCAAAAACAGAGTTTGAACATATTAAAACAAAGCCAACAACACATCTAGATGGCATCTAAATGGCTCAAATCCAAAAGCATGCATAGTTGCCAAAACATGGAGCGTACAACACAAGCTTTCAAGGCATCAAAGAGGCATCAAAGGCAAGCATACAAGCATGTCATGGGGACTGAAATGATGCCATAAGTGGTGCCAAACCACTAAAATAAATCAAACAATGCATACTCAACACTTCACATACTTAAAGCCTACAAGCTAACAATGCAGAAGAGCTATGCAATACATGTTATGGTTGACCAAAACAACCAAAAACAGACCTTAAACATGGCAAAACAAGTACAAAAGCTTCACAAAGCTAGGCCAAAAGCATGCTTGAACAAGGGTTAAAACCTAGATGCATGTTAAGGCTACAATATGGCATTACAAGACATGTATGCTAAACAAGCAAGGTATGTCCAAACCAACTAAAAATAGAGGCATATTATGACATAATAAACATGAAAATCAGCTAAGGCATGGCCAACACACACTTAGACTAGATGCTCCCTTAAGAGGCAAAAAGGGGCCCTTTTCAAGGACAACAAGGAGAGGGGGTGGCCCTCTCTTTCCTAGGACCTCAAGCCACCATCCTCATCACTGAAATCCCTCAAGATTTCAGTGATGAGGAGGCCCAAACACGATGGTCCCGGAGCTCAACCAAAATGGCACAAAATGGAGCCTTTCAAGGCTTAAGAGGGGTCAAACAACCCCAAAGCTTAAAGCAACCTTAACCAACTATTTAGAGCACTAAAAATCAGAACTTTTATATGTTATACACAAAGCTCAAAAACAGATGCAAGGTAGGCAAAAATGCAATGCAAAAATGGGGGATAAAGGGACAAGTTTCTTACCCTTGTAGACCCTCTTCACCAATGGTGGACCAGCTGGTTCTTCAAGCTCAAACTGGCTCCAAAACTCCAAAAACAACCCTCAAGGGCCTCAGCTCCAAGAAAAGGTGTGATAGTGGGTGTTTGTGTGCAAAACTAAGGCAAAAACACTCACAAAACAAAGAGAGAGAGAGATATATAGAGATGGAGGACATATGAACCCTAACCCTAAAACTCAAAACTCTCTGAAAATTCTGTCTAAATTGTCCAACCTCTAAAAGAGGGAGAGAAGACCCTCTCTTATAGACAACTTTGTCTTGTAAAGCTTCCAAAGGAAGCTAACAAGAGGGCAATCCCTCCATACACGTGTATGGAGGGAGTGAAAGTGCATGCCAGCTGCAGAAAAATATCTGCAAAAGCAGATGCACAGTAGCTGGCCGGCCAAACATGCAATTGACCAAAAAAAGATAGCCGGCCGGCCATTTATAGTGCCGGCCGGCCAAACATTTGGCCGGTGGCAACAAAACATAGCCGGTGGCCTCAAGCCAGGACCGGTGATGGGTGGGGATGGTCTGCAAGCCCTACCCTGCCCCTCAAAGGTAAAACACAAGTGTTTGGTGCAAAACCAGACACAAAACAGTCGAGTCGAGAGGTCCTGAGGCGAGGCGCGCTGCCATGGCCTTCGGGAACTCAAGATGAACACAAACATAGATGATCACCGAGTGTTCAAGCGGTGACGTCCAAGTCTTGAGGACGGTCAAAAATGGGGTGTCTACAAATATGCAAAGGGTTGCCAGGCATGCCAAAAGCATGGCACAATAAGGCATGTGCCCATAACTAACCTACATGTAGTAGTGAAGCCTTGGCCATTCAGAGGATGGGCCATGGATATGATGGGAAAAATACACCCACCTTCTTCGAAGCATCATTGTTTCATTCTAGTGGCCACTGATTACTTCACTAAATGGGTCGAAGCCAAGCCATACAAAGCCGTAGACCAGACAGAAGTCATTAGGTTCATTAAAGATTTGATCCATAGATTTGGCATCCCACAAACCATAACTGTGGATAATGGGACTGTGTTCGATGGGAAAATGGTGAAGTCTTTTGTGGCAGAGTTTGGAATTAGCCTTTTTAATTCCACACCCTATTATGCACAAGCCAAGGTCAAGCTGAATCATCCAATAAGTCCTTGAAAAAGGGAATACAAAAGGTTGTGGAAGATAATCCTAGGGATTGGCATAACCTGTTGTTGGATGTTTTGTGGGCTTACAGAACTTCCCCAAGGTCAAGCACAGGAGTCACTCCTTATGCCTTAGTATACGGGCATGATGCAGTGTTACCTATGGAGATTAATGTTAAATCTTTGAGGGTAAGATGCCAAGATCAGTTAGATCCTAAGCAGTACCATCAAAGTATGTGCTTGGAATTAGAAGGCATAGATGAAGCCAGAATTTTGGCATTAAATAGCATTCTTTTCCAAAAGAAGAAAGCAGCCAAGAATTATAATAAGAAGGTCAAACACATTGGCTTTGATGAAGGTGATTTGGTATGGAAGACAATACTCCCAATAGGAATTAAAAGCCATAAGTTTGGCAAATGGTCACCTAACTGGGAAGGACCATATCAAATTCATAGAGTTCTGCCTTTTGGAGCATACCATTTGAGAAATTTGAATGGGTATATACATCCCAAAAAGATTAATGGCAGATATTTGAAACCTTATTTTCCAACCATTTGGGAAACACAGGGAATAAAATAAACATTAAGTACAACAATATAAGATTACTCAGATGACAGATAAAAATTTGTGCTTTCATAAAGAATTGAGTACATTTTGCCACAAATTGGCCCAAAAATCATTACAATGTCTTAATTGTTTTTGTACCATAGATTTCCTATTGCTAAGTGATGAAACTAGTTGAATAGTTGCAGCCATCTCTTCTTTTCAATCAGCCAGTCCTTGGTTGGTGATTTGCAATTTGGTATCAGTTTGGACTAGGGCTTGATTCACTGCAGCCAGCTCCTCTTCAAGTTGAGCTTTCCTCTCCAGTAGCTAGACTCGAAAGTGGGAGACAGAGGAGTGTTGTTCTTTCAGATTTGAAACTTCGATGTGCACTTGGGAAACAAAGCTCTGATCTCTAGCCAGTTTCTCATCTGCAGCCTTGGCAGCATGACAAATGCTGAGGTAGAAGTCGACAGTAGCTGCTGCCTGAGATAGATGACTTGAAATATTCATGCCAGACTGCTCAGCAATTTTGCAGCATTGGAGGAACCCATTTCTGATTATAGGCCTTTGCAGAGCCTCGAAGGGAATCTTCGAAAAAGAAATCAACAGTTCCAGGCATGTGTCTAGGTCTATCAAAGGTACAGAAGGCTTGCTGCTGAAAGAAGAAGAGCTCTCAAAAATTTCCAACAAGGAGTCAGCCAAAACTAATGGCTCAGCTTCAACATTCAATGTTGGAGAGGTAGAGGGTACGTCGAAGAGACTAGCTAGTCTGGCTTCGAAGGTGTCTACCTCATCCGTAGACATGAGAAGTGCAGAGAGAGTTGTGGTGGAAGGCATAAAGGACTGCATAGGGATAGGAGAAGTGGATGGAGCATCTTTAGCAGTCTCCATGGTCGTAGCCACCAATGAATCAAGTGAAGAAGGGCTAGGTAAAGGTGATGAACCACGGGTTGGAAAGCTACCATCACCCTCAATAGGGGAATCAACTGCCGTCATAGATGGAGTAGCAGTTGGAATTTCCTTGGAAGAAAGAGGAGGAGCAAGGCTCGAAAGAGAAGTGTCAAGGGTCAAGTGAGGAAGATATGGAGTCAAACCAAAAGAAAGAGTTAAAGGGATGCTAGGACTTAAAGGGGGTACAGGAAATGTGGGCCTAGGAAGTGGAAGCATTATTTGAATGGCTTTCACATTTTGCATCTGATTAACTTCAATTGAAATTGAGGGAGTCCTCATTGAAAGTATAGCCTCAGTTGTTGCTGCAAAAAGGAAGAAGCGTAAGGTCAAGCTCTAGTGTCAAAATTTGATAAGGCAAAATAGTAGAAGCATGAAAGATATTACTTGTTTCAGAGATGTTGGCAATAGTGGGAGAGCTGCGAAGGGAATAATGTTCGGCAGTCTGTTGCCTTCTTGCTGTTTCCCTTTGTAATGCATCAGTAGCAGTAGCTTCATCTCTCAGAAATTGTTGCTGCCGTCTCTTTTCAGCTCTCTCAAAGACAATCATAGCTTTCGAATGTTCCTGCTCTACTGCCTTGGTAGCTGCTTCATGAATAGGGTCTTCAACCAAGTCAGTAGCAGGAACAGTCACTTTCTTTCTCTTCCTTCTTGGCAGAGATACTACCGGCTCCTTTTCAACCTCCCCTTCTTTAACTTGGGGTTCAGATTCTTCAGAAGTAAGTTCTTTCCCCATTATTGTGGTAGTTGCCTTGAGAGTAGGATGTTCGACTATATCAGAAGAGGAGACAGCCATCTTTTGTCTCTTTGTTCTTTGCAAAGGCACTTCTGGCTCTTGCTCAACTTCTCTTTCTTCTGCCAAAGATTCAGATTCCTCAGGAGGGAGGATTAGCTTCCTTTTCTGTTTCTGTTGTTGTTTCTTTTTTAGAGTAGCTAAAGTTTCAGCTCTCTTAGGGGATTCTTCTTGCGGGGACCCTCTACCAAAGAACATGAGTGTAAAGGAAACAAACAAAAGATTCAAAAGAAAAAAAAGAGAATCTGAAAATGCTTACCCTTCTTCGAAGCAGCTCTAGTAACTCCAGCTGGAGGGGTTGAAGTTGCAGGAGCAGTTGTGGCAGCTTCAGGAAAAGGGGGAATGTTCTCAACTGTTACTGACTTGGCCTTCGAAGGCACTCCCAACCCTATTAGCAAGTCATGAGGGTGTACAGATAGGCGCACTTCCATATTGGCTGTCCACCAGTTCTGGAATCTTTTCAAAACTAAGCCAGATGGAAGAAAGGGGACAAATTGGAACTCATTCAATTCCTTCAGCAGTTTGAGTATTGCCGACTCTAGCTTGGATTTGGATATTCTCAAGTCTCTAGCAGTAAGATGGACATTCGAGAGACTGCAAAGAGGAACAGGTATCCCTTGAGTGAATCCAAATTGTCTGGCGAACTGAGAAGGGCAATACACCTCAAATATGCATTTATAGGCTCGAGGGTTCAAAGTGCCAATGAATAATTCCCTTGGTAGCAGTATAGAGGCCCACATATCTTTATGAGGTGAGGTGGAGCACTCTTTATCAGCCAGAAAAGTCTACAGCCAGGTTGGTCCTTTATTGGCTTCGAAAGGACAAAAGAAGGAGGCAGATGGAGAAATAGGGAGTTGGTGAAAGAAAGTAGGGTAATAAGCAAAGGAAGCAGGATAGAGAGCAATCCTAGAATACTTTTCCCCATAAGTACTAGGATCCTGAACAAGGAATTTTAGACATTTGGGATGTAGGTCAGTGAAATAGGCAAAGAGCTAGAGTTGGAGCACCCAGAGGGGACCTCCTTGGTTAACGTCAAGGGGTTTTTCGCAAAATTGGGAGTAAGCACTGTAGACATGACCTAATAGATAAGGGGCAAGAGCTAGTTGTTTTTTCAAGATAAGTGCCTTTGCAAGTGGAGCGAACTCAGGCATAATCCTCTGAGATGAAGTGCAAAAAAGAAACTTGCACAACCAGTATAAAATAAAGGAAAACATCTCTCTGTCTCTCACAGGGCCTTCTCTTTTATTTTCAGCCTTTACGAAATCACTGTAAGAAGAGTTTAAGGTTGGAAGGGAAAATTTGACAGGGAGGTCTAGATAGTTGGGAGTAAAAGGAGAGCCATGGGGTGAAAGCCCTAAAAAATGGCAAATATCAAGAACGGTGGGGGCCATCATGCCGCATCGAAATTGGAAGAAATTGGAAGCCATATTCCACAAACATAAAGCAGCAGGAATTAAAAAGGGGTCCTCAGGAATGATGAACCTGGAGAGACGAAGAGCATCGAGGATGCAGAGCTCCTGTAGGTCATCTTCCCTCGCAGGCACAACCCTGTCATACCATTCCTCCCATTCGGTTCTCAATGTCGGCCAGCAGCGATGAGGCCGGGTCATTCTCCAATTGCTCCAGTCAAGCCCTCCTTCGTAGAGAAAAAAGTGATCCTCCAAACGGGGGTATAAAGCTGGAAGTTGGTCAGGGGCCTCTCGAAAGATGGGACCTAGGACGTACTCTTGTCGGTTGCTGTGGCGAGGAACGAAGAGACGTCCATCTATGGCGCTTGACCCACCAGTTGTTAGCTTGGCGATTTCTTCATCAATACATTTCTTCAAAGCCATGGTAGGGCTGATACGGTCGCCAGCGAGCACTTTCAACGAGGAAGGATCCATTGATAGCAAGTAGCGAGGAAGAAAGGGTTAACAGAAGATCGGTAGGGTTTGTGTGGTAAAAGAGCAAGTGATTTCAGAACACGAAACAAAAGGGCTTTTAAAAGCTTTTGTGTTTGAAAAATATATTGCGTAATTCGTTAAGTACTAGAAGTATGAATACGAATAGTTTCCTTCAATATTGATACTTTTGGAGGGAAAAACACAGCCCAGATACTGAGGTTAGCTTCGAAGTAAAATATTTGGCTTCGAAGCCAAATTTTGGCGCCAGAAACCAAAAAACAACGGCTTCGAAACAGAGAAGCCGGCTTCGAAGCACATTCATACTTAAAAAGTATAAGAATACTCAAGTGTTTGTTTTACTCCAAAAGGTTTAAAGACTCGTTTTAGGTTTCTTAACGAAGGTAATGTCCTTCGAGGCAAAACTTGAGACTCTTCAAGGACAGGATTTGGTGTTCGAAACATCAAAACCAGTGGTTAGTTTACAGAAAAGCTGTATGTGGAACTAAAGCAGCATGAACTGTTGTTCGAAGCAAAGGATGATCAATTTAAAACTAAATTGATCATACTAACCATGGTCAGATGTTGATTATGGTTGAAATAAGCTTTAAGTATAAGATTGCTAGATTCGAAACACTGATTCTGATTGAAAATCAGCCAAGAAACTGCCAACTTTATTCCATAAATTGGAAAAGTCATGTTGATTCTTAGTGTTTTCATTCTTAAACAATTGAGTCCATATTCGAAGAATAAGATTGTTCAGTTCGAAGCTCTAGATTGGCCTTAAAAGGCAAATGGAAACAAGGTCAAACAATGCCAAATGAAGAATTCTATTTATATTAAAGCCAAAGCAATTACATCGAATGACCCTATCTGGGTATAAACTCAAGCTCATAAAAATAAGGAATAGAATAAATAACAAGATCATGAAATTTAGTCCAGCAATGATCAATGAATTTTTGTTCTTTCTTTATTATATCTTCTATTTCCTCTAACATTGGCTGTATGAGTTGATGTGCTCTCACTTCGTAGTAGAGCTCTTCAGCCTTTATTTCGAAAGCTTCCTCTCTCAATCTTTGTTCTAATTCGTCTATGACCAAGTCATCCCAATACGCAGAATCTTTATTCTTGAAATCATCGAATTCTTTGATGAAGTTCTCTGCTTCGTACTGGGCATGAATTCAAAGAGACGAAAGTTGATCCAAAGATTGTGTAGTGACCATGGAATTTCGATGCCAGTAGCGGAGCACTGGAAGTTGGTCCCGGGAACATATGAAGTTCTGCTTGGGCAAAGGGATTAAGGACATGACCCCTAGTCAGAATATCACAAGCCCATCGAAGGTTCTTGAGAGGGACTTCGTCCTCAAGAACATTGAAAGGCAAATGAGAGAAAGTTGCAAGCAGAAATTGAGCTTGTTTCCGCTCAGCTGGAGTAGGGGAAGGTGGAGGTTTGTAAGGTGGGAAGACTTTTTCCATGGGAAGGGCAAGCCTCAGTCTCTCTGTCCAGCAAAGAGTTGGCGGAGGAGAAGGTGTGGATGCTTCTGTTTCAGAAGATGGAGTAGAAGGTGTGGATGCTTCTATTATGGGAGATGGCACGAGAGCAGAAGGAACAAAGGCATTAATATAATCAAGCCAATCAGAAAAACAAATCTTCGCCTTCTGGGCTAAGAATGATGGGTTGTACCCTTGTGCTTCTTCTAGGCGCCGGGTAGCATGCACTATCTTTGTAGGCATGGAGGATGTGTACCATGCTACAAGCAGATTCTCCTCCAAACTACGTCGATGATCAATGGGCACGTAGGGGTAGACCACTGAACTTCGAGCGTAAGAAGGAAACTCTAAAGGGTCAGTGAACTCAACAAAATGATTGTTGATTCGTTCCCTCAAATCCCAGGTCTCAGGTGTTGACCAGCTTGTCCAGTCAGAAACCCCAGAAGAGGAAGAAGTTGCAGCTTCATCCCATGCAGAGGTTTGTGAAGAAGAGTTTCCCAAGACCATATTTGCAACTTGCCGAATCAAAGGTTTGAGAGCAGTTTGTTCGAGGTACAAGGGGGAGTTAGAAGAAGAACTTCTTGTAACTATATCTGCAACTTGTTGAATCGAAGGATTAAGGGCAATGCGTTCGTAGTCCAAAGGTTGGTAATTTGCAAAGGCTCTCATGACCTGAATATAGAAAGGCGGGTAAAGGTGGCTAATGAATGCGTGGAGTTTCTTTCAAGGGGAAGCAGCATTACTCAATGGCTCTTCATATGCTTGATCAATAGAAAGGGAAGTTGATTTAGCCATAGTCTGTTCGAATGCTAAGGTATTGGGATGTTCGACAAATTGAAGGAGAGTTAATGCAAATGATCACCAAATAGATGACGGTTGTGTTTCCAGAATATAGACTCCCTGCACGTTCTAAAAGCGCGGGAAAAGACCGTGATCCACTAATATTACCAAGTATTGGGCATATTAGTGCGGGGGGTAATGTTGGCTACATATTTTGTAAAAGCCAGTTACAGTTCGACACGTGGCAGAGTAAGGGTAATATAGAAAGATTATTCAAGTCTTCGATCTTGATCGTACACGTGGCAATGAATATTGGTTCTCACGTGATCTAAGTAGCACTGGATCAATAAAGAGATACAAGGTGACGTGGCTTCAACGGTTACTCATATTTAAATTCAAATACATGAGGGAAGCCCAACTGCAAGTGATGGCGTAGTGGAACTACTTCTAAGGCAGCATGATCAGCGATCATAGAGGAGCAGTTCGACGGTTTGAAGTGCAGTTCGATGGTCATCCTTGAGGAGTATAAATAGCAAGGAGGTCCCCAGAAAAAAAACCCCAGACTCAGATCATACAAACCAGTCTTACTTTACATATTTTCTTTTCCAGTTTTTACATTTCTAGTCTTTACATTTCCTGCACTTTAAATATCTGTTCTTTACATTCCTTCACTTTAAATACCTACTCTGCACTTCATTGATAGGAGTAGTTTCAAGTAGATTCAAGTAGATTGTTGCTGTAAACCTCTATGAGGCTGAGTTTGGACCATTGTAAGTTTTCATTTTTATGAAATACTTCAATTGCTCTTCGTTTAACTGTTATTTCGTTTAATTTCTCCTAAGTCAAGCCACCAGTAAAAGTCCTCTTCATTGAGGCTGAAAGAACTAAAACACAATCGTCTGATAATTGGTTGGCAATTATAATTTCTGTAAGGACTGATTGATCCTTGCTGGCACGCTCGTATTTACAAAAATACCCTTCGAAAGCCAAAAAGCCAACAGTTACATAACGGTTGCGGCCGCTTTTTAAAACCTTGTTGTATACCCATTCAAAATCTTGATCCAAACACAACCTAAATTACTCGAAAAGAGCAAGGATCAATAGAATTTGATCATGAACTTACAGGTAATTCATAAGCTCAAAGGAATCTATCCAAGTAGCTAACAGACAAGTAAGCACAAAAAGGTCCAAAATTGAAATGGGCATGAACCTGTTAGATCAAGAAGACTATTAACATTTTATCAATAGCCAAGGAGAACATAGAAAGGATTTCACTACCACCAATAAAAATCGTCTTCCATAGCCCCACAAATTAGAACATTCAGAAGTACTTGACAAAGAGACTTGAAGTAATAGATATACTTGATATGTAGGCACTGCTAGACCTTTCTTACCTGAGCACCACGAAGTACAACCTCAGCAGATTTACGGCTAACAATTATCTCCTTTGGAGGCTTGTCTTGTGCTTGAGCATAATTAATATTGTATAGTCCTGAACCTTTGACAAACACAACTTAGTCTAGGCCACGTAAACATTTTGAAACAAGGCCAGTTTGTGCATTTTCAAAGACAGCCAAAGCTGCCTGGCTTCACAAGGAGCTTGTTGAAGCTTTAGTTTAGGTTATCTTTTGTTTCTTTTTGCCCCATAGTTTTCCAAAAGCATTTGCCTGAATTGTTTAATTAAAGATTACTAAACAGGGATAATTTTTTTATAGGGGTGAAGCGAGACTTTTGATAGAAGATTGGGAGGAAACTGTGGCAGATCTAAAGTCTGCAATTGAAAAATCACCTCAGGTTTATCTTAAAATTTTTCCTAAATATATTATAAGCTCTCTTAAACTTAATTGAGGATATGTCTGCCAATGGAACCAATTGGAGGAAATGGATCTATGTAGCCAATCTGGAGTAATTAGGACAAGGCTTGTTGAGTTGAGTTTAACATTTTGGGCCTATATAGAATTTTTTTTTTCTTCTTCTAAATCCATATATCTGAAATTTTATATAGGTAACAATATTTGATATGCTAATACTATAGGATACTCATATTCGTGAAGTGCTAATGAGAGCAGAGAGATCATTGAAGTTAAGCCAACGAAAGGACCGGAACAAGATTTGGGAGTTTCAAAGACTGCATCTATATTAGAAATCAAACGGGCTTACAAGAAGCTGGCTTTACAATGGCACCTGGACAAGAATGTTGAAAGTAGAGAAGAAGTAGAGGCCAAATTTTGAGAAATAGCTGCTGTATATGAGGTTTGGTTTAGTAAAATCTAAATTTTTCCCTCAATTCTTTTTGGCTTCTAAGCTGTGAATATGTTTTCTTTGTTTACTTAAATTATTAGGAGGGTAAAACCCACTCTACCCACCCCATTGCCATCCCTAATCCCTCTAAGTTATTCCCCCTCAAAACCTCAATCAAACCTTTAACAAACACGATTAAATTGATTATTGGTGCAACTGCTAGTGACACAAACATGGGTGACCTTCCCTTCCCACCACAATCAGTTTGACAGAGGTGGGAAATCATCTTCATCCTTTAGATGGTACAATGATTTTGTCGTAACCCTAATGTCCAAAACAGAAGGGCTCATCACAATCCTAAACCCAAGACGCGAGAGAGAAGACTGAAATATTAGAGATAGGAGAGGAGAGGAGGATTACCTAGATGTTGGAGCTCTGCCCATGCTGATGCTGTTGTCGTTGCCAAAGACAGAGTGAGGGTTGGGCCTGAGAGAGACAGTGAAATATTAGGGCGGCAAGAGAGAAAACTGAAATATTAGGGAGCGTGAAAGAGAGGGAGAGAGAGAGAGAGGCGCAAAAGTGGAAAATGAGGGGAATTAAAGTTGCGTTTGGTCGAGTTTTTGCGACGATTTGAAAGGTCAAATTAACAAAATCATAAAAAATAAAATCTTTTGCGACAGTTTTTTGTTACTCTAATAATAGTATTTATACAGTTTTTTTTTTTTTTTTTTTTTATGCAACAGTCACTTACCGCCACAAAACAGTGATTTCGCGACGGATTTTTTTGCCGTCACAAAAGCCTGTTTTTTGCAACGATTTTTAAACTGTTGCAAAAGGTTCCTTGTCAAAACTCCCATTTTCTAGTAGTATATGTTAGCCGTGTTCAGAAATTCACAAACATCATAAGACCTAATATAGCTACTCGAGAGACATTTGATATAGTTGACATTGGTTGATGTATTAGAGAGTAGTTGTAGGACATATGAGAGGTTTAAGACATTAGTTTTTACAATTTTTACTAGCACGGAGGAATGAAGGATATCACTTTGCCATTCGATTTTGTAATGACCATTTTTTTTTTTTTTTATAAATATCATCTGAGTTATAGTTGTCTTATTTATGGAATGGATATCATATTCTAAACACAAAACATAAAGAAAATAATATTAACCAAGTGTAACTATTATTAACTAGTAATAATATTAACCAACAAGTCTCTAAAAAGAAATAATAATATTAACTAGTAGTTCAATCCATCCACATCATCACAAAATGCATGTCTCCTTGTACATAATCCAAAGAGTAATAATAATATTAAAGAGTACCATTGATAAATACATACTACTAAATCCACCAAAGTATCCCAAAAGTACATAATCCAAACATAATAATAATATTTGTCTCCAAAACGATCCACCAACACCATCACAAAATACCAAATGTGACATTATGAACTACTATTAACTACGTGACCGACGAGTGTAATATGCTCCAAAACAATGTGCAATAGAAGAGCTGGGTGCAGATCGACCCTGAGCGGATGTGTTGGGCGTAGCTTCACCAATGTGCTGATCTTGAAAAAGTTGTTCAATTGCATCAATTGCATAGTAAAGCCTATCAGGATGTTGAACACTATCCTCATAGCCAACCTCAACAAAAGGATGAGTAATCTGATATATTTGTGGCATATATTGCATTACGAGAACAAATACAAAATTATATACAAACCTATAACAGTTTACATTAATAATTTGTAATGTAAATGAAAAAGATGATACCTGTGCGTCTTGGCTAGGATACTGATATGATGCATATTCGGATCCACCTGAGAACGACACGCTGGGTTTTGAACATACATATGGATAATAGATTGGTATCAATCCATGTAATCAGGAACACAATCCCAAGGTTGCCGTACTAGTTTACTCCTCCTCCGATTAGATAACACATGGTTGTCCCATGCCTCCCAAATGATATACAAGTATGCATACATAACATTGTGGTGTAGAGCTGTGGCTTCTCGAGAAGCACGCATAAGGCCAAGTGGTGGATTAGGGATTGTTTGTACTTTGCCAAATTGTCTCAAAACTCTATCAGGGTGATATGGTTCAACTACTGCCAATCACTTTAGGCAACTATGATAGAACGTAACTGGGTGACACGGATGGACATCTCTGCAACTTTGATACGAGTCCCAAATAACCTACAAACAATAACAATGGTAAGATATAACAACTATACGTTTTGTATAAAGCAGAGTTTTAAATTTTGAAGTACTTTTTAGCTTACATCATGTACACCCAACCTATCAACCTCCTCTCGAAAAGCCTGCAACTATATCTCTTCACCAGACTCTCTCTGAGAAGTCCAATGGTAAACATGTGGCATGTCTTGAGTGTAATTCATATCCAGGTGTAGTTAGAATCCATGAACGTGTTCATAAATCCATCCATTAAGAAGTGTCATGTAACCGGCTATTTGTTTCATGCCGGACTTGCTAGCGTACCCCAACTGTCTATATAAGTATGCCAATGCAGTAGCACCCCAAGCATATGAAGATACAGTCGTCAAATCAAACAACAAACTCAAATAAACAACGGGGACCCTAGTACCAGTCTTGTCACTGAAAAGTGTACAACCCAACAAAAATAGCAAGTATACTCTACCTGCACGTGCAATTCTTTCCATTGAATCATTGTCTGAAACATTATAAAAGTATGCCTTCAACCACTCAAGCCTTACTGAATTGCCTCTAGCACTAGACATCTCATGTCTGACCTCTTGCTCATCAATTTCCAAGGTATTAACTACTAATGCAACAGCCCGCCTTTCTGACAACTTACGCATCCTAATAGATTTGCCTACAATGGGAAACCCTAGGATAGTGGCGACATCATCCAATGTGATAGTCATCTCTCTAACAGTAAAATGGAGGGTGTTTGTCTCTGGTTGCCATCTCTCAACAAAACTAGACACTACAATTTTGTTGACAAAGTGGTACATGCAACGAGCTAAGTGTGCAAGTCTTGACATCTCCACAATGTTTACAAATGTACCGTTATTGCCTTGTTTCCACCACGGCCACAAACGAATCTTAAATGAGTGATTATGATATTTCAAGGGCCCCCTTTCATCAACACCATTCCAAATAGCTACGACAACATGACTTTTAAAACTTTCAAGGATTAATGGATCAGTTCACCATCTTGGAAATGGCTAAGTAAGGATATCTTCATCAACAGTGTCAGCATCATCACTAGTAGGGTCATTATCCATAGCAATATCGTCCATAACTGGTGCATCATGTATATGATCATCATCCATGGCAATGTGTGCATCATCGTCATGCACTCGAGCACGTCCACGTCTACATCCACGTCCACGCCCACGTTCACATTCAGCATTCTCTAATTCATGGAGTCTTCTGTTCAAAGTTGTTACCGACCGACATTAACTGGGACTGACATCTATCTTCATAAGGCAAATTATTCCCATCAACCCAATATAGCATTTATAGTGAAAACACAAACAAATATACAATCAAATAGTCAAACTGAAGTCATCAACCAATATAGAAATAACAACTACTTGTGTTACCAATATAATGTGAAAATACCAGTACTGCACAGATTTTCTTTTCTATTGTTATGTATTGAAGTTCACCAAAAAAAAAAAAAAAAACATAAACGTACCCATAAAATAATATTGTTGGAAAAGAACCTAAGGTAAAACCAATATTGGTGGCCTATGTTGTCTAAATATATATACATACATATATATATATATATAATAAAAGGAAAAAAAAAATCCATTCGGAACTTCAGTGTCGAAACAACACACAATTTTCGGAACTAAACTATCGAAAACATGGCATCATTTTGGAACTACAGAAATGAAGAAATTCGTCAACTTCGAAAACTAATAATCAAGATTTTATTTTTTGTCGAAATAATAAAGTTAATTTGGAAATTATGTTCCAAATTCACTCTATTGTTTCGGAAACCAAGTGTCGAAAGCCTGCAAACCGTCACTCACAAGACCGAAATTGAAGGTTTTATGCCAATGGAGTGCACATAGATCAGAAAATGATAAATGCAATAACAAAATGATAAATGTAATAAAAAAATTGAAAGGTTTCTTACCTTCAACACTATTTTGGAGGATTTACAATGGTCTTCAATGGAGATTTAATGGAGGTCTTCTATGCAAGTCTTCAATGGAGGAAATTTCACTTCAGACCAAAGTCTTCAAGAGCGTGGGGGGGTCAATGTGGAAGTAGGGTCAATCGAAAGTGTGTGGAAAGATGGTTAGTAGTGTGTGTACAATGGTTATGAGTAAATGATGTAATTATAACTTTAAGTATGTGGATTAAGAAAATTAATTGATAATCAAATTAATAGATGTGTATATTGAGAAAAGATAAGCTCTGAGCTAATTAGGTGTGTAAAAATATAATTTCTCGAGTTTTTGTGAAGAGCATTGTAGGACTTCCAAAATCTCATAATAAATTTGTAGATTTATTGAATGAAAAAATAAATTTAAAAAGTAGTATTGACTAATCCAATAAAATAATAGTTTTCAAAATATTAATAATTTCATAATTTATAGTTTTCAAAAGGAAAGATAACAAAAAAAAAAAAAAAAAAAAAATTTCCATATTTTTTTAACTTAATCCTTTCCCACTGATTTTTATTTTCTTTAAAAAAAAAATTAAAACTTGCTTATTACTATATTACTATATTATTCATAACATATATAATTATTCTCAAATCTTTAAAATTCATTATAAAAATTAGGAACCTTCAAAATATTTTGATTTAATTATACACATTTAATTTATTTTGTACACTTTTTTTTTTCTTTTTTGATTTATTTTGTACATGCATGTGTACTAATATTTATGCCTAAATTATAAATTTTTTAATACATGTAATGAGTCTGAAAAGAAATTAAGTATGTATGATTATAAACACCCTTCCTACTAGCCTCATTCATTGATTTTGTCTTTTTTTTTTTTTTAAAAAAAAAAAAATCTATATCTCATCAATTTAATTCTTTAGTTAATGGATTTTCACACTACTAAAAGGTAATTTTTTGTGCGTTTTTTTATAAGAATAAAGATGTATGCCCCAATTGGTATACTAATTTTTATACTAACAGATAATGTAGCATAATTTTATTGGCTTTGAATCTTTTTAGTTTGTACTTGATAGGTAAATCTAGCGTTTGTGAGAAAATCTAAAAGTTGTACTTGATAGGTAAATGCTGATTTCAGGAAAGATAAGAAAATAAGGGCTGAGGGTAGTTCATTGTTTGTTATTTTCATTTTGTTATTCAATTTTTTGATTTAAACAAATTTTGCTAGATTGAGCTTCACAAAAAAAATATATATATAGAGAAAAGATTTGTGACTCGAATTAGGCGGGCTCGAATGCCCCGAAAGAGAGAGAGAGAGAGAGAGAGAGAGAGAGAGAGAGAAGCCGATCGGAGAGGGAGAAAGAGAGAAACGAGCGGAGAGGGAGATCGAAGAGGGAGATCGTCGCTGATCGTCGCCCGCCGTCGCTCGTCGCAGCCGTCCGATCGTCGCCCAGCTCCAACTCGTCGCTCGTTGCAGCTCCGCCTCTGCGCGCCGCCCCCGCCTCAGCCCCGAGTTTGTTGGCCCCCTCCCCTCCCCCTCCTTCTCTTCCTCTCCTCTCCTCCCCTCCCCTCCCCCTCCTCTTCGTCTTCTTCTTCTATGTTCTGCTGAAAAAAAAAAAAAAAAAAAAAAATACAAAACGGGGTCGTTTTTGGAATTAGGGGCATTTGAGCCCGCCTAATTCGAACTCTCAATCGGAGCTCATATATATATTATTGCTATTATATGGCAAACTAAAAAAATATAATTAGTAAAAAATAATAATAATAATTATTGAGTTTCACATAATTTACGATATCATCTAATATGTGACAAGCTAATATTATGAAACTCTTAGAAAATAATAATGTATTTATATTTTATCATAAGTGTAATTTTTGTTCCTAAAAATAAAAATTAAAAAGTGCAATTTTATAATTTATCATAATTTTTGTTTAATTTTTATTAATTACATTATGATTTATGTTAATGCTATTTAGAACTTATAACATAGCATTAATGGTAGGAAGAAAAAAAAAATCATAAGCAAAATTGTGATGAAAATAATTAAAATTTTATTAATTTTATTTTTTTGCCATTTAATTTTAATTTTAAAATTAATTATTAATTATTTATTTAAAACCGTACATAATACGGATATTACGCTAATATAAATAAAAGAAAAATGAGTACCTTTAGAAATTTTAAATAATTCTTCTTCTTCTTATTATTATTATTATTAAATTCAAAATCCAAACAAGCTTCAATACGGCGTCCCATGTTCCCCGCCAACGAAAATGGGGCGTTCCCACACTTGCTTTGCGATTTCTGGACCACGTTTTTAAAATGGATACGGATTGTTTCCAATTCATTGATACTGTTTCCAGTCCGACTTAGGCTAATGAGATTTATTATGAGCCAATTTCAATAATTTAAACTGTAGAATATATAAGGTTTGTTAAGTATTTCGTTTTTACAAAAATTATATTGAACGGATATTAATAATTTTTTGATCAGAACATATTTTTGTTAATAATTTATTTTTAAAATTATATTTACTATTGATAAAAATATGATCTAATCAAGTGGTTATTGATATTTGATCAACAGGGATAAAGTATTCGACAAAATCTATACATTAAATAATTCAAATTATCAAAATTAGATCTGTAGTGAATCGCACAGACCCAACAATACTTACAGCCTCATCCTTCTTAAATCATAAAAAATTAAAAAAAAAATTTGTCTACATTTTCTATCCCCTTTTTTCTCGATGAAAGATCACTTTCCTGGAAAATGTTGCCTCCCTTTACGTCATGGCTTAGCACATCCCTTTTATCTCTCTCCCCCATCAATTTTCTCTATAAATCTCGTGTTAAATTTGGATGACTGAAATAAAATTATAATAATATGATTTTGAATTTCTCATAATTTTGTGATTTGTAATGAATTGAAATGAAAAAATTGATTCGTAACTACCTATTTAAATTAAAATCATTTTTCAAAATAAGCAATATTCAAAATTTTATCCTAAAAATCAACCAAACTAAATATTTAATAAACAATTTAAAAGTAAAAAAATAAATGAGTTCATAATATTTATTAGGAAATTCCTTGTACCATCTGCACCTAATTATAAATTGTTCTAGTATATGCTACATGCTTTTGTGTATAAATGTATGTAATTTTTAGTAGGGTGTTTCTATTTGCACATCAAAAATTATTAGGTTGGACATTTCAATTTGATTATATTTTTTTATTACTATTAAGTCTCTATTTAAAATAATCAAAAAAGAATTGACATTGGAAAAAAATGGAAATAAAAGTGTTTTGGATACCCGGTTAATCATCAATCTTAATATTCTTTTTCTCTGTTCTTTTCCTACTTTCATCACTTTGCAACATCATACCTAACATTAACCCAACCATATTTGCTTTAATTCATCATTCTTATATTCTTTTTCATATTGAAATCAACAATGGACAATAAAGAAAATGTTTCCAAATAATTTTCCATAGAAAAAGTAATTTTTAATTGTTGCTCATCGTTTTTCGTGATTTGGTTTTTCGAATTCATTCGGAACTGAATATCCGAACAAACTCTATATGTTTGGAATTAAGTATCCGAACAAATATCTTTTGTTCGACACTGAGTATCCATATGAAACAATTATAACCAATTTTCTTATGTTCGACACTCAATGTCCAAGCAAACTTTATATGTTTGGAATTAAGTATCCAGACAAATATATTTCGTTTGGCAGTAAGTATTCACATGAAATAACTAAACTGATTTTTTTTCTGCTCGACACTGAGTATCTAGAAACCACTAGTCGCCAATAGTCGTAGAATGTAGGAGTGAAAAAATGGCCCGTGGTCTGTAGGTTACCCGAAGCTCGTGCCCAAGCTGAGCCAGAGCCCAAAACCCTAGGCTAAGACCTGAGCCATCATTTTGAAGCCCAGCCCCGTCCGTGGGCCCGACCCATCGGCCCACTTAAGATCCACTCAAGGCCGGCCCGCGCCAAGGCCTAGTGTTTTTTTAGTGGAAAATAATAAAATTTTGATAGAAAAAATATAAAAAAAAAACAAAAAAATTTGTTCTGGCCTGCCCAAGCCGAAGCCGAAGCCTAGGCCCATTGGCCCGCCTAAGGCCTAAATACCTTATAGGCTTGGGGCTAATTTTCTGGCCCGTAGACCGGTCCAACCCGAATTTTGGCGGGAGCCCACGAGGCCCGACATAGGCTGGGCCGAACCAAATTTGCACCCCTAGTAGAGTGGGAGGAGATCTTCATCTGATATAGAGTGGGAGGAGATTGCTGGTAGATTTAGAATGGGAGGAGACCTTCATCACTTGGAATCTCTCTTTGTCTCGAATGAATCTTCTTCGTCGCTTGAAATTCTTATTATAAATTTGGAAAATTCTCTGATGTGCAATGCACATCGTATGCAACTCTACCACCAAATTATGTAAGTTTTTACTAACTTACACAAGTGATATCATAAAAATGTATAAATTGAATACTAATTCGCATAAAACTTATGTAATTTTGTGATAGAATTATATACGGTGTGCAAACATTTTCCAAATAATTTTACTAGAAGATTACTTAACATGGGTCACAAAAATACATAACTAGTAAAATGCATAACTGAGAGAGCAAGAAATTTCGAACTCACAATATTTTTATAACGTATTCTCTAAATTTAAATTATTTTAAATTTATATCTCAAACACATGTTTTAGAAAATTTTGGCTGTCTTTTACTTTTTTTAAACCTTTTTTAATATTGTAATTAATTTTTTTTTAATTTTTGGATATACCTAATTTAGATACATTTAAAAAGTAAAAAATAAAAAGTAAAATATAAAATATAAAAAAAATACTAAAAATGAAACAAATCTTTTTTTGATAGTATTTTATTTATTAATTATTTTATTTTGTAAAAGCATGTATATTTGGTGCATTAAAAAAGTTTTAAAAAAAAAATTTTAAAGACAAAAATCCACCAATATGCAGTTTTTGAAAAATCAAATCAAATATACCTTAAATTTTGGAGCAGGATTTGAATAAATAATATCAAATTAACGTATATTTTTCTAAAAAATTTACTTAAATTTGAGGACTAATTTTGAAAAAAAGCTTGAATATGATAACTGCTGTAAAATTTATGAGTAATTTTTGTATGTGGATAAGATATATATCATGTGATACCTTCTATTACTATGATTGACTTTGACAGTAAAATTCACTAAATTTATATTGAATATTTGAAAAACAATAAGAGACATATATCTTATTATAAAAATACTAACAATCTTAAAAATTTTACAAAATATCTTACATGTAAAATGTTTAATAAAATATTTAATAAAATTTTTAAAATCTCTAGAATTCCTCGTCCTGTCACCATACAAAAAAAATTTCTCAAATTTACCGTTTGGTTTTGGAACGGTTTTCAACTGAAAAAGTAAATGGTTCGGACGTAAGCACTGGCCTCATCAACCAACACGTGGCGTGGGATGAGTTACTCCCCCAAGGCAGTATAGTTTTTTGAAAAAATAACAAATCAGTGAATATTTGTAAAAATAATTCGAGATATGTGAGAATTTTTTTCAAACTTTAATAACTAAAATTATAATTTTTTTCATAAACAGTAATTTTTTTGAAAAGAAATCACTGATGTGTACTTTTTCTTAATTTTTTTTGATAAATTACAGCATATCACTCAAATTTTTTTAAAATTTAAATTATTTTTTGTGATTCTAAAAAGGGTCTGGCTTTGGTCCAGTCCGCCATTGGACTGGACCATGCTGTTGGGCCCGTGGAAGCCCACCACGGGTCCTGTTTTGAAAATCTGAACTGTTTAATGTGTAGAACTCGTTGAGTACTATATGCCTATGAAAAATCACGTTGATCGGATATCCATAGTTATCTGATCAAATCAATTTTGTATAAAAAAAAAATAGACGGTGAATAAATTAACGGTTGATAAAAAACTGTTTTGATCACATAGCTATTGATATCCGATCAACGTGATTTTTCATAGGCATGTAGTACTCGACGAGTTCTATACATTCACGGTTCAGATTTTTAAAACGGGACCCATGATGGGCCCCCAAGAACCCAACAGCACGGTCCAGTCCGATGGTGGACTGGACCAAAACCAGGCCCTTCTAAAAATTATGTTGTTTTTTCAAATTTTTGGTCCATAACAAATTTTGTTAAATTATTAAGTTAATTAATAATTTTTAATAATATTAAAATATATTTTAATAATTTTATTACTACGTAAGAGAATAGTAAAAATATTTTGATTTCTGTTAATTATGTTAAATGAAAACTTATAATAAGAGATTATTTTAAAACCACATGGAAAGTAATTTATATTTTAAGTAAATTTAGAGGCTGTATTTGTAAATTTTTTTTTCTTAGAGGGGAAGCAATATAGCTTTTCAGTAGTCAAATTTGGGTGCTGGTGTACAAATTGCAAGTAATCAAACCTATATATAAACCTCCATTTTTGACTCCAACTCCAAATTCTTTCTCATCAATGTTTGTGTTTACAGGGAAGTTAGTGACTAAGATCTCTGAATCATCTCCATATAATCTCCTCATCTGGGTATGGCTCTTTCTTTCTCTCAACTTCTTCACTTTTGTTTCTCTCATTTGATTTCCTTTTCATATGTTGTATGTTTCCATTTTCTTTTTCTGGGTTTATTTTCTGCTGAGTTTGAAATTCATATGTAATTTGAATTGAATTTCTTGGTACCCCAATGTATTTATTTATTTGTTTTTTAAGGTGAAATATATATGCATTAGAATTACCATTTTTATGTGGGTGCTATTGGTTAGTTCATTCAGTGATGAAATTGAAGTGATGATGATTGAAAATTTATTGTATGCTCCAACGGTAATGCCTTGACAGCCTCCTGAGCCACATGATCTTGTGGGCTCCTTGCATTTGTCCGCAGGCCACACATGATCGTGTGGTTTCTATAGGGGTGGTAAATAAAAAAAAAACAGTTCAAGTTCGATTCATGTTTGGTTCGTTAAAAACTTGTTTGAACCCAATTTGTTAAGTAAATAAGTTAATTTTAAACACATTTTAAAACTTATTAAAGTTTTCAAATCAAACTTGAAGAACCAATTGTTCCTTCCGCTCATAGATCTAAATATCACAAGGTACGTACCATACCAGCAGATTCATACCGAAAAATCAGAACGCCAATTCGGATATGGACCGGTATACCGGTGAGAATGAAATTTGCAGTCGTAGCGTTCGAGTCCCAGTTCATAGCGGCCTGAATCCGATACATGGAGCAATACAGTCCGATACAGATTTGCGGTCGCCAGTACGGATGAAATTGGAGCAAAAAACTTGTTTTGTTGTTGTTGTGCTTTGTTTTTGGTGAGCTGTTGTGGGTTTTGCTATGCTCTGTTTCTGTTTATGTTTCTGTTTCATATTTCATTTTTTTTTTTTGATCTTGTTTTAGTGTCAATCTAACGCTGGAATATTTGTCTTGGATTTGGCCAGAAAAGCCATTGTTCTGCAACTTTCAGTCAGCGTCAGCCATCTTAGAGAGAGAGAGAGAGAGAGAGAGAGAGAGGGGGGATAGGAATGTTTGTGATTGTATTATGGCATGGGAGACTGAAATGGATAAAGAAGAGAGAGGTACATGTGTTTATAGTGGATTTGTAGATTGTAAATGTTTAGGGCTTTTTTTTTTTTTTTTTTTTTTTTTTTTTTTTTTTTTTTTAGACCTACATCATTTTTTAAAAGTATAACACATCAATTTTTAAAATCTTTTCACATCAATTTTTTTTATTAATAATTTAACATATGCCAAAAAATGATTGAGACTAAAATAAATACATATCATTTAGTTGAAAATGAGTCAAAATTGCTTATATATATCAAAATTTTGATTAAAATGTGACAAATTAAGGCTAATAGAATTCCCAAAAAAAAAAAAAAAATGCATAAAACTGAGTTTTAGAGGGATTGCTAATGATTTTTAAAATTTCACGGTCCCGACACCCGATTCCTGATACGTAGAGGCCGATACTACCGATACCGATACTTCGCGATCGATACCGTTACGTTATCCTATACTGCGATTTAGAACTATGTTCCGCTTGGTTCATACACATAAAACTATATAAAAAGATCAAACTACTCAAGTTCGGTTTGACAAAAATTCGTTTAAGATCGGCTCGAAAATTTAACAAAGAAAGCTTGAACAAATTTTGAAAATCCTTGAAATTTTCAAACCAAGCTTAAGAGTTAACTATCCAGCTCGTTTGACTCGTTTTTCATCCAATTGCCTTTACTGTTTGAAGTTTCTTTCCTTTTAGGCTTCTGATTTTCTATTTCCTTTCTACAAACATCTTAAAGTCAAATATGCTTTCTCTGCTTTTCTGTTTCATAGTTTGTTAATTGGAAAATATGTTCTTCAATCGCTCTGAACTAAGTGTGTTACCAATTGTTTTGTTTTGTGCATTTTGAAATCGATATTTTGTAACTGACAATCATTTCCTCTTTTCAATCTTATTGTTATTCACTAGAGCTATTGACATCAACAGGACCAAAAATGGCACAATGTTCGCAATTTCGGTTGTTTTGCTTAGTAACTCTACTAGTGGCTTTAAGCCTTCCAAATTCGCAAGCTCGTGTCAAGAATGAAAATGGTATAAAATCCGCTATATTTTTTTCCCCCAAGTTTGTACTTGAACCTGGATCGGTGGCCGACAAATACTACTACAATATTGACTTTCCAAGCGGTCATATCGCTCTCAAGAGTTTCAATGCTGAAGTAGTTGATGAGGCGGGGAATCCGATCCCCCTTCATGAAACCTATCTCCACCACTGGGTCATACTTAGATACTATCAACGCAAAGGCACTGAAGTCCAAACACACAATGGAAGCCCGGGTTTTGACCAATCTGATACAATCATAGTGAGGAACTCTGGATTATGTGAGACTAGTCTTGGGCAATATTTTGGGCTCGGTTCTGAAACACGAAGAACATCCACACACGTGCCAGATCCTTATGGTATAGTTGTTGGTGATCCAGAAGAAATTCCCGTTGGATATGAGGAGAAATGGTTGTTGAATGTCCACGCGATTGACACACGTGGCGTGGAAGAGAGATTGGGATGCACCGAGTGTAGGTGTGATCTCTATAATGTCACGGAGGATAAGAATGGCCGGCCTTTGAAGCCTGATTACATAGGAGGCTTGGAATGTTGCTATGATCAGACACGGTGTAAGGTTAGAGAAGGGTTTGAGAGTGTTAAGAGAGGGCTATACATGAGATATACGGTTAAGTGGGTCGATTTGGATGCATCTATTGTGCCGGTTAAAATTTATATATTTGATGTTACTGATACTTGGAAAAAACTGAACGATTCGACTGGACTCGGTACAAAACACAATTGCTTGGTGAGTTAAATTTCTCTATGCATATTATTTTAGTTATCTTCAATAAAGGGTATATATGATTGAAAGAATTTTGAAAGGGAAAAGTGGGGCAAAATGTGAACTTCCATTGGAAAACCGTGTAGTTGTGTTGTTTTTACCGTTTGTCATTCATTAATTTGTCTTTCAAATACTTAAGTCATTGAAATTATTTGATACAGGTGGAGTATCAAGTTGAGTCTTGCTCAGCCACTGATATAACTAATGATGGTTGCATTGACAAACGAACAGTAAGCCTAACTATGCCCACCGGTGGTAGTATTGTCTATGGTGTAGCACACCAACATACGGGAGGAATTGGTTCAACTCTCTATGGAGAGGTAATTTTCGACAATAAATTTCTTGTTTTTTATACATGTCTTTGTTTTTTTTTAACCTCATATATTTTCATCTGTTAGTCAATAACAGATCAAATTTACATGCATTTTGTTCGACTTAGCCTCTTAAACTACCAACAGCAATGGTTTTGATAGGTTAATAACTTTTATTAAGATGTATCTGTTGGTTTTTTTGACTTTCGAAGGTTAAAAAATATAATTAGATCATACCAGTAAGAATCAATAAGTTCTTACAGAAATAGTAAATGTCAACCAATTAATTAGACAATTGCTTCGAAATTTTTTTAGTTTCAATGAAGAGGATTTTTACTAGTGGTTTGTTTTAGGAGAAAATTCAGAAGAATTAATCAAAAAAAATAAAAAAAAAGAGAGAGAGAACAGTGTCAGAAATTGAATTTCATTAGGTAAACAAACGTTTACAAGAGTATCTTCACACTTCCACAGCTTCGAAGGGACTTACAGCAACGAACAGACTAACTTAGAACTACTCTTAAGAAATTGAAATGCAGTGTAGGAAAATAAAGGACTGAAAAGTAAACAACTGGAAAATAAAGAACTGAAAGAATGTAAAGTAAAATAGACTGGTTTCTGAATCTAGTTTTGGTTCTTGTAAATGCAGCCATCAATGGCTATTTATAGGAAAAAATTTCTAGCAATAACTACCCAATAATCACTTACAACTACTCACTCTTTCACTATCATTCCCACAATGCCACATATCCCTCAATGTCTTCCACTAAGTCACTTTATTCATTATATTCTTCACATGTGCTTTAACTTCTTTCACATTGTTTTCCATGTTCCACCATGTAAAACCACCAACTTTGTAACTTCTCTTAACTCCTGTTTGATCAAAAAAGTGTCACGTGTCTCGTAATAATAATAATAATACTATTTGTGGCGTCAACAATATCATAAAAACAAAACTAGTTAATCATGTCATTCAAGTTCTCAATCATCACAGCAAGAAGTACTCAATTAGAGAGATCTATCTATAACAACATACTCTTACTAGGTGTTTGTTTTGAGGGAATGAGGGGTGAGATTTGGACTGATAGTCTGTTATTTGGTTCAAAATTTTTGCACTGGACTATTACTCCCAAATTCATTGGATTATTATGCCCCATTGGGAGGGGGGGGAGGGGGGGAGGGGGAATACAAGTGGAGGGATAAGGGGGATATAAGATTAGGTGACGAAATGACCATTTTGACCTTCTATTATTTAATTATATATTATATTTAGTAAAATTCAATAAAATTTAAATGTCTCAATTTAAAAATAAAATAATTTTATTTAATTTTTATTGATGTTTTATTTACTTAATTTTTTAAAATAATTTTTTATTGGTTTTTTATTTTTATTTTTATATTTTATTTAATTTTATTATTTAAATTTTAATAGATGTTTTTATTTAATTTCATTATTTAATAATTATTATTTTTTAAAATAAATTTATCTAAAATTTTAATTAAAAAAATGACAAATATTTTTATTGATATTTTATTTATTTAATTTATTTAATTTTTAAAAAATAAATTTATTTAATTTTGTAAAAAATAAAATCAAATAAATTTTTATTTAATCTAGTTAAAAATAATTAAAACATTAAAGATATGTTTAGTATTGCTATTACTTAGTAAATAATTGAAAATGATAAAATAGTCATTTGAATATTTATCCTTCTTCATAATATCCCAAACAATATAGGATTCATATCATATTCAACCAAATAATTCTTTCCTGACATTTAATCCCATGACTAAACAAACATGGGATACAAATCAAGTCCAACCAAATAGTCCAGGGACAATTAATCCCAGAACTAATAGTCCGATGAATTTGAATCCCCCTTATCCAGTCCGTCCAAATAAACATACAGTTAAAGTATGATCATGCTATCAAGATCATAAAAAAGCGTGGAGGCTTAATACACTGGTTGCCAATCTATTTTATTTTAATATCTTTGTTCCTTGAACTTGGTTGAACTTCTATTATGTTCAAATTGATATTAATTGCCACACGTTTTTGTAATCTTATCGAAACCATCAATGAAATTGTTATGCAACAAATGTTTTTATGGTATTCATGTCTTTTTCAACGTTTGTATGTGTGGTGGATTGAGTCAGGATGGACGGGTTTTATGCTCTTCAATGCCAACTTACGGAGAAGGAAAGGAAGTAGGAAACGAGGAAGGTTACATTGTAGGAATGTCCACATGTTATCCTAAACCGGGCTCTGTCAAAATATCTGATGGGGAGACTCTTGTTCTGGAATCTAACTACAATAGGGACCAAAGGCATACCGGAGTTATGGCACTGTTCTACATTTTGGTTGCAGATGATGCATCACCAAACGCCAATTCTTTACTCCGTTCACCGGTTGAAGTAAGATTTTCATTTGTATTAAATTTTTTTCAATTATTTTATATGTTCCAATCACTTCTTTTTCTGATTATAAACCGTTGAGATTACAAACTTGAGACCAAAAATAAACAAAAAAATCCGACATCAATACCCAAACACGGAAACAATCCTCGTTTGCTCACTTTCTGTGTCCTTGGTATTTTTTTAGGCTATTGAATTAAATGAACAAACAGATACAAGAGGAATTTAAGTAAAAATTGTAGGGTGTATCGACGGAAAAGAAATTGCAAACTAAACAAAACCAAAAAAAATGTAAAAAGCCAAACTAAGATATGCATCCCTTATATTTACTATTTTTGATTTGTTGAGGCACTAACATTTGTATATATATGTAGAAGATAAAGAGTAGTGATATATAAACTAAAAATTATATATAAAATTAATGTAAAATGACGTGACAAATTTTGATTTTATCACTTTAAAGCAAAAGACTGGATAAAATAGTTTATATTTTTAAAAACGTCACCGTTACATCATTATGATAGAAACATTTGTAAGAAGTTTTATTTTCTGAAGATAAATAATGTTGATGGGTAAAAATCCTATCTAATTGATATAATCAACAATAGATAATTGATTGAACTCCTAATTTTTTTATAAACTTAGTTTTTAGTCTCTGAATTTCTAATGTTCTTTCTTTCTTTCTTTCTTTTTTTTTTTGTGCGCCCGTGCGCAGAAGCATGAAAAGATGGCACTACCCAATTCTCTTTGGGTTGTAGGCTTGTTTGGAGTTGCAGTAGCGATCGCCATTGTTGTTGCTTACCGCCAAAAGAATGACAGAGAAGATGGTTACCAATCAATTGTAATGTGAACACAGTATATTGAGTTTTAATTATTTATATTACATTTTCTGCAGATTCTGGTGATATATTAGATCATGAATATGAAATATTTGAAAAATAAAATGAAAATCTCGAGACTGTTCATTTTGTTATCTAAATACATGTAATTGAATTAAGGAGATTGACCAATAAGTCCCATATTTTGAACTTGTAATCTATATAGTCCTATATTTTTTCTTGTGATCAATTTAGTCCTTTTGAATGTGTAATGACTCATTTACCTACTACATTGGAGTGTCACATTTAAAAAAAGTATACTAAAGAGTTTTTTTAGTGTCATATCATACCCGTCACGTTATATTGTCACATTTGGAAAAAGTACACTAAAGAGTTTTTAATTTTTTTAAAGTGTCACATCATACCTGCCACGTTGGAGTGTCATATGTCATATTTGGGAAAAGTACACTAAGGATTTTTTAATTTTTTTTAGAGTATTACATTATACCCGTCACGTTGTCACGTTTAAGAAAAGTACACCAAGGAGTTTTTAATTTTTTTGAAAGGTGACATCATACTCGCTATGTTGTCACATTAGCAAAAAGTATACTAAGTTTTTATTTTTTTTGAAGTATCATATCATACCTGCTACGTTGTTACATTAGGAAAAAGTACATTAAAGAGTTTTTTTTTTTTTTTGGAACGTCACATCATACCCACCATGTTGTCACATTTAGAAAAAGTACACTAAAGAGTTTTTAAGTGTCACATCATACTCGCCACGTTATCACATTAGGAAAAAATACATTAAAGAGTTTTTTTTTTTCAAGTATTGCATCATACCCATTACGTTATCACATTAGGAAAAAGTATACTAAAGAGTTTTTAATTTTTTTGGAGTAAAAGTTTTAGAGTGTCACATCATACCCACCACATTGTCACATTTAAGAAAAATACACTAAAGAGCTTTTAATTTTTTTGAAATGTCACATCGTTAGAATGCCACATTAATACCTGTCACATTGAAGTATCACATCATATCTGTCACATTAATAAAAGGTATAGTTGTCTACCAAAATATTACCAAAATAAAAAATAAGACTACACGAAAATAAACTCTCTACTAAGAAGACTTAGGCCAAGTTTGGCATCTACTAAATAATACAAAAAATCAAAAAATCACTATCCTATTTAAGTCACATCATCTTATTTAAATCACATCACCTCTCTAACACATCACATCAAATCCAACCCAAACCCAACCCATATAAGCCAATAAGTCAAAAAGTGTACTTTTTTAGAACATCCCAAACTAACCCTTAATAGACTAATAGAAAAAATTTGAAACTAATTGAAGTATTTGTTTGTGAGATAAGGTTTATTGATAAATATGTTGGAAGGAAACCCATTACTCAAAACATGTAAGAGTGTTGTGTTGTTTCCAATTGAAGACTTGCTTGCACTTGTAATGTGTATTTATACATCACGTTAATAATCCAATTAATGCTTGTTTGACATTACAATATTGCAGAACTAGTTACAATTGTCTTTGGAGAAATAAATTTGGAAAAATTATAAATAAATAAATAAAATTTTTAAGGTTTTATTTTTATAACAAAATAAATATTAAGTTTTTAATTTAGTTAATTTAAACTCTAATATTTTGATTTGTTTTTAATGTAAATCATCTGCATGTTTCTTGTAAAATTGACAGAAAATTATATTTTAGTCATTAAATTTAACGAAAAATGATATTTCTAAAATATTTTTTTATTAGTTTTACTTAACGAAAATAGATAGATGATTTAGATTAAAAATAAATTAAAAGATTATGGTTTAAATTAACAAAATTAAAAAAATAAGATTTATTTTGTTACGAGAGTCAAATCTTAATTTTTTTTTTGGTTGTAATTTTCCGTTACGATACTACTTGATTATTATAATGCAACTTTCCAATAATCAATTTTTAGTTTATTGTGTTATTTTAAAGATTATGCCAACCAATCTTACACATATTTAGAGAAAAATAACCACTCTTATCACATATTTTTTAGTTTATTGTGTTATCTATGGTTTTGCTTCATTTGAGAGAGAGGGAGAGTAATACTGTTAGCACCATAAATCTGTAATTTTTATTATTATTTATTATTTATATGATTGTAGGACATGTGGTATCCTCTTACTCATTTGGATGTTATGAGAAGTTATAAAATGTGAAAAGATGATGGAGAATAAAGTAGAGAACATGGAGCATGAAGTGGAGGTTGAAGGAAATTATAGAAGATCATGTAGTATGAAATGGAGGAGGTGAAAGAGTGGGCAGTTTTAGGTAGTTTTTTCCTACAAATGTTTGCCTATAAATAGCCATTCATGGCTACATTAAACTAGAGCCAAAACTCAAATCGAAGACAATTGATTTATATTTTTCTTGTCATTTATATTTCCTGCATTTTATTTTACACACTTTCTTTTCGAAACATTTATTTTTAACATTTCATTTTCAAAGCATTTTATACACTTCCTTTTCAAAGTATAGGAGTAGAGGTAAGTAATTGTTACTTTGATTGCTCATTCAATCATCTTTCTTCATCTCCCTCATTCTTCTTTTAATTTTTCTTTTCTTTAACACTTGGCAATTTTAAAATCCTCTTCATTGAGGCAAAAAAAATCGTCAACGCAATCACTTGGTAATTGGCTTGAATTTAATCTATAAGGATTTTTCAATCCTTGCTGCCACGCTCGCATTTATGATATTTTCCTTCGTAGGAAAAATAAGCAAACAATTTTTTATTAATTTTGTGTGAACCAGAACATACAAAATTTGAATAACAACAATGTTGGCCAAAAGTTGCTTCGAAGGCTCTTTTGCCATAATTTTGTAAGCTTCGAAGCACTCCATTTTGCATTAACAGTTTCAAAGAAACAATAATGGTGGTTGTGAACCTTCGAAACTTTGCCGAGTATTTCCAACTATGTAATTCGTCCTTTATTGGCATTTTCAACATTCGAAAGATGATTTTGGTCCTCTATACCACCCTCAAAGCTTGTTACTAGTCCATAATAGCTGGCATGTATAACAACTTGTTAAGGTGAATCATGTTTGAATATTGGCTTTGCCTTGAAAATATGAGGTTCTGAATGATTCTAAGTGCAAGCAACATCAACCTGCTTCAAAAGATTCCAAGTTTTCCAAGGTTTGAAGTATGAAAATAAAATTGTTTAATTTCCTTCAACGCATTGACGTCGATTCGAAGTACATATATAATATCCCTTCAAGGCATATATATATATATATATAATTCGAGACATCTAGTCATAATTTCATACTCATTCGAAGAACTTTGTTGATATTATTCGAAACACTTTATTACTTAGATTAGTCATGTGTTTGGTTTGGCCCTTTAAAAATTCAAGTAAATATTATTTTTAAGGGCTGCACGGGATAATGTTAGCACCATAAATATGCAATTATTATTATTATTATTATTATTATTATTATTATTATTATAATTGTTGGACATGTGGCATTCTTCTACTCATTTGGAGATTATAAGAAGCTATGAAATGTGAAAAGATGACGGAGAATAAAGTAGAAAACATGGAGCATAAAGTGGAGGTTGAAGGAAATTATGGAAGATCATGTAATATGAAATGGAGGAGGTGGAAGAGTGGGTAGTTTTAGATAGTTTTTTTTTCCTACAAATATTTGACTATAAATAGCCATTCATGGCTACATTGAACTGAAGCCAGAACTCAAATCAAAGACAATTAATTTATATTTTTCTTATCATTTATATTTCCTGCATTTTATTTTATGCACTTTGTTTTCGAAGCATTTATTTTCAACATTTCATTCTCGAAGCATTTTATGCACTTTCTTTTCAAAGCATAGGAATAGAGGTAAGTAATTGTTACTTTGATTGTTCATTCAATTATCTTTCTTTGTCTCCTTCATTCTTCTTTTAATTTTTCTTTTCTTTAACACTTGGCAATTTTAAAGTCCTATTCATTGAGGCAAAAGAACCGTCAATGCAATCGCTTGATAATTGGCTTGAATTAAATCTATAAGGATTTTTCAATCCTTGCTGACACGCTCGCATTTATGGTATTTTCTTTCGTAGGAAAAATAAGCCAACAAATACTAATTGTAGTAGAGCTCGTACAAAAGGATCTTCTATTTTTGAATTTTCTTGTTCCTCAGACCAAAACATGGGTAGCTATTAGATCATTAACAATCTTGTGATAATTTCGAAATATAATTTGATAAAAATGAATATTTTGAAACAAAATAACATAGAGAAATTTTGAGATAAAAAATTCTATGTGCGCTATGTTAAAATTGGTTTTATAAGAGTTTAAATCGGTTAACGTGATTTTTTAAAAAATAATTTTAAAGTGATTTTTTGAATGATTAATATTTAATTCTTATAAAAATTGAAAATATAATAAAAAATTAAAAATACAACAAATCATACAGAAATTACTCTATGATTACTTACTTTAAAAAGAATCACTTTAGAAAATTCGAAAACAAACATACAAACTTTTTACACCCTAGTTGTACCTTGTCGGTGCTATATATTGGGGTTGTTTGTTATAGCTTTTATGAGTTGATTATGATTTATTTTAATTTAAGAGTTTATGTTAGACTGTTTAGTTCAACTTCTGTTTATAATTTATTAGACAGAAATAGTTTAAATTAATTATTTAAAAGGTAGAGAAAGGATGCTTTTAGTTTTTAGTTTTTTGATTATCAAATTATAATTTAAAAAAAAAAATCTAACGGACAATTAATTTTGTAATTTTCTTGTCATAACTTGTACTATTAATATGTATAATGTATCCTTTTATACTACTGGACAATTAGTATAGGGAGATTTACCAATAAATCTCAAATTTTAAACTTATGATCCAATTGGTCCTTTTTTTTTTTTTTTTTCCTACTAAACCGTTTAGTCTTGGTGTTGTTTGAAGGACCGTAATGCCCTCATTTAGATGTTATGAGATGGTTAACAACTGGTTGAGGTGTGCTTGGGTTTGGCGCGTGTGTGGCTCACGTGGGTGAGTAGTAAAAGGAAGGGTGGTGTGTTACACGTGATACATTGTGAGGGTGTCACAGAATGCTAAAGCGCATAAGGAGGTTTTTGGGCTGGATTGGTGTGTTTGGTGGATGACATAATGCACACAACCTAATAGACGAAGGGTCCCCAATCAAAACGGATTCGACACCCACATACCCACACCCCTTGAAAGGTTAACCCGTTTTGTGCATCCATATTGTAATCTCGGAAACCCTAGATTTGTGATTGCCAAAAAATTCAAAATTTTGTTTCACCATATACGCCATTGCCTTATTCGAGTGTACGAAGAACTACTTTTGGGAGGTTGATTTGATCGGTATTGCTGTTGTTATGTTCCGGTTGTCGATCAGTCGGTGTGACGTTGCAAACAGTTGACGATAACGGAACCCTAGTTCGCATAATCCTTCGTCATTGCTCTGCAATAGTTCTTTCATGGACGGAATGGGTATGTTTCGTAACATTGTGTCTTGGTTTCTGTGTTTGTCAGTGTGGTACGTTCGATTTATGTAGTTTCCCTATCGATTCGTTTGTGTTATTTCGTTTTGTGAGGAATACAAGTATGTTGTTGAGTATTGTGTTTTAAAATTTCTTTTGGATTTTTGTGTGTATATTTGTTGTTGGGTGTTGTCGGGTGGTTGGTTATGTTTATGGGGTTAAGGGGTGGAAGAAAGTGTGTCAGGGGGACATTGATGTTTGGGACCACACTTATTGGTACAAACAATGGTCTGTTTGTGGGGGTTGGAGGGGAGGGGGGATATGTTTCAGGTTTGTGTGTGTGTGTGTGTTGTGGTACTGTTGTGGAGGTCGTGGGCCATGGTTTGAACATGTGAGGGTGGGGTTTGTGGTTTTTAATTTGGTTTTGTTTGGATTGTTGTGTGGGTTGGTGTTGTTATGTGGTGTTTGGTGGGGCTTGTTTGGTTGTGTGTGTGTAGACTAGGATGGTAAAAAAATTGGGGTGTGGGCATTGATGGTTGGGACCACATATGGTGGTGTACAATGATTTGGGGAGGGGTTTTGCTTGTGGTGGGATTGGGGTTTTGTTTTGTTGTGGGTGTGTTTGGCTTGTGTGTGTGTTTTTTGTTGACTTTTTGTACTGGGGGTTTTGAGTTTTGTGGGCCACACTTATTGGTGGAAACAAAGGTTTTTTGTGGGGTTGGGTGGGGTGGTTTTAAATATTGTTTGCAAAGTAAGGTATTTGGGAGGGGGGGATATGTGTAAGGCTTGTTTGTGTGTGTTGTGGTACTGTTGTGGAGGTCGTGGGCCATGGTTTGAACATGAGAGGTTGGGGTATGTGGTTTTTATTTGGTTTTGTTTGGGTTGTGTGGTTGGTGTGTTTTGTGTGGTTGGTGTTGAGATGTGGTGTGTGGTGTGGTTTGTTTGGTTGTGTGTGTGTATGATAAGATGGTGAAGAAATTGGGGTGTGGGATTAAGGGGTGGGACCACATATGGTGGTGAACAAAGATTTGGGGAGGGGTTTTGATTTTTTTTTTTTTTTGGGGGGGGGGGGATTGGGTTTGTTGTTTGTGTGTTTGGCTGGTGTGGGTTTTGTGGTTGACTCTTTGTGCTGGGGGTTTTGAGTTTTGTGGGACGTCGTGTGACAATGTATGTGTGGGGTGTATGGTTTGTTGTTTGGTGTTTTGTGTTTCCTGTTGTTTTGTGGTGTGGTGTGGTGTGGTAGCGCGATAAGGTGTCTTGTTGGGTGGTGTGTTCTGGTTGTGTGGATATTGTGTGGTTATTGGTTGTTATTTTCGTGCCATGCAAGGGAACGAAAGGGTGCATGACGTGGCAATGCATGGGGGGTTGTTTCTGTGTGGAATATTTATTTTGTGTAGTTGTATTCGTGGTTGTCGTAATTTTTTTTTGAAATGGTTTGTGTGATGTTGCAGATTGCAGTACGGTACGTAGTCCGTGGACTCGATCATGTGAAAAGCGACGAGCTGCAGAAGCATCTGGGTCGAAGGGAAAAAATGTGGGAGTGAGAATGGAGGGTCACATTCTTTTCAAACAGAAAAAAGTTGTGCACAATGCAGTGGGACGTAATGTGAATAAGGGTAAGGAAGACCAACAGCAGCAGGTACACACGAGAATTAACTACCGGTCAAACGTGGATAGCATAGTCAAACTTGTTAGCTCAGCAAAACTGAGGGAGGCATATCTGAAACAACTAAGGAGAACTCCGTTTTGGATTATGATCGAGGCAATTCACGTCAACAATTTGAACCACAATGAATTCAGGAAGTGTGATAATCTGATTTCGAAGATTATAAGAACGTATGATCCGCAGGATAATGCCTTTCACATTGGAGGGGCCAGTGTGAAATTTGGTAGTAGTGACGTGAGATTAATTTTTGGTTTGCAATGCGGGAAGAGATGTTTGGATTTATCTCCGGGTCAGCGACCGGTGTCTGACTTCATTCAGCGCAGGTGTCGTGACTGTAGACACCCCATTTTTGACCGCCCTTAAGACTTGGGCTCTACTGATGGTTTACTTGGAGATGAAGGTGTGCAGGGCAAAGGTTCAGTTTCTTCGGCAAGGAGAGAGTCAAATCTCAACTTCATACCCCTTTTGGACCAAAACAATCTTGATCGAAAGATTTTAGACCTTGAAACCCTCTCTTTCAAAATGTTTTGAAAATAAAGTTCCTACGATGTTCCGACGTTCACATTTCGTTAAATGTTGCGCTTTTCGGTAAACCGAGCAAGGACGAAGTGGAAATGAATGAAAGAGAGTTGAAATCTTTGAAAAATCTTTCAAAACACCTTGTTTAGGGGTTTGGAGTTGAGAAAAATTGGAGAAGAGGGAAGAAACCAAGTTGAAGAAGAAGGTGGGTTTGAATCGCTAAGAGAGAGAGCCGAGCGGTCCTCGCTAAATCATGCCTCTTTGACTATACACTTAGATTTTAGCTATGAGGCCACCACCGTTGGAAATCTTACTTCTGGGGCTTCATTTTGCACTCAAGAATCTCCTAAAGCCAAGTCCGGACGGGGGAGATATGGTTGGTTGAAGTAGGGCATCAATCCGGTTGGACCGAATCTGCGCAGCTTCACCAAAACATGCATAACTTTTTGCATAGTTGGAATTTTGATGCAAGGTTGGTGCCATTGGAAAGCTAACTTCTGGGGCTTCATTTTGGACACTAGCCAACCACTTTTTGGCCTTGGAGACCACCCCCCGACCACCTTTCTTTCTGGCCGACTACAAAAAGTAGCTGGCCGACCAACTGACCCTTTTGACCTGGTCAGCCGACCAGGGCAAGTGGTCGGCTGACCCCCTAAAATGGTCGGCCTGCCTCCCTCAGTTTTGTCTTTGTGAGTTGATTCCAGTTGTGCCAGCTGGAGGGCACAGACTGGATCTTCTGTACACGTGTATAGAGGATGTTTGCCCTTGGTTTGAAGCTTCTTTGAGAAGCTTTAGACTTGTTTGTCTATAAAGGGAGGCCTCCCCTTCCTTGTAGAGGGTTCAGATTTTTGCCTAAGGAAAAATATACCTCTCTCTCTATATCTCTCTATTTTAGCTCCAAAAGTGTGTGATTCTTGGCCCTTTGCACACCATCTCATAGCCTAACCCTTCCACCATCAACCTTAGCATCTTGGAGGCCATTTTCAGAGGTTGAAGGGTTGCATTTTGGTCCAGAAGTTGTTGGCTTTTGCTGAGCTACAAGGGTAACACTTTTTCCCTCTTTTTAGCTTCATTTTGATCCATCTCTTAGCCATATTTGCAAGCATATTTGAGCTTTGGTGTAAACTAAAAAAAGTTTTATTTTGAGGCCCTTAACATGTTTGTTTAAGATCATTTTTCTATTGGGGGTCATCTACCTCCTCACATGCTTCATTTCACCTTGTTTTGAGCCATGCCTTAGGGCCTTTGATTTGACCTTTGTTTGGTCTGTTAGCCACTGAAATCCAGTGGATTTTTAGTGGCTAGCATGCTATTTTGAGCACCAAAATTAGAGAGGGGTGACCCTCTCACCCCTTGTCTTTTTTGCTAGCACATTTGGCCTAACAAAGGAGCTCTTATTTGCATGCTTCTAAGCCTAATTTTAGGCCATTTTTGGTGAGTTTTAGGACCTACATAGGCTCTGTCCAGAGCCCATTTTGCCATTTTGGGTGTCCATCTTGCATGTGTAGAACAACCCTCTTTATAGCCTATCAAAGGAGCCAATCATTCTCGCATGCATAAACCATGTTTCAGTGGGTTTTTGGGCTTTATTTGGCATGTCATACCTCTGAGTTTTGCTGGTTTAGTGACCCCTTGACTGCCTCATATGCTTGTAGTATAAATCCTCTTTACTAGCTTATATTGCATGCTATTTTGGTCCGTGATTCTAGCACTTTTTGGCCATGCCTCAAACTGATTTTGTGCATGTTTTGGACTGCCTTAGCTCTGTTTTTATGCCTCATGGTCGAATGATGCTTGCTATGCATGGTTGTAGTGCAATACCCTTGCCTAGCTTTGAGTTTTGAAGCCTATTGCATGCTTATGTTGAGGTGTTTCCATGTTTTGGGGCCATTGTGCATCATATTTCAAAGCTTATATGTATGCCATATTCCTATGTTTTCCACTCTTTAAATGCGTTTGAGAGTTGTGCATAAATGCCTCGTTTTTGGACCATTGCATGAGCTTCATTTCCATGCCTTTTGAGCCATCATGTTAGACCATTTTCCCATTGTCTTGGACCTGCCTAGGGTCTGTTTGGGGCTGGTTTTGCCTTTTGTGCATTGCTTTGTGTACCTCTAGTGTAATGCGCTTCACTAGTTTCGGTATTCGGGCCATCTAGCATGTATCGTGTGAGGTGTTTGCATGATTCGGGACCATCTTACATGTAATTTCAGAGATGGAAAATGCGTGATTGTATGCCATATTTCATCCCTTGCCATGCTTTGATAGAGTTGCATTCGGTGCCTTAGGTTTGGTCTCTTGCATTGGTGTATGTTTGCATGTGTTTTTGTTGCCTAATTCCATTATGTTTGGCCACTGATTTGAGTGTGGCTGAGGCCCATTCATTTTAGTTTAAATCCATCTTGCATTGTGTATGCCATGTCCATGTTGTCGCATGCTTGATCGTCGCATTGTGTATGCCTTGATTATGCCTTTGTGTATATCCATCGTCATATGTGCGTTGTGTATGCCATATAGCGTCATGTGCATTGAGTATGCCATTGATTATTTCATATCATTGTATATGCTAGTAGAATGTTTGCATGTCATCATTTGCATGTTTGCATCATTTAGTGGCATTATGTTTAGGTCGCATGTTACAGTTGCATTCATGCATGCCATGTGTATTGCATTGTGTTTGGAGTAGGGTTTAGTCCAAACACGGGAAACGAGGGACGTTTCATACTCCAAGTGACGAAACGTGTCTCGATTCTCGATCGCCGACACTCTGGATTACCCATGATGGAGTTTAGGCCTTGTTGTGTTTATATGTGCATTCATTCTACATCGAGTCCCGCAATCCGACTCCTCAGCCACCATGCATCGAGATGTGTGATTGGTGGCACGAGGATCGAGGACTACACTCTCTAGAGCTTATGCAATGACGGGGAGAGTGGTCGTGCACACATGTGTTGAAAATACTTTGCAATGCCCCTTTCTTGCTCTCTGTTGCAGCAAACCGGAAACCAACAGCAAAAACTGGTCAGCAGCCTTCTGGAGCTTTGTACAGTGTTCTGGGACCAGTTGCAAACAGAGGCAAATCGGGGCATCGCGATGGATTTCCCGACAAGGCGACTTGAGCATGCATGCATCCCTATCATTCGGAACAGAGCTGAGGCAGTCCATTTCATTTGTTTTGTATGCTAGCTTATTTATTTTAGTTAATTTGTTAATTAATCAGGGTTGTGTAATAATTAGCTGTAATTCGTTATTCATTCGGTTGTGTATTATTTATTCGGACCCTCCGAGAGAGGGCCAACTGTTGTAATAAGTGTGCGTGTGTGTGTTGTATGTCTTCCAACCCCACGTCTTTCTCCCTTTTATTTACTAGCTTATGATGGTTAGTTTTAGGGCATGTTTTAATTAGCATCTATATGTTCGCATGTTTGCATCCACTCATCTGTTTTGCACGCACCGGGCTCGGCGCATCATGCTGACAGTATTGTATTTTAATTCCAAGTTGAATACATGTACCGATTGTTGCATCTTATATGCCACCTTAGAATAGCCGAGCCTATCTTAGTTGCATTCTTGCATGTGTTGCATTAGGCATCTCAGCATAGTTAGGATTCATGCATGTTTTCTAATTAGCTTCTTTCTTTGGCTCGGAGTACTCGGTAAGTGTTTATGCTTTAGCATCCTTGCATGTGTGTGAGTGACTGCCATGATAGCATGTTTACCATGAGGCTATTTGCTTATGTGATATAACTACCTGAATGCCTGTGGGTGAAGGTTGGATTATTTGAATTTGAACAATTCATTGATTGCGAGCTTCAAGCCCACTTGAGAGTGGCAAATCACCATATTTTCTAAGCCCACTTGAGGGTGGCAAAATCCGCATTTTAGTCTACTTGCGAGTAGCAAACCGCTTTCAAAAACAAACATGAGATGTTTTGTTCCAACTTAGGTGATCCAGTCTATACTTGTATGCTGTGCGCATCACATAGTAATTCTAGGCTAATAAACCGGAATAAGAGCACATGTGTTTTCAAAAACTCGATATCATGTTTAGTAGTGGCCGATCTTTGATCGGGCGAGCAGGGGTGCTCATGAAATGACCTTCCCCAATCGTACCCAAGTTCCCGAGCCGAGGCAACTTTGGTGATGACGGACACGTGGCCTTAGGCACGAGTCAGGGTTTCCTAAATTCCCCCAAAACAAAATATTTAGGTGGCGACTCTGTATCTGGCAAAGCAGTCCATGTTTGGCACTTCTTTCTAAAAATCTGTTTTTCAAAACGATTTGCCGGATTTAGACTCTTTGGTGATTTATCAGTCTCGCATTGCACTTTGTGGGAGTAGATTCAGAACCGTGACATTTGAGTCTGAACTGTAGTGAGCCCAATGAACAAAACGGGATTCCCTCCCGGGATGTTTGGGGACGTCTACAGTGACACGACGCAGTTAACATCAAAACTCGTTAAAAGTTTGTTCCTCGAAGCTGTAAACGGGCGGACCAAGCAAGATGAGGAAGATGTTGTGAAACTGTTGGCGTTGTACATGTGTAGGAAGCTTTTTTTCGCAAACTCAGGTGAAACAATAAGTTGGGCATTTGTTCGGTATATGAACGACTTCAACACTGTGAGGATGTACGACTGGACTGGAGCTATAATGACAGCACTGATGGGCCTAGTAAAAGAGTTTCATAGTATGCCGTGGAAAGTGACGGGCTGTGTGGTCGCTTTATTGGTATGTGAATGTTAAATTTAAATAGCTGTTGTACCACATACTTGTGGAAGATATATGAATAGGTTGATATTTTATTTTCTTGTTTTGTTTAGTATTGGATATGTGAACATTCGACAATACTTGAGCCGCAAATAGACAACATGTTCCCCAGATTCATGAAATGGGACATTGAAAAATTGCTAAGTAAAGCTCAAGGGGTCGATCTCTCCGGTCCAGTTAATTTTCAGGTATGTGTGATGGGTTTGGTTGCTATGTGGAGGCATGTATTTTACTGTTGGAACTTTTGTTAAGGTTGTTGTCATTCGTGATGGTAATATGTTTGTGTTTGCGCAGGTTAAAGTTGACCGACTTAGGTCATTCGACTATGAACGTGAATTGATGGGAGCGGATGTTATTGTGTTGGAAAATGTTGAACCAGATGTGTTTGATTGTGTTGGAGGTGATGACGCATTTGTGGATGAATTTAAGGGCGATGGCATACACACTAAGGCTGCGATGCATGCGAACAACTTGGAATTTGGCTTTGGCGTTGGACGTGATGAGTGCAGTTCGTGGGAAGGGCACCAACCGGACTTGACAGAGGGGGGGAATGGAACAGACGCGCTACATGGACCTACATTTGAGAAAGGTAATGAGGGGGTGAATGAAAGTAAATTGAATGAAGCAGCCAGTGCAATTGCAATCCTGGAATTGGAGAATAAAAAAAAAAATGAAATGATTGCATTGTTTGAGGAAGAAGTTGCTGGCCTAAAAAGAAAACTAGAGGCACAAGCTGTGAACATTGTAGGGGGGTTTTGAGTGTGTTTTGGGAATTAAGAATGATGAGGTGGATAAGTTGAAGAAAGAGGATATGGAATTGCAGAGGAGTGTGTTGGTGCTTAAGGATCAGCTCGCTGATCGTGATGTGCATGAGGTTAAGCAAGCGTTTTGGGGGATGGAGGTGCGGCGTGACGCCGTTGGAACTAGTGATGCAAGTGTCAGGTTGGGAGGTGAAGTGGTGTACAATGTGTCGCTGATTAGGGCCGACAGGGGGGGTGCGCCTAGTGGTGAGGATGCTGTGGGTGTGAAGGCTGGATGCGAAGTTCTTGATTCGGGTGATGGGTGGTGTGGGCAAAGTGTTGCGGGTTGTGTTAACGTGGGGGTGTCTAACATGGATGAGGGTGTAATTGTGACTGGGTTGCAAACATCATTCGTGCGTAACATTAAAAAAAAAGTTAGACAGGCGCGGAAATTGCCGAATTTTGAGTACCCCCTCTTAGATGGACGTAATAAGAAGTCAGTCACAGACGCTTGCGTTGTGGTGCGAGATGATGACTGTGTTATGAATGATGGAGTTATTGACGTGGACGCAGTGGTTGTAACTGGCAAAAAGTGGTCCGATTTTGATATAAACAACAGGTTGGGCGTGTGGAAAATGATGACGACGGATGAAAACTCTAAGATCAAGCAAGGTTATGATAGGCATGGTGATCGGTACGTATGTATTTTATTTAGTTTTTTTAAAACTTGTTCTCTTTTTAATTTTTGTAGGTACTGATAAATGTTGGTGTGTGTAGGGCGGTCATGTGGGAGGACGGTGCAGCTGGTGTGGTGGTGTACTTCAGTGATGTGGAAAACCTTATACGCCAAAACAACATTCGTGGAAATGTGAGACTGTAATTGTTTTGCATTAAAATGTGATATTAGGTCACATATGGGGAAATGAAGTTTTATGGAACAACATTCGAGACATACGTGTTATGTTGATATTTGTTATTTATTTATTTTTATTTATTGGTAGGTGATTGATGCGTATGTTGAGTTACTTAAAAGCGATCATTTAAGGATGCATAGGGACGATGAGTTGGCTGACAAGTCTTACTTCTTTAGTAGTGTGTGTTTGGTGAGTTGTGAAGTTGTGTAATGTTCATTGTCTGATTTGTGTGCTTGTGAGTTGTGTTGATGGTATGTATGTTTTCCAAGATATGGTGAAAAACGAAGATGTACGTGCGATGGAGAAGTTTGTTCGTAGGAATGTGTTTGCTGCGAGTGAGTGTTGGTTCATCCACTTCCCAATGTGTCACGATGGTTATTGGACGCTTGTAGTGTATGATACGAAAGACGGGAGTTGGAAACATTACAATCCGATGAGGCAGCGCGGAGACAGAGCTGATGTACATCACAATGTAGCAACTTTACTCGTATGAGTTGTGGAAAATAATTTTTTCATTTGTTTTGTGATATGGTAATTGTTGTGTGGGTTATGTTTTTGTAGCTTGGTTCATTGGTTTTTTGAATTATGTCAGAAAGAACGTGTGACGAATGTGATGAAGCAGACTTTGCGCGATTTCGGGCTAGATGAGTAAAGCATTTTGGCAAATTTCAGCAGCCCACTGGAATCTGTGTCCAAGTGTCCGCAACAAAAATCGGGGACATAAGTTAATTGTGTTTGCATTTTGTTTGGGGGACTGTATTCTGTAATGTTACGCGTAGCGCACGTTTGGCTGTTTGAACGTAACAACTTTTGTTTTTCCAGGCTTGATTGTGGGGTCATTGTGTGTGCTATTATGCGACAGTATGTGCATCGCTGCGACGTGGAACGTTTGTTACAAGGGACTAACTGCATTATACTACATGCAAATATGGTTAAAGCGTTTGTGAACGATCCAACACGGGGTTTGAAAGAGTGGAAGTAGGCTGGTTGAGATTTAAATTTCATTATTTTTTGTGACATGGTTGGACTAATCTCCTGATAATTATTTAGCTGCGTACGAAGACTGTTTGTTGTTCGACTGTTTTTTGGGTCATTGATTTATTTTGCTTGAACCACAATGGTACATGTTGGAATGTGGGTTTTTGAAATGTAATTATTACGGTACTGCATAATAGTTTTTTTGGAAAACGTATGGTTTTATTTGACCTTGAAAATGTTTTGTTTAAAAATGGGAATTGTGGTTTGTATTTCGTGCAATTGTGAATGCTATGTATGTTGTTGATGAAAACATGGTGGAAAGTATCATGCAAGTATGTTGAGTTGGTGGGACAGTTATATAGATTGTTTTGTTTTGAGAAACAGGTCCATGCATGGATTATGGGAACGTGAATGGCCTTTAATGTGTAATGTTTTTTAGGTGTGGGAAGTGAATGTATTGCAGTGGTGGGTACGTATGCTGTGGGTGTGAAAGTAATGTGTCGGAAATCGTGGACTGTTGATAACATATGCACTTGTTGACGTCGTACGGGTGGAAGATCATAATTGACGGATGACATGTTATGTGGTTTAACATGTAAACAACATACACACAACAAGTTTCAAAAAAAATACACATACTTCTGGGAAGTAATATTGTCATGAATTGAAAATAACTTTTATGGTAACGAGGTATAAATCGTTCACCCGGTACTTATTAACTGGAATTCATAAATTGTTTGTTGTGAGAGACTAGGACATGGATATGGTATACCCAATTATTTAATTACGCAGCAATTGCAATAAAACAAAGTTCGAAATTTGGAATGTAGGACTGTGCATTTGAGGCTAAATTGGTTTCTTGCACATTGTGCGGTTGTGGTTACGCATGCGTTGACAGTGGCCGCATCGAATTTGTTGCACTTCTTCACCTTTGGAAAGACACATTTTCTTTTTAGTTCGGCCTGGTGGTCGTTTGATGGACGGTGGTTGTATGACAAAATCGTCAGCACGGAATGGTGGTTTCTAAACAGTTGGAATGGGTTGTATGTTTTCTTGGTATGAGTTTCGGTAAGCAGCAACATGGTAAAATTCAGTAACTAAGTCATATAGGTCAAGTCCGCTATTTCGAATAGCAACAACTGCGTGAGAGCATGGAAATCGGTTGATTTGCCACTTGAAACAGGAACATGTACATTTTTCTCAACGTCAACCATAACAAATGGGAAAGAGTGGACCTCGAAGACTGTGTCACTAGATTGGCTTACAAGCCATGATCTGCCTTTATTGTACGCTTTGACCAACCGAGCTTCCATCTTTGGGCAAAGAACACCGGGCCACGCTTGTGCTTTTATTCGGCGTTTCACCATCTGACGCATAATCTTTGCTCGAATACTATCAACTAATTGAGTTATTGGTAGGTGGCGTGCTTCCCGTATCCATGAGTTGAACAACTCAACGGCATTGGAACTCATCTTGCTGTATTGTGAACCCCTGTTGTTTGAGAAATACAATTTGTGTGACAATGTAAACAAATGACAATAACATATGATACGCAAACAAGTGTGATATGGATACAGTTGGACAGAAAAAGTAAAGAGTGAAATACATACCGGAAGTAAGCATTAGCCCAGTACTGAGGGGGTAAGTCTTTTACGAATGCGGGAACAACCTTCCGTCCACATTTGGTAAACTCTTCAACGCATTGGGTAAATGAAGCCATAGTGGGTGCATAAGCACAAGCACGGAATTTAGTCAACATTCCAGCTCTATATGAAGTGTTAACATATCGTAACTTATGTTGCAAGTTACGTTGCAAATGTTGTAAGCAAAATGCATGATGGGCTGTGGGAAATATGATGGGTATTGATTCCAATAAGCCTGCATGTCGGTCAGATACGAATGTAAGGGTCCTCTGACTGTTGAGCGAGGTGTCCCAAGAACCAAGCCCGGTTTGTGGTGTTTTCTGAATCAACAATTGCAATGGCTAAAGGAAAGAGACCTGTAAAGGGTTGTTGTGAGTTAGTTTTGCAGATATATTGGTGGTGTTTATATTCAGATCAAACAACATGTGTGTGAGGCAATGTACACTGAAACATTGTCCTGTCAATAAATAATGAAATTATAATTGTACAAAGAAAATGATTTGTGTCAACATTATAACAGTACCTTGATTGCCATCTTTGGCAGTAGCGGCCAACAAATGCCTTTTGAATTTTTCCTTTAGAAAAGTCCCGTTCAAGAATAACAATGGTCGGCAATGATTGAACCCATCGATATATGCTTTGAATGATATGAAATACCTTATGAAACGGTTATTGTGTTCATCGTACTCAATATTGATGTAACTTCCAGGGTTGTTTTCAATGGCAACAGAACTGTACCACCGCAATTGGTCGAACTATATAGAGTGTGCACCAGACATCTCCCCCCGAACTTTTTCAACACCTAACCATGCAACCCGATAGCTAACCTCCAATCCGTAATCTTTTTTGAGGTCATAGACAACATCTATGGGCCGCGTGAGTGGCTTGTCACATACCCGATCAGAAATAACGTCGGACACTAAATCTAAACCAGCCCTGGGGTTTTTCGGGGTTCGAACAGCAACGCCACAAATGTTGTCCTTATTCCACTTGCGAAGGTAGGAAAAACCGTTGGCATGCAAAATACGTGCGTGTACTGACCACATGCATCCTTTTGATTCCCTCATCATGCATACAACTGTGATCCACACAGAATCATTTTTGACATATTTATAATGGAAGCCACATTCGACAGCATACTTGCGAAGAACACTTCGGAATTCATCTACTCCACCTTCAAAACTTTGGCCAATACATTGAATCCCGTTTGCCCATTGGGCAGACAAAAACACCTTGTCAACATGAGGGCAAAATTTTGCCAATAAATTATCTTCGTCATCTATGTCCGACTCGTCAAACACATCTGTCGGGGGACAATGAGCTGTCTGCAATTGGCTGTTAGCATTGTCACCGTCTGGTGCACGTCGTCCTTCAATTAATACGTCAATGCATTGCAATTGGAAAGATCGTGCAAGACACACCATGTTCGCGACATCAACATCGTTCTGTAATATGAAATTATTATAACCGGGCATCTTGAAGTAGAAACATACGTCGTCAAGTGTGAGCCCATCAAACTTTTGACACACACGCCCGACCACGTCGTCAAATCCAAATGGAACTTGTAGATTAATAACCACATTCACATTGCCGTAACAATATATTAGCATTATTTGATTGTCCATCCTCCTGCGAATGTTCACATGTGATTCATGAGAGGGGGGGAAAAAAAATGAAAGACAACGAACGGTGCATCACATAAACCCCGCAAGCAAAACATTTAATCGGCACACCACACACCATCAAAACGATGACTCTCCACCCATAGCGAAACGCATGTCCCACTGTTCCCCACACAGAACACATCCCTTCGGGAGAACGTGGCACTTCAAGACTTGGGTTAACACCCAGGAAAAAATTAAAAAATATACATCCACAGGCACACAAACCCACAACATCACACGCACTGAAAACCCATGATCGGTCAACACACACAACCCCACCAAATACATGAGAACATGACAACAACACACAGCAGAATATAAATGACTAGAATCCATATCAAAGGTAAAAGAACCAAGGAAAAAAAGGCATACCAGGTAAAGAATAACGTGTCCACAGCAGGTATTTGAAAAACTGACAGTGTGTGACAAGCCGACAACAAAGAATACAAACATTCAAATTCCCAAAACCCTACCTGCCAATGGCTAAAATGTATTTGAATATATCATTCAAATTAGCCAAACCCCAATCAGCAACGTTTCCAAACAAGAACTGGTCCCGCAAAAAACTACCAAAATATCCCAAGGGCACAAACGTCCACACAATAATACCAAAAATGGAGAATAAAAACATAAAGGATCAAATCTACCCACCAGTAGGACTAAACAGTACAATAGAATAAAAGTGGGACTAATTGGTATAACAGTTTGTGAAGTAGGATTTATTTGTAAATAATCCATTAGTATAATATAATTAAAAATCAAAGTCTTTTTAAGATATCCAAATGACTCTGACTTGTTTTGAGAAGTAGGTTAAAAATTGATTTTTTAATTTTTTTTGATTTTTTTTTTTAAAAACGTATAAAAAAAATAGAGAAGTGATATAATTTAAACTAAAAACCCAAAAAATAGGCTTTTATCTAGATTCACAAAACATGCCACTATCAATCGTTTTCTTAAGATTATTTGTTTACTTCGTTTGAAAATATGTTATTTTAGTAATTTTTTTAGTTTTTTGGCTAAAATATAAGGTAAAAAAAATTAATATGTTTGGGATGACTTTTTGATTTTTTACAAAAATATGTGCAAAAAGTAGGGAGAAAAAAGAATCTTTGACTTATTTGTATAGTTTTTTGGCTTTTTGACTATTTTAACAACTTTTTAACTTTTAGGCTAAAAAGTGATATTCCCAAACAAGGTCATGCATGATGTTACGAATTAATATAATATTAAATTTATAGGAATTGATACATTCACAATTTTTTTTATTGAAATATTTTAACTTCAATTTATATAAGTTAATTGGGAACTAGACAATGGACGATATTTCAATTTGATAAGTTTGTTTTGGGGTCCACGATATAATAAAATATTATATACAATATAATTTTAATAATAAATAAATCAATCATAAAAAATAATGTAATATTAAAATGAGAAACTTGGTGATAAATCTATATTCACACCCTTATAAGTCATTAAGGATAAGGGTAGTTCTATTGGGGCAGAAGGACAATTGTTGGTCAAAAGTCCATTATTACCTATCTGTTGAAATTTTAATTTTAACCTATTTGTTCAAATCTTTTTTCATATGTTCAATTTTTTGAACCTATTTGTTTAAATTTGTATCTATCTATCAAAATTATTTTACTATTTTTAATCTATCTATTGAAATTCACCACACTTATTTTTTCATATCTGTTGAAATTTACCAAACAAACAATCTGTTGAATTTCACCAAGCCTATCTTTCTATTTGTTCAATTTTTTGAACATATCTATTCAAATTATACTACCGTTTATCTATATATATTTTTTTGAACTGAGAAATGCCCGAAGGCTACAGAGAGACATCAACAACTAACAACTCCAAAAGTGCAGAAAGAGGATTTGCAACCCAACAAAGGGAAGAACATCTTGAAGATGAGCTCTTGCTAGCCAGTGAGCTACTCCATTAGCTTCTCTAGGAATCCAAGCAAATGACACATTTAATGTGGAATTCAATGAATGAATATCATAGATGATAGCTGAACATTCCCACAGGGGAACCAGTTCAGAAATATATAATTCAATCACCTCTATGTTGTTACTTTACCACTTGAACGTTCAAAAGACCCAAGACTTCAGAAAACAAACATGCCAAGCAAATAACATGTGTTTCTCCTTGTTGGGTTGAAGAAGAGTAAATAGTAGAGACCACTCTATCAATAAGTTTTCCTTGACCATCCCTCAAAATAACAGCCAATACTGCTCTGCCATCAAGCTTAGAAAAGCTAGTGTCAATATTAATCTTCATAGTGCCATGAAGAGGTTTGAGCCATCTGGGATGTTGGAAAATTAGAGAAGGGTCTGGCTAAGAATTAGCTAAAGATTGGTACAGGACATGATTAATTTTCCACCAATATGAAGAGACCTGTTGAACAACCTGATGTGGATCAACACAACAATGATTAAAAACCCACTCATTCCTAGCTTTCCAAATACACCACCCAACCGTGGCAACCTTACTCAATAACTCCCTCATGTCAAGATCATTGGAGCAGTTTTGCATTATAGAGAGAGCTGAATCAATTGGATCATTCCCACTCTGGAGTCCCAAGTTATACCCAAACCAAACGGCTCTCGTCCAACTACAATGGAAAATGAGGTGCTCAATGATCTTAGCACTTTCTTGACACATAGGGCAACTTTGAGAATGAGCACATTTTTGATGAAATAAATTTTCTTTGGTCCCTAGTCTGTTACTACAAACCCGCCACTAGAAATTTTGAATCTTCGGAGGGACCTTTAAAGACCAAATAAACTTCCAAAAACTCTTAGGGGGTTGGGTAGAGGAGGACGCCAATGAATTGCTTGCTGCTCATTTTTGGCCACCTGATATCCATTTTTGACTTCATAAGTGCCTTTGCTGGTGTAGTTCCATATCAATGTGTCATCTTGGCCCTTAGAAGAGATGAGAAATGATAGAAAATTTTCTAATATCCTGGCTAACAATCCCAAGAAGTTTACATATGTCCCAAACTGAGTGGTTTTGGTTGATAACATCTCCAACCCAACGCACTTGACAACTAACGGGTTTCGAACTTTGTGGGCAATCCATCAAGTTTTGGGATGACCAATGGATTTCTTCATACTGTTTATCTATTCGTTTAAATATTTTTTGAACCTATCTGTCTGTTTCTTCTTTTATTTATACCACAGTTCTCTCTCTATCTATCTGAATCACTATAAGTCCAATTTTTTGAACCTATCAACAAAGCAGATATACATACATACATACATACATACATACATACATACATATATACATACATACATACATACATACATACATACATATATATATATAGAGTGAGTGACGATGGTCTAGTTGACGAGAGAGCATGCCTTGACAAGGATGCTGATAGGTCAAGGTTTCTAAAGAGAGATGATGAAGTTGTGAAGGGTGACGTGGAATCCGTGGCCGCAATAAGGAGAGTCCAAATCCTTTGCAGGGTTTTCCGGTAGTGGTTTCTGTTGTGGTGCCAAAACAATGTCATTTCGGCACCTTTTTGTTTTTGTTTTTGTTTTTTTTTTTTCCAGCATTTCTTTCTTACACTCTATTCCCAAATTTGAGACCTAAATCCGAGAGAGACCGTAAGGACGACAGAGAGTGGAAGAAAGCAGTTGATAGAAACTGGCGACGAAGAGCGGCAATGGCGACCCCATGGCATTTTGCAATTTATTACTAGATAGATGGCACTGTTGGGTTCTTCTAGATAAAACAATGAAAACAAACCCAAATCAGAGAACCAAAGTAATGGTTTTGATCAGAAGTCCTCTTCAGTTTTGACTCAAGAAAACAAATCCAAATTCGATTTTGATTGGCAAAATCTGATTTCTTCTTCTGATTTCTTTGCTCAGTGACAGTCACTCTGTTCATCATCTTCACTACACTCTTTATTCTCTCTCTCAATTGAATATGGGTTTGGGTTCGAAAACTAACAAAGGAAGACGAAGAGAAGATGAAGATGTCGAATGTAATCCTACACTTGAAGTTTTTGAACCAGTAATGGGTAAAAGATGTAAATCCCAATCTTTCTCTATGACATAAATCTGAGCTACCACTATATATATATCATAACTCTCCCCTACTCCAAGCAATCACAATTTCTTACCATGAGTCTGCAACAAACCACTCTTTGAACACAAATTAAACTCAACCCATCAATTTCACTTGGCAATACACCAATTTCTTTTAATGAAAACACAAACTAACGAAGAAATTGGTTTTTTCAATTTCTGGTTTCATAGTTTTAGAAATTGGTTTTACCTTTTGTTTCCATTTTGATTGTTCATGCATCTAAACTAACTTGCGAGAGGAGATTGAGTTTTTTCTATTGTGGAGGAGCCATATCTCTCTTCCTTGTGCAAAGAAACCCTAGATTGAAATCATAGTAACAATATTGTAATCAAAACAAAAGCATGAATGCGAGAAGAAGATGAAGCCTCCTTTTTTTAAGAGGCTTTAACGGCTGTGACGACGACGACGGTAGCGTGAGAGTTTTTCGACGAGGTAATGAGGAGAAGGGTCTCGTTGGTGATGCCCGTGATTCCTTCTTCTTCTCTATGCTTTTTTTTTTTGAAGTTTTTCCCAAAATGACGTCGTTTTGGGGGCACTACAGGAACCACCGCAGATAAACATGGCAGAGAATCTGAACTCTACTAAGGAAGCACACAGATCTCATTATTGTCGACGTACTCCACTAGGCAGATCGGGCACTCGGTTGCGCCGCCGGGCTTGGTGTTGGCCACGGAGAATCGTAGATGAGCTTCGACAACGATTAGAGGATCTTCTTCTTCAGGCATTCGGTGGCTGCGAACGACTTAGGAGGAGGTATTATGGTAGAGGAGGAGGCAGTGCTGCATCAACTATGGTTTCTATAGAAAGAGAGAGAGAAATAGAAAGAGAGAACCTGGAATTAGAAATAGAGAAAAGAAGAAGAAATGAGAGAAGAAAGAAGTGTAGAGAGAGAGAGAGAGAAACGAGGTTTGAGACGGTGAGTGTGGAACAAGGATGAGAAAAAGAGAAAGAAGTAAAGTTAATTTGAACAGATAGAGAAAGAAAGATAGAAAAGACAGAGGAAAATGGGTTTGAGTATTGTAATAACCCCGACCTCTGATTAACGTTAATTCATAATTAAATAAGCCTAATTAGTAATTAAGGTGAAATCCTAAATTAATTGCATGTGTGTGTTGCGTCAATATGCTTATATCTGTTTATCGTAGAAATATTTGTTTATGTTTCTGTTTCGTTCTACAAATTAAAGGCCTTATCGGCATCTGATTATGAAATTGACTTGATTTATGTGTTATTTAGGATTTTTGAAAAATTATGGTAGGTTTAATTAAAATTCGGTTTGGAACGATTAAATTAGAATAATTTAATGTCCAATTAAACCATTAGCCAAGCCTATGTAAGGCTCCCATATGTGCCTTCTCTCATTCTTTTCTTCATCTTAACACATTTTTTTGAGCTCACACACAAACCAAACGTGAGAGAGAGAGAGAGAGAGAAGAAAAGTTTAAGCTCAAATTAAGAAGATTGCTAGAGAACTTAGAGAATTTGGCTTGGAACTTCCAACAATTGATCATCTACAGCATCATTGACAAGCCTAGGTAAGAATTCAACCTTTAGATTGTACAATTATGATGTGTAAGACATAAACTCTAGAGAATTATGATGGATAATGCAAGAATTAAGCTAGAAATGAAGAGAATTGAACCATGTCATGCATGCATGCATATATCATGGCATTTTGAGTTTGAATTTCACTTAAGTCATACATGCATGTATCCTTCTTGACTTGGTTTAGAGAATTCATCACATTTCTTACCATTTGACCTTAATTGATCATGTTTTGGAGAGTCTAAGTTCATATCAATTCATGCATGTTATCTTCAAGTTATGTTCTTTGAGCTTCAAGCATGGTTTTGTATAATTGACTTATATTTGGGCCTTGATTTTGTGAATTGATTTTGAATTCAAGTTGTTTTGCATGTTCACACTAGTTTCCTTCAGTTTCTGGCCCAAAGGATCATGAATCTCAGTTTAGAATTGGAGTTTTGAGCTTGGGAGCAAATCTGGAAATTCTAGAATTCTGCTCCTACGCTCGAGCGGAGGAACCTACGCTCAAGCAACCACTCTGAGTGTGTGCACTTTCACTCGAGTGACCTAAAGTTGGCTCGAGCATGAAATGCATGCTCCCAGAAGTTTACCATTTTTGCAGACCGCTTGAGCGACAAGGGTTGCGTTCGAGCGAGCACTTGAGTCTCACGCTCGAGCGACCATCGAGCATCCGTCGAGCATGAAAACCACACAACCAGTACTTTTGCAAAAGTTTACAAACCGCTAGCTCGAGTAGAAGAAGTTGCGCTCGAGCGACCACTCATATTTTGCATGTTCGCTCGAGCAAAGGAAGTTGCGCTCGAGCGGGACCCCTATTTTCAGCAAATTTTGTTAAGTGTTTCCAAGTATATTTTAGCATCTCATTGTATCCTAGGCATTCCTAGGCCAAGGTTAAGACATAATAATGAGGACAAGAAGTAGAAACACACCAAGATAAGAAAGGATTAAGATAATGATTCCGAGTGTGTAATTCAGTATATGTTCATTTTGTAATTGTGTAGGTCACGTGCCACAAGACGTCTGATTTGCCCATTCTGTCTGTTTGTTTTGGAGCCATCTGTGGGTAATAACTTAGTAAAGCTATGTTCAACTCTAATTATTTTCTGTATGATGAAATAAGATCTATTCTATGAAATATTATGTTTTGTATAATAAATGATTGTCCAAATTTTGATAAGTATTCGAGGCCCAAGTAAGTTATCTATTCCTGATCCGGAGGTTCTTTTATGGAACTAACAAGTTATCCGTACCCAGCCGGAGGTTCCTTTATGGAACTGACAAGTTATCCGTACCCGGTCTGGAGGTTCTTTTATGGAACTGACAAGTTATCCGTACTCGGCCGGAGGTTCCTTAATGGAACTAATAAATATTATCTTCGATGCCCTGTATGTGATTTGTTAGCGCTAATGGATATAAGATTAAGTATGTGTTCTGATTTCTATCATTGACTTGAACAAAAATATGAATATAAATATGTTTCTGATATGAACTCTGATTTATGAATATGTTATGGACATTATTCATCAAACCCTTTACTCTGTTATTATTCATTGGGCTTTCGCTCACCGTTTATTTTATGTATGTAGGTGAGTAGGCGCGTAACCAAGCTTAGGATGCTGCTTGGCGAGTTTTGGAGTCAGCCAGCCATCATGCCTCCCGTGGAGGTCCCCTTTTGAGATCTGATCAAGCTTTTGAGTCTTTGGGACTTTTGTACTTTCTAATGTTTATGTTTCGTCTAAACATGCTTTAGAAGTTCTATATATGTGGCTTTGGTGACGTAAGACTAATGTATTTATGACGTCATAAATATATATATAAGTTTGTTTTAAAGATTACTGTCTCTTATACGTTAACACAGCTCTATGGACAATGTATATTTCTATATTTGCTTCCGTAGGCCCTTATTATGTGTCATTCTGTTAAGAGGCCTTTAGTAATCCAAGGATTACTGGTCGGTTACGACGCTAAACTTATAGGGGCGGGTTTGGGCCATGACAGAGTGGTATCAGAGCACGTGTTCTATCACACACACACGAGTCCATATGAGCTTAGGATGTCCTAGTAAGAAGTAGGGGCATTCCATCTGCATGTGTAAGTGTATGTGTTCTTTAAATGTGAAGATTGAATTTGACCATGACCCCATGAAATTGAAATGAATGACCTGAATATTGAAAATAAAGACTATGTGCCTATGTTTATGGTGCTCTGTTTACCTATAGCAAATGGAAAATACAAGAAGCGATGGAACAGCTGAGTCATCTGAGGCTCGAATGAGCCGAATGGAACAAATGCTTGTAGCTCTGACAAAAGTACTAATACAGCAACAGAGGCAACAACCTATACTCCCTCCGCCTCCACCAGCACAAAATGAGCCTGATAACAATGATGTAATCAACCTGACTCAGAAATTTATGAAGATGAAGCTGCCAACTTTCTTGGGTGGCATTGAGCCCTTAAAAGCAGAAACTTGGTTGCTTGCTATGGAGAAACTATTTGAAGTATTTCCTTGCTCCGAAACACAAAAAGTTCTTTTGGCCACCTACACGTTAAAAGATGAAGCCCGGAGATGGTGGTTGCTGATCCAAATTAACAATGGGAACATGACGTGGGCTCAGTTTAATGAGATTTTCTACAACAAGTATTTTTCCCAATGCTTCAGAGATCGGAAAATGTCAGAATTCCAAGAACTCAAACAAGGCAGGATGTCAGTGGTCGAATATGAGGCCAAGTTTACTGAGTTAACTCGTTTTTTGCCCACACATGGTTAACACCGATTACAAGAAGGTATAAAAATTTGAAGGCGGTTTGGACTTGGAAGTGTTTGACCGCGTTGGCGTTTTGAAATTGCTGACATATGTAGAAGTCCTTGATCGAGCATTGATGGTAGAGGCCATTTTGGCAGCAAAGAAACAAGTTCCAGCTCCAACAACTGAATGGAAGGGTAAACAGTCTGGATTCAATTTCAAGAGGGGCCGATCATTTCCAAAAAGGTAGAATACGGGATCCTCTAGCAACTCTAGCTAGAGTAGTGGCTCTACTCCATACTGTACCGATTGTGGAAGGAAACATAAAGGCCCATGTCATCGTGCCTCCGGTGCATGTTTTTGGTGTGGCAAGACTGGCCACATGATTCAAGATTGTCCGCTGAGGTTTGAGAATGCTAATTGCCCTGCCGCAAGTTCAGCCGGATCTGCTCCTACAACGAGAACCAATGCAAGAGCTAATGTCAGGGGTAATACCGAGACTGAAACGCTAAGACAATGGAGAGTGTTTGCATTAGTGTTTGGAGATGTGCAAAACACTGAATCTGTAGTGTCAGGTACAATCACTATATGTGCTCAGAATGCCTATGTGTTAATAGATTCTGGCTCCACCCATTCATTTGTATCACATGCTTTTTCTCGAAAATTAACTAGACCAGTAGAGCCTATGAACTGTTTACTATCTACGTCTACACCATCTAGAGGTTCTATGATATGTGCTTATGTATATCCAGCATGTGATATTGTGATTGGTGACGTAACATTGTATGTTGATTTATTACCCTTGGGGATTGATCATTTTGATTGTATTCTAGGTATGGATTGGTTGAATAAATACTATGCCACCATCGACTGTGTGAGTAAATCTGTTGTGTTTAGAGCATCTGGCATGCCTGAGTTTGTTTTTACTGGAAATGGAGTAATTCCTCCACCATACTTGATTTCATTTATGAAAGCTAGGAAATTGTTAGGGAAAGGTTGTCAGGGCTACTTGTTGTAGACACCCCATTTTTGACGGCCCTTACGACTTGGACGTGCTCGCATGCACACTCGACGATGAGTTTATATGCTCGCCAAGTACTCGAAGTCCTCAGCAGATTGCCCTAACTTTGAGCCTTTCAAACTCTGCACCCTTGTTGCCTTATTTTTGGACCAAGCCTTGGTTCTTTAAGCCTGTAGCTTTTGGTGGCCTGCCGGCCACTTTTAGAGGCTGCCGGCTATCACTTTTGGGCTGCCGGCCACTGATGTGGCTTGCTAACCACCAGTGTATTTTGCAGATATTTTATGCCAGTTGTGCCAGCTGTTTGCATAGATGCATGCATCTATCCCCATGTGTAAGGCTGGATCTCCTTGAGAGAATTTCATGTTTTCTATATATAGGAGGCCCCTCTCTCATGTTTTAAGGTTCGAAAATTTTGAGATCAAAAATTTTTCTCTCTCTCTAGCAAATTTCTACACTTTAGCCTACAATTCTTCAACCTTTGCCTATACACCCTTAACAAAATCTTCTTATCTTTGAGCTGAGGTGTTCTTGAACTTGGTTTGAGCTCTAGAGGGTGTGTTTACTTGGTTTCGTTGCTTGGAATTGATTCTTCTCTTCAAAAGGTATAAGACTTTACCTATTTGCTTGTTTTCTCTACTATTTTTCCTACTGTTTTGCCATTGTCTTGGGCTGTCAAAACTCTGTGGTTTTTTGAGCTGAAGCTTGGGTTTAAGGCCATTAAAGGTTAGGGGGTGGTTCACCCTTCTTTGTACCTTGTTTTGGAGGCTTTTGCACTTGAGTTTCCCACCATTTTACTATCTTTTTCCAAGCTTTTAAATACTGATTTTTAGAGCTTTTTCAGTGGCCAAAATCATGTTTTGAAATCTAAATTTGGAGGGGTTAGCCTACCCTCCTTGTGTCTTGCTTACTAGCCTAGTTGGTACCATGTTTTAGCATGTTAATCTAACTATTTTTAGCTTGAGTCCAACATGTTTTAGGACTTAATTTAACCTATTTTAGCACTGTTTTGGGCTGTTAGTTGCATTTGAGCTTTGTTTTGCATGCTTGTAGTGTAATTGTCCTCACGAGCTTGGTGTTTTAGGCCTTAGACACCATCTTATTTGAGTTGATAGCATTTATTTATGCTTTTCTCACTAATTTTTAGCACTAATAATCTCTACAACCTCCCTCCTTTCTTGGCTTTTGTTTTGCTTTGAGGGTTGTTTCAAGCCTTTTGTTCTTTTAAGCATGAGATTGAGGTTGTCATGCTTAATGATTTAATCCCTTTTAGGGGTTCAATATCAATGGCATGACATCTCTTTCATGTCTTAAGTTAACTCTTGTTTTTGTACTTCACTCCATTAGAGGACTTAAACTCACCATTGGACTTAATGGATTAAAGAATGGTTGGTAATTTAAAATTGAGTAATTAAAATTGAGACTAAAATGGTGCAAGATAATAATTGGTTGTGTTTAATCGGACGTTAATTGAACACATGGAAACTTGAACCATTTCATATTCATTAGTGACGAAATGATTCAAGGTTCCAAGGTCAACTTCTTCCCTTGATCATTCATGAAAGGGAAGAGGTTTATGTCTTGTTTTGCATTTATTGAACTTGCACACTTGGTTTCATAAGCCATCATGCAATGAAATTGCATACATTGGTGCTTTGTGAACCAAACTTGTCTCTCCTTTGATTTGCTCTTGAAAAGGAGGGGTGAGTGGTGTAAATAAGCCCTTGAAATACACTGTATATGCTCTGTTTGTCCTCTATTGTAGCAGGGAGAACTGGACAGCAGTGGCCGACAGGCCACTTTCCATGGCCAATAGGTGGCTGGCAGACCACCTTTGATGGCTGGCCGGCCATCACTGGTGGCCAGCAGCCCTTATCACTGGCCGACCGGCCGGCCACTGATGAAAAATTGAGCAGTGTGTTTCTGAGGCCAAGCCTTGCTGTTCTGGAAATAGGAAATAGTGTTGGTGTTCAACTGTGCAAACAGAGGCATTCAAAAGCAAAATAGTGGCTTTTTGGGTGAAAACCGAGCATGCGCATGAACATCCTTCATTTCTCGAGGCATAGTAGTTAGTTGCGTAGTTTAATTACTTACTTTAAATTGCACTTGTGTTGTAATTACTCATTAGTGACGAAATGATTCAAGGTTCCAAGGTCAACTTCTTCCCTTGATCATTCATGAAAGGGAAGAGGTTTGTGTCTTATTTTGCATTTATTGAACTTGTACACTTGGTTTCATAAGCCATCATGCAATGAAATTGCATACATTGGTGGTTTGTGAACCAAACTTGTCTCTCCTTTGATTTGCTCTTGAAAAGGAGGGGTGAGTGGTGTAAATAAGCCCTTGAAATACACTGTATATGCTCTGTTTGTCCTCTGTTGTAGCAAGGCCAGCAGGTGGCTGGCAGACCACCTTTGATGGCCGGCCGGCCATCACTGGTAGCCAGCAGCCCTTATCACTGGCCGGCCGGCCACTGATAAAAAATTGAGCAGTGTGTTTCTGAGGCCAAGCCTTGGTGTTTTGGAAGTGGGAAATAGTGTTGGTGTTCAACTGTGCAAACAGAGGCATTCAAAAGCAAAACAGTGGCTTTTTGGGTGGAAACCGAGCATGCGCATGAACATCCTTCATTTCTCAAGGCATAGTAGTTAGTTGGATAGTTTAATTATTTACTTTAAATTGCACTTGTGTTGTAATTATTTAATTAGTTAGTTAACTTGTAATAATTAGTTAATTAGTTTAGCTAGTTATTCAATTCGGTTTGTAATAGTTAGTTTAATTAGCCTAATTAGTTAGCTAGTTAGCTAGTTAGCTTAGATTATTGATTTGGACTCTTCTTCGTGAGAGTGCAATGTAATAAGTGTATGTCTTCCAACTCCACATCTTTCTCCCTTTTATTTACTAGCTTATGATGGTTAGTTTAGGGACATCATATTTCAATTAGCATATTCCATGTTTGCATCCATTTGTATTGCATGCACCGAGGCTCGGTTGATCATTCTAACTACATTGTTAGCACTTATACTTATTTGAATACGTGCTTAGACCTCATGCTATCAAAATCGATTCATATGCCATGTTAAGTAGCTGAGCCTATTTAATTGCATATTGCATGTATTGCATTAGTCATATTGCATAGCTAGGATCATGCATTTTTTCTAACTCTTTTGTTTATTTTGGCTTGGAGTACTAGGTGAGCCTTTATTCGCTTTAGTATAATTGCATGAGTGTGATTGCCATTTTTGCCATGACCAGCATGCTTGCCATAAGGCTAATTGCTTGAGTGCTATAACTGCTTATATGCCTGTGGATGGAGGCTATTTTCTTGAATTGGAATAATTTGAGTAATGTTCATATGTGATCACTTTTTCAAGTGGTACTATAGACACCCCATTTTTGACCGTCCTCAAGACTTGGACGTCACCGTTTGAACACTCGGTGATCATCCATGTTTGTGGTCATTTGGAGTTCCCGGAGGTCTCGGCTGCGCGCCTTGCTTCAGGATCTCCGAACTCGACGGTTTAGTGTCTGGTTTTGCACCAGACACTTGTGTTTTGCCTTGAAAGGGCAGGGAATACCTTGTGAGGCATCCCCACACATCACCGGCCGTGGCTAGAGGCCACCGGCTGGTGTTTTGTTGCCATCGGCAATATGTATTGCCGGTCGGCATTCTTTGTTGCCGGTCGGCAGCCAATTTTGTCAAAATGGCAATTTTGGGCAGCCGACTACTGTTCATCTGCTTTTAGCAGATATTTTGTGCCAGCTGTGATAGCTGGCACCCACTCTGCTCCCCTCCATACACGTGTATGGAGGGATTTCCCTCTTAACAAGCTTGTTGAATAAGCTTTGCAAGAGGGAGTTGCCTATAAGAAAAAGGCTCCTCTCTTGGCATTAGGGTTAGAAAAAAGACAGAGGAAAGCTCTGGTTCTAGGGTTAGATAGTTGTAGCTATTCTATCTCTCTCTTTCTCTCTTTTGTATCCTAGGTGCTTTTGTCCATACTATTGCACACAAACACATAGTGCTACACCTTTCCTTGGCTTTTGAAGGACCAGAGGTTTGTTCTTAGTGCTCTTGGCTGGATTTGAGTTTGAAGGAGCAACAAGATCACCATTGTTGAAGAAAGGCTTCAAGGGTAAGAAACTAGTCCTTTTTACCCCATTTTTGCATCCTACTTTTGACCATCTTGTAACTGTTTTTGTGTTTAGTGTATAACATAAAAAAGTTCTGTTTTTAGGACCTCTAAGTAGTTGCTTTAGAGTGTTTTGTGGTTTGGAGGTGTTTGACCCCTCTTAGGCCTTGAGAGGCCCCATTTTGTGCCATTTTGAGTGAGCTCCGGAACTTTGGTGTTTGGGCCTCCTCACCACTGAAATCTTGAGGGATTTCAGTGGTAAGGATGGTGCCTTGAAGTCCCAAGAAGGAGAGGGCCACCCCCTCTCCTTGTTGTCCTTGAAAAGGGCACTTTTTGGCCTCCTGAGGGAGCATCATGTTTGAGTGTTTGTTGATCATGCCATGGCTGTGTTTTATGCTTATTATGCCATGATATAACATTGTTGTGTGTTGGTTTTGGCACACCATGCATGCCTTGCATATATGCCATGTAATGCCTCTTTGTTGCCTTAACATGCCTTAGGTTATAAATCCTTATTCAAGCATGTTTTAGGCTTAACCTTGTGGAGGTTTTGTGTTTTTTTTACCATGTTTAAGGTCTGTCCATAGTTGTTTGGGTCGATCTTGGCATGCTTAGCATAACCCCTTTGCATTTTGGGTTTATTAGCTTTAAGTGTACAAGTGTATAGCATGCATCCTTGCCTCATTTCAAGGGTATGGAACTATTTGCCATGTTATTTCAGTCCCTTTACCATGCTTGTATGCTTGCCTTGGATGCCTCTTTGAAGCTTTAAAAGCTTGTCTTGCATGCTCCATGTTTTGGCCATTGTGCATGCTTTTGAATTCAAGCCATTTAGATGCCATCTAAGTGGTCTTTTAGGCTTTGTTTTATGTGCTAAAACTCTGTTTTGGGTCATTTAATTCATGCCATGTTTGGTCTTGCTAAGTATGGTCTAATCCCCTTTTAGCTTGCTTTGAATTTTGGGCCTTGTTTGCATGCCTTGATTGTCTTGTTTAAGTTGGTTTGGCACCTCTTATAGCATGATTTTCAGAGCTTAATGCATGCCTTTTGTCATGTTTGCATCCTCTTGAGTGTGCTTAAGAATTGCTTATAAATGCTTGAATTGTTGGACACCATTTGCATGCATGTTTGTGTGCCTATTATTCCTTCATTTTGAGCACCATGGCCACTGTTTTAGGCTTATTTGGGGCTGCCTAAATCGTGTTTATGTCCACCTTTTCATTGGTTTGCATTGCCTCATGACTTGCATGTTTGCTTGTATAGGTTGCATGCCTAGTGTCTAGGGTGCATTGCATTCTCATGTTGCATCCTTAGCTTGCATGCCTAAGTAGCATTGCATCTTGCATGCATGCCTTGTTCCTTGATTTGGTGATAGGAATAGGGCCTTTTGTTTGTTGGTTTGCATTACATTTGAAATCAACATGCACAACTTGGTGCTCTTGGGCCATCATGCATTGAAATGCGCGATTGGTGGTCCGAGAACCAAGGACCATGCCCCTTTGAGTCATACACATGATAAGGAGCTTAGTTGGTGCATACATGGCTTGGATTACATTGCCATGCAAGGTTCTGTCCTCTGCTGCTGTCAAACAGGTTCTGCAGGAACTTTTTGCCGATCGACTTCACAGAGTGCCGACCAGCAATCAATTGGTGGCCGATGGATGCATTCTCTGCCGATGATCACACCATACTGCCGGTGGAAATTCTACTCAGCCGGTAGTGTCTCCCAATGTCCAAGGAAGCAATTCAGAGACTTTGGCAGTCTTCAGAGGGGCAGAGCAGGGAAAACAGAGGCAGTCTATGCATGGCAGTGCACTTCCGAGCAAGACCGAGCATGCATTGCATTGGACCCGCTTCCCGAGGCCTTTTACTGTTTTCCTTAGCTTATTTAATTTGTTAATTAATTAAGTGGTCTGTAATAATTAATTAGCTTGTAGGTTAATTAATTTGTATATTTATTTGGTCCCTCCGAGCGAGGGCGAATCTGTAATAAGTGTGGGTGCGTGTGTGCGCATGTCTTCTAATCCCCACTTCTTTCTTCCCTTTTATTTACCCGCTTATGATGGTAGATTAGGGCATGTTTAAATTAGCACACCTTATGCTATGCATGTGTGCATCCATACATTTGTCTTGCATGCACCGGGCTCGGCGCATCACGCTAACTGCATTTGTACTTCAATTCCAAATTGAATACGTGCATCAATTGATTGCATTTCACATGCCATGATTAGGTTAGCCGAGCCTACTCTAATTGCATCCTGTATGTGTTGCATTAGTCAAATTGACATAAACTAGGACCATGCATGTCTGCTAACTAGTTTATTGTTTTGGCACGGAGTACGATGTAAGTATTTTCATGTTTTAGCATACCGCATGTGTGTGAGTGCTATCATGACAGCATGCTTACCATGTGGCTAATTGCTTATGTGAGATAAACTGTTTGATTGCCTATGGGTGAAGGTTGGATTGTCTGAGTTGGAACAACTCGTTGAAATCCGTATTTTAGCCTACTTGCGAGTAGCAAATTCCAAAGTATTTTTCAAAACAAACGGATATGCAATGCTTATTTCCAAATTAGACAATCTAGTCTATACTTGTTTGCTGTGCGCATAACGTAGTAAATCTAGGCTAATAACCGGAATAAGAGCACATAACGTTTTCAAAAATGGATATCATGGTTAGTAGAGGCCGGTCTTCGGACCGGGCGAGAGGGGATGCTCATAGCTGACCTTCCCCAATCGCACCCAAGTTCCCGAGCCGAGGCAACTTTGGTGATGACGGACACGTGGCCTTTGGCACCGAGTCAGGGTTTCCTAAATTCCCCCGTTAAAAATATTTAGGTGGCGACTCTGTATCTGGCAAAGCAGTCCATGTTTGGCACTTCTTTTCTAAAAATCTGTTTTTCTCAAAACGATTTGCCGGATTTGGACTCTTTGGTTCAGATTAAGAACCGACAACAAAAGCGAGTCCAAACTGTAGAGTGAGGCCCAAGGGCGCGCCTACAGTTTCTGGTGACTCTGCTGGGGATTTAGAGAGCTTGACTCGAACTCGTGATATCCTGTTTTGATTCCATTTATGTGTCTCTTTGCATTGCATGTGCATTGGTGCGCCTAGGACACCGTGTTTGCCATCTGCCATTCCTGAACGGTTTGCCGGAGGCTTGTCTTGTCAAGGCATGTCCATAAGGCTGACCGGTTATAGGCTCTGACAGCATGGGAACACAAACCCCGGTTTTACCGGGGCACCCTTTTCGACCATTCGACCTAGTGCATATTCGGAATCCGTAGTGACCATTCAAAACTAGGACAGGTTGCTTACCCGATTATAGGTTGTTTTGAAACCGCTGCGTGCGTAGTGAAACCCTAGCTCCTGACAAAATAGGACAGGGAAACCCTACCCCAATATAGGGGTGTTTTGGCTCTCTTTTACTTGTTATGTGCTTTTAGAGTGTATCTCTGCAGGGAACGTACATATCAGTTTGCAAGGTTGAGTATCAAGCCTGAGGGCATCAGTATCAGTTTGCGAGAATCAGTTATATCTGTGGGTATCCGATTCTGTGCTTTGTGAGACAGTGATTTCTGGGGAACAGTGATCAGTAGTAGAGTACAGTTGTTCGGCCGCACCTGTGTTTGATCCGTTTGGGCTGAAACGCTGCTTGTTTTTTTTCCTTTCAGTTCAGAGAGTTCCAGAATAGTCAGTGTTCCCCCCTTGCCGAGGCAAGACCCATGATGACGCAGAATTCAGAAGAGATCGTAGTTATGACAGCCGCATTAGATCAAGGGATCACTCTGCAAAGTGAGACCGCTGTTGACATGCCGCATCCACCCAGATCGCCGGTTACACACCCGGTCTGGGCCCCCCAGCTATATCAGGCTCGCGAGCCTACTACGTTTGAACTAATGGGGATGATAGGTGATCTCCAGAGGACCGTGGCGGATCTCGCTTACGGGATGTCAGCTTCGCCACCAGCCGCACCATATGCCGGGAGTTTTGTACCCCAGGAGTCCCCGCTGTTGGGACGGATTGTGATTGAGCTTAGTCAACCGGAGATGGCCTCCAGCTATGGTAATGACGTACCAGCACCAGCCCAAATCCTAGATCAGGCTGAGGCCAGAGACAAAGGCAAAATGAAGGCAGATGCCGATCCCATCGAACAGCTGCTGTGGGCAGTCGAGGCTCTAAAAGCCGCAGGGATGAACAAGCAACAGATATCTGCAGTTGTGACAAAAGCTGTGAGGGATGCTTTCCCCACTCCGCCTGAGGGTAGTTCCAGTCAGCCAGAAAACCGGGATAGGCCCCGCCATGCCAGGACAGTTCCTCCCACTCCCAATCTTGCACCTGGGAAATATCAGAAAGCCAAGGCGGCACCTGCCGACCCTTTCGCTAGTGCATCTAGCAGGAATAATCAGGCTCCAAAGTACCTGCCCCGAGGGCGCAGGGTCTTTCACGAACTCTACATGCCTCTTTCCAAGGCACTTCAGATCTTGGCCAAAAGAGGGCATCTTAAACCCTTGGAGCCCAGGCCTCTCCCGAAGAATCTCCCTCCCACGCATGATGCCGCCCAGTACTGCGCGTACCATCAGCAGACTGGCCACCCTACTGATAACTGCTTCCGCCTCCGTCATGAGGTGCAGGATTTGATTGACAACGAGGTTATCCTCCCGCCCACCTCAGCCAAGTCCGTTACTACCCAGTTATTGGATTTTGAGGACACAGATACTATGAGTATGTGATCAGGGTTGGACCACTTGTGAGCGGCGCCCAGTATTTTTGATGTGGCGTCTGGCTTGGGTGTCGAGTCAGTCTTTGTTTTATTTTGAGTCTGTCTCGTTGTCTTGAGTCAGTCCTTTTTGCTCACAGGTCTGTCTTGTTGTAGCGAGTCGGCCCCCCCTGTATAGCATGTTAGGTGATTTCGGGGTTGTTGCCTCGAACACTGTTTTGTAGTTACCCATTTTGTTTTCCTTTTGAGTCTGTCTCTGTTGAAGAGCCAGTTGCAGTTGGAAGTTTTGAATGAAACAGCTGCGGCTATCATGTTCTTGTGCTTATTTGCTATTTGAGCTAGTTGTGCCAGAGGATGTGAACGAAACGACAGTACATTCTACATACACTCTTGTGCCTTGAACATCGTTGTAATGACCTAAGCTTTTCAAAAAACCCTTTTTGAACACTGCGGTGACAAAAACGAAGAGGAAGCAATTCCTCGGGTTTTTCGAAACTTTGATCTTTTTTGAGAGAAAGATAGGCATGCTAAGCCTTTTTATGAATGAAATCATGCCTGTCAGCGTGAGTACTGAGAAGGATCCTGGTTTGATCCAGACTGGTTCCACACTATCTTCAGTGCGAGCGATTTGTCGCTTTCTTAAAAACTTTCAAAAACAAAATATTTTGCGCGGTCCTGTGAAGACTTGTGTGGAATTGCTCTTGAGATTGTGCACCCTAGGATCGCTCTCAGCCTCGAGATTCAATCTATCTGTTGCGAACCTGGAATCCATTCAAAACGTTCAACAGTTAACTGCCATGTAAGGCCTGTGTGGCCCAATTCGAAGCTGCCCTCGAGCAAGAGGCACCAAAATCAGATCAAGAAGGTCAGGTCTCACTGGAAAAAGCTCGTGAAACAACTGTGATGGATTCTTCTGCAAATCAACACAGTAGTCACTCTCCCGAATACAGAGGGCTTCAATTTCAAAAACCACTTGGCGTGGACTTGTTACACTTTTACCCTTTGAGAGGCTCGCTGGGCCGAAAACCCGAAAGGGCGACCCAGGCAAAAGTTAGAGCAAGGCAAAATAAAAAGGAAAAAAGAGAGAAAAAATGCAAATAGAAAAAAAAAGAAAAAAAGAAAAAAATGCAAAAAAAAATTGAAGAAAAAAAAGAAAAGAAGAAAGAAAAGAAGTGAAAAAATATGAAGAAAAAAGGAAAAGAAAAGAAGCTCACAAGGTCGAAAACCTGCATTGGGCACCTTGGCAAAAGTTAGAGCCTGAAAAAGTGAAGGTTAAAATACCCGAGTGTACCTTAACTGGAACTACGTAAGGCTTGATTCCCATGTTTGGGATACGTAGGCAACTTCATCTTGAAGTCTAGCCCCCAACGCTTTCATAGCACCTCAGTCCATGTAATGGTTTTGATTATCCTTGCTTCCTCTGCATCCGACAATCCGGTGGTAACAACCGTGAACTACGTAGGCTTGATTCCCATGTTTGGGATACGTAGGCAACTTCATCTTGAAGTCCAGCCACCATTGCTCTTACAGTGACTGTGTCCATATATTGGTTCAGACCGTCGTCTTCGGAGTTCAGTCGTCATTGATAAAAGCAGTTTACAGCATGCTGCGGCACCATCCAGACAAGGGGCAACTTTCCGTTGCCACAAGTTATCGCCCAAACCAGGGGCAACCTTTCGTTGCCATGTTCCCCCTTTAAGCAAGGGGCAATTTTCCATTGCCTCCGATCCGAGGTTGCGCATCTCGAGGGTAAGTGCCGTGCTCGTTGAGCATTGACTGTTTGCAAAAAATAGTTTTTGAAATTTTTTTACTAAAGTTGACTATTTTCTCGAAAACTATTTCATTTTCCAAAAACCGGACCATCTTCTTGGACCCAAAAAGGAAAATTTTCAATGCTCACAGCCTGACTTGCATGATTTTCAAATCAAAAATCGGACAAGTATGTTAATCCAACTTTCATTTTGGTCAAAACTGCTTTAGGAAGAAAACGAACAAAAAAAAAATTGTCAAAATGACGAACTAGGGGCGCAATTGAGTCAGGTGTTCTGTCTTTTCCCCGCCGTCAACATACTTGCCAGAAGGGCATCCTATTCGCCGGAAGAAGCTTCCCCTATTCGGAACCTCGACTGGAAGTCGCCGAAAAAAACAGCCGCAAGCTAATGTTATTGGGTGTGAACCCACGATTTCTTCTTCATCTATCAACCACCCTAGGGAGGGACTAAAAAAAAAAGAGAGATTGAAGAATAGACAGCTGTAAGTTGAGAGAAAATGGAGAAAAAGGTTTTGAGGGAAAAACAAGCCTGAGGGCCGAGTGTCGTGAGAGTCACAAATTAGAAAGGGTGGGAACAAAACCCGGGGAAACTGGCTCCTCGTGATCTGAGGTCTCTCACACGTCTGTGAGTCGTGTATTTTGTTTTGGTTTTGTCGCAATTCTTGTCTTGAATCTCTTCTGGGCGTGTCTCGTTGCGTTTAGGTCGTGTGTCTTTTTGTTTTCTTCAATTGAGTCTTTCTCGCTGTGTTCAGCTTTAGATTCGATACCCAAGTTGAAAACCCCTCCTTATTTCAAAAATCGTTTATGCTCAGAGTGCCGTGCCATTCTCTACATTGTATGCGAAACCAAAAGAAGAAAAGGGAGAATTTGGGGCATCCGAGTGTGTTTCAACTGCAATCGTTTCAGCTTCCGTAGTCCGTCTTGTTAGATTGGACTGTTTGTTCAGTGTTTGCTGTGTGCAGAATGAACCAAGTGCTAGGTTGCGGGCCGTATACAGATCAATCTCCAGTGGAGTATGGGTTGTGTGTTTAGAATGAAACAGTGGTTCGCTTGGGTTGTTTTGCTATTAGCTGGTCAGTTATCTGCTTATTACAGTGCAAGTGCTCAATTTTCAGACGGCAGATCAATATCATTTACATTTGAGGTGTAATATGATGCAATGCAGTGCAAAGTATGAGATGTACAGATACAACACTTTTTTTAGACAAAAACGAGTTTGTTTCATTTCATATAATCTTTTTCAAGTACATAGTTTTGAAGAAAACAAAAACCTGCCTACGGCAGTACAAGGTACTCTAGCTACCAACCAAAAGAAAAAGTACAAAAGAAGAAGGAAAAAAAGAAGAAGCAAAATCTGTATCGAATGTCAAAGATGGCTCCGGGGCTATCAGTCTGTCCTAGTCCTCTTCCTGGACGAAGGGCCAGGAGCATCATCAGCATTGTTATCAGAGCCCGAGTCAGTACTGCCTCCGGTCCCCTCCTCAGATGACCCCCCCTCTGCCTCTGCCCCTGCCTCGGACTCGGACTCGGACTCATCATCGTCATCGTCATCATCAGGGACGGGTGCCCGAGAGCTACTCCCGACATGAGTCCGCCCTCCCCTGGTACGGGGACGTGCAGTATCTCCACGCCCTCCTCGAGCAGGAATAGAGGGCCCAGCTGGAACACCACCCACCGGCGGGATCTGGAAGGAAGGCTGAAAAGCATAAAAGGCAAATACATCAGAATACCGTGAGTAGTGAATCAGTGCAGAATACAGTGTATGAGTACAGTGTATGTATGCTGTGAGCAGTGAATTAGTGCAGAATGCAGTGTATGAGTACAGTCTGTGAGTGCCGTGAGCAGTGAATCAGTGCAGAATACAGTGTATGAGTACAGTGTATGTATGCTGTGAGCAGTGAATCAGTGCAGAATGCAGTGTATGAGTATAGTCTGTGAGTGCCGTGAGCAGTGAATCAATGCAAAATGTAGTGTATGAGTACAGTCTGTGAGTGTCGTGAGCAGTGAATCAGTGCAAAATGTAGTGTATGAGTACAGTCTGTGAGTGCCGTGAGCAGTGAATCAGTGCAGAATACAGTGTATGAGTACAGTGTATGTATGTTGTGAGCAGTAAATTAGTGCAGAATGCAGTGTGTGAGTACAGTGTATCAGGTGCCGTGAGGGCTGGGTATCTAGTGTTGTGTCGTGCATCAGATTATGCAAAGCAGTTTGTGTATGGTTTGAGGCTGTGGTCAGAAAGAACGTATCGGAATGCTGTAAAGGGCTAGGAAGTCGAAGGTCCACTGTAGCATCCCCATCATGGAGGCATTCATCTCCAATGACTGCCGGGTGTACTCGGAGGAAGCCTGCAAAAATATCAGATACATCAGTATTCTGCGGAATATTAAATAAACTGAAATGAAACGACTATACAAGAATGTAGTAATACATACCGGAGGCAAGTCGGGGACACCGACCAACTCATGATCAGCCGGGGGAGGAGCAAAGGGGATCTGGTAGGTCGCCCCACCCTGCCCTCTGAAAGTCAGTAAAGTGGGCAGAGCAGGCCAGCCGGTCCCCCGCCCTCTCTAAACTCCGCCTCTACCACGGACTCGAGCTCTCCTCGATGCTCCTGCTCCAGCTGCCGGCGCCGCTGGCCTCGCCCCCTCAGCTCGTCGACCACTGCTCAAGGGTCGCATAATGTAGGTCCGGACGTACTCGGCGTAGTCACCCTCGCCTCTGTGACGCTTCGCATCCCAGCTAGCGGTATACTCTCTCAGGTGCGCGAGGGAGAACCTCTCCGTATGCCTCATATGTGCGGGAGGCGGACCCGGAACTATCTGCTCCGGTAAACCCAGGGTCTGGCGCAAGAAGCGCTTCCCCAGGTACCAAGCCCGACAGACCGGGCCCTCCAACAGAATCCGGAGGCGGGAAGTCTCCTCTGCGCCCTCATAGTGATCCCTCACCACGGCCGGCAATGGAGCCCAAGGCTGCCAGGTGGTCTACGGGTACAAATGCAGTTTGTTATCTATCTGTTATCAAAAATACAGTGCTATGCGAAGCTTAAGCAAACTCTACAATTGAACATACCTCTGTGGCGGTGATGGTGTCGAAGTAGCGGCGGAAGAAAATAAAAGACTCCCGGGGTCTCCGCACACACCGCACATCGAAGCGATGAGAAAAGAGGACGTTAAGCGGAATCTCCACATCGGGTACTGGGGCGAGCCTAGGAAAGTAGGCGTAGACCCACAACTGCAGAACAGATATCAGTATGACTAGCAGATAAAACAGAATACAGAGTAAAGCAGAAATAGCAGAGCCGTGTGTTGTACAGTGTGTGTGTAGTGTACAGTCAGTGTAAAGCAGGGTATATGTGTGTGCCGCGTGCGTAGTATATAGTCAGTGAGAGATAGACCGTGCAGTGTGCAGAATACAAAAAATGTAAAGCAGAAATGTAAAAAGGGGAAGAAAATGTACCTCCCAAGCTCGCCAGTATCCGCCAAGGAGCTGTCCGCTGAGGCGGGAAGAAGAGCTCATATAACCGTACAATGTGGCCAAGCCTGCGCCACCCCAATCATAGCGGCGGATCCGCCTGACATCCACCAGTGCGCTCAACAGGCAAAGAGGCACGGTGTTCGCCCGATCGGCGAAAAGGGTCGTCCCAAGCAAAAACATAATGAAGCCCCGCGCATACTGATCTACCTCCTCTGGGGTCATCTGTGCCTCCTCCGCCACGGCTGGCTCAGTCCTGAAATGGCTCTCGAACCACGAGTATCTGACAAACCCTGCCCGAGCAAGGGGTGGCCGGATGCCGAGCAGGTACAGCTGGGCGGCGTCCCACTCATCCATATCTGTGTCAAAGGGGATCGGATCCCCCCTACCCCGATGCCGGTAAGCATCGAGAAGTCATAAGGGGTCATCGTCATGTCCCCTGCGACGGAGAAGTGGAAGGAGTTGGTGGTATCCCACCACCTCTTCACCAAAGCAGCGAGCAAGGGCCTGCAGGTGGTAAGCTGGGAGAGCCCCCTGCAGAAGATGCCGAAGCTTGCCTCGTCGACGATCTGGAAAACCGCGTCCGGCAACTTCACGTACCAGTCTCGGGCGACGACGTTCCCATACCCGCGGATGGTATGGGAGTCCCCCTGTAATCAAAAACAACAATTGTGAAGCAATATTCAAGATAGAGTTTTAAGAAGCATACAGATATAGTGTGTGTGTGCGCGTTTTTTAGATTTAAGCAGACATTGGGTGTCAGTGTACTAGCAAAGAACTACAGCATATGATGTGTCAATATGTTTGGGTGGTTCAGTACAGATGTAACGTGTGTGCACGTTTTTCAGATTTAAGCAGACATTGGGTGTCAGTGTACTAGCAAAGAACTACAGCATATGATGTGTCAATACGTTTGGGTGGTTCAGGGCAAATATAACATGTATGCATGTTTTCAGATCCAAACAGATACCGGGTGCCGGTGTGCTTACAGTGAACTACAACGTGTGATGCGTCAGCGTGTTCGAGTAGGTTCAGTACAAACGCAGCATGTGTGCAAGTTTTTTTTTAGATTCAAACAGGTCCCGGGTGCCGTTCAGTTTGCAGTAAAATACAGTGTGTGCCGATGATTTGAAAGACTCGAGGTCAGTGCACTGTGTGTGTATGTGCCAGTCTTAAACAGATATCAGTTGCAAGTTTGTTTGCTATCAACTACAATACGTCAGGGTATCTGAACTAAAGCAGTTAAAGAGCATAACCAGCTACGGCAGTTTTTGTATCCTACATTGCAGAAAGTAAAGTAGAGAAAGAAAGTTACCTCGGAAGCGCCGAAGGACAAATGAGACTCTGGCTCACGTAGCAGTAGCTCGCGCGCCATGCCCCTCTCTAAGCTCCGGAACTGGCGTAGCCCATCGGGGAGCATCACGTGAACCGCTGGCCTGTAGGTCTCCGGATCGAATGGCCGGATACGAAGTGGCAAGGGCTCGGTATCAGGGTCCATCTCAAGCTCTGGAGGGGGCCCGCCCTGTGGAAGATCATCCGCCATCGCGAAGAGGATAAGAAAGTGGCCGGAAGACTGAAAATCGAGTGAGAATGCGAAAGGTCAACGAAGAAGTCAACCCCGAGAGGGTCGGAAATGGCCAGGAAAGCCGGAGTATGGAAAAGGCACGGACACCGAGAAGGACTCGAGGGGAACAAACCCCGAGTGGTGGAAATCAAAGACGGGACACCGAAACGAAGTTTCGTTCGGTTCAAAACACTCGAAACGCGAAGGTATTCGCCAATCGAACAACGAAATCGAGGCTAGAACGCAAGAAAACGAGGAAATCGAGGGACGAAAATATTCTAGAGAGAGAGGGGGAGTATTTTCGAGCAAGGAGAGGTGGAGAAAATAGGGTTGGAGGCCCTATTTTAAAACACCCGTAGCGAAATGTCAAAACTACCCCGATACAGGGACTTTTTGCCGGTCGGCCACACTCTTTGCCGGTCGGCAACATATTGTGCCGATGAAATTGTATTATGGCCGATGGACGGCCGGTGATGTATTTTGATGGCCGGTGGGCATCCGGTGGTCTTCTATAGTGGTTTTTGAGCCTCCTACACCTTTCCTTGGGTTATATGAGTGGTCCAGAGCCTTCATTTCTTAAAACAATGCAAGACAGTGCATTTCCGACGCTCAACCGGCTTCCGTTTTGGCCTTGGATCGTGTCTTCTGTGCATGGCACTCGAATTCGTGCAAGGTGTATCCTTCTCGTATACTTCTGGCTTTTACGAGACTCAAAAGTTGCCCCATGTGCATCGTATTTCAATCGCACTGTCATGTGCATCGCATTTCAATCGCACTGTTTTGTGCATCGCATTTCAATCGCACTGTCATGTGCATCGCATTTCAATCGCACTGTTTTGTGCATCGCATTTCAATCGCATTGTCTTGTTCACGCCGGTCTGGCGAGACCTTAAACACGCACGGTCTAGGAGACCTAAAATCCTTGGGAGGTGCAAGACCTTCACTCGCGTTGTCTAACGCACCGCGCTGTTTTGCACATCTCATTGCATTTGGCATGTATTCCATCGCGCGATCTTGTGCATCGCACTGTCTTGTGCACCGCATCTCAAATTCACGCATTGCCCCAAGATGGGTTCGGTGGGACCGAAAACACACCACGGTCCAACGGGACCAAAAACACGTGCAGTCTGGCGAGACCATAAACCCGCTCGGTCGCATTGTCATGCATCTCAATAGCCACGCGTTGTCGCGCATCTCGAGATCATACATCTTCATGCATTCTCAATTCATTTGCATTGTCATGCATCTAAAGCCGCGCGTCGCCACGCATCGAATTGTCATGCATTGTCATGTATTTCGAGGACTTGCGTTGTCACGCACTTCAACATCATGCATCATTTGCATTCCAAAAAAAAAAAAAAAACATGCATTGTCATGCATACACTTTGCATCCCGGTCTAGGAGACCTTAAATCCTCTAAAGGTGCAATTCCTTTGTTGTTTGTCGTGCCCGAACGACTTTCGGTGGTCTGGTAAAGCCACCTGCCTGTGTTTGCGGTAAGTTCCTAGAAGACCAACTGGGACGGTGGAAACTAGAGTTCGAACGGCTTATGCCTAGAACACAAAGGTTCGGGATTTCCGAGACTAAAGTCTGGTTTAAATACCCAGGGGTGTATCCTCGGCTTGAAATTTGTATGGAAGCCCCATAGGTTGAGGCAGCATGTCTGCGCCTCAGTTCTGGATACTGAACCAACCTAGTATATCACCCTGTTGGTAAGATAGGGAAAGCTGCAATCATAGCCGTTGCATCATAGTGCATTGTCATGCATCCATTGTAAATAGTGCATTGTCATGCATATCATGCATACATGGTAAAACATTGCATTGTCATGCATTGTAGAAAATAAACACGCATTGTCATGCGTTTCCATTGTAGCTTGCATACGTCCATTGCATTTCCTCCAGTAGATCGCATCATACTGCATTGTCATGCATTTTTTGTAAATATCCATTCCATTGCATATTTGTAGATATTGCATTTTAGATTGCATGCATCCATTGCATCACCTTCCATCTATGGCTTGCGCCCTTCCAGGTTGAGCTTGGTCTGGTATGTGCCCTTACTTTTCACGTTAAAACACAGTTCTGCATGTGTACGCGCCTATTCCATGCTGGTATGTTGGTTTGAGGGTTGCGGCACCTTTTCTGTGTTAGACATGGCTTGTTTGTGTACATGCCTTTCCTAGGCAAGATTTGGTTTGGCCCGCGTGCCATATCCATTATATCCATTTCCATTGCATTTTAGATTGCATGCATCCATTGCATCACCTTCCATCTATGGCTTGCGCCTTTCCATGTTGAGCTTGGTCTGGTATGTGCCTATACTTCTCGTGTCAAAGCATAGTTCAGTGGACCGTTCTATGTTGGCCGCGGCTTGTATGTGTACATGCCTTTCCTAGGAAAAATTTGGTTTGGCTGCACGCCATATCCATTGTATTTATTACATTGTAGTGTAATTTTGCATCCGGCATTAGGATCATCATTCTTTCTCCAGCGGGTCGTTACCCCACTTATGTCATCCCACCCAATACTCGTTCTTGTGTCCGTCTACATTACTCATAGTTCAGTTGATCGTTCTATGGTAGACGGACTTGTCACCTCCATCAATCTATTTGACATTTGTGTGGTTTTGAACCGCTCATGATTGGATCGTGATTCAATTGCTCTGCATATAGTTTGCATTGTTTCAACTGCATTGCATTTTCATTTGCATCATTTATACATTGTTTTGTATATATTGCATATCATTTTGCATTCATTCGTGCATTGTCATGCATGTTGCTAACAATATCATACCTGTTAAGTTGTTTTCTTTTCAGGCACGATATTGTATGTACGGTTCATTTACCGCTGGTGGAACCAGACGAACCGCACAGGTATTGTATCCTCCGCGTGAGACGTATCGAGAATTGCATAATTCTCTTGCATCCTTTCTGCATTGTAGTGTAGTTTGGTGTATGCTAGCTTAAAACTGTCGCATGTATGCTTCATTATAGCTTTTCTTTGCATGATCATAAGTTATGCTTGGCTTCGTGCATTGTCTTGCATTTTGCCCCTGCCTTCGGGCGCATACCTTGTTTGTCTTGCATGTTTGTCCAAGTCTTCGGCCTTGTCAAAAATGGGTTGTCTCTGGGCTTTGACATTCACTCCCGTCATTGTTATGACTTCCGAGTTCTGTCAAAGAGGGGCAACTGTAGACACCCCATTTTTGACCGTCCTCAAGACTTGGACGTCACCGTTTGAACACTCGGTGATCATCCATGTTTGTGTTCATTTGGAGTTCCCGGAGGTCTCGGCTGTGCGCCTTGCCTCAGGATCTCCGAACTCGACTGTTTAGTGTCTGGTTTTGCACCAGACACTTGTGTTTTGCCTTGGAGGGGCAGGGAATACCTTGTGAGGCATCCCCACACATCACCGGCCGTGGCTAGAGGCCACCGGCTGGTGTTTTGTTGCCATCGGCAATATGTATTGCCGGTCGGTATTCTTTGTTGCCGGTCGGTAGCCAATTTTGTCAAAATGGCAATTTTGGGCAGCCGACTACTGGTCATCTACTTTTAGCAGATATTTTGTGCCAGCTGTGATAGCTGGCACCCACTCTGCTCCCCGCCATACACGTGTATGGAGGGATTTCCCTCTTAACAAGCTTGTTGAATAAGCTTTGCAAGAGGGAGTTGCCTATAAGAAGAAGGCTCCTCTCTTGGCATTAGGGTTAGAAAAAAGACAGAGGAAAGCTCTGGTTCTAGGGTTAGATATTTGTAGCTATTCTATCTCTCTCTTTCTCTCTTTTGTATCCTAGGTGCTTTTGTCCATACTATTGCACACAAACACATAGTGCTACACCTTTCCTTGGCTTTTGAAGGACCAGAGGTTTGTTCTTAGTGCTCTTGGCTGGATTTGAGTTTGAAGGAGCAACAAGATCACCATTGTTGAAGAAAGGCTTCAAGGGTAAGAAACTAGTCCTTTTTACCCCATTTTTGCATCCTACTTTTGACCATCTTGTAACTGTTTTTGTGTTTAGTGTATAACATAAAAAAGTTCTGTTTTTAGGACCTCTAAGTAGTTGCTTTAGAGTGTTTTGTGGTTTGGAGGTGTTTGACCCCTCTTAGGCCTTGAGAGGCCCCATTTTGTGCCATTTTGAGTGAGCTCCGGAACTTTGGTGTTTGGGCCTCCTCACCACTGAAATCTTGAGGGATTTCAGTGGTAAGGATGGTGCCTTGAAGTCCCAAGAAGGAGAGGGCCACCCCCTCTCCTTGTTGTCCTTGAAAAGGGCACTTTTTGGCCTCCTGAGGGAGCATCATGTTTGAGTGTTTGTTGATCATGCCATGGCTGTGTTTTATGCTTATTATGCCATGATATAACATTGTTGTATGTTGGTTTTGGCACACCATGCATGCCTTGCATATATGCCATGTAATGCCTCTTTGTTGCCTTAACATGCCTTAGGTTATAAATCCTTATTCAAGCATGTTTTAGGCTTAACCTTGTGGAGGTTTTGTGTTTTTTTTACCATGTTTAAGGTCTGTCCATAGTTGTTTGGGTCGATCTTGGCATGCTTAGCATAACCCCTTTGCATTTTGGGTTTATTAGCTTTAAGTGTACAAGTGTATAGCATGCATCCTTGCCTCATTTCAAGGGTATGGAACTATTTGCCATGTTATTTCAGTCCCTTTACCATGCTTGTATGCTTGCCTTGGATGCCTCTTTGAAGCTTTAAAAGCTTGTCTTGCATGCTCCATGTTTTGGCCATTGTGCATGCTTTTGAATTCAAGCCATTTAGATGCCATCTAAGTGGTCTTTTAGGCTTTGTTTTATGTGCTAAAACTCTGTTTTGGGTCATTTAATTCATGCCATGTTTGGTCTTGCTAAGTATGGTCTAATCCCCTTTTAGCTTGCTTTGAATTTTGGGCCTTGTTTGCATGCCTTGATTGTCTTGTTTAAGTTGGTTTGGCACCTCTTATAGCATGATTTTCAGAGCTTAATGCATGCCTTTTGTCATGTTTGCATCCTCTTGAGTGTGCTTAAGAATCGCTTATAAATGCTTGAAGTGTTGGACACCATTTGCATGCATGTTTGTGTGCCTATTATTCCTTCATTTTGAGCACCATGGCCACTGTTTTAGGCTTATTTGGGGCTGCCTAAATCGTGTTTATGTCCATCTTTTCATTGGTTTGCATTGCCTCATGACTTGCATGTTTGCTTGTATAGGTTGCATGCCTAGTGTCTAGGGTGCATTGCATTCTCATGTTGCATCCTTAGCTTGCATGCCTAAGTAGCATTGCATCTTGCATGCATGCCTTGTTCCTTGATTTGGTGATAGGAATAGGGCCTTTTGTTTGTTGGTTTGCATTACATTTGAAATCAACATGCACAACTTGGTGCTCTTGGGCCATCACGCATTGAAATGCGCGATTGGTGGTCCGAGAACCAAGGACCATGCCCCTTTGAGTCATACACATGATAAGGAGCTTAGTTGGTGCATACATGGCTTGGATTACATTGCCATGCAAGGTTCTGTCCTCTGCTGCTGTCAAACAGGTTCTGCAGGAACTTTTTGCCGATCGACTTCACAGAGTGCCGACCAACAATCAATTGGTGGCCGATGGATGCATTCTCTGCCGATGATCACACCATACTGCCGGTGGAAATTCTACTCAGCCGGTAGTGTCTCCCAATGTCCAGGGAAGCAATTCAGAGACTTTGGCAGTCTTCAGAGGGGCAGAGCAGGGAAAACAGAGGCAGTCTATGCATGGCAGTGCACTTCCGAGCAAGACCGAGCATGCATTGCATTGGACCCGCTTCCCGAGGCCTTTTACTGTTTTCCTTAGCTTATTTAATTTGTTAATTAATTAAGTGGTCTGTAATAATTAATTAGCATGTAGGTTAATTAATTTGTATATTTATTTGGTCCGTCCGAGCGAGGGCGAATCTATAATAAGTGTGGGTGCGTGTGTGCGCATGTCTTCTAATCCCCACTTCTTTCTTCCCTTTTATTTACCCGCTTATGATGGTAGATTAGGGCATGTTTAAATTAGCACACCTTATGCTATGCATGTGTGCATCCATACATTTGTCTTGCATGCACCGGGCTCGGCGCATCACGCTAACTGCATTTGTACTTCAATTCCAAATTGAATACGTGCATCAATTGATTGCATTTCACGTGCCATGATTAGGTTAGCCGAGCCTACTCTAATTGCATCCTGTATGTGTTGCATTAGTCAAATTGACATAAACTAGGACCATGCATGTCTGCTAACTAGTTTATTGTTTTGGCACGGAGTACGATGTAAGTATTTTCATGTTTTAGCATACCGCATGTGTGTGAGTGCTATCATGACAGCATGCTTACCATGTGGCTAATTGCTTATGTGAGATAAACTGTTTGATTGCCTGTGGGTGAAGGTTGGATTGTCTGAGTTGGAACAACTCGTTGAAATCCGTATTTTAGCCTACTTGCGAGTAGCAAATTCCAAAGTATTTTTCAAAACAAACGGATATGCAATGCTTATTTCCAAATTAGACAATCTAGTCTATACTTGTTTGCTGTGCGCATAACGTAGTAAATCTAGGCTAATAACCGGAATAAGAGCACATAACGTTTTCAAAAATGGATATCATGGTTAGTAGAGGCCGGTCTTCGGACTGGGCGAGAGGGGGTGCTCATAGCTGACCTTCCCCAATCGTACCCAAGTTCCCGAGCCGAGGCAACTTTGGTGATGACGGACACGTGGCCTTTGGCACCGAGTCAGGGTTTCCTAAATTCCCCTGTTAAAAATATTTAGGTGGCGACTCTGTATCTGGCAAAGCAGTCCATGTTTGGCACTTCTTTTCTAAAAATCTGTTTTTCTCAAAACGATTTGCCGGATTTGGACTCTTTGGTTCAGATTAAGAACCGACAACAAAAGCGAGTCCGAACTGTAGAGTGAGGCCCAAGGACGCACCTACAGGTACATATTTCGAAACAATTTTCAAAACAAACATGACTCGAAATGTTCCAATTCTTGCAAATTAGTCTATACTTGTGTGTGTGCACATCACATAGTAATGCCAGCCTAATAATCGGAACAAGAGCATATAATGTTAATAAAAATCATATCATGATTAGTAGAGGCCGATCTTCGATCGAGCTAGCGGAGGTGCTCAATTCATGACATTCCCCTCTCGTACTTAAGTTCCCGAGCCAAGATAATCTTGGTGATGACAGACACGTGGCCTTTGGCACGAGTCATGGGTTTCCTAAGTTTCCCAAAAATAACATATTTAGGTGGCGACTCTGTATCTAGCAAAGCAGTGCATTTTTGGCAATTTGATTCAAAATCGATTTTCTAAAAGATTTGCCAGATTTGGACTCTTTTATGTTTATCAATTTTACATTGCACTTATGAGATTAGATTCAGAACCGGGAGTCCAAACTATAGGGCTCATATTCGAACTTCCAAAAGGGGGCGCAAAAAGTCAAGCTACAGTTTCTGGCGACTCTGTTGGGGATTTAGAGAACTTCACTTAAAATTCATGATATGAAATTTTATCTACACTTATATGTTTCTTTACATTGCATTTGCATTGGTACGTTTAAGTCACTGCGTTTGTCATCTGCTATTCCTGGACGGTTTGTCGGAGGCTTTCCTGAAAAGCTTGCCAAAAGGCTGACCGGTCACGGGCTCTGCCATGATGGGAATATAACCCTTGGATCTGGACTACCGCTGTACCGTTTGATCCTCCTTTCACTTCTCAATGTTAGGTGTGAGAGGTATATTAGGTAGTCTTGCCGAGGTACCCTTTTGACCATTTGGCCTAGTTACATATCGAAAGCTATGGAGACTGATCCAAATCAGGACAGGATGCTTACCCGAATACAAGATTGCGTGAAAACTGCTTTGTTTAAATAATGAACCCTAGTTCCTGACGAAACTAGGACATGGTAACCTTACCCCCTCATAGGGGTGTTTTGGTTCTCACTTAATTGGTATGTGTTGTACAGTGAAACTGTATAGGAACGTGCACATTAGTTGCAAGTTGGGTATCAGTTTTGGGGGCAGAATTCAATGTTGAGTGTAGTCCTATAGCTTTGATTACATTTGTGTGTGGTTAACATATAAGCTGGGGTGCTGTGAGGTTTTTGATTTTTTCTTTCTTTTGCTTTATTTCTTTTTGCTAGGTAGTATAACATCATAGCTTCGGACAGTTTGGATATCCTCCAAGCGCTTTGGACCCGTGTTAGGAAGCTTTACAGATCCGGAGATATTGTTAGAGGACAGCCTATGTTTGCTTTGCTCCCACCGGTTACTAGACGGAGAAGAGTTAGGCACAATTCACCAGTCCAGCAATCACCTGCATCTAGACCAATACGAGATCAGTCAGGCTCAGTTTTCTACATCTAGACTAATACGAGATCATTCGCCCATTCCGATGGCACAATATCCCCCTGTCAGCATGGAGGACCTAATCCATCATCTTCAGCAAACAGTTCAAACCATGCAGCAAGATACTGCTCGTCAGGCCGAGGTTACAACACATCAGGCTGAGGTCATCAATAGGTTGCAACAACAACAACCATAGCTGGCAGCGGTTTCCGTTTCTCATGCACCTCCTACGGGTATCCCAGCACTTGGAGCCACAATTCATACTGCTAATGCCTAGGCTGAGAATTAGGGAAATCTGGCAGAACCGATCTCACCACATGTCTCCAAAGCGCTTGTGTATCAGACCGAGGCTCCATTTGAGTTTGAAGTGAACCCGACCGTGCTTAAGGTCAACAAGTTGGTGAAGCTTTTCAAGAGGGCGCATGGTGTGAACTCTAGTCTTGACATAGAAGACGGGTATACTGACTCTGCAGTGACATTGCTAGACCGGCTCAAAATGCCACACATCGATCTGTTCGATGGCTCTAGAGACCCCATGGTTCATCTCTGGCTGTTTTCAGATATTCTACGGTCGATGGGCCTAATCAAAATGCAGAAGCTCTCATTCTTTGGCCGGACCTTGTCTGGTATAGTTGTTATATGGTATGCAAAGCTGGAGGATTTTGTGAAGTAGGGTTGGGAGGAAATGCATGAGGCCTTTATTGCACAGTACTCCTACAATACCCGAATCGAGGTCACAACCCGTGATCTCGAAGCAATGCGCCAGGAGCCAAATGAGGGCTTTTCAGAATTCGTGACAAGGTGGAGGGCCAAGGCTTCAATGATGACCACACGGCCTTTAAAGAAAGATCAAATAAGGATAGTAGTACGCAATCTGCATGGGAAATTATTGCAGAAAATGATGGTCCTACCTTTGTTCACATTCACCGAGCTCCATGAGATGGGAGTTCAAATTGAAGACGCCATGAAACAAGGGTTGACAACTGATGAGAAAGAGCAGGCCAAGAGGCCTTTTGTGCGCAGTTCCAATGCAACCACTAGTGGAAGCACAGCTACACAGCGCGCAGCCGTTTTATGTGAGTGTTGTCACCAGTACAACCAAGACTGCCAATCCCTTTGCTAATATAGCTCCACAAACTTCAAACAACCAGGCTTGATCCCAGAGGACCTTTACCCCACTCTACATGCCTTTATCCTAAGCCCTGAGGGTGCTGATAAAAAAGGGGCACCTTAAGCCATTAGAGCCTTGCCAATTACCTGATCCTCTCCCACCGAAACATAACCCAGCTAAGTACTGTGCATTTCACCAGCAACACGGTCACGACACCGACCAATGCTTCAGGCTGCGTTATGAGATTCAAGACCTTATTGATAACAAGGTGATTGCACCACCCCAGAACCCAAACGTAACTACCAACTCTCTCCCGGCCCACAATCAAGTTCCCCTACCTCTTAATCTAAACCTAATCTATACATAGGCCCTCTCCTACGACCCCAGCGTATATATTACCCTTTCCCACCTACCGAGACCAACGGTGTTCATTCCTGAAAGCACGGACTTGTGCATGATGGACATGTCTGTACTTCAACCTAAGCCTGTGATGGTGACAGTGGCAAAAGAAGGAAAGTTGGCCGTAGAGAAGAGTACGAGTCCATTGCCTGAGTGCTCTGAGGACTTGTCTGAGGGGGTGTACAATCCAAGTTGCTATATTGTGCCGATTGATCAAGCCAAACCAGAATTGGTGTTGCCAACTATGATGAAGATCAATGTGGTTAGAGAGGATGGTCCCAGTCAAGGATTGGACGATTTGGCGGAACTTGAGGAGCACTTAGACAACCTGCAGTTCTTCGACCAGCAAGATCAAGGGGACATGCGAATTAACTGGTTCGATTTAAATGGGTCAATGAAAAACTCAGGGTGATTGAGTGATGAACCGGACAGGGAGGAAGAAACTGAAACAAAACCCAAGAAAAGGAAAGCAGAAATTACTAAGGTGGTCGAAATGGCCGATGAAAAGGGAAAACTGTCGGAGAACCCTGGCGCGAATGATTCAGCTCAGGAATTGGGCACTGTGAGTACCGTGAACATAGAACAGGAAGCTGCATTGAAGCAGTTCGAACAAGAGAGAATGAAAGACAACCAGAAAGCTGGAATAGCCCAACACCCTGCAGGGGATGCTCGTATGAGAGAGTGATCAGAATGGAGCCAGACAATTATTTGTTGGTCACCAGAGGTGTATGGTGGGAGGATGACGATCTATATCTGACTCACACCGATGAGAACTGGGATAAGTCCCTTCCAGACAACACCTGGTACGCTGAAAAGATTAACTATAGGACGAGAAGTGGGCGGTATTTCAAGCCATCGCATTTAGACCAAGTTAAGGCCTCTGGGAAAGATAAGGAAGTAGAAAAACAAAAAGAAAAGCAGTTAGAGGAAGAGGCAGTGTTAAAGCAACTAAAGAAGATCCAAGCCGACATTTCAATCTGGGGTTGCTCATGGCTTCTTGAGTGCATCGACAGGCTGTATTATTAGCAATGGACAAAGCCAAACTATCGATTGACACTACCCCTGAACCGCTTGTGGGATTGGTCTTCCCAGGTGGTGCCAACCTAACCCTAACCTTCACTGACAAAGAACTGCCACTAGAAGGCTCAGCTCATAACAAACCCTTGTACATATTTGTCGAGTGCAGAGAAAAATAGGTGCCAGTGGTGGTTAATACTGGGTCAGCTATCAATGTATGTCTGTCTCGCACAGCTTAGGCCATCGGCCTGAACCAATAGACTTCGTGCCCACAGCCCAAGTGATTCAGGCATATGATAATACCAGTAGGGAGGTGATGGGCACAGTACAAATCCGAGTTCAGGTGGGCCTAGCGTAGTAGGATGTCGAGTTCCATGTCCTGGACGTGCCAGCCACTTTCAACTTACTACTAGGAAGGCCTTGACTGCACCTTGTAGAAGTTATCTCCTTTACCCTCCACCAAATGCTGAAATACCCTCATGGAAAGAGAGTGGCGATTGTGTTTGGGAATTCGTCCATACATCCTCCACCAGAGGTAAATACACCAGTGCTGGAGATTGTTCATGGCGAGGAGGATGTATTCCTTTCAAGGTTTACTCTAGCCGAGGCCTGAGTGGTGCGGAACATCTTGGCAGCTGATAAGGGTATGTATGTCAGTGCCCAATCAATCTATTTCGTGAATAAGCTCCAACATGTGCCAGGAATGGGACTGGAAAGAAGTGGCCAGAAAGATGTCACAGCATTGGCCGATGTGCCGTATAATCCGCATGCCTTTGGTCTTGGCTATATGCCCACCAAAGAGGATTAGGTCCCGAAAAATGGAAGAGATGGCAGGCAAAGCTAGAGCCAAGTAGGCTGGAAAACGCTATGAGCTTGTTCACAGGCCAATCCGGGGAACGTTGAATGGCCATTTTGTTCGGGAGGGTGAAAACTTCCCATTTTGTGGCTTTCCCGAGCCTTGGATGAATTCTACGAAGCAGCGTGCTCCTGACTTCAAAATCTTTTTCGACCTATAATTGCAAGACAATGATACCGAGGAAAAGGCTGAGCCAACTGCTGAAGCTGAAAAGAGCATGGAAAGTGACTCGGACAACAACGAACTTAGAATAGGGGCAGCACTGGCATGTCTCCTTTTAGATTCTTCGGCCGACTCAAAGAGCTTGGGGGATAACCTTACCATTTCCATGATCAGGGACCAACCAGGTGTGAACCCATGCTGTAACATTTTGGATGCAACTGAAGCACCATCTCTCGTCTGGTAGCTGGAGGAGGGCTACCTGTCTAGTTCCAAGTCGGGTAATGAACCAGAATCTGATTCTACGGAGTCTATGGAGTCGAAATCAGATTTCGTGCTTCTGAGTTTGAGTCCGGTATTCCTGGGGGTGATAGCTCGAATGCCAAGGTCTTGTCCAGGTCCTCTTTTTCTTTTGCTTTTGAGTCGGTTGTAACCGAAGAGCTGGATAAGCTAGATCTTATGAATGAGAACGTTGTTGATTTTGACTATTTCTCTGTACCGCTTGTTTATTGCATTGACCAAGATTTTCATAATTTTAATAAAAACAAAGAGGAAGGAATTCCTCTGGCTTTGAAAAACTTGATTAATTGAGAGGATGAGAGGTTTGCAAAACCCCTTGCTAATGAAATCATTACTATTAATGTGGATACTAAGAAGGATCCACATCTGGTCTAGATCGGGTCCACGTTGTCTTCGGAGGAGCGCGAGCGGTTAGTCGCTTTATTAAAAGATTTCAAAGATGTTTTCGCGTGGTCCTACGAAGACATGCCTGGAATCGATCCTGAGATTGTACAACATTGGATCCCTCTTGACCCCGAGGCCCGACCTGTCAAGTGGAAATTGTGAAGAATACGTTCGGATTGGGCTTTGAAAATTAAGGAATAAGTTACCAAACAGATTGAGGCAGGGTTCTTGCTTGTGTCTGAGTATCAAATATGGTTGGCCAACATTGTTCTAGTCCCAAAGAAGGATGGCAGAATCAGAATCTGTGTCGACTTCAGGGATTTGAGTAAGGCTAGTCCGAAGGACGACTTTCTCCTGCCGCATATTGATAAGTTAGTAGACTTCACCGTGGGCCATGCATTGCTCTTCTTCATGGAGGGATTTTTCGGGTATAACTAGATTCTGATGGCACCCGAGGATAGAGAGAAAACCGTCTTCACTACGCCGTGGGGAACCTACTGCTATCGGGTTATGCTATTTGGGCTGAAGAATGCAGGGGCTACCTATCAAAGGGCTGCAACCACCATTCTGCCCGACATGATCCACAAAGAGGTCGAGGTGTATGTGGACGACATGATTGTCAAGTCCAAAGAAAGAGAAGGCCACTACACCGCCTTGGAGAAATTCTTTCAATGGATCAGGGAATACAAACTGAGGTTGAATCCACAGAAATCTACTTTTGGCGTAACAGTAGGGAAAATGCTGGGCTTCTTGATTGCACAGAGGGGCATCAAGGTAGATCCTTCCAAAATTAGGGCCATGCTAGAAATGCCACCACCAAGGACTGAAAAGGAGGTGCGAGGCTTTCTGGATAAAGTGCAATTCATAAGACGGTTTATTTCCAAATTAACCTTGACTTGTGAACCATTTTTTGGTGTCTTGAAGAAAGGAAAAAAAATTCCGATGGGATGATCGATGTCAATTTGCTTTTGAGCAGATTAAACAGTACTTTCAGAATTCGCCTATGTTGTTGCCGCCAGAGCCGGGGAAGCCTTTGATTCTGTATCTGTCAGTCATAGACACCACTATGAGATGCATGCTTGCTTAGGAATTTGAGGATATGGTGGAGAAAGCCATCTACTATTTAAGCAAGAAAATGATGGTTTATGAGACCCGCTACACTCTGCTGGAGAAAGCTTGCCTAGCCTTGGTATGGGCCACTAGGAAGTTGAGGCACTACTTGTTAGCTCACTCCGTAATTTTGGTTTCGAGATTAGATTCCATCAAATATCTATTTAAGAAACCAGCGCTTACAGGTAGGCTAGCCCATTGGTTGCTTCTTCTCTCCGAATTTGATCTCAAGTATGTCACCCGCAAGTCGGTCAAGGGGAGAGCTGTAATAGAGTTCCTGGTAGATCACCCAGTAGAAGGGGGTGAAGCGGTAGAATATCTATTCCCAGATGAAGCCATTCTGCAAGTCAAGGAGGAGACTTGGACAATGTACTTTAACGGAGCGTCCAATCGATATGGTTATGGGATAGGTGTGTTGCTGATAGCACTCAACAATTCCCATATACCTTTTGCCTTCAAACTCCGGTTCAAGATGTCCAATAACAACGTAGAATATGAAGCGTGTATCACTTGCTTGGAAGCAGCCCTGCAAGTAAGGGCAAAAAGGTTGGATGTTATTGGGGACTCGAACCTAGTTGTTTCTCAAGTAAATGGAGACTGGAAAGTAAAAAAAAGAAAAAATGAAGGTTTATCACCAGACCGTGGATGTTCTAATTCCTAGGTTTGAAAAGCTGACTTTCACGCATCTATTAAGAGAGAACAATAGATTCACTGATGCTTTATCAACTCTATCATCCATGATAGACATCCCACTAGGAGTCCAGATGCGTCTGATTATCATTGAGCAAAGACACACACCAGCTTATAAAACTATTGCCGCAATAAATGAAGCACAAGATCAAAACCCTTGGTACTACGATATCTAGAACTTCTTGGGAAAGGAGATCTATCCACCAGGGCCAAATGCCAAGGAAAAAAGGGCAATACAATGGTCATTCAATTTATCATCTGCGAAGGTAAACTGTACAAGAGAGGTCATCTAGGAATGCACAAGTTGTGTGTCAAAGAAAGGGAGTCAAAGCGCCTGATGGAGGCTATCCATGGGGGAGAGTGCGAAGCGCACATGAACAGCGTGATGCTGGCCCGAAAAATTCTCAAGCAAGGTTACTACTGGTCTACCATGGAGGAGAATTGTATTGGTTTTGTTCGGCGATGCCACAAATGCCAAATTTATGCAAATCGCATGAACATCCCGTCGTCAAAACTGTACAACATGACTTCGCCATGGCCTTTCTCAGTCTGGGGAATTGACGTCATCGGTGCAGTCACACCAAAAGGGTCGAATGGGCATGAATACATTCTGGTGGCAATTGATCACTTCACAAAGTGAGTGGAAGCTTAGTCTTATGCCTTGTTGAAAGCAGCGCATATGGCTAAGTTCATCAGAAACAACATCATTTGCCGATATGAAGTCCCAAATGAGATCATTTTAGATAATGTCTCCTACTTCAAAAAGGAGGTGATAGACTTGTTGGAGAAATATAATGTGACTTTCCATAAGTCATCTACATACCGACTGCAAACCAACGAAGCTGTTAAGGCTGCCAACAAGAAAATCAAGCATATCTTACAGAAGCTGGCTGAGACCTGCAAGGACTGGTCAGATAAATTTCCATTTGCACTTTAGGGCTATAGAACTTCGATCCGGACATCTACAAGGGCAACTCCCTATTCTATTGTCTATGGAAAAGAAGCTGTTCTGCCAATCGAAATAGAAGTCCCGTCGCTACGAGTTATGGCTGACTGTCTGTAGACATCCCATTTTTGATGGCCTTACGACTTGGACGTCCTTGCAGGTACACCCAATGATGAATTTGTTTGCTTGCCAAGTGCTTGAAGTTCTCAGTGGAACGCCACAACTTTGAGCCTTTCAAACCCTATATCCTTTTTGTCCCATTTTTGGACCATGCCTTGGTCTTTCCAGCCTGTAACCTCTAGTGGCCAACCGACCATCCCCAGAGGCTATCGGCCATCACTTTTGGTTTGCCGGCCACTGATGTGGCTTGCCGGCTACCAGTGATGGTCGGCCGGCCACTAGTGTTTTTTGCAGATATTTTATGCCAGTTGTGCCAGCTGTTTGCACAGATGCTTGCATCTGTCCACACGTGGAGAGCTGGATCTCCTTGTAGAAATTTCATATTTTCTATATATAGAGCCCCCCTCTCTCTTGTAGCAAGGTTAGAAAATTTTGAACTCAAAAATTTTCCTCTCTCTCTAGCATTTCTCTACACTTTAGCCTCCAATTCCTTAACATTTGCCTATACACCCTTAACCAAATCTTCTCATCTTTGAGATGAGGTGTTCTTGAGCTTGGTTTGAGCTCTAGAAGATGTACTTGCTTGGTTTTGTAGCTTGGAATTACTCTTCTCTTCAAGAGGTATAATATTTGCTTTATTAGCTTACTTTGCATACTTGTTTTTCTATCTTTTTCCCACTATTTTGGGGTTGTTTTTGGGCTATAAAAACTCTATCTTTGTAGGCTAAAATTTGTGGTTTTAAGCCATTTAAGGTAGGGGGTGGTTCACCCTTCTTTGTACCTTGTTTGTAAGGCGTTTCCACTTGTGTTTCTCACTTTTAAACTATCTTTTTCAGAGTATTTTTAGCGATGAAAATCATGTTTTGAAGTCCAAATTTGGAGGGGTTAGCCTCCCCTCCTTGTGTCTTGCTTGCTTGCCTAATTGGTGCCATGCTTTAGCTTATTTTTCTAGCTTGTTTTAGCTTAATTCCAGCATGTTTTAGTCTCTTATTTGGACTATTTTAACTCTATTTTGGGTTGTTTAAGTCATTTGAGTCTTGTTTGGCATGCTTATAGTGTAAAGTCCTCACAAGCTTGGTGTTTTAGGCCTTTAGACATCACTTGTTTGAGTTGATTGCATTGTTTTAGTGCTTTTTACACTTAATTTCAGCAAGCATAATCTCCGCAACCTCACTCCTTTCTTGGCTTTTAATTTTGCTTTGAAAGTGGTTTCAAGTCACTTGCTTGCCTAAGTATGAAATTAAGGTTTTATACTTAATGGTTTAATCCCTTAGGGGGTTCATTACCAATGGTATGATGCTTCTTTCATACTCAAAGCAACTTGTGTTTTGAGCCCTCTTTCCATTAGAGGACTTTAATTCACCCAATGGACTTAATTGGATTAAAGAATGGTTGGTAAGTTAAAATGAATAACTAAAACTTGGGACTAAAAGTGAGCAAAATAATAACTTGGTGTGTTCAATCGGACGTTAATTGAGCACATGGAACTTGGACCATTTCATACTTGCTAGTGATAAAATGATCCAAGTCTCCAAGGTCATATTCTTCCCTTGATCTTTCATGAAAGGGAGGAAGTTTGTGTCTTGTTTTGCATTTATTGAACTTGCACATCTTGAGTCACAAGCCATCATGCAATGAAATTGCTTGAGTTGGTGGTTTGTGGTTTAAGTTCACCACTCCTTGGATTTGCTCGTGAAAATGAGAGGTGAGTTGTACAAACAATCTGTGAGAATATCCTCTCTTTGCTCTATTTGTCCTCTGTTGTAGCAAGATGAACCTGTGCATCAGTGGCTGGCAGGCCACTCTTCATGGCCGGCAGGTGGTCGGCAAACCATCATCCATGGCCGGCAGGTGGCCGACAATCTTCACCAGTGGCCGGTTGGCCACTGATGCAAATCTCAGCAGAGTGTTGGTAAGGTGTAGCAAAATGGTTCTAGAAATGTTCAATTGTGCGAACAAAGGCATTCGGGAGCAAAACGGTGGTCTTTTCGGGTGGAAACCGAGCATGCGCATGCATATCTCTCATTTCCTGAGGTGGAATAGTTAATTACTTAGTTTAATTATTAGTTGCAATTGTATTGTAATTATTTATTTAATTAGTTAGTTAACTAACTAATTTATTTGTTGTTGTAATAATTAGCTTAATTAGTTTAGCTTTGATTAGCTTAATTAACTTGGCTCAGTTAGCTAGTTAACTTTATTCATTCGGACTCTCCTTCATGAGAGCATAATGTAATAATGTGTATGTCTTCTAACCCCACGTCTTTCTCCATTTTATTTATCCGCTTTTGATGGTTAGATTAGGAACATCACATTTTAATTAGCATATCACATATTTGCATCCATTCATCTTGTATTGCATGCATCGAGGCTCAGTTCATCATTCAAACTCCCATTGTCGTCTATTTACCTCGTTGAATACATGTTTAAACGCATGTTATGAAATTGTTGCAAATAACATGTTAAGTAGCCGAGCATATTTTAGTTGCATTATTGCATGTGTTGCATTAGCCATCTTGTATAGTAGGAATCACGTATATTTTTCTAACTCTTTTGTTTTATCTTAGCTTGGAGTACTAGGTGAGTTTTTAATACTTTAGCATACTTGCATGAGTGTGAGTGATTGTCATGACTAGTATGCTTGCCATGAGGCTAAGTGCTTAAATGTTAAAACTGTTTGAATGCTTGTGGATGAAGGCTTGTTGCTTGAATTGGAATGATTCAATAAATATACGTTTAAGCCCCACTTCGTCAAGTGGCTAATTTACAAACTTTTAAGCCCACTTTGTTAAGTGGCAAATTCAAACCCTTTTTGAAAAACAAACATGAAATTGAATTTTTCTAATTCGGGAAAACAAGTCTATACTTGCTTGTGTGCATCATATAGTAATGCTAGCCTAATAAATGGAACAAGAGCATATAATGTTGATAAAAATCATTCATGATTAGTAAAGACCGATCTTTGATCAGGTGAGCGGGGGTGCTCAATTCATAATCTTCCCCTCTCGTACCCAAGTTCTCGAGCTGAGTCAACTTTGGTGATGATGGACACGTGGCCTTTGGCATGAGTCATAGGTTTCCTAATTTTTCCAAAATAAAATATTTAGGTGGTGACTCTATATCTGGCAAAACAGTCCATCAAAGTCTCGGCCAGCACCAAACCAATACAACTCTTACCTTCTTCTAGGCCTCGCATCACTTCAACCCATCGTATGCTGGACCTACCGAAACTAGGGGCAAGAAGGAAATGGGCCAGCATACATAAGTAGAGGGCATGTTACGGAAAACCCCGCCAAAGACGGTCGCCGTAGTCATCGGCGTCGAAAAATCGATTAATCAAACTAGGAATGTCTAACTCTCCATTGTAGGCCAGAGATCGAGCCTCATGTAGAGTAAGCCCACACATCCATCCCAAAGCTTGAGCGTTGCCAAAACGGGGCTAAGGCTTGATCTCCTCATCGCGCGCGGGATTCCATTAACGCTTGAAATTCTTCAATTGTCGAGCATATTTCTTGTCCCTTGAAGCTAAAGACGCGTGTAATCGGGTCCTAGCATCTAGCCACGGCATGAAGGAACGGAAAACAAAGTGGAGTTCAACTTAACGAAAAAAGTGTATTTATGCTGAAACCACAAAAATTTACCTTTTTCGAGCAGTCTAAAGTTGCAATCCAATTTGAGAGTCTTTCGGTGAAAAATGGCTCCATTTGTGAAGAATTTGTAGCTGAAATGAAGAATTCATGAAGTTCAACCTTTTGTAGAAGATAAGGCAGTGAGTGGAAGCCAGCTGTCAATAATTTGGAGGTTCTGCACATTGATGGCCGGCAGGTGGCCAGCAAGCCACATTGATGGCCGGTAGGCCATCTCTTGTGGCCGGCATATGGCTGGCAAACTCCTTTTCTGGCCAGCAGCCTTCTTCCCAAGCCTACTGTCCACCTTTCTGCTGAGCAATGCTGAAAACATGTGTTTTGTTCTACTCTTTGTGTGTTTTAAGGTCTTGTTTTGAGTCCTCTTGGTTTTAGCAAGTTTGTTGAGTTGTATTTGAGTTATTTTATTGTTCGAGTTGTTGTTATTTTGTTTATCGAGTTGTATATTACATTTTGTATTTTGTTTGTTGGTCGGTTCATTACCCGATTAAGACTTTTGTGTCAATCAAGTGCTCTTGGCCATTTCAATTCCATGTCCATTTCATGCATATATGGTGCTCATGATGCAAAAATGATAACACTTTTTATAAAAACTGCAAGGTTTTATTCTGATCATGGTTTTTTTTACAAAAGAGGAGTACAAGTTTTAAAGCAAATAAAACCTATCTGGAGCTATTCATGTCCTAATGCTACCAACAAAAAGAAACTGAACAAAAATAACTACAAAAAATCAGCGCCAGTAGCCTCAGGCCCGGGAGGCCCTATTCGTCCTCTTCCTCGGAGGAGAAGACTTTGGGGCACTATCTCCATCGGCTCCGCTGTCTGAATTTGCCTCTGAGCTGGAACTAGAGCCGACATTGTCTTCGCTCTCTACTCCAAAACCCTCCTCAACATCGTCGCCTTCGCTCTTGGAACCTGAGCCAACGTCATCATCTCTGCTCTCAGACGACCCAGAGTGCTGACTCACTGCCTCCTCCGAGCCACTGGTCTTAACATCGTCGTCCCTCAAGATGGGCTCGGGAAGACTGCTCTGAGCTCGGGTACTCCTGTCTCTGCCTCTCCTCCCTGCTGCTGGAGGAGGTATTGCCACTGCAGGTGCTCCTGCCGCTGGAGCAGCTGGTATAGCTGGGATCTGAAAAGAATAGTTGTCGCATATTGTAACAGGGCCGCGGGGGACCTCGCTACAGCTCAGGACTCGGTTTTAGTCATGGTTCTTAATCTTGAACCAAAGAGTCCAAATCCGACAAATCGTTTTGAGAAAACAGATTTTTGAAAGAAGTGCCAAACATGGACTGCTTTGCCAGATACAGAGTCGCCACCTAAATATTTTATTTTGGAAAATTTAGGAAACCCTGACTCGTTTGCCTAAGGCCACGTGTCTGTCATCACCAAAGTTGCCTCGGCTCGGGAACTTAGGTACGATTGGGGAAGGTCACTTCGTGAGCACCCCCGCTCGCCCGATCAAAGATCGGCCTCTACTAACCATGATATCTAGTTTTGAAAACATTGTGTGTTCTTATTCCGGTTATTAGCCTAGATTTACTATGTGATGCGCACAGCATACAAGTATAGACTGGATCGCCTGAATTGGAACAAAACATTTCATGTTTGTTTTTGAAAAATGGTTTGCTACTCGCAAGTAGGCTTAAAAATGCAGATTTTGCCACCCTCGGGTGGGCTTTAGAAAAGACGGTTTTGCCACTATCAAGTGGGCTTAAAACTCATAGTTTTAATGCATTATTCCAATTTAGGTAATTCAACCTCCATCCACAGGCATTCAAGCAGTTATATCACATAAGCAGCTAGCCTCATGGTAATCATGCTGTCATGTTAACATTCACGTGCATGTGATATGCTAAAGCGTAAAAACTCACCTAGTACTCCAAGCCAAAACAATAAACTAGTTAGCAAACATGCATGTCCTAGTTCATGTTAAGTGGCTAATGCAACACAAGCAAGGATGCAGTTAGAGTAGGCTCGGCTAGCCCTAAAATGGCATGCGAGATGCTACAATTATCACATATTCAATTTGGAATTGAAAATACAATGCAGTTTGTATGATGTACCGAGCCCAGTGCATGTAAGGCAAATGTATGGATGCACGCATGCATTGCATAAGGTATGCTAAAATAGACGTGCCCTAATCTACCATCGTAAACAGGTAAAATAAAAGGGAGAAAGAAGTGGAGGTTAGAAGACATACACACCACTCACACACGCTTATTACAAATACGCCCTCACTAGGAGAGACCAAAAGAATATACAGTCCCAAATAATGAATAAATAAATTATTACAAAATTTCTAATTACTTAGTAAATGAATGCAAAAAGAAAGGAGGCCACAGCCCCCCCCCCGGTCTCGGGATGCACGAATGATGCATGCTCGGATCCGACTCGCCCGGGAAACCCGCACCATACCACTGCCGCCTCTGCTCTTACTGCCCTGTCTCTCCAAAAATTGCCAAAGTCCCAAAACACCTTCCTTGCATGCTGCTGTACACCACCGGCTAGAGGAAGTGCCTGCCGGCCAGCTAAAATTTCCATCGGCTGCTTAAGAGGTTATCGGCCACCCATATAGTGCCGGTCGGCACTCTATACTGCCGGTCGGCATAAAATTCCTGCAGAAGACAGTTTTGACAGCAACAGCAGACAGGCAGTGCATGGTATGGGATTTTGAGCATATGTAAGCATGGCCAATGCTTCCTATCATGCATGGGACTCAAGGAAGCATGACCCTTGGTTCTTGGGCCATCAATTATACATCTTGGTGCATGATAGCCTAAGGAACCAAGATTGCATTTCAATGTCAATATGCATGCAACACACACATGAGAACTAAGTCCCTATCATGTCAAGATCAAGGGCCTTAGTGACCAAGGGTTGAGACAAGCTACATCACTTGTGGTATGAACTCCTCTCAACCCTTACACTTGGTTTGACACCCCAAACCAAGACATGGAATGCATGTATACAACATGGCTCAAATGATGCAACATGACATGAAGTGCAAGACATACCAAATGCAATGCAACATGTTATGGCAAGTGTGCAATACTAGGCATGCAAGATGCAAAGTATAATGCAAATATGGACAATTCTTGTGAAAGAACTAGCATATAACAAGGCTTTGCTAATCAAGCATGCAACAAACATGACTCAAGCAAGCAATAGTAGACTTAAACCATAATGGGACAGACCTCAAACCTCCCCAAAACAATGGCAAAAAATGCCCAAAATGATGGACCAATACTCATGCAAACATGCAAGCAAATGGGCCCAAAACCAAGGCATAAACAAGGGGGCTTTTCACTACCACCAACATGACCATTCATAGCATGTATTAGGCCACCAAAAACAGATTTCTAGCATGCAAAAATATACACACACACCTTTGACATGGTAGTCCTAAATGCCTTAAATATGCAAGCATGCACAATGTCCATTCCTAAGCATAAAAGACCAATGTTTCAAAGCATGAAAGGCATGACAAATGGGGACATATAAACATGGTATAGGGACTGAAATAACATATTAAATGATTTCAAATCAACTAAATAACCTATCCAATGCATATTCATGGATCACATCCTCAAGGCTTACGAGCAACAATACAAAATAACTACATTAAGCATGCCAAAAATGGTAAAACTAGTGGCCAACAGACCTAAAACAAGACAAATCATGGCCAAAAGCTTCAATGAGTCAAGCCAAAACATGAGGATATACAAGGCTAAACCCATGGCACATTTCTAGGCAAAATGGAGGATTACAAAGCAAGTATACAAAGCATGCTAAGGACCACAAAACCACCATTAGACAGAGATGTAACATGCTCCAAAACATCAAAAAAAAAAAACAAAAACTCTGAAATGGCGCCAAAAACAAGCAAGCATGCATGTTACCTTTTTAGCCAAAGACAAAGGCAAAGGAGGGACAAAGGGGAGAGGGGTGTCCCTCCCCTATACAAGACTTCAAACCACCCTCTTTACCACTAAAAACCCACTGGTTTTCAGTGGTGAAAGGACCCAAAACAACAAGGCAAATAAGGCTCAAAGTAAAGGCACCAAATAGGCCAAAATAAGGCCTAAAAGGGTGAGTTTGCACTCAAACCACAAAATGACCTTAATGAAAGTTCAAAAGCAAGAAAATATAAGACTTTTTTCAGTTATGCACAAAGCTCAAAACACAAAGCAAGATAGGTAAAAACTTGTTGCAAAAATGGGGAATCTAAAGTAAAGTGCTCACCTTTGAAGAACACTTGAAGAACAGATGGTGCAGCCCTCCTCTATTGATCAAAACCAGCCCAAAAGCTCAACAAACAACCCTCCAAGCCTCCCAATCTCGAGCTAAGGTGTAATGGTGTGTGTATTGGTGTAAAAGTAAGGTAAAACCACACTTTAGGCCTAAAAAACACACACACAAGAGGAGAGAGAGGGAAAATGTAGAGAGAGAGAGAGATATATGGCAGATATATAGATACACAAGCTCTGGTTTTTGATCAAAAATGGCCAACCTCTCACAAAGGGAGAGAGGTGGTGTTTATATAGGCAAAAATTAAGGCTCAAGGCTTCTCCAAGAAGCCAACTAAAAGGGGCAAAGGGTGCAAAAGGGTCTAGGCTTCTTGGAGAAGCTAAGACAGCTGTCCAAGCTTCTCCAAGAAGCTTGGGCAAAAGGGTCAACCTTCTAGAAGGTTTGGGGGTTCAAAGGTGCAAAGTGGTCACTCCCATGCACGGGGATGAGTGATGGTGCATTCCAGCTGGCACAGCTGGCATGCACCATGCCTCAGGGGTGCAAAGGGTGCACGCCGGCCAGTCAAAGAGATCATCGGCACAAAAAAGTGCCGGTCGGCAACATATAGTGCCGACCGGCCAAAAGTTTTAAGAAAACAATGCCGGTGGTACAAATGCGTGGCCGGTGATGGTAGGGGAGGGCCGGTAGGGTGTGGGGATGGCTAATAAGCCATTCCCTGTCCTTCCAAGGCAAAACACAAGTGTTTGGTGCAAAACCAGACACAAAACGGTCGAGTTCGGAGATCCTGAGGCAGGGCGCGTAGCCGAGACCTCCGGGAACTCCAAACGAACACAAACATGGATAATCACCGAGTGTTCAAACGGTGACGTCCGAGTCTTGAGGACGGTCAAAAATGGGGTGTCTACAGTTGCCCCTCTTTGAAAGAACTCGAAAGTCATAACAATGACGGGAGTGAATGTCAAAGCCCAGAGACGACCCATTTTTGACAAGGCCGAAGACTTGGACAAACATGCAAGCCCAAATACCTCCCAAGCTTGCCAGTAGCCTCCGATCAAGTCTCCTCTCAGACGGGAGGTCGAGCTCATGTATCCATATAGGGTGGCAAGGTCGACTCTGCCCCAATCATAAAAGCGCACCCGAAGAAGGGTCACCAAGGCGCTCAGCAGATATAAGCCTACGATGTTCCACCTGTTCAAGAACAAGGTGGTACCGAAGACGAACATCAGAAAGCGTCTGGCATACTGCTCCATCTTTTCTATAGTCTCGGGCTCGCTCCCTTTGAACTACTCCGCGAACCAACTATAACTAACCATGCCTGTCCGATATATGGATGGATGCGCTCCCAGTAGCTCAACCCAGGCCGCCTCCCACTCCCTCATGTCTGTATCGAAAGGGATCGGATCGCCCTCTACTCCTAAGCCAGTGATCATGGCAAAATCATAAGGAGTCATCGTCATCTCTCCAATAGTGAAAAAGTGGAAAGAGTTGGTGGTGTCCCACCACCTCTCCACAAGTGCGCCCAGAATGGGATAACTCACAATAAGTCGCGCCAGGCCAGAGCTAAATAAGCCGAAGCCGGTCTTGTCTACGATGTCGTGAACTCCTACGGGATGCTCGTCGTACCAATCTCATGTGGTCGGAGCTCCGTACACTCGAAAGGCACGAGACTCACCTTATGGCAAAGAACAAATGAATAAGATGAAAAGCAGTAATAAAAGTACAATCCGAAAATGCAGTGCAAGAAATGTAAGTAAATACAGGCAAGAATGCATGAAAACAGAGCTCATACCTCAACGACAATTGATGAAAGGTGAGAAGTTGGCTCCCTCAGCAGGAGATCCTCTGACACACTGAGAACGAAGTCGCAAAAGCGACTAATGCCACCGGCTAGCAAGATATGTGTGCGAGGATGATACCTCTCTAGATCAAATGGCCATACTCTCACTGGTAGTGGCTCTGGCTCAGGCTCAGGCTCGAACTCTGCCTCGAGGTTAGCCTCAATACCTCTAGCCGCCTCGGCAATGACCGGCTCATCCGCCTCGAGAACAGGTGAAAATGCAGGGGGAACCTCGGGAGGGGTCCCGTCGTGTGACGAATCATTTGCCATCTGGAAAATTGGTGAAAAATGGGTGAAAATGAAAAAAAATGGAGAAAAGAGGGTAAACTTAGAAAAAGTCAACCCTAGGAGAGAGAAAATGAAAGAAAAAGTCAAAGCCGGGAAAAGTGCACAAAACTCGAGAGAAATTTGAGGGGAACAAACCTAGAAGGGTGAAAATGAAGAAAAAAGTGTCGAAATCAAATTCCAATCGGTTCAAAGTGAAGAGGATCAAGAGGGTTTAATGAATAAAGTTTACGTGGGGTGTTGGAAAATGTGTAAAAAGCTCAGATTTAGAGAGAAAAAGCACCTAGAGAGAGGGAGGAGATTTTTGGATGTGTAGGTATGAGGAAATGAAGGGCCTTGGTCTATACTTAAAGACCCGAGCCAAAAAGTCAAGTTTGCCACTGAGCTGCCATCGTTGACCGGCAAGTGGCCGGTAAGGCTCATCCGTGGCCGGCAAGGCTCTTCCATGGCCGACAGGTGGCCAGCAACCTCCCCTTGTGGCCGGCCAATGGCCGGTGACCTTCTTTTGTGTTTTGATGCTATTTTGTGTCTTTGTTTCTCAAGAGTTGCAAAGAAGGTTCATTGTTGGGTTCAAATTGTCTCTATGGAAGCTCAAAATTGTGTTTTCGGTGCACGATGTTTGTCGCCTGTCAACATGAACGAGGTGTATCCTTTTTAAACATATTGTAACTCTTCCGATAGGTAAATCGGAAGTTGCTACTGAATTTGTTTTTGTCAAGTTATGCCTTTGTTCCTTGCATAGAATATGCATTTCACTTTGTTACATAGAATATGCATTTTCACTTCACATATATATTGCACGCGCATCTTGCATTAGTTATGAGTCACGTATAGGATATGCATCTCGTTTCATGCATAAAACATGCCTTCAATTAACATTGTATCTCGGTTGTTTATCTCGCATAGAACATGCATTGTCACTGTATCGCATTCTAACCGGCAAACGATATTGTATGTATGGTTCATTTGGGGGAGTTCCAGATTAAGTCCTTTGTGCATCTATCGCACTTGTCCACTTTGTGCATCTATCGCACACATTCTCTTTGTGCATCTGTTGCACGAATTCGCTTTGTGCATCTATCGCACTTGTTCACTTTGTGCATCTATTGCCTTTGTTTACCTTCGTGCATCTATTGCACACCACTCTCTTGTTTCTCGGGACATGCGAAGCTCGAGCCCAAGAGGTTTTTGTTTCTTAGGGCGCATGACGTGAGGCCTTGGGCGGGTTTTACCTCTGGACGTGCGAAGTACATGCCCGAGTGGTTGTTTTTCAGGACGCGTGACGTGCGGCCCTGGGTGGGTTTTACCTCAGGATGTGCGAATCCCGCGTCCGAGTGATTGTTTCTCAGGATGCGTAACGCGTGGCCCTGGATGGGTTTTACCTTGGGACGTGCAAAGCATGTGCCCGAGTGGTTGTTTCTCAGGACGCGTGACGCGTGGCCTTGGGTGGGTTTTACCTCAGGACGTGCGAAGCACGCGCCCGAGTGGTTGTTTCTCAGGACGCGTGAAACGCAGCCCTGGGCAGGTCTTATTTCAAGACATGAGAAGCACGAGACCCGAGCGATTTTCTTGTTATCTCAGGATGCGTGACGCATGGCCCTGGGCGGGTCTTATCTCGGGACGTGCGAAGCATGAGCCCGAGCAGTTTTTGTTTCTCAGGACGCGTGACACGCTACCCTAGGTGGGTTTTACCTTGGGATGTGCGAAGTACGCACCGGAGTGGTTGTTTCTCAGGATGCGTGCCACGCGGCCTTGGGCGGATTTTTACCTCGGGCCCGTGCGAAGCACGCGCCCGAGTGATTGTTTCTCAGGACACGTGAAATGCAGCCCTGGGCGGGTCTTATCTCTGGACATGCGAAGCATGAGCCCGAGCAGTTTTCTTGTTATCTCAGGACGCGTGACGTGCAGCTCTGGGCGAGTCTTATGTTGGGACGTGCGAAGCATGAGCCCGAGTGGTTTTTGTTTCTCATGACGCGTGATGTGCGGCCCTGGGTGGATTTTATCTCTCTCTACAATTTGTTTCTCGTATCTCGGGACGTGTGAAACGCGGCCCCGAGTGATTTCTTTTGTTTCTTGAGACGCGTGAAACGCGACCCTGAGCGATTTTCGTTCTTCAGTTTCTCGAGATGTGTGAGACGTGATCTGGAGCGGTTTTTGTTCTCAGTTTCTTAGGATGCATGAAATGTAATCTTGGGCAATGTTTTCTTTCCTCATCTCTTGCTTTGGGCATGGTTAGAGTGTGTTTTATTTCATTCATATGTTGTTATCTTGCTTATTGTATTCATTCTTACTTATTGTATTTATTATTGCCTATTGCATCATCTCACATAATCATGAGTTTTCAACATTGTAGCTCGACTTTCTTCGCGCCCCCCTTTTGGGGAGCTCGAATTGGTCCTACAATTCGGACTCCTGTCATGGATTTGCCACCTCAAGTGGGCTTAAAACATGATTTGCCACTTTGCAAAGTGGGCTTAAAACTCACATTCATTGAATTGTTCCAATTCAAGCAACAAAGCCTTCATCCACAGGCATTCATACAGTTAATCACTTAAGCACATAGCCTCATGGCAAGCATACGAAACATGACAACATTCACACTCATGCAAGCATGCTAAAGCGTAAAACTTACAGAGTACTCCAAGCCAAAACAAAAGCTAGTTAGAAACAATGCATGATCCTAACTATGTTAAGATGCCTAATGCAACACATACAACATGAAATTAATAGGCTCGGCTACTAAGATAGCATATGAATGCAACAATTTGATAACATGCTTTGAAACACGTATTCAAATAAGTATTGAAATTGCAATGTAGTTTGAATGATGCGTCGAGCCTCGGTGCATGCAAGACAAATGAATAATGCAAACATGCGAGCATAAGGTATGCTAATTGAAACGTGATCCCTAATCTAACCATCAAAAGCGGATAAATAAAAGGGAGAAAGACGTGGGGTTAGAAGACATGCACACACGTATGCACACTTATTACAACATTGCGCCCTCTCGAAGGAGGGTTCGAATGAATAAGTTAAGCTACACTAAGCTAAGCTAATTATTACAAAACAACTAATTAACTATTCTAGCTAATTAATTATTACAAACCAATTGAAACTAATTAACTAACCTTATTCTAAGGTAATTAATTACAAACAAATTGAAATTGAAGAACTAGTTACACAAACTAATTAAGTACAACACTTGAATTAGATAATTAGCTACGCTAACTAATTAAAGCAATTAAAATGGCCTCGAGGACGATGGACGCATGCATGCTCGGTTGGTTTCCTCCCAAAAATCCACCGCCTTGCCATTGCAGCCTCTGTTTGCACTCGTTGATCTCTGAAAATTGCACCGACTTCCAAAACACCTTTGCTCCACCTCAGGAACATACTGAGCAAAATTTTCACTGATGGCCGGTCGGCCACTACTGGTGGCTGTCGGTCGCTTCTGGTGGTCGGTCGTCCACCCCTTTCCTAGAATTCTCCTTTTGCTGCAACAGAGAGCAAACAGAGGCAAAGTAATGTATTCTCAAACAACATATGTGCTATTACCCTCCTTATCATTACACAAGATCAAAGAGTGTAATTCTTGGCTCCCAAGCCATCAACCAAGCATTTTCAATGCATGATGGCTAGAGAACCAAGCTTGTACAAGGTCATCACTTTAAGTATGAAACGTCCCATTTTCCTTGTGTTTGGATTAACGTCCGATCTAAACACATGCAATGCAACACAATATGCTTAACTTGCTCAAGTTTTACTTGTCATGTTTTATTTACTCATTTCAATTACCGATCTATTCTTTAACCGGTTAAGTCCAAGATGGGAGTCCTCTAATCAAGGAGGTGTCGACCAAGGGAGAATTTAAGGCATGAGAGAAATCATGCCGTTGGTTAGTAGAAACCCTTAAAAGAGGATTGAAACCATTAAGCACGAATCCCAATCTCAAGCTTAAACACAACCCGAAGGTTAACCAACCCTCAAAGCAAATGAAAAAGTGAAGAAATGAGGGAGGTTGCAAATATTTCAGTGCTGAAATGGCATGCAAAAGGACACTAAATCATGCAAGCAACTCATGCAATACATGCTACAAAGCCTAAAACATTATGCTAGTGAGAGAGATTACACAACAACCATGCAATACAAGCCTCGAAGGGCCAAACCAACTCAAAACAAAGCTAAGACCAGTCAAAACAACGGCCAAAACATGCTGAGATTAAAGCACAAAAGGCTAGAAAAAACATTCTCACATGTTAGCTTGCAAACAAGACTCAAAACACAACTCTCAAAAGCAATGAAAAAGTGAAGTAAATGAGCATGTGATAGAGCTATATACACTAAAATTACATGTAAAATGATGCTATAACATGCAATCATTCCAAGCAAAACATATTTAGAGGCCTCAAAACAATGAGCTAGTGAAGACCATTTGCACTATAGCCATGCAAAAACAAAGCCCACATGACCAAAGCAGCCCAAAACAGAGCTAAATCATGCCAAATCATAGGCAAACACATGCCGGAAATAAGCTAAATTAAGCTACAAAAACATGCTATCATGTGATGCTAACTAGGTATGCAAGCAAGACACAAAGAGGGGAAGCTAACCCCTCCTATTTTGGACTTCAAGAGTTGATTCTTACCACTAAAATAACTTTGGATTTCGGTGTTTAAAAGGGCCAAAAAGTTTGATTTAAAGATAGTAAGAAATGGCACAAAAGGCTTCACAAGCCAAAGAGCAAAAGGGGAGACAACTCCCTAACTCAAAATATGCTGAAACCACCATTTTTAGGACTAAAAAACAGAGATTTTTGTAGTTGAAAACCAGCTCAAAAATAGTGTAAAAAGATGGCAAAGCAAGCAATTAAAATAAAGCTTACAAGGTTAGACTTTACCTCTTGAAGCACAGCATAAAAACAACCACTATTCTGAGCTTAAACCACCCTTAGGAGTTCAAACTAAGCCTCAAAGAACCTCAACTCCAAGATGAAGATGTTTGGTTAAGGGTCTTAGTGCAAAAGTGTAGGATATTCTAACTATCAAGCACAAAATAAGAAGAGAGGGGAAGAAATTTGCTCAAAATTGTCTAACCCCCAAAATGGGGGAAAGACCCCCCCCATATATAGAAAATCAAGCCAAAGGCTTGTATTCATCCCTCCATACACGTGTATAGAGATGAGCATCAGTGAACAACAGCTGGTACAGCTGGCAAATAAATATCTGAAAAATGAGAAAAATGGCCGTCGGCCATCATTAGTGGCCGACCGGCCATCAATGTAGCCGACCGGCCATAAACATAGCCGACCAGCCACCACTAGTGGCCGACAAGCACAAGTCATGGCTAACAGGCTAAGAGGATGGTCGACAGGCCACCCTCTCCTCCAGAAGTGAAGCAACAAGCTCTTGGTCCACAACCAAGCACAAAATAGACAAGATTAGAGGCTCCAAGGCAAGGCGCTTAATCGAGACCTTCAGGGACTCAAAACGAATATGAGCAAGCATAACTATCGAGTGTTCAAACGATGACGTCCAAGTCTTGAGGACGGTCAAAAATGGGGTGTCTACAAACATAGTCGGCCTTGCGAAGCATATGAGTCCAACTTTCAAAGTTACATTACGCATATCATTTGCATCTTGCCCCAGAGCTACGCTGGTTTGATTCCTTACAAAGGGATATGTATGTAACCCGCGGGTACAACCATTTATTTCTGTCTTGATTGTTTGTCCAAGTCTTACGACCTTGTCAAAATGGGTCGTCTCTGGGCTTTGACATTTACTCACGTCATTTCATGACTCCGAGTTATGTCAAAGAGGGGCAATTATAGTACCCCATTTTTGACGGCCCTTACGACTTAGACGCCCTCACATGCACACCCGATGATGAGTTTATATGCTCGCCAAGTGCTCGAAGTCCTTAGCGGATTGCCTTAACTTTGAGCCTTTCAAACCCTACACCCATTTTTTGACCAAGCCTTGGTTCTTCAAGCCTGCAGCTTTTGGTGGCCTGCCAGCCACTTTTAGAGGTTGCCGGCCATCACTTTTGGGCTGCCAGCCACCAGTGTATTTTACAGATATTTTATGCCAGCTGTGCCAGCTATTTGCACATATGCATACATCTATCCCCACGTGTAGGGCTGGATCTCCTTGAGAGAATTTCATGTTTTCTATATATAGGAGGCCCCTCTCTCATGTTTTAAAGTTAGAAAATTTTGAGATCAAAAATTTTCCTCACTTTCTACAATTCTCTCTCTCTGTAGCAAATTTCTACACTTTAGCCTACAATTCTTCAACCTTTGCCTATACACCCTTAACAAAATCTTCTCATCATTGAGCTGAGTTATTCTTGAGTTTGGTTTGAGCTCTAGAGGGTATGTTTACTTGGTTTTGTTGCTTGAAATTGTTTCTTCTCTTCAAGAGGTATAAGGCTTTACCTATTTGCTTGTTTTCTCTACTATCTTTCCTACTATTTTTTCATTGTTATGGACTGTCAAAACTCTGTGGTTTTTTGGGCTGAAGCTTGGGTTTAAAGCCATTAAAGGTTAGGGGGTGGTTCGCCCTTCTTTGTACCTTGTTTTGGAGGCCTTTGCCCTTGAGTTTCTCACTCTTTTATTATCTTTTTCCAAGCTTTTAAACACTAATTTTCAGAGCTTTTTCAGTGGTCAAAATCATGTTTTGAAGTTCAAATTTGGAGGGGTTAGCCTCCCCTCCTTATGTCTTGCTTACTAGCCAGTTCGTACCATGTGTTAGCATGCTAATTTAGCTATTTTTAGCTCAAGTCCAGCATATTTTAGGACTTATTTTAACCTATTTTAGCACTATTTTGGGCTGTTAGTTGCATTTGAACTTTGTTTTGCATGCTTGTAGTGTAAGTGTCCTCATGAGCTTGGTATTTTAGGCCTCAGACACCATCTTTTTTGAGTTGATAGCATTTGTTTATGCTTTTCTCACTTATTTTCAGCACTAATAATCTCTGCAACCTCCCTCCTTTCTTGGCTTTTGTTTTGGTTTAAGGGTTGTTTCAAGCCTCTTATTCTTTTAAGCATGAGATTGAGGTTGTCATGCTTAATGGTTTAATCCCTTTTAGGGCTTCATTATCAACAGCATGACATTTCTTTCATGTCTTAAGTTAACTCTTGGTTTGGTACTTCACTCCATTAGAGGACTTAAACTCACTATTGGACTTAATGGATTAAACAATGGTTAGTAATTTAAAATTGAGTAACTAAAATTGAGACCAAAATGGCGCAAGACAATAATTGGTTGTGTTCAATTGAACGTTAATTGAACACATGGAAACTTGAACTATTTCATACTCATTAGTGATGAAATGATTCAAGGTTCCAAGGTCAACTTCTTCCCTTAATTATTCATGAAAGGGAAGAGGTTTGTGTCATGCTTTGCATTTATTGAACTTGCACACTTGGTTTCATAAGCCATCATGCAATGAAATTGCATTCATTAGTGGTTTGTGAACCAAAACTTGTCTCTCATTTGATTTGCTCATGAAAAGGAGGCGTGAGTGGTGCAAACAAGCCCTTGAAATACCTTGTATATGCTCTGTTTGTCCATTGCTGTAGCAAGGAGAACTGGATAGCAGTGGCCGGTAGGCCACTTTCCATGGCCGACAAGTGGCCGGCAGACCACCTTTGATGGCCGGTCGGCCATCATTGGTGGCCGACAGCCCTCATCACTGGCCGGCCGGCCACTGATGAAAAATTGAGTAGTGTGTTTCTAAGGCCAAATAGAGCTGTTCTGGGAGTGGGCAACAATGTTGGTGTTCAATTGTGCAAATAGAGGCATTTAGAAGCAAAACAGTGGCTTTTCGAGTGGAAACCGAGCATGCGCATGAACATCCTTCATTTCTCGAGGCGTAGTAGTTAGTTGCGTAGTTTAATTACTTACTTTAAATTGCACTTGTGTTGTAATTATTTAATTAGTTAGTTAACTTGTAATAATTAGTTAATTAGTTTACCTAGTTATTCAATTCGGTTTGTAATAATTAGTTTAATTAGCCTAATTAGTTAGCTAGTTCACTTAGTTTATTCATTTGGACTCTCCTTCGTGAGAGCGCAATGTAATAAGTGTATGTCTTCCAACCCCACGTCTTTCTCCCTTTTATTTATTAACTTATGATGGTTAGTTTAGGGACATCATGTTTCAATTAGCATATTCCATGTTTGCATCCACTTGTATTGCATGCACCGAGGCTTGGTTCATTATTCTAACTACATTGTTATCACTTATTTGAATACGTGCTTAGACTGCATGCTATCAAAATCAATTCATATGCCATGTTAAGTAGCCGAGCTCTATTTAATTGCATATTGCATGTATTGCATTAGTCATATTGCATAGTTAGGATCATGCATTTTTTCTAACTCTATTGTTTATTTTGGCTTGGAGTACTAGGTGAGCCTTTATTTGCTTTAGCATAATTGCATGAGTGTGATTGCCATTTTTGCCATGACCAGCATGCTTGCCATGAGGCTAATTGCTTAAGTGCTATAACTGCCTGTATGCCTGTGGATGAAGGCTATTTGCTTGAATTGGAATAATTTGAGTAATGTTTATATGCTTTCAAGTGATACATATTTCGAAACAATTTTCAAAACAAACATGACTCGAAATGTTCAAATTCTTGCAAATTAGTCTATACTTGTGTGTGTGCGCATCACATAGTAATGCTAGCCTAATAATCGGAACAAGAGCATTTAATGTTGATAAAAATCATATCATGATTAGTACAGGTCGATTTTCGATCGGGCGAGTGGAGGTGCTCAATTCATGACCTTCCCCTCTCGTACCTAAGTTCCCGAGCCGAGACAATCTTGGTGATGATAGACACGTGGCTTTTGGCACGAGTCATGGGTTTCCTGAATTTTCCAAAAATAAAATATTTAGGTGGTGACTCTGTATCTAGCAAAGCAGTCTATTTTTGACAATTTGATTCAAAATCGATTTTCTAAAAGATTTGCCGGATTTGGACTCTTTGGTGTTTATCAATTTCACATTGCACTTGTGAGATTAGATTCAAAACTGCTGGAGTCCGAACTGTAGGGCTTATATTCGAACTTCCGAAAGGGGGGGTGAAAAAGTCGGGCTACCCTTATGTTGTGTGCTGACTGTGTCTCTGGATAGAGATAGTGTAGAAGATATTTCTGTGGCCTGTGAATTTCCTGATGTGTTTCCTACTAAACCACCTGGGGAATTAATTGATAGGGAAATTGAGTTCACCATTGATGTAGTACCCGGGACGCAACCAATTTCTAAAACCCCATACAGAATGTTCACTTCTAAATTAAAAGAACTAAAAACTCAACTTCAGGAACTGTTAGACAAAAAGTTTATTCACTCGAGCACTTCACCTTGGGGTGCTCCAGTGTTATTTGTCAAAAAGAAAGACGGGTCTTTGAGGCTATGTATTGATTACCGTGAGTTGAACAAAGTAACTGTCAAGAACAAATATCTGTTGCCCCGAATAGACAACTTATTTGATCAACTGCAGGGAGCACAAGTATTTTCTAAGATAGACCTTAGGTCTGGGTATCACTAATTAAAGGTTAAGGTAGAAGATGTAGAGAAAACTGCATTCAGAACTAGATATGGACACTATGAATTTTTGGTAATGTCGTTTGGAGTAACTAACGCACCTGCAGCGTTTATGGACCTAATGAGTAGGGTTTTCAAACAATTTCTTGATGAGTTTATTATTATATTCATAGATGATATATTGATTTATTCTAAAAGTAGGGAAGAACATGAAAATCATCTAAGAATTGCTTTACGAACCCTAAGGGAAAAGAAGTTATATGCAAAATTTTCCAAATGTGAATTTTGGCTTGACAACGTGACATTTTTGGGACATGTAATCAACAAGGATGATATCTCCGTTGACCCACAGAAAATTGAAGCTATTGTAGACTGGCCTAGACCGACAAATGTATCAGAAGTTTGAAGTTTTCTGGGACTTGCAGGTTATTATCGTAGATTTGTGAAGGATTTTTCCAAACTTGCTTTGCCACTCACTCAATTGACACAAAAAACCACACCATTTGATTGGACTGATCAAAGAGAAACTGCCTTCCAAGAGTTAAAAACCAGGTTAGTAACTGCACCAATTTTGACCTTGCCTAATGGTATTGATGGGTTTCAAATTTATAGTGATGCTTCCTACAAAGGCTTGGGGTGTGTGTTAATGCAAAAGGGAAAAGTGATTGCTTATGCTTCTTGACAACTCCGCCCTCATGAAAAGAACTATCCAACTCATGAACTTGAATTAGCAACTGTGGTATTTGCTTTAAAAATTTGGCACTATTATCTGTATGGAGTGACATGTGAAGTGTACACTGATCATAAAAGCCTTAAATATTTCTTCACCCAAAAGGAGCTGAACATAAGACAGAGACGATAGCTTGAGTTCATCAAGGATTATGACTTGCAGATTTTGTACCATCCGGGAAAAGCCAATACCGTTGCAGTTCCCTTGAGCCGAAAATCCATAGGCAAATTATCATGTTTACTCACCGGTCAGAAAGAGTTAATATGTGATCTAGAAAGGAATGAGATTGAAATTGTACTGTATGAACAAGGCGGGATTTTAGCCGCTATTTCTGCTCAACCTGCAATCATTGAAGAGATTAAAGAGAAACAGCATAAAGATGAGTTCTTGAAGAAAGTTTTCGATGAAATTGACTCAAAACTGAGGCCTGGGTTAGTGATTGAAAATGATGTGTTAAAATTTCAAAATAGACTTTGTGTATCAAATTGTTTTGATTTAAGGAAACGTGTTATGACTGAGGCTCACAATTCAAAATTTGCTATGCATCCGGGGAATACAAAGATGTACCATGACATAAAACAAAATTCCTGGTGGCCTGGGATGAAGAAGAGTATAGCTAACTTTGTAGCTAGATGTTTGCACTGCCAACAAGTTAAAGCTGAACATCAATAACCTGTCAAATTGCTACAGTCGCTTCCAATGTCGGAATGGAAATGGGAACATGTCACAATGGACTTCATTGTGGGATTACCTTGCTCCCTTCGAGGTATGGACTCTATCTGGGTAATTGTTGATCGTTTGACTAAATTCGCACATTTCTTACTTGTCAAATCTTTGTATAATGCAGATAAGTTGGCTAACTTGTATGTAAATGAGATTGTGAGATTACATGGCGTACCAGTATCTATTGTATCTGATAGAGATCCTAAGTTCACTTCAAGGTTTTGGCTGAGTCTATAGCAAGCTCTGGGGACTGAATTGAGACTAAGCAGTGCTTATCACCCACAGACAGATGGCCAATCTGAACGGACCATTCAAATATTGGAAGACTTGTTATAGATGTGTGCCCTAGACTTTCAAGGCAGTTGGGAAACCTATTTACCATTGGTCGGAATAATTACCATTCAAATATCAACATGGCTCCTTATGAAGCTTTATATGGTAGAAAGTGTCAATCTCGAATTCACTAGGCTGAGGTAGGTGATAGATTGTTGTTGGGACCAGAACTTGTGCAAGAAACAACTGAGAAGTTGAAACTAATTCAACAATGTCTGAAAACTGCACAGAGTCGTCAAAAGAGTTATGCGGATGTCCGAAGAAAGGATAGGGAATACGAAGTTGGAGACCATGTATTTATAAAAGTAACTCCAATGGAGGGTCAGATACGATTTGGGGTGAAAGGAAAGCTAGCACTAAGATACGTTGGCCCGTATGAAGTTTTAAAGAAAATCAACTCAATAACATACCAAGTAGCCTTACCTCCGGTGATGAAACATATGCACAACGTTTTTCATGTTTCAATGCTTTGGGATTACTTACGAGATCCACTCCATGTCATTGAACTGGCAAATGTGCTTTTAAAAGATGACTACACGTATCAAGAAATGCCAATATAGATTGTAGACCGCCGAATTAAAAGACTAAGGAACAAGGAAATACCGTTGCTAAAAGTTGATTGGCAGAACCACGAAGGGACGTATGCAACCTGGGAGACAAAAGAGGATACGATGAAGAGAAATCCAAATTTGTTTCCGCTGAACCCAACATTCTTCCAAAATGAAAGTACTTCGAGTTTGGAGGACCAAACTCTTTAAGGGGGGAAGATTGTAATAACCCCGACCTCTGATTAACGTTTATTCATAATTAAATAAGCCCAATCAGTAATTAAGGTGAAATCCTGAATTAATTGCATGTGTGTTACATTAATGTGCTTATATCTGTTTATCGTAGAAATATTTGTCTCTGTTTCTATTTCGTTCAACGAATTGAAGGCCTTATCGGCATCTGATTACGAAATCGACTTGATTTATGTGTTACTAAGGATTTTTGGAAAATTATGGTAGGTTTAATTAAAATTCGGTTTGGAACGATTAAATTAGAATAATTTAATGTCCAATTGATTAGTTGATCAACAATTTAATTAAACCATTAGCCAAGCCTATATAAGGCTCCCATATGTGCCTTCACTCATTCTTTTCTTCATCTCAACACATTTTTTTGAGCTCACACACAAACCAAACGTGAGAGAGAGAGAAGAGAAGTTTGAGCTCAAATTAAGAAGATTGCGAGAGAACTTAGAGAATTTGGCTTGAAACTTTCAACAATTGATCATCTAGAGCAAGCCTAGGTAAGAATTCAACCTTTAGATTATACAATTATGATGTGTAAGACATGAACTCTAGAGTTATGATGGATAATGCAAGAATTAAGCTAGAAATGAAGAGAATTGAACCATGTCATGCATGCATGCATATATCATAGCATTTTGAGTTTGAATTTCACTCAAGTCATACATGCATGTGTCCTTTTTGACTTGGTTTAGAGAATTCATCACATTTCTTACCATTTGACCTTAATTGATCATGTTTTGGAGAGTCTAAGTTCATATCAATTCATGCATGTTGTCTTCCAATTATGTTCTTTGAGCTTCAAGCTTGGTTTTGTATAATTGACTTATCTTTGGGCCTTGATTTTGTGAATTGATTTTGAATTCAAGTTGTTTTGCATGTTCACACCAGTTTCTTTCAATTTTTGGCCCAAAGGATCATGAATTTCAGTTTAGAATTGGAGTTTTGAGCTTGGGAGTAAATTTGGAAATTCCAGAATTCTGCTCCTATGCTCGAGCGACCACTCTGAGTGTGTGCACTTCCGCTCGACCGACCTAAAGTTGGCTCGAGTGTGAAATGCATGTTCCCAGAAGTTTACCAATTTTGCAGACCACTTGAGCAACAAGGGTTGCACTCAAGCAAGGACCTGAGTCTCACGCTCAAGCAACCGTTGAGCGTCCGTCGAGCATGAAAACCACACAACCAGTACTTTTGCTGAAGTTTATAGACCGCTCGAGCGGAAGAAGTTGTGCTCAAGCGACCACTCATATTTTGCATGTTCGCTCGAGCGAAGGAAGTTGCGCTCAAGCGGGACTCCTGTTTTCAGCAAATTTTGTTTAAGTGTTTCCAAGTATATTTTAGCATCCTCATTGCGTCTTAGGCATTTCTAGGCCAAGGTTAAGACATAATAATGAGGACAATAAGTAGAAACACACCAAGATAAGAAAGGATTAAGATAATGATTCCGAGTGTGTAATTCAGTATGTGTTCGTTCTGTAATTGTGTAGATCACGCGCCACAAGACGTCTAATTTGCCCATTCTGTCGGTTTGCTTTGGAGCCATCTATGAGTAATAACTTAGTAATGCTATGTTCAACTCTAATTATTTTCTGTATAATGAAATAAGATCTATTCTATGAAATGTTATATTCTGTATAATAAATGATTGTCCAAATTTTGATAAGTATACGGGGCCCAAGTAAGTTATCTGTTCCCGGTCCGGAAGTTCCTTTATGGAACTGACAAGTTATCCGTACCTAGCCGGAGGTTCCTTCATGGAACTGACAAGTTATCCATACTCGATTTGAAGGTTCATTTATGGAACTGACAAGTTATCCGTATCCGACCGGAGGTTCCTTAATGGAACAAACAAGTATGATCTCCGATGCCCCGTATGTGATCTGTTAGCACTAATGGATGTAAGATTAAGTATGTATTCTGATTTCTGTCATTGACTTGAACAAAAATATGAATATAAATTTGTTTTTGATATGAACTCTAATTTCTGAATATGTTATGGACATTATTCATCAAACCTTTTACTCTGTTATTATTCATTGGGCTTTCGCTCACCGTTTATTTTATGTACGTAGGTGAGCAGGCGCATGACCAGGCCTAAGTTGCTGCCTGGCGAGTTTTGGAGTCAACCAGCCATCGTGTCTCCCGTGGAGGTCCCTTTTGAGATCTAATCAAGCTTTTGAGTCTTCTGTTAAGAGGCCCTTGGTAATCCAACAATTACTAGCCAGTTACGACACTAAACTATAGGGGCGGATTTGAGCCGTAACAAGTATGGAGAGAGTTTAATTTTAATAAATAGACAAGCGGGGATCCAAACAAATATAAAAGCACGTGGACTGTCCTTATAGACCCAAACAAAAAAGCGCGTAGATCTATGAACTTACAAATCTATAAATATGATGAATAATGAAAAGCTCTAAATTATGAGCTCTAAAGGAGCTCTAGGGAGTGGGCCCCACTCCTTGATGTGATGTTTTGGCCTTAAGTTTTTTTCTTTTTTTTCTTTTTTGAATTTCCACCTCATTAGTGCTCAATTAGTGCTCCTAAATAAGCGGGATGAATCATTGTTGAAATATGATTTATGGCCGGAACACCTTATTAAAGAATCTGTTGGGGATTCATTACTAATCTTAAGAAAGAAGATTAGAAAAAGACATAGCGAATTTATGTATTCAAAATAATTATTTTATACAAAAATAATTCTAAAGATTTGTTATTTTAATATAATTTCAAAAGATTTTTTATTTTAATTGATTGATAATAAATTATTTGATTCGTAAGTAATTCAATATTTGACCCTTATAATAAAAATAATTTTGAGTTTTTAATTTTATCAATTTAAACCCTAATTTTTTGATTTGTTTTCAATCTAAACTATTTTTCTATTTTCATTAGGTAAAATCAATAAATAAATAAATAAAATTAGTCATTAAACTCAATAAAAAAAAAAGTATTTTAGATATTTTATACACACCTATACATGAGTTTGACGGCTAAAATATTCTTTCTTCATTAATTTACTTGATAGAAATAGGTGAATGTTTAGATTGAAAACAAATCAAAATATTATAATTTAAATTGATAAAATTAAAAATTTGGAGTTTATTTTGTTATAAGAGTCAAATTTTAGAGTTTTTTTTTTTAATTGCCCCTTAAAATCAATTAATTAAAATCACAAAAAAATTAATCAGGGATTCACCACTAATCAGTAAAGAAGTTTAGAAGGTCATGAAAGGCAAAGTGAATATATATGTATTCAAAAAATTGTATACAATGAAGTGTTTCAACAATGAATCTTTACATTTTTTCTCATAGCAAAGAATTCTATAATTGGGTAAATTATAAATACACTTATGAGGTTTGCTTAAAATACGAATTATCCTCTGTAGTTTGAAAAATTACAAATACTTCCCTGTCAAAATTTTTTATTTAACAGAATTAATTGAAAAGTGAAATTTCTAACTATTCAACTATACAATAATAAAATTATATGAATTATTAATTGAAATAAAATTTTAGCATCATTAAAAACTGTCAATTAACTTGATGATTTATTAATAAAAGAACCTATTTGTTATGAAATTAGAAACCTTAGGGGGCATAATGTAATTTTTAGAATCACAAGGGATAATTTATAATTTAAATAAACTTCAGGGGGTGTGTTTGTAATTTATCCATAAAGTAATGGAAGACAGAGTGCATGTATCTATTGTGAAGGTATACTAGCAATCAATCTTTACATATATTTTTTGAGGAAAATTATAAATACACTGCTTGAAATTTGTCTCTATAATTTTAATTGGGTAATTGTATTTGACAATTATAAATTGTTCATGTACTTTCATCATTGTATCGTTTTAATTCCTATAATTTTAATTGGTTCAATTTTGATCATGAATTTATGATTTTATCTTAATTTAGTCCGGTATTTTTTTTATGAAAAATACACACATAAGTTTCACGTGTCGTATGTTGTTAGAAATCAAGCTCTCTTGTTCATATGCACGCCATATGCCTGTGCATAGTTTCTCCATAGTAGGCATCCTATTGACTTTCCTTAATTAGTGTAATATACAGCTTTTATTATATTTGATTTAGGAATTATGTAGGGAAGAAGATAATCATACTAGCTGTATGATCATTCCATTCCATCTAGGTAGCAATAATCTTTCCATAAATCATGTCCGGTGATAGTACTCTGTTTTGGAAGGGTCCTCTCCTCTGTAATCTATTTATTTTGGTCTTGCTTTCATTATTATGGATGTGTGAATAATAGAATGAAGGAATACTGGAATTCCCCAATATTTTCAGACTTCTTATTCTTCATGGTATCAGAGCAGGTTTAATCCTGTCTCATCGTCTTTGTTTCTTCAGTTAGTATTCGAATTTTTTTTCCTCTCCTATTCGAATCTATCCTTCTATTTCATGCCTAAATACGGTCCAACCTTTGGAATGACTATCAACTCATCCTCCTCTTCTACTGATATTATCATCTCATCTTCTTCATCCTCTCATCAAATGGAAACCTCTCATCTTCCAATCACTGGTCATAAACTAAATGAGCAAAATTATTTGCAATGGTCTCAATCCATATTAATGTTATACGGGGAAAGGAGAAAGATGACTACATCACTGGAGCTTCAGCACCAACAGAAACCACAGCATCAACCTACAAAAGGTGGATAGCTGAAAATAATATGGTCATGTCGTGGCTCGTCAACTCTATGACCACTAACATTGGCGAAAATTTTCTGTCATTTGACACTGCCAAAGAGATCTGGGATATGGCAAAAGAAACATTCTCGAACAAGGAAAACACATCTGAAATCATCCAGCTTGAAAGCTCTCTTCACGATTTACGTCAAGACGATCTTACGGTAACTGAATATTTCAATACCCTTACTCGTCTATGGCGTTAACTTGATACGTTTGAAGTTCATAACTGGAATTGTGTTACTGATGGTTTGTTGTATAAAAAGATTGTCGAAGGGAAGCATGTGTTTAAATTCTTGTTAGGATTAAACAAAAATCTTGGATGAAATCAGAGGAAGAATTATGGGAGTAAAACCTCTACCTAGCCTCAGAGAGGCATTCTCTGAAGTCCGTCACGAAGAAAGTCAGAAAAAACTCATGATGGGATACCCTTAACAACTGAATATGGCAGAGAGCTCGGCTCTTAAGACTCAATTCGCTCCAATTGACAACCGTCAGAAAAATAAAGGAGGTAGGCCTTGGTGTGATCACTGCAGAAAGTCGAGTCACTTGAGAGAAACTTGTTGGAAGATTCATGGAAAGCCAATAGATTGGAAGCCACATCCACCACTTGAGAAAGAAGGCTAAGGTAATCATGTGGGTACCAATGAACTATCACCACAACCTGAAGCAAGCCCTTTCAACAAGGAGCAAATGGAGATGCTTCAAAAACTACTGTCTCCTCTTCTACAGTCACAATCTGGTTCGTCTCCAAACCACATCATTGGATCCGGAACCTTGGCTTACAAAGGTAATTTGTTGCACGCATTTACTGTTGGTCAGAAACATAAAAAACCTTGAATTGTGGACTCCAGAGCATCTGATCATATGACGGGAGATGCAACAATTTTTGATACATATAGCTCATGTCCAAATAATTTAACGGTCCGAATAGCAGATGGTTCACTATCAAAGGTTGTCGGTACAGGATCAGTTGTGCTGTCTAGGAATCTTATTCTCAACTCTGTTCTTCTTGTTCCTGACTTGAATTGTAATTTATTGTCAATTAGTAAGCTCACTAAGGAAAAGAGGTGTGATACTAATTTTTTCTCCACTCATTGTGATTTTCAGGATTTGGATTCGGGAAAGACGATTGGCAATGCTAAGGAATGTTCTGGACTTTACATCCTTAAAGAGTGCCCCTATCCACAAGAACAACCTCAAACGGCAATTAGTTGTAGTTCTTTTTCGGTTTCGTGTCAAAATAATGATAGAGCAATTATGTTGTGGCACTATCGCTTAGGTCATCCTAATGTTATGTATCTCAAGCATTTGTTTCCTTCATTATTTAATAAAAATCCAAAATCTTTTGAGTGTGAGATCTGTCAATTTTCTAAGCATGTTAGGTCTCATTTTCCCATTCAATCCTATAAAGCATCTCGTCCATTCTCACTGATTCATAGTGATATCTGGGGTCCATCAAGAATCAAAAATGTCACTGACACTAGGTGGTTTGTCTCATTCATAGATGATCATACTAGATTAACCTGGGTATTTCTCATGAAAGAAAAATCTAAAACAAGTCAAATCTTCAAAAATTTTAACATAATGATTCAGACCCAATTTCAGTCCAAAATACAAATACTCAAGTCTGATAATGCAAGGGACTATTTCAACTCCATTCTAGGAGATTTTTTAGCAAAAGATGGAATACTTCACTTCAGTTCATGTGTTAACACCCCACAACAAAACGGAATCGCTGAAAGAAAAAATTGGCATTTGTTAGAGGTGGCTCGATCGTTAATGCACAAATGTTCCACAATTTTTCTGGGGGGAAGCTGTCCTTACAGCAGCCTATCTTATCAATAGGATGCCATCTCGGGTTCTACACTTCCAAACTCCTTGTCAACTGCTCCTCAAATCCTTTCTCATTACTCATCTCATCTCTACCATCCCACCAAAAAATTTTGGGTGCTCTGTTTTTGTTCATGTCCATCAACAGTTTCGAAGTAAACTTGATCCCTGGTCGCTCAAGTGCATTTTCATTGGGTATTCATCCCATCAAAAAGGGTATTAGTGTTACTCTCCGGTCACAAGGAAATTCTACAATTCCATGGATGTCACCTTTTTTGAAACCCAGCCTTATTACCCCAAAATTGATCTTCAGGGGGAGACTCCAACTGAGGAATATTAGTTTTGGAATGTTGAGTCACTTAGTGAGTCATCCCTCACCACTACAAATCACACACCTCCCGAGTCATGTAATCAGCATCTACCTGCCACAAATTCTGAGTTCATTGTTGCCTTACGGAATAAGGAGCACATCTAAGAGGAAACGGAGGAAGGAGCACTTTCTCAACAAACCCCTGAGTCGAGTTCTAATCCAAGCAAAATTCCAGGTAACAATATTCCTACCTCAGATAGTACTGTTGATTCTGAGTTAGAAAATAGTATTCTTAATATGCCCATAGCTTGGAGAAAAGGAGTTAGATCATGCACTCAACATCCCATTGGGAACTTTATTTCTTATGATAAGCTATCACCTTCATTTCGGGCCTTCACTTCTAGCATCACAGAGATACACATTCCTCAGAATATTCAGGAAGCTTTCCAGTATCCAAAGTGGAAGGCGGCAGTCGATGAGGAAGTTCTGGCTTTGGAAAAGAATGGTACTTGGGAAATTACTAATCTTCCAAGAGGTAAGAAACCAGTTGGGTGCAAGTGGATTTTCACAATAAAGTACAAGGCAGATGGTAATGTGGAATGGTATAAAGCTCGGTTGGTCGCCAAAGGATTCTCCCAATCCTATGGCATTAACTATCAAGAAACCTTTGCTCCAGTTGCCAAGCTCAACACTGTTCGTGTACTTTTATCCTTGGCAGCTAATCTTGATTAGTCACTTCACCAACTTGATGTGAAAAATGCCTTCCTCAATGGTGACTTAGAGGAAGAAGTTTACATGGATATTCCTGCTGGACTCGAGACTACATCAAATTCCAACAAAGTTTGTAGACTCCAAAAATCCTTGTATGGTCTCAAACAATCTCCCAGGGCCTGGTTTGAACGGTTCACTAAGGCAGTGAAAGGGTACGGATTTGTTCAATGTCAATCCGATCATACATTATTTGTGAAGCACTCCCTAGGAGAGAAATTGGCAATTATCATTGTTTATGTGGATGACATAATTCTAACAGGTGATCATGAAGAGGAAATTGGCTTACTTGAAAAATTCCTAACAAGGTATAGCAGGGTATAGTAGTCTCGCAACCTTAAGTACTTTCTTGGAATGGAGGTTGCTAGGTCAAAGCAAGGTATAGCAGTCTCACAACGCAAATACGTTCTAGACTTACTGAATGAAACAGGGATGTTAGGATGCAAGCCGGCAGAAACACCTATGGACACAACTGTCAAACTAGAAGAAAGTGACGGTAGTGCACCTAGTGATAAAGGGAGATATCAACGTCTTATGGGAAAACTCATATATCTTTCTTAGACAAGACCAGACATCGGCTTCTCTGTTAGTGTGGTAAGTCAATTCATGAATAATCCAACCGAAAAACACATGACTGCTGTGACCAGAATATTGAGGTACCTAAAAATGACACCGGGAAAGGGACTCTTCTTCCAAAGAACAACAAAGAGAAAAATTGAGATGTTTTCAGATGCAGATTGAGCAGGTTCGCTGACTGATCAAAGATCAACTTCTGGCTATTGTTCGTTTGTCTAGGGGAACATGGTTACATGGCGAAGCAAGAAACAGTCAGTGATAGCCCGTAATAGTGCTGAGGCAGAATTTCGTGCTATGGCACAAGGTATCTGCGAGGGAATATGGTTGAACAGGCTATTAGAAGAATTACAAGTTCCATCTGATCATCCCATGGTGTTATACTGCGACAACCAAGCCGCCATCAGTATCGCTAAGAATCCAGTTCATCATGATCAAACTAAACACGTGGAGATAGATCGACGTTTTATCAAGGAAAAGATTGAAGAATGAGTTTTCCAAGTCAGCTACACTCTAACAAACTGTCAAAAAGCTGACATTCTTACGAAAGCTCTTCCACGAGTTAACTTCGAAGATTTGACAGAAAAATTGGGAATGATTAACATTTACAACGCAGCTTGAGGGGGAGTGTTAGAAATTAAGCTCTCTTGTTCATATGGACACCATATGCCTGTGCATAGTTTCTCCATATTAGGCATCCTATTGACTTTCCTTAATTAGTGTAATATACAGCTTTTATTATATTTGATTTAGGAATTATGTAGGGAAGAAGATAATCATACCAGTTGTATGATTATTCCATTCCATCTAGGTAGCAATAATCTTTCCATAAATCATGTCCGGTGATAGTACTCTGTTTTGGAAGGGTCCTTTCCTCTGTAATCTATTTATTTTGGTCTTGCTTTCATTATTATGGATGTGTGAATAATAGAATGAAGGAATACTGGAATTCCCCAATGTTTTCAGACTTCTTATTCTTCATATGTTAAGGGCAAAATTATATATTTATTAATCTTAGTGAATTAGTCTCAGCTCATTTAGTGATGATATTATTAATTGGATCAAATTGACACAAAATTTAAAATTAAGGGTCAAAATTAAACTAATTAAAAGTTTAAAAACCGAAATAACGCAAGAAGTAAAATATAAAGACCATGGGTATAGTTTACCCTTATAAATTTGAAGTAGTCATATTTAAGAAGCGGTTTGATCCAAAAAGAATAAGTTTAGAGCAATATATTAGTTGGGGCATTTTGGAAAATGAAAAATTTTTGATAGTCAACACCAATTTCAGTTTTTACTTCATATATATTAGTATAGATAAATGACTATTTTGGTAATTAGGAAAAAAGTTGATTTTTTTACTTTTTTTTTTTAAAAACGTGCAAAATAGTAGAAAAGTGATATGACTTAAAAAACCAATAAGTGAGGCTTTTTCCTAGTTGCCAAAATATAAAATCATAAACATAGGGGTTGGTTTGGCAATAAACTAATTTAGCTATGAAAAAAATACTAAGAGCATCTCCAATGGTTGTTGCTATATTGCCATTGCTATTGCTATAATTTGGCAATGAATAGTGCTTCAATGGTCCATTTGCTATTTTGGCAAATCTTAACCAACTTTCCCTCCAAGTTTATAGGTGTTGTTTTGATATAGTTTTTTTTGTGATTTTATTTTTGTTTATTTTTTGTTTTTTGTGACCTTTTTTTAACTGTGTGTAAAAAAATTATATATTTATATTATTCCCAACTACACAAATATAAAAAATGAAAAATTAGAAAAATTAGAAAAAAAAAATTAAATATAATTCACCCCACCAAAAAACATATCAATACATATTTAATAAATTTTTTAACTACATATAAAAAATAAACAATCACCAATTACCCACCAACATTCATTCACCAACAACCATCCATTGTAGAAAATACTCAAAAATAAAAAAACAAAAAAAAAAAGAAATTTCATTACAAAATAAAAAAATGACATTGCAAATAAAGACTAACAATTACATTAAAAAGTAAATGACATTGCAAAAAAATACATTATCCCGTAATTATTTATCAGGAGGCATAGGGAAATAGTAATTTGGGCTGTTGACATTTGAGGACCACTTTGCAAAAATCTCATTTTTTTGCATTGTGTAATACACTTTCACCTGAGGGTCCAAATGAGAAATGTTCGTAGTCATTATCTCATGTTCTTGTTTTCTGATCTCAAGTTCTTTCAGCTCCTGTAGTGCTTGAATCATTTTTTCTTCTCTTTCATTTTTTTTCTTTTCCTTCTCAGCAAGGTGTTGGTTAAATGTCTCCAATTATATACTCATTTTTTGGACTTCAGCTTCAACGACTTGATTTCTCCGAAATAATTCTTTAGCAGCTTTCCTATCTATAGGTCTTTTACCCTTTGCAGTGACACTGCCCTCACCAATAATTGGATTATTACCAATACTTGGACTGGTGTCATCTTCAAGAGAAATATGGTTATCCATAGGGGAATCGAGGGTTGAATCAGGGGAAAACGGTGTATGTATCCTTGACTTCACTGTGTTTGTAGGAGTTATATCTTACCACCTGATATTGTTTTGCAAGATTGGCCAACAATGTTCAAAAGCAAAATGTTTGTTTTCATCTTGATGGTATAATAGTTTTGCTTGAAGTGTCTATATGGCAATAAAATATAAAATTATTTAATTATTTAATTTTTATATAAGACAAAATAAAAATAAAAAACTAACATAATAAATGAAAATGAAATCTTACTATATCAACTTGTGACGCCACACTTGGATGTAGATTTTCGACTTGCGCTAGACACCCACGAAATTTGTTACAACATTTCATGATTAAACCCCATCAAGATGAGATAGACACTTGTATTCTTGACTGATCATTCTGCAGCAGGCAATAATTTTCAAAAATTCTTCCCAAAAATGAGCATGCGATTGCAAATTTCCAACAATTGGGTGTTTAGTAATGTGACACCAAGCTCTACAAATTGACACATCTTCTTGAGTAGTAAATGATTTTCCTCTCTTTGTTTTTAATGAACTTTCCATACTGATTGTGTGAAAAATAGAAGAGAAAAATATAATTGAAAGAAAAATTGTTGCTGTGAACTCAAATTGGTAAAATAAGGTATGTGTATTTGTACTACTCAAATTTAAAGAAAAATAGCCGTTTAAAAATTATATGCTCATTTTTTTACTTTCTGATTCAAATAAAGTCGTTGGGCTCATGTTACACATTCCAAGACACTCTATCTCTTATTTCCAACGGCTGAGATCTCTATCTCTCATTTCCAACGGCTAAGATATTTATTATCTAGAATCATCTTCATCTCTCTGTCTCTCTATAATCATCTTCCTCTCTTTTCTCTACATACTCTCTGACTTTCTTTTCTCTCTGACTTTCTTTTCTCTCTGTATCTCTTCTCTCTTCATACTGATCGGTTCTTCCCTTGCAAGATAGACACTTCTCTCTCTGCTCTCCATCTCTATCTACCCGCCACCCCTCTCTTGATCTCACTCATCTCTCTCTCTCTCTCTCTCTCTCTCTCTCTCTCTCTCTCTCCTAGAACCCAGATATTTGCAGCTGTCTCACTCCTATAGCCCCGCCGTCTACCAATCACCCTCTAAATCGATCATCCATGTCTCTAAATCTCACAAACCCACCTCAATCAATCATCCATGTCTCAAAATCTCACAAATCCACCTCAATCGATCATCCATGTCTCCAAATCTCACAAACCCACCTCCAAATCTCACAAATCCACCTCAATCGATCATCCATGACTCCAAATCTCACAAACATACCTCCAAATCTTACAAACCCACATGATTCATCATCCATGTCTCCAAATCTCACAAACCCACCTCCAATCTGACAAACCCACCTCATTCATCATCCATGTCTCCAAATCTCACAAATCCACCTCCTTCATCTCCCATGGACATGGAAGACCACCTGCCGAAGCCTTTCATCCCAACTACAGATGCTTCTCTTTCCAACCACGGATGAGAAGGATCTGATCATGAAACTGTGAAAGCAGTTACACAGAGGCCATTAAAATAGGTACACAAAGGCCATGAAACCGTGAAAGCAAACACCTTCTGTCTACAACTATTTCTGTTATCTGAACTGGAATGGTGAATTCTCCCCTCCCTCAATTTCTGTCAGGTATTTTTTTTTTTTTAGTCACTTTGTTTATTTTCTAATTTTTATTTTAATTTTTTTTGCTTCAAATTAGTGAAATTGAAATTTTGCTATCTTACTTCTGTTTGAAATTATTTAATTTTGGGTGAAATTGGGTGAAAATTGCTTCTTTGTTTGGAAAGGATGATGAGAAAGGGAGGGAGGGAGGAAACAGTTGGTTGAAGCTGACTTGGCAGCTGCCAAAGTCGGTGCCATATTTGACACAAACTTTGGCATTTGCCAAAGATAGCAGCTGCTAAAACTTACCATTGGAGTTGCTTTTCTATCAACTGCTGCCATAATTTGGCAATAGTAGCTCCAATGGCACACCATTGGAGATGCTCTAAAAAAATGCAAAAGTCAAAAAATTATACAAAAAAAAAAAAAAAAAATCGAAGATTTTTTCCAATTCTCTCTTCTTCTTTTTTTGGTAAATTTTTCATAAAAATCCAAATACTTTAGTTTTTTTAACTTCGTATTTTAATAAAAAAGCCAACAAATTTCATATAATGAAGGGAAAATTCACAACTTATTAGTTAAAACCGAAGTAATTGCTATTTACATTGTTACCTCCTACTACTTTGGCCCATCTTGTTCGCCACATGTTTATTGTATTAGGACAACAAAGAAGTCGAGTATGAGCAGTTCTCTACATGTTTATCACATTAGAACAACAAATGAGTCAAGTATGAGCGATTCTCAAACGATCTTTTAACAAGTTAAATTCGATTAGCTTGATTTTTTAGTGTATACATATTAGTGTAGCAAAATAATAAGTTATTTAACTTTAACATGAAATTTTTAAAATGGATTTAAATTTGACTTATTTAAATAACGAGTCATTCTCGAATAAATTTTTAACAAGCCAAACATAAATCAAATTAGCCAGTATATGATCAAAATTGAATGTGCATATATATATTTGAAAGGGGAATTTATTTCGGCTTGGTGAGCCAAGCAAAGTTAGGCCTCGACCGAGTGAGTTTTGGGCCTGGGCCGAGGTCTTAGTTCAGGAAAAATGAGGCCGCACGCTCTGGACCGAGGTACTAGCACGGTCGAAGTAAAAGTGCGCGACTAACTGAGGTCCTAGATCACACAATTATGCTAGCTCGAGGTCTAGAAGATGGACCAAGATGGTTGTTGGGCTCGTGACTTGAGCCAAGCTAGTCCATGGTCATGCTGAGGTCAAGCGGTGAACACCTTGACAGATGAGTAAAGCTTGAATAAGTTAAGTGTGGGCAATCGTGCTGGTCCATGAGCTCGGTCATTGAAGATAATCAAGATTGGGCTAGTGCAAACCGGGTTGTTTTCAGCTCGGTAGGAATTGCCATGTAGCCTAATCAAAGTGCAGGAAAGAGATTCCACCATCCGCACAAGTCAATATCGTTAGGCAATTTTGCCATATAGTGTTTGGCAGTATTTGCACTTACACATGGAAGAAGACAAGAGAGGAGCATATCCACGCATCCAAGGAAGGATGCACAGAGAGGTGTGCGCACGAACTATATAAACGGCGCAACACCTCCATGCACAAATCTGGAATCCTTACACACTAAGACCTTCTAGTTATCAGAGCTCTCTCTCTTTTGTCTTCTCTCTCAAAAACTGTGCTAACTTGATCGTCAGAGGGGTATTTCGGCCACCACCCGCCAGGTAGCTCACTGTCATTGTGTTATCAAGTTATTTGGAGTGAAGCGAAGCTTGGACACAAGGAGTAGGTAGAGCGACAAATATTTGCTCCCCGCACAATTGGCGCCATTTGTGGGAATCTTTGACAGACAAAACCTTGTCCTTCAAGCTTTTCTGATCACCTTCCATGGCAACCAACGATGATGTTCCGAAGTCCGTCGTCTACGGCATTACTCCTGAGTCAGTTCGGCGTCGAGATGATTTGCTTACTATTCCGTTGATGGCTGGACTGGAGGCCGCGTAGAGGCCTCATAGAGACACGCGAGACAAATGAGCAAGAAGTTCTAGGTGGTCATTGAGCCCAGAAAGATGCCGCCGACAGCGAAAAATGCATACTTAGCACCTGGAAAGCAAGCTAAGAGACCAAGATGCCATCATCAAGAAGATGGCAACGGAGATGGCGGCTATGAAACGCCAACTGAAGAGAAAGGGCATTGTTGGAGTGGAAAACCACAAGGAGTGCACCTGATCCCATCCCTCCAGCAATTAGAGCAAATGACAACCTCTTTCACTCTCCATTACAAGGAACTTTCGAGTTGACGACTCCGTTACACCTGCAGGGGTGTCTCGCACTCAGGACAACAACTATCACCCTTCACGATCGTTAACAACGTCAAGATACTCATACTCTGATCGGTTCAGAGATCTGTGAGGTGTATTAGAGGAACGAGCATGCCAGTGGGAGGCGCAGAGAGTGTTGACGCTGCAACAGCTAGCCCTTAGGGAGCACATTAGTCAAGAGGTTGTAATGCTTGCCCCACGCCAACCAGTGTACATGCCACCAAACAGGGAGTTGGCAAGGCTGAGCGCCACTCCCTTTTCCATAGAGATAGAGAACACACCGCTCTCTGTTGGCTTCCACTAACCCAAGTTTATGCTCTATGACGGAAAAACCGATCCATACATGCACATGAGTCATTTCCAGCAGGTGATGGCTGGCCACCGACGCAATGACACACTTATGTGCCTTATTTTCCCACCTAGTTTGGATGAGTTAGGCCTAAAATGGTTTGAGAGGCAGCTGGAGGAAAGAATCGAGAGGTGGCTGCAATTGGCGAAGGTGTTCGTGACCCCCTTCAAGGCCAACACCAAAACACCCAAAGAAGTCGACCACCTTCTGGGCATTAAGATGGAATCGGGCGACTCACTCAAGGCTTACAATGCCAAGTATTGGGAAACATTCAACGAAATTCTTGATTGCCTGATGAACCTACCAATCACTCAATACAAGCGTGGTCTCCCAGTTGGACATATACTAAGAGACTCGCTCACCATAAGTCAACCGACGACCATGGAATTGCTGATGTAGTGAATCAATGAGCACATCCGAGCTGAGGATGATGCGACCGCGGCTACCACGAAAGTGAATCCGATGGGACAAAAGAGTGGCTAGAAAGGTTCACGCGGTTGGACAAGAAGCAAACCGTCCAAACAATCACGAAAGAGAACAAGTCCGCGGTGCTAACCATAATAATCGAGGTAAAGGTCATAACAACGACTGAGCAAACTACCCCCGCAATGTCGCAAAACATGCAAAGAGAAAGTTGAACGCCTGAACAGATATCACCACGGTTTTTAAAATCCCAATCTACTGTATACTTAGCGACATCTGTAACGAGGCATACGTTCGGTGGCCGGCTAAGTTAGGCGATGCACAAAGAGGCTTTAATCCAAGGTATTGTTGCACCTTCCATGATGAGCATGGGCACCGCACAGAAGATTATATACCTTTGAAGCAGCATTTGGAGAAGTTAGTGGTAGCCGGCCACCTGGATCGTTACGTTGATGGAGGCACCAAGGCTGCGCCCCAAGCTCAAGCCGAGCCAAATAGCTTGGCCGCCCTGGATGCACCCCCCAAGGCGTAATCAATGTAATCCGTGGGATCATAAAGTCAGTGCACGTATGCAAGCTCGAGGGGATGATCAAGAGAGCTGAGCATATAAGGGAAGTCCAATCTATCCAGCCGGCCGTGAAAAAAGGCAAGACCAAAGCAACAAATGTCCTTGGCTTTTCAAGTAGGGATCTAGAGTGAATTCAAACCCCCTATAATGATGCGCTGGTGGTTACGCTCCGTGTGAAGGACTTTGACATTAAACACATTTAAATCAACCAAGACAGCTCGATTGAAATAATGTGTTATGACGTGTTCAAGCAACTCAAGCTGGACGACAAAGATTTGGCCCCAGCAACCTCGCCATTGGTCGGCTTCAATTCACAACCAAAATGGCCAGTTGGAAAGATCATTCTACTAGTCAAGACGGGCATGATTGTCAAACAAGTGAAATTTTGGGTATTGAAAGTGCCCTCTACTTATAACTTGATCTTGGGTAGAGGATGGTTTCAAGTTATGTAAGCGGTGGCGTCAACTTACCACCAAGTGATGAGGTTCCCCTCCGCTACTGGGATGATAGAAGAAGTATGGGGTGATCAAGTCATGGCCAAGCAATGTTTCGTGGCCATGAATGACAGCCGAGCTACCAAATGCTTCGTACAGATGATTGAAAGACTAGAAGATCAAAGTGTCCTGGATGATGTGGGTAAGAGAACCGAAGAAAAGGTTGTCGAGGACTTAGTGGAGGTAAGGATCAATGAGAATGATCCGGAGAAGTTCTTTATGCTCGGATCAACCCTAACCGCCCAAGAACGACTAGAAATAGTGAATTTCTTGGTAGCAAAAATCGAAGTGTTTGCATGGACACCTTACGAGATGCATAGCATCGATCCAAACTTCATTTGTCACCAACTCAATGTTTTTCCTGATGCCCGGCTAGTCATTCAAAGAACACAGAGATCAGTGCTTCATCATGCCAAGGTGGTGGCTAAAAAAGTGAAGAATTTGTTGGAAACTAAAACGATCCAAGAAGTGCATTACCCTCGGTGGATCTCTAACACTGTCGTCGTGCCAAAAAAGAATGGAAAATGGCGAGTTTGTGTTGACTATAAGATGGTCAACCGAGCTTTCCCTAAAGACAGCTTTTCCTTACCTTGAATCGGCCAACTGGTAGACCTCACGGTTGGGCACAATAGGCTGAGTTTCCTGGACGCCTACCGTGGCTACCACCAAATTGCCATGCATGAGCCAAACCGAGAAGTTACTTCTTTCGTGACCCCAGGGGGGTTATTCTGCTATAGGGTTATGCCGTTCGGATTGAAGAACGTTAGCACCACATTCCACCGTATGATAACCAAAATGTTCGCCCCCTTATTAGGCCGGACAATGGAAGCATACATCGACGACATGGTCGTCAAAAGCAAATGTGAGGCTGATCAACTAACCAATCTAGCCGAAATGTTTACCATTCTGAAATGACCGAAGTTGCTTCTCAATACGGCAAAGTGTGCCTTTAGAGTAGGGTCTAGAAAGTTCTTGGGTTTCTTGGTCACCAACAAAGGAATTGAGGCAGACCATCACAAATCAAGGCCATACAACAGCTGAAGCGGCCAAACTCAACAAAGGACGTCCAACATCTTGCTGGGATAGCAGCCGTGTTTAATAGATTTATTAGTCGGTCATTAGATCGTTGCCGCCTTTTCTTCCAAGCTTTAAAGTTAAAGTTCTCGTGGGACGAAAAATGTGACAAAGCATTAGCCGAGCTAAAGATATACCTGTCCTCTACTCCACTCCTTGTCACGCCAAAGGAAGGTGAAGAACTCTACCTTTATCTGGTTGTTTCCCAGTATGCCATCAGTGCGGTGCTTGTTAGAGTAGAAAGCATACAGCATCTACTGATCTACTATGTGGGCAAAACCTTACTCCCTGTAGAATCAAGGTACTTGCCGCTAAAGAAACTTGCCTCGATACTAATGATGGCCTCTAGGAAGTGGGCACATTATTTCCATTAAAAGCCTCGTTTGAAAGGGCAGACTTCTCCGATCGAATCTTGAAGTGGGTAGTCAAATTGGAGCAGTTCGACATCAGGTTTCAACCCAGAACCGCCATCAAAGCACAAGCATTGGCTGACTTCGTTGCAAAATTTTCACCAGGAACTCACTCGGTTTGCCTGGTGGAACTTACTGACATAACCGAGCAAACGGGGGTAGGCACCATGGAAGTAGCACGGCTAACTCCCACTCCAGTCTGCCTCAACCCTCTTAACGAGACAAACATCGAAGGTGACACAAAAATTGTGGGCCAGGCCATAAGTCAATCACTTGAAGGACAACTACAACCTAGCAATGCATTGGTGGGTTCCGAGATAACCAGACACTCTGTTAAGCCCAACACCGCATCACAAGATGAGGGAAGAAGCCATGCAAGATACAATTAACAATGGCATGCTTGAAGCAGAGATAGTTGAGCAACCAAGCAACCCAGGCACGGAACACTTGATCCTTCAAAAATCTCAAAACCTCGCTGAATGTTGGAAGCTTTTTATTGGCGAAATATGAAAACTTTTCCTCGATGGCGCTTCAAACAGACATGGTGTTGGGTTAAGCGTAGTTTTGATCTCATCTGACGAATTGGCCATCAAACATTCCATCACACTTGGGTTCCCTGCGTCAAACAATGAAGCAGATTACAAAGCGCTGCTAGCCGATCTAAAGAGTGCACTCCAAATGAAAGCATTCGAGCTGATGGTTTACAACGACTCCCCACTCGTTGTCAACCAAGTATCCGAAGAATACGAAGCTAAGGATGGCAAAATGGCCAAATACCAGACTCTGGTGAGAGAGCAACTCAAGAAATTTCAAGCCATAAGAGTTGAACAAATCAGCCGAGAAGGGAATAGCTGAGCAGAAAAGTTAGCCGATTTGGTTTCCATGGCCAACAAGACAACACCTTGCCCTCAACTAATTGAATTTCTTCCAAGACCAAGCATCGAAGAATTAGAGAAGGCAAAGATTCTCTGCGCCGAGCTAGGTCCTTCTTGGATGGATCCCATCTTATTTTTCCTAAAAGAAAGAACTTTGCTGACTAACAAGAAAAAAACAAACAAAATTCGGATGAAGTTTGAGTGGTTTTGGCTCTCCCCATCAGGTGCCCTATATAAGAAATCCTTCACCGATCCATACATGAAGTGCGTCCATCCAAGCAGAGTTGACACTTTTCTTTTTGAGATCCACAAAAGGAAGTGTGGCAGTCATATCAACAGAAGATCTCTAGCCTACCACGCTATCTCACAAGGATACTGGTGGCCATGCATGCAAGCCGATGCATAGAAGTATGTGAGAAAATGCGAGAAGTGCCAAAAGTTCACTCATCAAATTCATCAACTAGCCAGAGAACTTCTTTCTCTCACAAGTCCTTGGTTGTTCGCAATGTGGGGGCTAGATATAGTGGGACCACTCCCAACCGCCCTAGGCAACTGCAAGTTTTTTATAGCCGCAATAGATTACTTCACTAAATGGGTCGAAGCTGAACCTTTGTCGACGATCAAAGAAAAAGATGTGAAGAAATATGTCTGGCAGAATGTGGTAACATGATTCAGAGTCCCCAAAGTGCTGATTTCGGATAAGGGCACCCAATTTGATGGAAAGTTGTTCAGAGGATTCTGTGAGGAACTAAAGATAGAATTCTACAACTCAACACCAGCTTATCCTCAGTCGAATGGCCAAGTCGAAGCGTTAAACAAGACCATTCTAGATGGGTTAAAGAAAAGACTAGAGAAAGCCAAAGGAAAATGGACCGAAGAACTTTCGAATGTCTTCTAGGCTTGCCGAACAATGCCAAGACACTTAACAAAAGAGACGCCTTTTGCCTTGGTATATAGCATAGAGGTGGTCATCCCACTGGAGATCGGCATGCCCACTATCCGGAGTGAAAATTTCGAGCCGGACTTAAACACAGAAGCCATCACCCTAGAGTTGGACCTTGCAGAAGAACACAGAGAGAAGACACTGATCCACGTCGCGGCATACCAACAAGAACTGTTCAAAAAGTATAACAAAACAGTTCACCCTAGAAAATTCAAGGTTGGGGATTGGGTTTTGTGGAAGGTGATGAGTAACACTCTAGTGCCGGGCGAAGGAAAACTAAGGACAAACTGGAAAAGGCCTTACAAGATAACCGACCTGGCTGGCAAAGGGGCATATCACCTTGAAGATCTCAATGGCCAAACTATACCGCAGCCATGGAACACAGCAAATTTAAAGTTCTATTATTTCTAGTTTAAACTTTCGATGTACACCCCTCGATTTTGTGATATAATTTTTTAAATTTGCTCGAAATCTATGAAATCTATATGCAATGAGAATGAAAGTCACTTTGCTTAGAAAATTGTTGTATTGTTTTTCATTTTCTTGATGGATTTGCCTTGGACAAGGGGCAACTTACTTCAACCTTTAGCTGAGATGATTTTTGCCCGGCTAAAAGGGTTAGTGAATTGTCTAACCTTCCAGCCGATATGGTTCTACCCTGTTGAAGGAGTTGATGAATTGTTTAACTCCAATCTTCTAGACGAGATGATTTTTGCCCAGCTAAAGGAGTTGGTGAATTGTCCAACCTTCTAGCCAAGATGGTTCTACCCGACTAAAGGAGTTGATGAATTGTTTAACTCCAATCTTCTAGCCGAGATGATTTTGCCCGGCTAGAAGGAGTTGATGTTTGTTCAACTACATCCTTATAGCCGAGATGAATTTTGCCCGGCTAAAATGGGATTGTTGTTTTGTTCAACTCCATCTCTATAGCCGAGATGATCTTGCCCGGCTAAAAGGAGTTGATGTTTTGTTCAACTCCATTCTTATAGCCGAGATGATTTTTGCCGGCCTAAAAGGAGTTGATACTTTCTTCAATCTTTGTGACTAAGATGATATTGCCCGACTAAAGGAGTTGATGTTTTGTTCAATAATGTTACACGGTTGAAAAATAGAAAAACACATTACAAAGTTGCCAGTTTCCAAAGTTGTGCAATTTTCATTCATTAAAAAATTCAGTACATAGGTTGGGGCAAATAGCCCGGTTATAAAAAGTCCAAATGAAAAAACAAAGAAAATATAATCAAAAGCTACACTAAGTAAGAGAGATCAGCAAATTCATCTCCAGCTCTAGCCGCAGTGTCCTTCAGATTGACTACGGTGGTCCTTTCTTCATCACCGCACTCTTGTCGGCTGGCCCCATTTTGACCAACCACCTCATCGGCCTCTTTCTCGGCCTCATCGTCTTGCAAGGAGTTGAAGACAACATTGGCGTAAGACACCATATAGTCCAGCAGGAAGACGGGAGGAGGAGAGGTGAACACCTTGGTTTCAGGTCCTTGGCCGAGCTTCTCACAAGTTACCTTCCAACCGGATTGCAAAAAGATGTCCTTGGTGGCTTCAACTTGCTTTGTGTAACTCTCCTCGGCCTCAAAACCGCGGTTTTCAACCTCGTCCACAACTTTGTATTTTGCCTTCTTCACCTCTTCTAGCTCGGCCTGCAAGGCGTCTCTCTCTTGCTCAACTCTACTGAACTGGCCAAGGTGCTTCACATTGTCGGCGTTCACAATCTCGAACGAAGCCTTAGCTCGGCTCAACTTGGTCGAGATGTTCTTGCCAGCAACATTGAGGTCGGTCACTTTCTGTCACAACTGGAGACGCAATCCATGACAAGATGGGTTTTCTAAATAGCGTACAAGAAATCAGAGAAAAGTTAGTTCGAGAAAAACTCAAACCGAGCAAGGACTTGGCGAAATTTTGAGACTTACCCTTGTCATCGATTTCACCACCGACTTGACCATCCGTGTATCTAGCACGTGGTCTTTACCAGCTTTGTCCTCATGCAGCAAGAGTGATTTTGTCAAATCGAAGGCAAGAAGCTTCTCTTTGTCTTCAATGATGGATATTGTTACAGGGATGTATTTTCTCCAATGTTTTAGTTTCAACTCCCAGAGAGGTGTAGGCTCAGCCTCAACATCCTACTCGGTGCTCAACTCCGCAACGAGCTTGGTTGAAGGGTCCGCTGTGCGTGGCCTCTTGCCAGCCCAGCACGGCTCAGCATTTGGAGGAGCGATTGTTGAAGCCAATGCAATCACTGTCCCTAAACTTTGACCAGCAATTGGTACAGGTGGTGGGTTGTTCAGCAGCTCGGCAAAAGTAACGGTGATGAGATTCTTAATCCAGCTTCTTTTTTCCATCTCTTCTTCCTCGGTTAGGCGGATGAAAGGAACGTCTGGGAGTGTTGGGTCAAGTAGAGGAGAAGGCTCTCGCAGGAAATCTATAACCTTGCTTTTACATTTAGCTGAGTACCGGTAGCTCGGCACATAACTGAGAAGATCGTGACAATCTCGGTGTTTATACCTCAGCACGGTTCTGATCGCAGCCTCGATTGGGTTGGAATAATTTTCTTGCAGTTCTTCAATAGCTGTAAAAAGAAAGTAGTTAGCACAGAATAACAAAGGTAAATAAGTTGACCGGTCAAGGAGCACTGCTTATAGGATGAACCAAAGTTCTTGCTGATGTACCAACTGGGCACGTCAGCTGTCTCGTAATTGCCAAACACCCAGAACAAATCGTCATCATGCATGTCCTTGTCCGGCATGCCAATTACTAATCACTCTCTGTCTAGCCTTATTTTTAAGTAATAATTAAATCCGTCGGCTATGCGACCGAACGTGTATTAGCGCAAAATCTTGGCCAGTCCTGGATTTAAACCAAGCCAGTGGTTTAGCTCGGTGACTCTGTTTATTATTCTGTAAGTGTTCGTTGAGACTTGAGTCGGTGCTAGCCTGATCTTTCTTAGGAACTCACAAATTAATGGCTGCACCCGGAAGCGGAGTCCTCCCTCGACTATTGACAGCACGGTAAAGGGGCAAGAATCCAATCTACCCCATGGAAGGATGTCCTCCTTACCGAGCTCTAAATGTACATCAACTGGGACGCCATACTACTCTCAAAACGCAACCAGTCCACCCAGCGTGTTTACAAGGAAGTGATAGCGCACCATAAGAGACTAGTTTAGTTTGCTCGGCAGAATTGAGTTGGCAAAGTTGTGCACGATGGCCGCTCTGTCTTTGAGAGCCCTTGGGTTGATGTGCCTGGTCTCCTAGGATTCTACATTTAAAAATCAAGAAAGCCAGATTTTAGCTCGGTTACACAACCTTTGTGGGTTTTAATAGCCCGACCGTGCAAGCAAGCCATATCTTAGCTCGGTCGCACAACCTTTGTGTGTTTTAATAGCTCGGTTATTTGTTGTTACCCAAATCACAGCTCGGCCGCGCAAGAAAGCCAGATTTTAGCTTGGTTGCACAACCTTTGTGGGTTTTAATAGCTCGGCCGTGCAAGCAAGCCATATCTTAGCTCGGTCGCACAACCTTTGTGTGTTTTAATAGCTCGGTTATTTGTTGTTACCCAAATCACAGCTCGGTCGCGCAAGAAAGCCAGATTTTAGCTTGGTCACACAACCTTTGTGGGTTTTAATAGCTCGGCCATGCAGGCAAGCCAGATCTTAGCTCGGTCGTACAACCTTGTGTGTTTTAATAGCTCGGTCCCAAGGTTTAGCGTAATTTAGCCCAGTCGAGCAAGCAAGCCAGAAGTTAGCTCAATCGCACTACCTGTTGTGCAGTCCAGTAGCTCATTTTCTCCTAAGTTTCATAAACAAGAAACTTGCTCAGTCAAATCCTGATTTTGGATTAAATTGGGGTTTGTAGCCCAGTCAGGCCCAGATCCACACCTGTTCATCTCAGGAGTTAATGAACAATGTTCGAAACTAAGGCCACAGGGCACATGTGCTTTCTAGTACCAAAAATGGGGCAACACCCTAGCATAATCAAGTTTTCAACAGTGTTCGACCATAACTATCATATTGAAAGCAAAGAATGGTGGTTGGAACTCAAAAACGCGAAGAACTCGAAGAATAATGAAGAAGAGTGAGGGGTAAGGACAACTTACGAGTTAGAGCTTCGATAGACGATCCAATGGTGGAAAATGCCCTGATAGCTCCGAAAAGGCTGAATACGCAAGAAGAAAGTTTTTTGGGAAGAAAGAGATCGAAGATGGTAGCCCTAGTTTTCGCGAATAAATCGACGAAAGTATGGAGAAGACAATGAATAGTGAAAATGAAAGGTTAGGTATAATGGCTATAGGAATGGAATGAGAAAATGCGGCAAGATTTGAATTTGGAAGGACGGTGTTGGACAACTAGGTTGGCAGTATAGGGCCAATGGACGAATGACACGTGTCTATGATAAGACGTTTCAGTCATGAGAAGTACCGTAAGAGCAGAGGTTCAGTTAACCAAGAAGGAAAATCGAGCTAATATTTTAGTTCAGTCGCATAATATAGTCCTAGTTACGTGAGCGAACTATGGACCAGCAACCGAGCAAAGCGAGCAACTGGGTGGGGGAGCCTAACTTGGCCAAAAATGTACTGCCAGTCACTCAAATAACACAAGTGATAAGAACCAAGCAAGATTTGCAACTGAGCAAGGAAATTAGCTCGGCCAGATAAGGTAATCCCAGCCACGCAGGCGCGGATGAAATTAAAGGGCAACTGAGAGGGGAATTTATTCCGACTTGGTGGGCTAAGCAAAGTTAGGCCTCGACCGGGCGAATTTTGGGCCTGGGCTGAGGTCTTAGCTCAGGCAAAATAAGGTTTCATGCTCTGGACAGAGGTACTAGCACGATTGAAGTAAAAGTGCACGACTAACTGAGCTCCTAGATTATGCAATTATGCTAGCCCGAGGTCTGGAAGATAGACGGGGCTAATTGTTGGGCTCGTAACTTGAGCCAAGCTAGTTCATGGTCATGCCAAGGTCAAGTGGCGAACACCTTGACAGATAAGTGAAGCTTGAATGAGTTAAGTGTGGGCAATCGAGCTGGTCATGAGCTTGGTCATTGAAGATAATCAGGATTGGGGCTAGGACAGACCAGGCTGTTTTCAACTCGGCAGGAATTGTCATGTGGCCCAATCAAAGCACAAGAAGGAGATTTAGCCATCCGCACAAGTCAATGCCATTAGGCAGTTTTGCAATTTAGTGTTTGGCAGTATTTGCACTTACACGTGAAAAAAGACAAGATGGGAGCATATCCACACGTCCAAGGAAGGACGGACAGAGAGGTGCTCGCACAAACTATATAAACGGCGCAGCGCCTCTATAAACAGGTCTAGAACCCTTACTGTTGGCTTTTTTGGCTTTCGAAGGTTAATTACATAATTTAAAGCGTGCCAACAAAGATCGATGAATCCTTACATAATTTTAATTGCCAACCAATTATCAGATGATTGTATTGCAGTTCTTTCAGCCTCAATAAAGAGGAGTTTTACTGGTGGCTTTTTAGGAGAAAATTATAAATGATCACAAATACAAATTAGTTCAAAAACTGAATTTCATTGAGTAAATAAGAACTTACAATGAAGTGACCCAGCCTTGAAAAAGGTTTACAGCAGCAACTATTGGAAATTACTCATAGGAAATAAAGTGCAATACATGAATTGAAGTGCTGAAAATGTAAAGAACTGGAAATGTAAAACTAGAAAGGAAAAACGAAGTAAATAAACTGCTTTCAAGATCTGAGTCTGGGGGCCTTCATTCTGGGGTCTTCTCTTCTATTTATACTCTTCAATGGTAACTGTCGAAGTGGGTTTCTAACTGTCGAAATGTCTCTCCATGATTGCTGATCATGTTCTCTCACAATTTAACCACACTACGCCACTCTTGCAGTTAAGCTTCCCTCCTGAATTTGAATTTAAATTTGAATTTATGAGTAACCGTTAGACCACATCACCTTGCACCCTCTAGCTATTCCAGTACTACGCAGATCCATTATTACCAATACGAACTGCCACATGTCTGTCTTTGACTGGAAACTTGTATTAACTTCCTAAATTGCCCTTTACATGCCACGTGTCAAACTACGATTTGTTTTTACAAAATATATAGTCAACATTTATACACTGAGACCTTCTGGTTATCAGAACTCTATCTCTCTCTTTTGTCTTCTCTCTCTAAAACTATACTAACTTGATCGTCAGAGGGATATTTCAGCCACCACCTGCTAGATAGCTCACCGTCGTTGCGTTCTTAGATTATTCGAAGTGAAACGAAATTTGAATACAAAGAATATGGAAAGCGACGAATATGTACTCCCGCACAATATTGCAATGCGATTTGTATCTCAAATTCTCTTGAACTCTTCTCATTTGCTTCGCCGCTAAGCTTTTTGGATATCATATATTTTAATCCTAAATAACCAAAATTTATATCTTAATTTTCTGTACCTTTTCTTCCGATGATGAACTTTCCTAGAAAAAAATAGGGGTTTTTTTTAAGGTCCCTGGTATTATGATTTTATAGCATAAAGGACACCAAATATTTTCATAATGTCTAAGGTCCCTCAACAATATTTTCATAATGTCTAAGGTCCCTCAACCTTGATCCAGAGAAATTTCAGTCCAGAGAAAATTCAGTCCAGAGAAAATTGGTCCAGAGAAATTCTGTTCTCTAGACCAAATTTCTCTGGAAAGTCTACAGCAATTCTGAATTTCTCAGAATTTCTCTGGCCCAATTCTTCCTACAATTTCTCAGCATTTCTCTAATGCATTGGCTGAGTCTAGGGAAATTTTGAATTTCTCTGGTCCAATTCCCTGGCCTCCTTAGCCTTTCATGGACACTGCTAGAGAAATTTCCTTAGCCTTTCATGGACTCCAGAGAAATTTCAAATTTCTCTGCCGTGGGTTTGATCCTCCACCATTGTTGCTACTGTTGTTACCATCTCCACTGCCACTCGACTCCCAAGACCCAAATGCCCCAACTGTGGCACAAGTCTTTAAGTAGGAATGCTTCCATATATTAAAACTATGAAGCTTTTTATCATATTCCAAATCAAATTTCCAGAGAAAATTATGTTCAGAAAATTTCTCTAGACATCACAGAGAAAATTTCAAATTTCTCTGAACAAATCACATCAAAAATTTCAGAAAAAATTCCAAAATTCTCTGAAAACATCACAGAGAAAATTCTAAATTTCTCTGGTTTTGACATGAGATATGTGTACAAAATACCTAAATTGGTAAATTTACTGGCCATTTGAAGGTGGATGAAGCACCTATATTGGTGTTGTTTGGAAATAGAATTACATTCTGCTCTGGTCATAGAAGAAGAAAGATTGGTCTATTTTGACAATTCAATTGCATCACTGTGTCCTAAGACTTGAAGAGTTGATCAATTGTTGGCGAAAACTGAACTACATATTTCTGCAGGTGCCACGTTCCCCAAAACAAATATTTCCAGAGAATTTCTCTGATTTGCTATGTATTTTTTTTGGTGAGAAATCGAACCTTGGAGGCAGCCATTGGGTATTCTTCAGGTAAAAACAATTCCAGCTTGAAAACCCCTTCTTCATAAGGAGACTGTGTTGGACCAAGAATCATGACACCTACACTCTCATATTGTGGACCTAATCCATCCGATTTGCTAAAATTCTCTCTTATCCTTTTTATAATCTGCAGAAATAAGGTTTGTATTGTGAATGCTGGTGCCCTAGAACCAATCATCAGTTTCCTTCAATTGGGGAGTTCAAATCTGCAGGACCATGCAACTGCATCTCTACTCACATTGTTCGCTTCCTCTGTCAACAAACCAATCGTTGGTGCTTCTGGTGCCATCCTCCTCCTTATTCTCGGCGCAGGTTCGTTAAGGAGACGCTGAGTTTCCTTGATGATTCTTCGAGGTAGATTGCTGTTAGCCATTGAAGAAGAAAGTTCGATTGCAGAGTACGCAAGGGTTTCAGAGAGAGAGAGAGACTTTTAGAAACTCAAAAAACGCGAAATCGGTCGGAGAGAGCGAGGCGGCGACCAAAGGAGGTCGGATCAAGCTCAGGACAACGTGGATGGAGAGGGGAGAGAAAGACGAGGTTCGAGACAAAAATGGGTTTCGAACTTGTAGTTGAGATCGATGAGAGAGAGAGAGAGAGAGAGAGAGAGACAGAAGAGTAGCAAAAGAAAGATATCAAATTTATCTGCGAGGGACCTTAGACATCAAATAATAATATTGTGGATCTCTTCTATTACTAAAATTGGGAGAGGGACCCTAGACCGATTTTCCCAAAAAAATATTGCCTCGCTGGATGTCATGGCTTAGCTCATGCCCTCTCTGTCTCCTAAATTTTTTATTATTATTTTTTCTTTTCATTCCTATTAACCATCATTTGCTAGGAAGGTCACAAAGATTAATAATAAAAAATGAATTTTAATACATATTCTATATATTTTTATACATCAATCACAAGATCGGGTACAATCTTAAAATGAATCACATTTTTTTTTTTTTTATGAATCTCACACCTATATAAAAGGGATATATCAGATTCTATGATTAATTTTTATATAATTAAAATAATTAATTTCTAAATGTATTTAAATATTTTTTTTAATGTACATCTATATATATATCAACACTAATCACTGCTCATTAAGCGGTACTTAACATTTTCGGTTGTGATTTGTGGCACTAATTTTTTGAGCATTAATGGCACTAATTTCTATATCAGGTATAAAAAAAAAAAAAAAAAAAAAGGTTACCAAAACAGGAAATTAGTGCCATTAGTGCCAGCAGTTTTAGTGCCACAAATTATTTTTCTAACATTTTTTTATCTTTTTACAATCCCATAGCGAGGGAATAAGGGACTGAAAATCAACATCAGGGGCGGCTCAACATTGAAAATGTTCTCAAATTTTTAGAAAAAAAAACCTTTATAATAGTTTTACGTTGGCAAAATATAAAAAGTTTGTTGTTTTTTTGAGTCCTAGTCAACAAAAACAAAAAGTCAAGTCTCCCATTTTATTTTTTAAACTTGTATCCAATCAACCAATATATATATATATTAGAATTTTTAAATAACAAAAGGTCTCTTTGACAAAGTCAGTTGGAGTTAAAAAAAAGTCAATAAAATAAAATTTTACATTCAAATTATAATTATTCTACTTTTTCTCTTACAAAAATAAAAAAAGTCAATCCAAATAAATTTTTTATTCCCAAGCTAAAAAAGTATCAATTTAAAAAAGTCAACTAAAAAAATTTTTGCTAAACAACTGGCTCCGTTTGGCAAGGGCTCATTGGGCTCATGAGCCACAAAAGACAAAATAGGCTCATGAGCCACAACAGACAAAACATCACATCCAACCCCATAATCATTACACTCTTCTCTCACAAAAAAAGTCAAAAAAGCCAAAAAGCCAAGAGCCCTTCCCAAACCAAACTTTTGAGCCCAGGCTCATATAGCCAAAAAAGCCAAAAAGCCAAAGAGCCAGCCCACTTCCCAAACGGAGGCTGAAAAAAAACTTTTAGAATTCTAACTATTTCTTATATATATTAGATCAAACTATTTTTTCAATTGAGAATAATTTTGAAAAAATCTATTTATATGAAGATTGTTTTTTGATTTTCTATTTAACTTTGAAAATTAAAATTATTTAAATCTGTGGGAGCTAGAAAATTATAGGTACTAGCTTATTGGGCCTAACCCAAACAAAGTCTACAAAGGTCCAGCCCAAATAAATATCACACCCCCCATCTATATAAAGGGGGGGCATCCCAAGTGAAAGGTATGTCTGTTCTCCCTCCACCACACACACACACCCCTTCTAATATAGATATACACTATTTCTTGATTCAGGGACTGACTTCATCATCGGAGTACTCCCGGCCGGCAACCCCGGTTGGGTGGCACCGACTATGTTCCTTATTGCAGATCTACAGGGGTGCAGCTCTTCTCTTCGTTGGATCTCTACAACATCCATGTGAGAGGATATTTCATGGTCTCACAATTGGCGCCGTCTGTGGGAACGACTAAATGGGATCAACGAAGAACACAACAAATATACTGCTGTAAGTAAACATATATGGGTTGCTTTGAGGTTAGTTCACTTTCTACAAAAGCAAAATCAATCCCAAGTAATACGGCCCACAACTGGGTCTCTTATTTTCATTTTGATTCAACTTGATTCGCAATATACATATCTACGTACATATAATATTGTATATCTGGGATGCCAGTTGTGGTCGGTTGATCTTTTGAATATCATTTTTTGTGTAGCTAAAACCAACAAGAACAAAAACAAAGCAGAGTATTTTCACTCATTCTCTCTAAAATGGGTTTCAGCTCTTTTCGGTATCACTAATAAGGTTTCTCTGCCAAACTCATGCGTGATCTATTCATCACTAAGTGGGTCTTCACTTTTTCTCTCTCTAGACTAAATTGACATAAGTAAAGCTATGAGTTATTATCACAAGTAATTTAACTTTTTTACTTCATAATTTATGAGAATATGGAGCAATCTATACGGCTCTTGTTGCCCAAATAATTTTTGATGTTATATAAAGGAGGCTTGAGAGCTCCATCATCGACCTCATATACAAACTGTTCGGCACTTCATTCATAGAGACCAACCCCACAAAGCTTGGCACTGTGCCTTAGTATAGCACCAGAACCTCGGCTTTATTGTTCAGCGGTTTAGTTCGGCATCACAATTAACCATCTTGGCCAAGCCATGCTACTACTCGGCAACCTACCGCTGAAGTCGGCAATCCGACAAGGCTATTCGGTAGCTCTTCCTCCCTTCTCGGCAACCAACTACGCGATACTGCCCAACTTTACAAATCGGCATTGTCATTATTCATTATTCACATATTTCATGCTGTGCAATTATTCTATTGTAAAAGGAATTAGGACAATGTAATCTGAATCATGTAACTAGAATGACATTGCTGATATTCTGGTCTGTCATCATTCCTCTGCATGTGCTTTAAATATTTCCAACCATATATGGAGCTGTTGTTCTGGGGCAAGGCCTCATGTTCCTTAATTACATCAAACACCTAAGGTAAGTGAATCTGTGACAAAGATACAACATGTAGTTCTTACACCCACTCTTGAAGTGAAAACAGCATGGGCTAGTATGGTTGTGTCCCAAGGGTTCTACGTTGTGGTCAATGATAGGAATACTATATATCAGAGCATGATAGACAGGGAATCCTTTCTAATATTTACATGCCGTTAGCTAAATATGCTATCGGCGGAAGAGAAGCACTCACCTAACAGTTGATTGGCTACTATGTAGCACTGGTATGAAAGAAAAATCAGTCATGTAGTTGGTTCTCAGTATGAGTGTAACACTGAAGAATTCAACTAATGGTAGCTGTTGGTTCGACAGATTTCTTTCCTTGATAATTTCAATGTATCTTGCTAGCTGTCAATAAAAATCAATGGTTGTTCTTATGTTGGCCTGCAAAATGGTAATTATGCAGACACATGTTCTTGTATTTAATCTGGATTCGTTGATTTTGCTCATGTTTCGACACCTATTCTAGTTAATTTAAATAGTTAGGATTTGGAAAATTTTCATCTTCACTGAGTACTTGACATGGATGATATGAGTATTGTATTCGGCAAGCTATAGTTGGGTTTACATCATTAGTCAGCAAAATAATTCGGCGGTGTCGCGGTAGTGCTGAGTCTCTACCACCTTGAATCTCATGATATAATTCTTGGAAATATCACCACTGCACAGCGCTACTATCACAGCATATCATATTATCGTCTCGGCTTCGGAAACACTATTCGGCTTCGACATTGCTTATCAACTTAATTACGATACTCGGCAAACATCATATCGTATTGCTTATCCTCTACGATTCGGTATATCATTCGGCCTATTATCAACTGCATATTAACACAACTATGCATATTCGACAACCACCAACGAACCAACTTACATCCATAGGCCCAACGAACAATTCGGCAATTTTATTGGCTTACTCGACATATTATCAACAAGGAGTTTCGACAAACCTATTGACTTATTCGGCAATTTGTATTTTCATTCAGGCTGCATGCATATTATCAACTCGGCTTATAACTTATTCGGCAAAAGTTACACCGCAAAATTTATTATTCGGCACATTCTTTGACAAGTTTACAATTATTCTGCAACAATATTCGGCAACTTTATGTCTTATTCGGCACTAATATCTCAGCTTAGAACTATCATCTTGGCTTGCCGAAATCCACATCTGAACATATCACAGGATTCGTATCGGCTCAAAGAGTCCAAACCTACCAACCCGAGAAGTCAAGAAGTAACCAAAGTATGCCGAAAATTGCGATACGGCTCACATTTTCTGACAACTGAAATTTTTGAAGCTGTCAAACTCAAGTGTTGCCGATACCAACATGAAGTACTCATTGAGACGAGTCCAACGCAACAAACCGCGTCAAAATTGGAGCTCAAACGAAGCCGTACGGGCCACTCAAAGTTTGCCCAGAAAATGAATTCTTTCGCTGGAGAAGATGATCCAGCAAGCTATGAAGAAATAATCATGTGCTTCGCGGTCGCGTTACACCCTGTTGATCTAAGCCGTTAAATCTATTTTGGCTATAATTACGCCATCAGGAGTCTGATCACAGCGATCCAATAACCCTTTCCAGCTATTTGACGCATTTCGGGTCCATCCGTACAGTCAAAATTCGCAATTTCAGCTCGCAAAATATATATATATATAAAAATAAATAAATACAACTACACATAAAATGCAGATTTGATTTCGATCTCACCAAAGCACCCTACTTTGTCTCGGCTTCATTCCGATTTCACCACGGCACCGAACAGGGGCATGGTATCCGTTTCAAATCATTATCGGCCTACTCGGCAATTTTGGCCCAAGTCAATTTAATTCCTTCCGAATAACAAATCTTATTCAAAAGCAATGGGGAAATATACGTTGGACAAGAAGCTCAACTTCACCGAATTAGCAACCATTGCCAGCCAAGTTCTTAGCAAATCCAACTCCGAAGGAATGCCGACACACCGCGAAAACTAAGAAAAATCGCCAACCAAACGATCGGCACAATCACCGACCCAAGTGAACACGGACACCGATGTTTTGACACTAGTTACTCGGCAGTGCATCAACTTTACCCGGCAAGATTATTCGACCATTATTAATTCAACATTATGCATGATCATTATTCGGCCGTGCTTCAACTTTATTCGGCTAAACAACATTATTTATCAACTTTATGCATTGTCAAACTTTATGCAACAACATTGGCCATAGCATTCGGCAACTTTATTCGCCTAACAACATTATTTGGCAAAACAATTGCCCACTGGGACATCAGTCAAATTTCCGCTTTCCAATTGGGGCACATCAACCGATCATCATCTCGGCACCTTTGATATGCATGCATACTCGGCGAACTTGGTGCAAACATTACAAACGACGTTTACTTGAGTTACAAACTCCCGCTCCTTTTCACACAGCTTGAAGCAAGCGCCCGTTTTGGGGCAATACATTACACGCTTGGCAGTCGGCAGTTTGCATATTTTTGCGCACCGTCATTTTACCAAAGCCGAATCTTCCCTGCAACATAGGGCAATGGGAATCTACATTCCTTCCGACTAACACCTGTCATTCGAAAGCAATGGGGCAAGTCTACCTCAAACTAAACGCAAACCGAGCAACTCAGCAATTAAATAGTTGGCCCAATATCTACTTGGCGATTCCATACAAGCGGAGCAATATTATTGGTGATTAACAAGTCCACCTTATTCGGTACAGGATACATTATTCAAAGTCCTTGCCATATTGGCACTCGGTCGCCACTTAAAATCAGTAAAAGTCTCCGAGTACAGTGTAGTCTTCGCACTCGGCATGGAGCACCATCAGCAAAGGCCTACACCCATACCCGGGGGTTAGAATACCGCGGCCTATACCTACACCCTCACCCGAGGGTTATGATACCGCAGGTCTACACCCTCACCCGAGGGTAATAATACCGTGGTCCATTTTTTGATTGATATATCTACTTTATTTAAATCTGTCTTACTTGATTCAGGCAATCATTTCCGTGCTCGGCATATAGAAATATTTCTAACTCAGCATGAAAGTCCATATTTGGAAGCAATCTTTACACTTGACAATATATTACACCCTTGCCCGGGGTTATAATACCGCGGCCTACACCCATGCCCAGGGGTTAGAATACCGCGGCCTACACCCTCGCCCGGGGGTCATAATACCGCGGCCTACAGCCCTTGTCCGGGGGTAACAATACCGTGGCCCATCGTTATGATTTGTTTGTATTCCTTTCTGGGTTTTAGCTCAACCCCCTTCATCTTATGATCAACATATATACATTTATACATACATTCAAGACATACGTGCATTTATACATACATTCAAGACATACGTACATTTATACATACATTCAAGCATACATGCAGTCATCCATTCATACATTTTATTCATTTATCCAAAGTGTTCTTTATCAAAAAACCTAACAGCTATTTGAACAGCGTAACTTGGCAAGAAAAAACTCTCATTCCTTCTACCGCAGACAATGAAAGCTTTGGGGCAATTGTGGGAGCCAGAAAATTATAGGTACTAGCTTATTGGGCCTAACCCAAACAAAGTCTACAAAGGTCCAGCCCAAATAAATATCACACCCCCCATCTATATAAAGGGGGGGGCATCCCAAGTGAAAGGTATGTCTGTTCTCCCTCCACCACACACACACACCCCTTCTAATATAGATATACACTATTTCTTGATTCAATGACTGACTTCATCATCGGAGTACTCCCGGCCGGCAACCCCGGTTGGGTGGCACCGACTATGTTCCTCATTGCAGATCTACAGGGGTGCAGCTCTTCTCTTCGTTGGATCTCTACAACATCCATGTGAGAGGATATTTCATGGTCTCACAAAATCATTTTTATCTCAATTATATATATATATATATATATAATACGACACTGTTAGTGATCTTAATGGTTTAGGCTATTGCAATTAAATAAAATAAAAAGGTGTAGATTTTATTTTCAAAATTAAAATTTTTAAATGAAATTATAGAAATAAAAGAAAAAAAGGAACATTACAGTTATCATATAGAAAAACTAAGGAATATTCATTTAAATTAACATATTAAATACTAAGACTATCTCCAACGGTGAACCAAACTTGGCATCAGATTTAAATTTTGGTAAAAAAGTCACTTTTTTGTGCTCCAACGGTTTCACCAAATTGGTATCAAAATGAGAATTCAACAAAAAAATCATCAAACTGAGAACAAGCTACAGATTTGACCAAACTACTGTGCATGACCGTTGGAGGAAGTAAACCGGTCAACCAGCCGGTTGCCCGGCCGGTTGACCAACCGGGCGACCGGTTTCCTTTCAAATAGGTAAGTTCAAACCGGTCAAAAAAGGTTCAAACAGGTTAAAAAAAAAAAAAAAAAAATTTGCCCTTACCGGTCAACCGGCCGGTCGACCACTTCTTCAATTCTGCTTTGATGTTCACCGTTGGAAGAAGAAGTATCAAATTGAAAAAATAACCTATTTTTTACTCAAATTTGATGAAAAAAGAAATAAACGATTAGAGATGCTCTAAAAGACCTTAATTTGATGTTTTGCCCAAACATCGAAGATGATTGGACCACCACTGATCAACATCACACAATGATAAAATTTAAATCTACTACACCTACCTACCAGTAGCTCATTCATTATGTCAGCATTTTCTAAATAACAAAAAATTAAAAACTCGGTATTTGGCATAATTTGGAGGATCAATCCCATTATGTGAGCCTTAATCTCCTTTTAAATAAATAAGTTTAGAAATAATTTTCACGTAGTGTATATATCAATAATAATTTTTTTATATATTATATTTATAGCTTTAGTAAGAAGATAGGTTTTTGGTTGTATAATTTATATTGTTCAAACTATAAAATGACCTTTTTGGCCCATTAGATTAGATTTTCATCATCATTGATTCAAATATTGTCTCCATTTAGACCATATAAACTAAAATTAGAAATTTTCAAAATTAAATAAATGAAATTTAAGTTTATGAATACAATAGAAGAAATGACACTAGTTCAGGGAATAGAAGTGAAATTAACCCCTTCGTTTTATTTTTGCTCAAATTTTATTAGTAATAGTTTCCATAATTTTTTTTCTTGTATCAATTTGATTTTTATAATTCAAATTGCATCAATTTTATCAAACAAAAATAAAAATAAAAATAAAAAACTTCAAATTATATCAATTTAGTCTAAGTTGATAACATTAGTTTTAAAAAAAAATTTAAGTAGAAATCAAGCCAAAATGATCAAATCAAAGAGAATGAATCGTTTCAAATTTAATATCAAAGTCTTCAATCACTTTGAAGGGTGGGAATAAATTATTTTAATAGTTGATTTCAATCCAATTTTTGAAAGGGGTGTTATCCAATCAACTACATTAACACAATATAAAACATCAAGACTAAAATTGCCACAATTAAAACTATAAGAGCACAAATATAATTTAAGATAAATTACACTTTTGATTTTTTTATGTTTAATCATTTTTTTAATTTGGTCCTTCATATTTCAGATTTTTTTTCAGTTTACTTTTAAAGTTAATTTATGTTCAAAATTAAACAAAAAATAATACGTTAACTATCACATAACATAAAAATATATTATTATATTAGGGTTGGATTTGTATCAAATGTATGAGTTATATATAGTAAAAATATTTTTATGTCACGCGGTTGTCGTTTTTTGTCTAATTTTTTACATAAGTTAACTTTTGTAGTAAATTGAGAAAAAGTTGAAATATGAAGGGTTAAAGTAAAAAAATGACCAAACATAAAAAGCCAAATTATAATTTATCCTATAATTTAACCTTTAATTCTTTTTTTGGGGGAGGCGGGAGGGGAAGACTATAGTACACACATCTCAAATAGTTTGTATCATGCGTATCTTAAGACTATATAAGAAAATGATATAATTTCATACTTTCTGAGTCGTAATTAAAAAAAAAAGAAGTCATAACCAAATACAAATGAGGCATAACTAAAATTCTTAAAATAATGTCATAAATAAAGAAAAAATTTGATTATAATTAAAAAATAATAATATAACTAACAATATATATTATATGAAGCGTGTATAATAAAATTTTCCTTTTCTTAATCCTAAACAGCATTTTAGTTTTGTCAATTTGTGAATGTCCACATGGACTGAACAGCTGCTTCTGTGGTGCTCCGGTTGAGGCATTCTTTTTGAGTTTTTTTAATAATTCAAGGACTTTTCTTAAGTGTGCAATTTACATCTTTTATGTAAGTTGCACACTTACACCTTCTGTTTTATGTTTACATTTCCTGTTTATACCTTTTTGTGTTGGTTGCATATGGAGGGTTGCACACCATAACAAGACCCATAATTCAAAATCAGATTATAAAATTTATCGATTATATTATTTATGTAAAAGTTTAAATTAATCAAAAATTTATAATATCATAATCAAATACTAATTATTATTTTTTAAAAATTATAAAGATAAAATTAATTATTTATTTTTTAAAAAATAAATATATTTTTATTATAGAGTTATAGATGTCTAATAAATTTAATTTTTCTACATAAATGATGTCAAGCATCCTAAGTCAACTTCCATATGTTAGGCCCAAAGTCCAAAGTCTCTCTGAAAGTGCATGTGTTGTTCAGAGGAAGTTGGAATTGATTAAAGTTCTCTGTATCATCTCCTCCATTTCTCATCTGGGTAATGCTCTCATCTCCTCCATTTCTCATCTGGGTAATGCTTTCTCTCTCTCTCTCTCTCTCTCTCTCGTTTCTCATTTTGATTTTATTTTCTTTTCATATGTATAGTTTGTTTTCATTTTTCTTTTCCAGGGGATTATTTTCTGCTGAAGTTTGAATTTCTAGGTACCTCTATGTATTAATTGCATTAGAATTACCATCTTCATATATAGGTACTAGTATTAGTTAGTTCTTTTCTGTAGTGGAATTCAAGAGATGATGATTGATTCTCATGTTGTGTTTGATGAATGAACTTAAAGATGATCCATTTGGTATTTCTTGCTTTCTTTTGTTGTGTTGTGAATTAAGAGCTAAATTCTTACCAAAAAAGAAAAAAGAATTAAGAGTTAGAAACATTTTGTTAAATTGATTCCCTTTTTCCTTACTTTGACCTATGAGGCATGAATACTCTGAAAATGTTGCCGTACTCATACAGGGTACAGTACCGATAGGATTGCATGCATATTGGGTATTCGAAATACATACCAGGTACTTTTTATACATTTTTTTGGCACTTGGGTACTCGGTGGGTATTTTGTGGGTACATCGGGGGGTACACCAAGCTATTGGATAATGGTGGAGATACGTTTAATTTTATTTAGTGTTCTAATTTACTTGATGTGTCACAAATAAAAGATGTATTATTCAATGATGAAATTGATGGAAGTGAAAATTGAAGTTTCAAGTTTGTAAATTTTGTTTAGCTTGCTTTTGGAATGACACTTTATTTTGTAATTTCTTTTATTTAATGGCATAAAAATAGCTTATGACTTTGCTTTGATATTAGTATTTGTTAAACTATGATCTCTCTTTGGCTTTGTAATTTCTCCTTTTGATTAAATTTTGATTTGTAAGTTGAATCTCAAATTATATATTATAAAAAATAAATAATTTATTGATATATCCAGCCATACTCGTATCTTATTTTTTTAAGTCTTGTCGTATCGCGTACTCGTGCCGATATTCGCACCTACATCTATGCTTAATAGACTTTTGACTTAGTTAGCCATGTGTACACACTATATTTAGTTTGGTTTTTAGAATCTGTTTTCAGAAGTAGAAAAAACTTTAAAAATTACCCCCAAAAAAATTGGCAAAAAAAATGGAAAAATAAAAATACTTATCATTTCTATATAGTTTTATCTTTTTGAAAAGAAGTGATAATTTTTAAAAATTTAAAAATATAATTTTATATTTATTTTTTTTCAAACTAATTTCTCTTTTTTTTTAAAAAGAAAAATTCAAAAAATAGTTTCAGAAAATCAAAGCAAATATGGCGTAAGTTTTTGGCCCATTCTGGGGGAAAAAATATATATTGCATGCTTCTCGGATAGTGCCCCAATAACACCACGTGTCAGACGATCATGTGGGGTCATTTCAAATATCTATCACCTTGCTTGGTTCTAACTTTTTTTTTAAATTTAGTTTTTAGTTTTTTCATATTTTTTGTTTTTAGTAAATTTTTGCAATATTTTAAGAATTTTTTTTTTTTTAGATGTACCTAACTTAAATATACCTAAAAAATAAAATATTTATAAAAAAATATTTTAAAAAATCAATATATATACAAGAATACGAAAATGTATTGAATTTTCTTTTTTTTTTTTTGTATTTTTTCTATTCAGTAATTTTTTAAAAAAAAATTTCATAAATATTTTACTTTTTAATTGTATTTATATTAAGTACATCTAAAAAGTAAAAAAATTACTTAAAATATTAAAAAAATTCACTAAAAATAAAAATTATGAAAAATCAAAAACTCAATTTTTAGAAAATTGAAATCAAAGAAGGTGTATAGCTTCTCTCGATTAGTTCACCATGTGTAGGACTCCAACCATAACATAATCCACAGTTCTATCATGTACTCCTGTAAATAAAAGGAGTTTGAATAGATAGTGGTTTTGCCCGAAAAGTTATGAATCTATTGATAAATTCAATCCTAATATCTTGATTTCAAATAGCAATGTATTGTTGACCCATATATATATATATTGAAAAATCTTGAAATTCTCTAGATATTGATTTGTAATTATATATCAATTTTAAACAGTAAATAACAATCCCAATCAAATAATCAAAACAAATCAACACAACAATTTTAACGTGAAAAAATCACAATTGGAACGCCTCCAATTGTGATAAAAAAATTACGGGCAAAAGTTACAAAACAATCTATTAAGAAGATATAAAGGAATTACACAAATGTACTCTCAATTACTTAGCAAATCCACGCCCGAATCGACCTACCCCTATGTGCCTCTTCCAACCCCGTCTTTACCTCAGAATTGTCTTACCCAACATTGAATCCACAATGCTGATATCGAATCCACAACGATAAGCCACTCTAGAATCTACCAAAACTTCAGACATAAATTCCATGAAATTTACCAAAGAACAACTATTTCTTTTTTTAATAAACCAAACTAAACAAACCCTTTGATATAATCCACTCAATTCATGATTAAACTCTCACAAATATCAAAGGAAACAAGCAAAGAAGCCACAGATAAAAACCCTAATATCCAAGAAGAAGATCTGGAAGCCATACCCTAAAATTGAACTAAAACACATTTATAGAAAACAAATCCGCGAACTTTGCTCAAACGCAAGAATGGCCGCTCTAGGAGATCTACGCTCGAGCGCAGGAATGGCCGCTCGAGCAGAAAAAAACAACTCCCAATACTTTTGCAGACGAGTGAAACTTCTAAAAGGTCGCAATCTCTGCTCGAGCGCAGAAATGGCTGCTCGAGTAGACAAACAACTTCGACTGTAATTTTGCTTTTTGCTTCGAGGGCGCTGCCCTTCGACCCCGCCAGGGCGCTGCCCTGGACCCGCTAAGGGGCGCTGCCCCCTGGACCCCTGCGAGCTGACCGAGCAGATCGATCCCCGACATAGTCAATGAAGTGGCAAACATGAAAGAATAGACATCACAAACTTCTCTGCAAGGCACAATTCGGGTTTGATTCACATCTAAAACTCATAGCCTCACTGAAATAAAAAAATGAATAAAATTATAATTGACAGGAGTTTTGTTAAACTGGATTGCCAAGAATAAAAACCTAACATATATCTATAGATACTAGAAAGTGTGCACATTCATATATAGATGAGTAGTTACGTAAGAGTATTTGCGGTTACAAAAACTAACTACTTTTAGGGGTATTTTCAAAATAGAAATTTCGTGACATCAACACGAACTCTAGCATTTGCTTTATTTAATAGTATAGATGCCATCCACCAACACACGACCAATTTCTATCTTCTTCGCATTACGAAAACTCATAGAAATACCTTAGACGATGCCACAATCTGTTTGATTTGGGCCCATGTCATCATGTGGGACTCGGAGCTGTTGAGGCATTGCCCTAGGAGCACATAATAACTTCTCCATCCTATGGCCTTTTTAGTATTTAAAGCTCCTTCCCTTTTAGGCTCCTCCTTCCCTTTCAGGCTTCTCTTATTTATTTATTTTTTCTACTACAAAATTCTGCTAGTTTGCTAGGTTTTTGTAATTGGTAATCTTGTTTGACAAAACTCCTTTTAGTTGTAATTTCATTCGCTTTTATGCTTCAGTGAGGCTATGAGTGTTTAGATGTGAATCCAACCCGAATTGTATTTGTGTAGATGAGTTTGTGCTGACATTCCATATCTTGAGAATTCCTTATTTGTCACTTCGCTGACTATATATGGGGCCCGAAGCCAAAAGTTGTTTGACCGCTCGAGCGGTTATTTGTGTCCTCGAGCAGTGAAGTGGATCATCCAGTATTTCAGCCTACATTCAGAACTTCTAGAAAAGGTGTTTTACTACTCAAGCGGTTAGCCTATATGTTTTTAACCGCCTTTACTCACACCACTTGAGTGATGAAGTGTGCGCACAAGTGGTATTCGCGGCTCTATTTTTTATAAAGTATGTCGTTTTCTTTTTTTTTTTGTTTAACCCATCCAAATTCTTAGAGAGAAGTAAAATACAGAGTGTTCTACATTGGAGGGTGTCTTTATATGAGTTTCCTTGATGTATAGAAGGTGATCGATTGATCAACGAACTACATAGTGTCAAACATCAAAGGTTGTTTTCATTCTTTTATTTACATAAAGAGAGAGGTGTTCTTCGGTGGATTCTGAGAAACTTGGACTTGAGGCTTTGGTGGATTCTGAAGTGGTTCATCATTGTGGATTCTACATCGGCGCTGTGGATTCAACATTGGCAAAGCAGTTTCAAGGTGAAAACGGTGGTAGAAGAGGCACATTGGATTTGGTTCAATTCAGACGTTGATTTACTAGGTAATTGAGAGTACTCATGCGTAATTCCTTGAAGTCTTTGTAGTGGATTGTTTTGTGGCTTTGACCCATGGTTTTTTATCACAATTGGAGGTGCTCTAATTGTGATTTTTTCCATATTAAATCATTGTGCCGATTTGTCGTTGATTGTTTGATTGTGATTAATATTCACTATTTTAAATTAAAATATAATCACGAATCAATATCTCGAGGGTATTTAGATTTTTTCATAGTCAAATATGTTTTCTCTGGATTTCTGTTTTATAGTTGTTAAATTGAATATATCTTCTTTAATTGCTTTATACTGGGTCTGTTATCACTTGTTCTATGCACTTGTAAATCAATATATGTGTTGGATAATCATTTGTTCTTTTTGTCATTTTAATCTTATTGTCATTCTATTCATTCAATATATTCTAATTCATTTGATCATTATGCTTTCACCAGAGACATTGACATCAACAGCAAAAAAAGAAAAAAGAAAAATGGCACATTGTTCTAAAATTCGGTTATTTTTTTTCATAACTCTACTAGTGGCTTCAACCCTTACAAATTCACATGCACGTGAAAATAACGAAAATGGCATGAAATCTGCTGTCTTTTTATCGCCTAAATTTGAGCTCAAACCAGGATCAGTAGCCAACAGAGTCTTCAACAACATTGATTTTCCAAAAGGTCATATTGCTATCAAGAGTTTCAATGCTGAAGTAGTTGATGAGGCAGGGAATCCCATCCCCCTCCATGAAACCTATCTCCACCATTGGATCGTACTCAGAAACTATCAACGCAAAGGCATCGAATCTCCAAAAAGCAAATCTGACAACATCATAGTGAGTAACTCTGGACTTTGCAAAAATGGTCTAGAGCAAATTTTTGGGCTCGGATCTGAGACACGAAGAACAGACACACACGTGCCGGATCCTTATGGAATTGAAGTGGGTAATCCAATAGAAATCCCTCAAGGATTTGAGGAGAGGTGGTTTATGAATGTGCACGCGATTGATACACGTGGTGCGGAAGATAAGTTGGGGTGTACTGAGTGTAGGTGTGATTTGTACAATGCTACTAAGGATGAAAATGGGGAAGCTTTGAGGAAAGGGTACATTGGAGGCATGGATTGTTGCCATGATGGAACAAAGTGTAAGGTGAGAGAAGGGTTTGAGAGTGTGAAGAGAGCGCTATTAATGAGATATACAGTAAAATGGGTCGATTGGGATAGTTCTATTGTGCCTGTTAAAATTTATGTACTTGATGTCACTGACACTTGGAAGAAGGGTGATTCAAATGCACTCGACACAAAACATCATTGCCTGGTGAGTGTGAAATTTCACTATACATACGTTGTTTTAGTCATTTTCAAGAAATGGTAGCTATGCAGTCCAATTTTTGAAAATATAAGACTTACAAATCTCATTCAAAAGCAAATTCGTAGGCTCCAATTATTTTCTTATACAAGGCGTGTGAAAATAATCACCCTCTTTAGATGACATGACTTACCCACACTAGTAATCAAAGGGGGAAAAAAAATTAAATTTATTGTAGATGATGGATTTAAGGTAGATTCTAATTTGTATTATCTTCGTACATGTCTAACCGTTATTTTAGAAGTACCATAAAATAAAAATAAAAAATTAAAAGCAATAAGTTGGGGGGGGGGGGGGTTTGGTGGATGTGAAATTCTATTGGAAAACCATGTAGTCTTGTGTTGTTGTTTTTTTGGTTTTTCTTTCATTCATTAATTTGTCTTTGTTTCTAGATTGTAAAAAGCAATTGAAATTGTGTAAATACAGATAGAGTATGATGTTGAGGCTTGCTCTGGCACTGGTGTAAGTAATGAAGGTTGCATTGACAATAGAAGAGTAAGCTTGAGTATGCCCACTGGTGGCAATGTCATCTATGGTGTTGCACACCAGCATACCGGTGGAATTGGTTCTACTCTTTATGGAGAGGTATTTTTTCATACGTGTCCTTTTCACCTCATATATTTTGATTTTTTAGCCAATAATAGATCAGATTTTATTTTCTTTTTTTCTTTTTTTTGGTTTGATTTAGCCTTTTTAACTGCCAACAGTGATGGTTTTCATAGAGTTAATAACTTCTATGAAGATTATCATGAAAAGAACACTAGTTAATCATGTTGGAATACTCAATCTTCAAAACAACATCAATTAGAGAGTTCTATGTGTAATGACATACTGTATGATATGAACTAGATAGACAGTCCTATCTATCTGCAACAATATACTCTAAAACTATGATCTTGCTATCTAAGATCGTGAAATTGGTTTGCAGCGCACTGCCAATCTTTCTTCTTCCTTTTTCCCTCTGAATTTTTGTGTTCTCTGCACTTAATTAAACTTTTTTCTGCGATGCATTTGATTTTAATCTTATCAAAATCTCAATGAAATCATTCTAGAATGAACACTTTATGGTATTGATGTCTATTTCAACGTTTGTACATGCGGTTGGTTTGAGTCAGGATGGACGGGTTTTATGCTCTTCAATACCAACATACGGAGAAGGAAAGGAAGCAGGGAATGAAGAAGGTTACATTGTAGGAATGTCGACTTGTTATCCTAATCCGGGCTCTGTCAAGATATCAGATGGGGAGACTCTTGTTCTGGAATCTATTTACAATAGAAGCCAAAGCCACAGTGGAGTTATGGGACTATTCTACATTTTGGTTGCAGATGATATGTTACCAAACAACCCCAATTCTGTAGTCCATGCTCCAGTTGAAGTAAGATTTTCATTTGCCTTAAAATTTTATTTTTTATTTTTAAATTTTGCATGTTCCAATCACAAATATATGGACAAATCTTGGGATAAAGAAATCTTCTTTATTAGTTAAGAGAGATGATGCGAAAGGTTAAGTATGTGCTCAATCTAATCCCTCCCAAATACCCACTAATGAGTACTAATTGAGCCTCTCTTCTTTTATGAGGTGATTTTATTCACACGACAAATCAGCTCTTTACACTCTCTTTCTAATTACGGTCCCTTCAAAAATTTGAATTGTTTTTTATCTCCTTTTTTTTTTCATTTTAAAAGTTAAACATTTTTGATTTGCTGAGACTAAAATATGTTTGGATATATATGCAAGGAAGATTTTACAAAATAAAAAATAAAAAATTGTCGATATGTATAAAGCTAAGTAACTGATAATCTTCAACATTGGATAAACATTACTCTGCTATTTTTTTTATCAACTAACTTTTTAGTCTTTGAATCTCTAATCTTGCTTCTTTTTTTGCAGAAACAAGAAAAGATGACAGTACCCAATTCTGTATGGGGTATAACCTTGTTTGGAGTTGCAATAGCCATTGTTGCAGTTGTTGCTTACCACCGAAGGAGTAAAAGAAAAAATGGCTACCAATCAATAACAGTGTCAACACAGCATAGTATCGAGTCTTCATAGACTTTGTGCAGATTCTGTTGATATTAGATCGTGTATGTAAGTAATACCGTGAAAAATAAATTGAAACTTTGTCATCTACAAGGTCATTTTGTTATCTAAATTCAAGTAACTAAATCTAACATGTAAAGAGATTGTTTGTGTGGCTGCCGTAGATTCTGATAGTCTAACGTTCTGCTTGTTTGGTAGGATTTTTTTTCAATAGAAGACATTACCTATTTTCTAGCTTTGTGTGCTTAGAATGAACGAATCTATTGTACCATGTAAAGCCTACACCTCTTTTTGGTATAGACTCCGGCCATTTTTTTTCTTTCTTTCTAAGTTTTCCAATAATGCCTATCACATTTAATAATTGCTTTCATCATTTGCCAAATTGTCCCTTAATCATCAAACCATTCAAACATTTAAATGTGAAATAGCTGCAGCATCGCATCTGCACCCGTCGCTAATTTATATATCTATGTATATTTATGTGCATACATGATCAGATTTCACTTGATCATGGCTTAAATATCACAAAGATACAAGGTTCACCAAACACCATTTATAAGCCGTACATGGTTTTCTGAGCTTAATGCAGCCATTGAGTACATAGAAAAGGATATGTAGCCACCCAAAAAAAAAAAAAAACTGCAAATGATAAAGCATTAACACACAGCCATGCATTTGTCACGAACACTAAGTAGTGTTCATGGCTTATATCTTGACCCACTATTACGGTACTAACACAACTCAATGAGCAAAACAAACCCTAGTTTAAGCCCAGAAAGGAACATGAAGGAGAACCTTTGAGTTGTGTTTAGATTTACTATTTGGGTAGGAATTTGTGAAGAAAATAAAAAAGGTGAGAAAATTATCAGTGAAATGTAAATTAAATATTTTCTATATTTCACTGACCTTTTCTTTTTCCTCTGTAAATCCTACCCAAATCCTAAACCCAAACACTACTTAGAAACCTGGAAGAAAGGCATTGCCTTCCCTTTGCCTCTATGACTTGCCTTTGCACCCTCTTCGGATGACATGTGGAAGAGGGTATAGTATGAAACCACATATGAATAAAACACAACTTCGGTCTAGTAAATGGATATCCAATTGCCAGAGAATCTATAGGGTTCACACTCCAAATATTCTCTCTCAATTGAATATACAGTTACAGGAGATAAGTCAATTTTTATAGATATATAAGTCATTCTCATTGTTGCCATCTTCTTCTTCTTCTTCTTCTTCTTCTTCTTCTTCCTGCACATCTTTGGTGCCACAGGGCCTCAAAGTTCACATACGCAATTGAGACAATGATCATGTTGTTTTTCATAAAAATCCTCCCATTTGGTTTATGCATATATAATGAACTTTCAAACAAAAAACTCTGACCCGTCACGATTTCAAAGTTAAAAATAAAACAAGCACAATCAATAAAGGGTATCACATTTTGATTGGGGATCATACTTATCACCAACTGAGTATATTTTTATTCTTTTGACATGAATTAAACTAATCTGTAAAGGGATAAAGAGGGAGAGAGAGATTTGTCATTGCAAGTGGAGAAAAGCTAAAGGAAATAGATTTTTAAGATTGGCTCCGTTTGGTAGAGCTGTAGGAAAGTGATTATATATTATAACTTAATAGATTATAACTTACAACTATGAACATAAGTTAATAATCTGTTTGATGCAGCTGTGGAATTATGAATTTAAGCAACAGAATAGTGTTTAGTAAATAAGCTATAAAATAGCTTTTTGCTGTATAATTGTCAATTTTGCCCTTATAAGATATAAAATTTGTGATTTCATTAATAATACATTTTTTTCTTTTTCATTTTACTTTATTTTATTTTCTTTTTCACCTTATTTTCTTTTCTTTTTTTTAAACTTTTTTTTCTTCTCTTCCAAGGTTCTGAAAAGCGGTTGCGGTCGCCGTAACGGTGGCGGTGATGCGGTTGCGGTTGCGGGGTGTAAAGGCCGTAGTGTAACGGTTGCGGTAACCGAAACCGTGAATTTTTTTATTTTTCGCACAATTTGAAAAAAATTTACCGATGCACATATTTTTTTTTCATGATCATATTTATTGGGTTAAAAATAAATATTGATCAATTTTTGTAAATTTTTAAGTATGATCCAATATATTTCATGTTTTTAAATCACTATATGAGTTTTTTACATTTTATTTTCATAATTAATGACTTTATATTATACAAAAAATCAATCACTAACTATTATATATAAGATAAATAATGACAAAAGTAAGAGAATAAATAAGAGCCTAAATATATATATATACATATTTTAACCAAGCCAAATAGATAATAACCACACTTATTATTATTATTATTATTATTATTATTATTATTATTATTATTATTATTATTATTTTCAAACAATATATAGATAGACACACAAACAAAATAGTTTAGTAATAGCAGCTGAATAGAATAGTATGGGTCTTACAGTTTCAACAAATCAATAACATGTTCTTCATCTTCCCTCTTCTCTCTTTCTATGTCTTGCTCCTCCATTTTCTCTCTTTATCTTCCCTCTTCTCTTTATCCCTCTTCCCCTATTTTCAACTTTTTTTTGTGTATTTTTTCGAAAGAAACAGTTTGGAACCGTTACGTAACGGTGCGTAACAGGCCGTTACGGCTGTTACGGCACCGTTACGACTGCTACGGCAGTCGCTACGGCCGACACACTTGTGAATTTCAATCACACTGCAAAAGCGGCCGTAACGGGTGGCGGTAACCACCAAAACCGTTACGTAACGGCGTTACGTAACGGTTGCGGCCGCTTTTTAAAACCTTTTCTTTGTTAATTTTGTTTAATTTATTAATTCATTAAAATTAATTCATGTTCTAGTTCATATTAATGTTGTGATTTCATTTCATATTATTTTTTATATATTCATTTTAATTATTTATATTTGTATTTCTTTTCTTTATTATTATTATTAATTGTGATTTTAGTATAAAAATTATCAATTTGCTCATCAATTATTAAAATTAGTATCAATTATTAATTATTTATTATTATTATTATTATTATTATTATTATTATTATTATTATTAATTTGTTCATCAATTATTAAAATTAGTGTCAATTTGTCCATCAATTATTATTATTATTCTTTATTGTTATTCATTTTAATTATTTTTAGTGATATTTCATTTTTCCATTTTTAGTAATTCATTTTTTCATTTGACAAATCCTTTCATTTTTTTCAATTTACATCATTTTTTTAGTGATATTTCATTTTTTCATTTTTAGTAAAATTATTTTATTTTTTTCATTATAAATTAATTAGTATCAATTAATTGCTTAAGTAGCATCAATTAATACTAAAATTATTAATTAGTATCAATGCTTAATTAATGGCTAAAATGGCTAAATTATTATTGATGGCTAAATTATAAAATGCTTAATTATTATTATTATATATATATTTTTTAAAACACAGAAAATCTCAAAAAAAAAAAATTGAAATTCATCGCTGGAGAGAGAGAGAGAGAGAGAGAGAGAATGAACCAGTCGACGGTTAGGGTTTCAATCGTGATCATCACGTAGTTGACGGTTAGGGTTTTTGATCGCGATCATCACGCAGTCAACGGTTAGGGTTTTAATCGTGAAGCTAGGGTTTCGATCATCAACGCGATGGTGGTAGTGAAGAGAGAGCGAAGAGAAGAGAGCTCTGGTTCGTCAAAGAGAGAGAGAGAGAGAATGAACCAGAGCTCGCCGGAAATCGCCTCTCGCTGGAAATCTCTCGCCGAAAATCGCCTCTCTCTCTCTCTTAGAGAAATGAACAGTGATTATTTTTGTACTTTATATAATGGTAATTTGGTAATACTTCAAATGAATAAAGGACATTTATGTAATTTTGCCTCTCAAGTTTTAGCTTCCCGCTTAAGCTGAATGAATAAACACCCCAGAAGCCACTCAGCCAAAAATCACTTTTTTGGCTTAATTTAAGCTACAAAAAGTGATTTTAAACTCTTCCAAACACGTCACTTGTAACTTAAATTAAGCTAAAAGCTTAAATAAATAACTTTTAAGCTGTACCAAACAGGCACAATGTTAGAATGATCACATTTTCTCATTCCATTTTGTTTAGGATCTTATGTATTAGCCTGAGTTGATATAATTAGTTTCAATTCTTATATCTATTCTCAATACAAATTGACATATAAAATAATAAACAAAATATAGTAATTATGATTATAAAAAAGAAAAAAGAAAAAAAAAAGAGGATGGGTAAAGTTGGTTAACAAGTGGGCTGTGACTTGTCAAAAGAAGGTAATGAAAGGATAAACAATGGGAAAGGTTGCAAAAACAAAATAGGTGAGTCTAAAGGAAGAATATGTATGTAGATATGGGTTTCTCTTTTTATGTGGAGTACAATCACTTTAGTGTGGAGTACAATCACTTTAGTTTGGACCCTTCACTTTTTTACCATGCATGCACCCCATTCAAATGGTTATGATTGAATCTTACATGTCCAAGGCACTAATCAAATTAGTGGGAGACACATGGGAGCTAAATGTGGAAAATTTTGTTTCATAGCGCATGAATACTTCCAAAACAATGTTTTTGACAACTATGGATAAGGAGCAAGAGAATGTACATATAACCCAATAACTCATATAGGGTTATAAATGTGCTTGTCTAGCTTTTTGCTCTTCACAAATTGTAAAATTTAGTAACCATGGTTTAAAGTCTACATTCATTCTAACCACACACACCAATTTTTTATTTATTTATTTAGTATATTTTATTGACAAGTGCCATCAACTGTTTGCATTTAATTTTGTGGTGTGGGTTCAATCGTAAGAATTAATCTTTTCATGAAAAAATATGAATAAGATTGTCTATCTTTTATTTATTCTAAACCTTAGTGTCAATGATACCTCATGCACAAGATACAATGTTTTATTTTATATTGATTTTGACATTTAAAATATTAATAACCAACTCTTCTTTTCGACAATCATATAAACAAAGTATTATTAGAGTTAAGGTGTTGTTCGGAATATGTTAGAATAGTTCCTTTTTTTATATATATATTTTATTTTGGTCATATTAATTTTTATTTGGGTTACATCATTTCTCTATCACATTTTACATCTTTTTGTAAAAATTTAAGAAATATACTTATTTAGATTATTTTAAACCATCCCTAAATGATATAGTAGGAGCCCTACAAGCCATTCAAGGTAGCCCCAGAAGTCACAGTATTTAAAAGGTAAGTTAGAGATTTTAGAAAATTAATATTAAGTAATTCTATTTTGAGCATTGATTCAAGATAAAAAATTAGACTTAATTTTTAAATTTAATGATGTGATAATCAATTAGGATATTAAAGATAACACATTCTTTTATATTTTCTTTAATCATCAACCAATCATATCACTTACATATTATTAGGTCTATAAAATAGGTCTAAAAAGTGGACTTTGTATGTCATTTTTTTGTCTATTTTTGCTATAATTTATAGGATAAACTATTAATAGGTCCTAATAATTGAACTTAATTCTCATAAAGTCCTATTAAAAATAAGTATTAGTAAAATTGTAGATAAAAATAATTTTTTGTGATAATTTTTTACTTATGTGCTAAAAATTGACAATTAGTGATTTTTTTTGTTATGATTTTTTATAAATTGTAGCTAAAACTTACAATTAATGACATTTTTTTGTAACGAATTCTTTAAATTATAGCTAAGAGTTGAAACATAGTTACATTTTTTTTATGATGCTTTTTTTTTAAACTGTCACTAAAATTTATAATTAGTGATATTTTTTATGATAAAATTTTCAAACTGTCATTAAAAATTAACAATTATTAAATTTTTTTTAATAGTATTTGATAAAAATTATCATTAATTATCATAGGATCTATTGAACAGTAGGCCCGCTTATCAATAAGTCCCCATAATATATAAATTAAATAATAAAATACACGCGTTCCTTCCGTGCAGGTGGACGTGCCGGAGTGGTTATCGGGCATGACTAGAAATCATGTGGGCTCTGCCCGCGCAGGTTCGAATCCTGCCGTCCACGCTTTTTACGCAGCATATTTTCCATACAAATTTGTTTCATTTGTTTCTTTTTGTTGTTCAAAGATTAGAGAATTTTTAATGATAAGTCATTTTGAGATTTATGATAAAAAATATTATATATGTATAATGAAAAATGTGTAAAATATTTTTGAGTTACACATTTTACGTTCAAGTAAATATAGCCTTAATTTTCACTTTTTATGTTCTTATTTTTTCTAAAAATTATTTTAATAAATTTTTTTAAGTAATTTACTTTTAAAAATTAATAATAATATGAAAACTTTAAAATTTTCAAACGTTGTTTTTCCACAAAGATGAAAAGAATATGAAAATTGTGGTGTTTTCTGACTTTTTATTGTTTTTGTTTCCAAACCAAAGAAAACAAAAATACTACCAGACATCACCTCTTCTTTATTTTTAGGATAAATTACATTGATCTCTCCTCAGTTTTAGAAAAATTACAGTAAGTCTTATAAGTTTGATATAAATAGATTGGGCTCTTTGAAGGTTTTAATTCATATAACATGTAGCACATTTTTATCAAAAATTGATTATAGGTGAAAAAATAATATTATTATCTCTTTTACATTGAAATATATATTTTATCTTATTTATCTTTATCTTCATACTATTTATATTAGTTTCGGTCTTTTAATTTTACTAAAAGAAAAGTCAATTTAATTATGTCAAAATTGTGGTGTTTGTTGTATTTTGCCAAATCTAAAGGAATGTGAGTGTAATTTACCCTCATTGTTATGTAAATGAATTTTTTTGGAGTTTGTTAACCAGCCTTTCAAAGAAATTAGTTAACAAAATTTAAAATGATTATACATTATATTATCTATGCCATGCAATTTAACAAAGGGGAAATTACCCCCACAGTGGTATCTCTAAAAATTTATTACACAATCATGAAAAACATCTTTAATTAATAATATTTATAAAACTTATCACTTTTTATAATTACGTTTTAAAATTTATACTGATTTGAAATTTACCCTTTAACAAATGCGCTGTTGGTGAAATTCAAATATGCCCAAATATGGTCAAGTCATTTACTTGCTTGATGCCCATCCAGCCAAGCATTTGAGTCAAGTTCAATCTCTTTCCTTTTCTTTCTAGGTGTTTTTTGCAATGGAAAAGGAAGCCGTCGTTGATTTTCTTACCTCTCCGATCTTCCTCTCCTTCCCTTCGACCTCCTTTTAACCTAAATTTAATATTTATCTTCCTAGTTTGGTCATTACTATCTTGCTTGCTTCACTCTCGAATCTAAAACTTTAAAATATGATTTTTTTAAAAAATTCATAGTTCGAACACCGACGCTGAATAAGGGATTTGTTTTACGCTAAGCGACTAGCTTGACCTTAGTGTTCTATCTTGACTAGTGGAGGTGAGGCTTTCATATTCCAAGTTGAAGGCTATGAAGCAATGAAATTTTGGATGAGTTTAGCGGTAACGTGGATCTGATTTTTTTGTTTGATTTTCTTAATTTTTAATTTGGTGATGTAATAATCCTTCCTAAGGTTTGTTTTTCTCCCTTGGGAGGGTCTTTTCTCCTCCTCTATAAAGGCTTGGATCCTTCATTATGTAGAAATTTTCTCTTATCAGATTAATTTAATCTTTTCTCGGTTTTGTAATGAAAATTTTCTTTCCGATTAAAAAAAAAAAAAAAAAAACTCATTTATGATAGCAATAGTTAAAATAAATAATTATAAAAAAAACTGTTTAGTTTACACTGTTTTTTTAAAAATTCAATTTTTTATTTTTAGTAAATTTTTTTAATATTTTATATAATTTTTTTTAAGTACACCTAATTTAAATACACTTAAAAGTATAATATTTATATATATAAAAAAAAAAAACTTTAAAAAACATACCAAATACCAAAAAAAAAAATTACAAAAATACAAAAATTTAATACATTTTCATATTTTGTTGTATCTAATGAATTTCTTAAAATTTTTTATACAAATTTCATACTTTTTAAGTATGTCAAAATTAAGTGGATCTAAATTATATATATATTTGTTTAAAATATTTTTTAAAAATCACTAAAAGTATGAATTAAAAATTCAAAAAATTATTTTTAAAAACTCTAAACCAATTTTTTTTTAATATATTTATTATTATTATTTATTTATTTATTTATTTCTAGAAAGGATGCATAAAACAGAGACGAGAGGTAAGGTCCACGAAAATGTGGGGCTCACCGATCTTACCTCTGTCCAGTAAACCATTTCTGTGTTATAACACTATCAAAATTACAAGAAGACAAAAAAATTCATTAGATATTCTCAATTGCTAAATCAAGCATCAAGTCTATGATGAAGTATTTCCTGTGCTGTCCATAAAAATTCTTGCCCGCTTAATCACAACCCTCACAAAACAAAACAAAACAAAACAAAACAACAACAAGAAGTTCAATCACATTATTAAATCAGCTAATTGTCTGCCCCTCAATATATGACAACTCTCTGACTTCAACCATTTCTGGACATTTCAAAAACAAACTTGTTAGAGAACAAACAAACAAACAAAAGAAGAGAAACAGGAAAAAAGGACAGCCAGAAAAGAAAGATTAGTAATATTGAAAAATATATTAATAGTACATGATTCAAATCTAAATGCCACGGGTGGAATTTACAAAGAAATTTAGCCTAAAATAAAGTTAAATACATCAGTTAATGAGATTACGCCTTCCACCTGCTGGCTGCCAGCCTCAACAACAATAAGGCGCCGCACCACTGAAACAAAAGCACCAATATGTTATATTGCAAACTGTTTTTGAAGATTTTTATTTTTCGTGCTCCTTTGTCCTTCAGTGAATTTTTTTTTCATATTTTAGTAAATTTCTTTTACATTTCAGATGCACATAATTTAGATATACCTAAAAAAATAAAATATTTGTGGCGAAATATAAAAAAGTTCATTGAAGACGAAAAAACACGAAAAAGTGTTGGCGTTTTGTTTGTCTTTAATGAACTTTTTTAGATTTCTTTATAAATATTTTATTTTTTAAGTGTATCTAAATTAGGTGCATTTAAATAATTAAAAAAAAAAAATTTTAAAATCCAACTCAAAATCAATTTTTGAGTTCGAAAACCAAACAAGATGCTTCATATCTTAATATAGAAAATCATAGTCCCAAGAAATATGAACCTGGATCAGAAAGGCGCTCCATTACCACATACAAGGGATCGGATCGTGTACATGTTTGATATCTATGATGATCATCTACTAGCTCGAGCACCTGAATCAGATTTCAAAACATTACCGGTACAGAATTTGTAGAAAAAAACATTCTAATTGATAACTTCCCCCGACCAAATAAAGCTTGAAAAAGGTATTGTTGATTGACTAAGTTTGTTGTGCATATAAAGGTAACATTTTGTCTAGGCCTCAGGCTTAAGCTGCTCAGCTGCGTTGAGTCTGGTCACAAACAATCCACTTGATAAATTATTTTGGTTCCTAACCCCCTCTAGAAGAGTTAAGTAAATTACTAAGATATTCCCAAATCGTATTTGGCGCCGAAAACTCAATTGGGATCAATTTGAACCATTTATAATTATGTTTCTAATATTATTCATATTTTATGGGTTTTTTTTAATGTTATCTAGGATTTTTTGATGAGTGGTATTTTGGTAATTTTCATATTTGTTGACATGGGTTGTAGAGGTCGCCCATGAGTCATCTTGCAGATCAAGTTATTTAATTGATATTTGTTTTTATTTTTTATTTGGTCTTAAATAGTTTTGGAAGTGAAAATTTTAGTAGTTTTCTATTTTGGAGTTCTAGTTGGTAAAGGAAGTTCCTATATAAAGTCATGTAAGGCTTTTAATTCAATAGAGTTGATATTTTAGAGAATTTCAACAGTTGTGAAGTTTTCTTATGGTATGATGCACAATCAAATCCTAGGTGTGATACCTAGGAAATTCTAAGAGTATAACTAAAACTATCTTCTTCTTCTCTTTTTTATTCTTTGCGCAGATACCATTAATTCTCGAGTTACTATTCAAAACCATCTAGTACACTTTTCAGGCCCAAAGCCCTATTCAATCACCCCCAAATTAACCCTAATCCCTTCTCCTACTTATAAGCCTCCAATTTAACCATTAAAATCCTAAATTACTCACTGTAACCTCTATTATGAAAATCCAACAAGCTGTCCTACATCAGCATCCCAACTAAACTTCTAAAACAATGAATTGTGTTAAACCAATAGCTGAGAATCCTATCTCGTAACCCTAATCCCAACCATGACAACAAAATTCTCTAGTCTTTTTAGAATCTCTCAAACAAGTGAATCCTGGAACAATCCTGTATATTCCATTAACTGGAGATTTTTTCCCAAATAACCTGAATAACACAAATAATTCCTGTATTTTCCAAGTTTCTTGAAATATTCATGGAAGGAGAACTCATGTTTTTTAAATTTCTAAGCATACCTTGCATTGTTATTAAAAAGATTTCTCAAACTTTTCACAACTACTTGCGATATAGAATTATCTTATAATGAATAATTGAAGAATCTCAAATTTATTACGATGATCCCACTTAAGAAATAAAAAACAAGGTAGACCAACCCATGAAGGAATAATTTCGTTATCCAAAATAAATAAAGAACATGGTGGACAAACCTATAAAGCAATTATAGAATATAACAAGAAAACAAGTCAACAAGACTTACTTGAGACATAATTGTCTGATCAAGCTGAATACGAGTATACAGACTATCTTTTGCCAAAGAGGTGATATCACTAAATATAAAAAATTAAGTTGAAACCAACTTTAAAACGATGTAAAACTGAATATGTATTGGAGACAAACATGAAAATTTTAAAATGGCCTAAAACCAAGAAATTACCTTCTGGAATATACATTTATAAGGGAGCCTTTACCATCAACAATTGGAATTGAACTTATTTGACCTGGAAAATAGAAAAGGAAGATGGGTGAAATTGGTAATATAAAACCGTATATGCACCCCACGTAGTTGACCAAAATTTAGATAAATTACTCGCCCAAGCAACAACTTAACTGAAAATTTCAGATAAGAGATTTGTAGAAGAAAAAAACAGACAAAAACATAAAAATCAAAGTTTGGCTTTTACAACCCATCTAGATATAATGTTTGACTAATTAGCAATCAAACTAATAGATGGTAACACCAATTCAACTGAAGAATGATGATATTGGATCATTAAATGTTTTTAAAATATGACAATGCATAAAGTAACGGCCTAAAAGGAACATTTTGCAGAACCAGCAATTTCGTGTAAAAAAAATAAATTGAGTGAAAAAATGTGTTCATTCAATAACAGAAATCGATTATACTGCAATGTCACACCAAGAGAGAGAGAGAGAGAGAGCACGCAGGCACATTTTTATGATGGGAATTGTTCATGTGTGGGGTGCAAGTCAGGTATACATAAAAGTAAAACTTTAGGCTGAAATATTAGAAAAGTCAATGCGCACCTTCTATCAATATATTAAGAGCATAACTAAGAGTTTCACTGGGACGTAATGCTAACAGATGAGCATGTGCTTCTCCAACTTCACTTTTCCATGTACCTAAAGGGAGGCTACCGACCGGTTGTCGTAGAATAGGTAGACAATCAAGATGGTTTTTAAAGTGCCTGCATATATCTAAGTTTAACGAGAAAAAGAGAGAAGAGAAGATAAGCTATTAACAACATATACAATATTACTAGAGAATGGATCTTTAAATAACTTGACAAAGCCACCCACATTTTAGTATTCCACCGAGGCATGCTATGTGTAACAACAGTGGGCAAGATTCCTCTATTGTTGAGTATATAATGGGAACAGTTGATATCTTATTTTGCAAAATCGTCAGAGCCACATCTTTTAGAGACTCATCAGGACCAGCCTGTGGGTTACAGTAAAAGGGCAAAGAACTACAATATTAAAATCTATGAAACACTACCATATGAGAATATAACCATATATCTCATCAATTGAAAAAATCAAAAACTGAAACATTTATTAAGAAATCTACCACCAAGAAATTCAAGTTTCCTTTACCAAGTTTCGTGTGTGTGTTTTGCAAAAAGATGGAGGGAGGGGAGATTAGATGATGGGAACATGAATAAAAGCAAAAAGGCCAAAATCCCCTGAATATTCTATGTGGGCAAGAGCACTCACCGATATTAAAGGCCTACCAAACTTCAGCTGTGCAGCCCTAACCGCTTCTCCATATTGTTGGGATTTCCCTTCTTTCCAGGCAGATATCGTATGCACTTCCAGCTGTTCATCAGTCAGTGTTGCACGATTTCTATGAAGCTGCAGAAGTTAACAAGGAAACATAAATTGATTATCCAAAAAACAAATATCTCAAGAAGAGAGCATGACATACATTGAATTACAAGGGATGCAAACAACAACGTAATAATCAAGTCATATCTCCAAAAGATAAGCAATGAGTTGCTAGTAACTGATTGTAGAAGTCAAATTGTCAAAATTGAACTATTGACCAGCTAACCAAATGCATGCACCATCAAGAAAGATGGGAGCCCACAGAAACAATGTGCAATGTAAAAGCTGTCTGCAACTTGCAGGTTTATGCTAGAATAGGCACCTAATTCTGGCTAGCAAATAAGAACATGCATTAATACCTCCATTAATATCAAAATGAAATCAGAAGCAGTCAGCATCCCCGAAATTTGTCTGCGATTGCTATCCCAGATTGGCACAACAGCAAGTCCCTGGAAAAAAGAAAGAAAGAAAGAAAGAAGAAATAATCAACATGGTTAACATAAAAGAAAAATGAAAGCATTGATGCAAACAAGTTGAATTCCTTGAGGGAGAAGAAAAAAGAAAAGGAAAGAGAGCATATATATAACCTTATATACCCTAAAAAAGGAATTACCATACGAAGCATTAACAAGCCTAAACAACAATCTTCAGGCCGTTTGGTAATGTTTACATTTTACTATTTTTGTTTACAAAAAATATTAAAGACATTTATGTTTATATTTTTATCAAAATGAAACAAAAAAAACATGTCTCTAAAAACTTGTTTTGAAAACAAGTGAAGGGGTGACATGCGGGAGGTGGTAGCTGAAGGTGGTTATCGACGGTTGGAGATGGTAGTCAGAGGTGGTTATCGGCTGCTGCAGGTAGTAAACAAAGGTGGTTGGCGGTTGCTAGAGGTGGTGGCTAAAGGGGGTTGCTGACAATCAAAGATGGTGGTTTGCTGATGAAGATGGCAGCTAAAGGTGGTTTCTATTAGTGGGAGGTGGTTGTCGAAGGAGGCCACCGTCGGGGGTGGTGATGAGCGGGGTGGGTGGTGGCTGGAGAGGGTGGGAAAAAGAGGAAGGAAGGAAAACAAAATTAGAAATAGTGAAACCAAGTTTTTTGTTGTTAACAGCACTATAGGAAACCTAACATTTCGAAATGTTCCTCTAAACGGTAATATCAAATTTTAATAATTCATGCTGCAGGATTGGTAAAGTTTGGTGAACAAATATCTGTCAAAACACATAATAAAGTTAAGTTTACTCGACCAGTGAATTCATATCATTGAAGATATCATGGCATCCAACTGGAAAGAATGAGGCTCAGCATTTATTTTTGTATCCTCTACGGTTCAGGAAAGGTATTGTTGAACTCATTTGGGAAAAGTGAAAATCACCAACAAAGTTTCTGGATTTAGTGCTAGCGCCTCCAATCATTGGAAGCTACTGTTAATTGTTAACGAATCATAGGGTTGTGGAAGTTTTTGATTTAAGGCAATGGGTAAAAAAACCATAAAGGTTTTACTATTATCGGATTTCCACGATAAACAGAAAAATTGAAAGACAATATTTGGAAATTCTATTTTAAAGGTGTTTGGTCTTAAATGAATCATCATCATCAACCAATAAAAAGACATGAACTGTCTGTCATGGAGGGAAATGAACTAAGATTGGAGAATATTGATTCTAAGACTGCAGAATAGCCACACAAGCATGGGGAACAATACTTTCAGGTACGGGTTGGCTCATGCATCTTACATGATATTAGAGCATGATCATGCCTGCGCCAAGGTGGTGATGTTGGCATCTCACATCGCAAATGATGTCCAGGATGGACTTATAAGACGGCATAAGCCATTTTTAAGTAGGAGGCACCTTTTTGGACTACAGCAAACAATACTTCCAGGTGGGCAATCGCTCTTTCTATATTCACAACTGAAACTTCATAAGTCGTACCTGTTTGTACATAGCATGGAATGCCTCTTTCACAGCCACTTCTGCATCCAATGCAAAGACCTATATTGTACATCCAACTCAGTAAACCTAATTAAATACACTAACCTACAATTGATAAAATAGGAAAACACCTATAAAAAACAGAAAACAAACAAAAGAAGGCAATCGAACCTTGCCTGAGTTGGGAATTAACTCATATATTTTTTGACTAGACAAATACATGCAAAGGTGACGACGAGAGATATCTATGTCACTAATCTCTGGTTCATGATGTCTGCCACCCGATGATGATGCCTGATTGGTATGACAAATCAAACAACAATTATGCAATTCAAGTGCATTGAGCCAAAAATATACATACGCAATAATGAGTGGACAAGTATGATTGAGAGAGAGAGAGAACTAAGTACTACAAGAAAACACATACAAAGAGGAAATAAAGAATAGATATGTTTTGACGCTGACCTCATTGTGTGGATTCCCACTGTTTTCTATTTCCATGATAAGTTCTTTCACAAGAATAACATTATTAATGCTTTCATACTCATCCTGAACATATAGCTGTTGATCATTGAATCGCCATACACCGTCTACCCAGAACTTGTACTGCATTAAACATTTATGGCCATAAAAGGTCACAGTAAAATATACAATATCAAAGGAAAGATTCTTCTATATTCCAGAACAAAACCATACTCAGAATATAATACTTGATAATTGCAATCTGACATCTGCTATGTAAACGCTCAAAACAATTACCAAATTCATTGCAACAATACAAGTAAACAGAGACACATCCAAAGAAGAAAAAAAAAAAAGTCATAAAATTGAGAACAAATATCCGCAATCCATGTCATGCATGAGCACAGAAGGTCAATACAATTGACTGTGGTAAAAAAGGCCAATAATTTAAGCAACACATATGCATGCACAATGTGAAAGCAGAATGGTGGCAAAATTGAAAATGGAACTGTTGGCATGTACACGGTAGTGTTAAAATGTTTAGATTCCATTCCAATAACTAAATCAGCACATGCACACAAAAACTGTAAATAGTGATCAACATAAAGGTGAAATCAAAAGCCATCCACATGTATGTGTGAAAACGTGCTCAACAAACAATGCAACGAGACACCTATGTTACATTTAATTATGTACTTTAGTTATGATTATTGTGTTTATTAATAGGATGAACATGGAACATGACTGAATTGTCTCTTCTTCTACAACAGTTATAGTAAATTGAAGTCTCCATACAAAATAACAAACATAGTGTGTAACTGAGTTATTTTGAGTATGCAACAACATATTAAGCAGTATTATTCTATAGAACTTCAAGTGAACCAGAAATGAAATCCTCTCTCCCTCCTTCATCCAAAATGCCTATGAGGTTCACATAAAAAAATGAAAAACATTTCAGAGAAAATATGTGTTATATATCCTCTACCCATATCCGTGTAGTGTTGACATCTAAAAAGCTCGAAAAAATTAAAACAATAAAATACATGGAATTAAGTCAAGTGTTTAACCGAGAATGACACAACTAAAGTCACAGGTATTGCAAGACTCCTTTTTTTTTTTTTTTTGATAAATAATTCAACTTTATTAAGAAAGCATGAAGGTAATGCAAAGAATACAAAACACCCCCAGATAGGGGAAATCACCAACCCCTAACCGATAACAACATCCAAGAAATCTAAAAAAGCAAACAAATCCGGTTCTATCTTCCTCTCCGTCCTACTATACAAAACTACTAAAAGACGACTCTCTACCCAAGATACACAATGTTGAACCTCTTGAAAAGTACACCTATTCCGCTCCAACCAAACTAACCACATCAAACAAAACGGCGCCAATGACCAAACATGTCGTCGACAATGCCCAACTTGAGCCCCCTACCAGCTCCAAAGCATGTCCCTCACCCTCTGTGGCTGTACCCAAACAATCCCAAAAAGGGAATAAATGAAGAATTAAAATTTATTTCCAAGACTCGTATTAAGATAAGAAAAGAAAATTAACGATTGTCAATTTATTTCCAAGATCGTTATTTCCAAGACTCCTATTAAGGAAAAGAATTAAAATTTTCTAATTCAAAATTTATTACCCTTCTTTGCATGAATATTCAGACCTTTACACAGGCAGCTCCATATTAGACCTTTACACCAAAATCCATTTAGACATTACCCTTCTTTACACCAATATTTAGACCTTCACACCAAACACATTGTTGACGACGCCCAACCTAAGCCCCCCGCCAGCTCCAAAGCATGTCCCTCACCCTATGTGGGTGTACCCAAACAATCCCAAAAAGGGAATAAATGAAGAATTAAAATTTATTTCCAAGACTCCTATTAAGATAAGAAAAGCAAAGAAAATTGACGATGGTCAATTTATTTCCAAGACTCCTGTTAGGGAAAAGAAATAAAATTTTCTAATTCAAAATTCATTACCCTTCTTTACATCAATATTTAGACCTTTACACAGGCATTTACAGAATTCAGCTCTCTCCTTAACATAAATATGTTAACTTTAAATGGGTAAATCTTTTTAACCATCAAATTGCACAAAAGAAAATCTAATCTAGTTTAATAACAAACTTCCCACAATTTTCATTTCATTAAGAAATTTAATTAGCATGCACAAACAAATAAACTTTAAAAAACTAAAATTAAAATCAAGGCAATAAAGTGGGAAAGTAAAATGGGTTTGAATCCGGATTGAAATTACCTGATAACAACCAGGAGGAAGATCACAAATTAGTTGGAAAATCAAGGAAGAACCCTCCACCAGAGTCATTCGTGTCCTGTTAGTCCACCTAACAAATAACAAAACCATCATACATACATATATGTATATATATATACACAGAGAGAGAGAGAGAGAGAGAGAGAGAGAGAAATTGAACATACCCGGTGAAGGAAAAACAGAGGAAGACCTCGCGGCCTCCATAGGGCCATTGAAACACTGTGTAAACCATATTGTTATTCCTAATTACTCCCAAAACCAACCACTACAAGCTGTGTGTGAATTTGGAATGAAGGAATGAGGGAAAACTACAAATTCAAAAAGATAGAAATTCTCTTTAAATTCGCCGGCCATATGTATGTATGTATGTATGTATGTATGTATCTATATGTGTGTGTTTACATGTAAGTTTTTTTTTTTTTTTTTTTTTTTTTTTTTAACAAGTTTGTTATTTGGCTTTTTAAGTTATTTTAGGGTTGGTTTGGGATGGGACGGTGTAAAATACGGCTCAATCTGTTAAAATTGTACCGATCTGTATTTATTTGCATCGCTCTAAACGTTAATCGTGGTTTAAATTTTAAAATTTATAATTCGTCAACCAAACCGCAAACGCTCCGCTATAGTTAATACATATATATTTTTTAACTTCCAATGAAATATCAATGTAAAAATGAGTGTGAGAGAGATTTAAGATATGAAATTTATTACAAATTAGTGGTTATATATATGAAACATATTATGTAAAATTACTTTGTGGTATATATCTAAAAAATATTATACAAATTAGTGTTATGTATTATGCAAATGTATGATAATTAGTTAGAATATTCTTCAATCCGCCAAAAACCGCCCAAACCGCAATTTGTCAATCTGCTAATCCGCCAACCCGCCATTCGGTTTGTGAATTTACTCTCAAACCGTCTAAACCGCACCACGCATACCCCTAGTTTGGGATATTGGTTAGTTTTTTTTGATTTTTTGGTTTTTTTTAGTATGTGGTTAAAAGATTTTGTTTGAGATAAGTTTTTGGTCTTTTTGATTTTTGTGAGAGAAAAAAAAATAATTATGAGTTAGATGTGATATTTTGTTTTATTTAACTAAAATAGTCTATTTTATTTTATATAACTATTTTAATTCAAATGAACATTCCAAACGGGACTTTAGTCTAATTAGTAGTTGTATTTGAGAAATTAATTATTTTTTTTAAATTGATTTGATAATTGTCAAAATAAAATAATTATAAATAAAATATAATATTTTATTTTAATATTTTATTTTATTAATTATTTTAATATATTTTATCACTTACTACTTTATTTTAACTAGGGGTGAGCATGGTCCGGATTGGACCGGATTGGGGTAAAACCAGGACCAATCCGTTATTTACGGTTCCTGAAAAATTAGAACCAATCTAATCCGTTTAAATCATGGAACCAATCCGAACCAATCCATTTAAATACGGATTGGATTGGTTTAGGACCACGGATTCACATAATTAAATAACAAAAATATATATATAACACTTTAATTTCATAAAAATATAAATATAGCGCTATATTAGTTTCACAATAGCAACATGTTTTTCTATAATAGCGACATACTGTTTTAGAATTTAAACAACCATAAGAAAATTGATTTCACCATAAGTATTCAGACCATTACAAATTAAAACTAAAAACTAACAAACAAAAATAATAAAAGAAGATATTATACGATTTTATGTTTGAGTTTAGATTTTATATAGAATAAAAATACTATGGGGGAGGATGTATAATAAAAATATAGACTATTTGTATACGGTCCGGATCGGTTCCAATCCGGAACCGTGGGGTTCAATCCGGAACCAATCCGTGGACTGCAGATTTTTAATTCTTTAATCCGGAACCGAACCACGGATTCAAAAAACCAATCCAAACCTATCGGATTGGACTGGACTAGATCGAATTACAGATTTCACGGATTTCTTGCTCAGCCCTAATTTTAACACAATTTTCTTTCAAATCTTTTCAAACAAAATTCTAATTTGAGATTGGCCCCTCGAAATCTCCGACGGAGGGGAGAGAGAATTATTATTAATTATTAAAATAAGAAAAAAAATAAAAAAAAAAAGCAGCAAAACGATAAAAGTATAAAGTCAGCAATGGCTAATATAATAAAGAGGCGATGCACCTCTTTTTCGTACGTCCTTCTAAAATGACTATTTTACTTCCTTTTTTTTTTTTTCTTGTTTTTTTCTGTTTTTTTTCTATCCATTATTAATAAAGAGGCGATGCATCTCTTTTTGTTCGTCCCTCTAAAGTGATCATTTTAGCTTCTTTTTCTTTGTTTTTGTTTTTTGTTTTTTTATTTTTGATTTTTGATTTAGCCCTTATGTTATGTGTTATCATTATATAATGTTATTTTGATGGAAAATTCTATGGTATAAATCCTTCTAAAGGTGTGTATTATATACATTTTTTATATGTTTTTAAAATGTATGTTACGTTGTTTTATATATTTTTTTTAAGAGTTATGACAAATTATGATTCATAAATAAAGTTGCACAACTTTATGGTAATATTATACATTTTGTGATATTATTACACACTTTATGATTAGAAAATGTTTAGATTAAAAAAATATATAACATTATAAAATAAATAAATAAAATACTTAACACTCACAAAATGAGTTCCTTTATTTTTTAACTACAAATTGTTGGAACTCTTAAAAAAAAAAAAATACTTAATATTTACTATAAAAATACATAACAATTATCACAAAAATATATAACAAATGTGCCAATGGTACCCATAGCATTATCTTATTTTAATTGATAGACCAATGTTGGGACCATAGCTTTTATCACATATGTTGAGAAAATTTGTTAAAATTGATTCAATATTATTTATACTATAAATTTTCAAATTAAAATATCATAAATATCTATCAATATATATAAATCCGTTTGATTGTAGCGTTATTTTTATTTATAAGATAAGATACGATGAGATTATTGATAGGATTGTGAGGAATAAAATTATACTATGAGATTAGATATGACAAGATTATTGATAATATTGTAACAATAAAGTTATACTATAAAATTAAATGGAATGACAAATTATGAGATAAAATACAATGAGATTATTAAAAGAATTGTAAGGATAAAATTATACTGTGAGATTAAATATATGATGAGATGATATATAAGGTTATGAAGGATAGTAAATAATTGAATAGATTGAGTGAGCTATTATATTTGGTTAGGATTAGATAAAAAGATATAATTATTTTTTTAGTGTGGGATAAAAAAAATTATATGGACACTACTCTCCTTATTTTTTTCCTATTGAATTCTCCATACCAGTACTAAAATTATCCAAAATTTAATACCACGCAAAAATAAATACTGAATTGGATTATCTTGTAGAAACTATATTTATCCCCCTCTTCAATCTCATCTCCCTTATCTCACAATCAAACACCATATTAATATGAAAAAATTATGAGTAAGTGGTAATTTTTAAAAATCATTACACATAAATAAAAAAAATTATAATTTTTATTATAAATATTTATAATGTTTATAACTTTTTTCTAATTAATTTTTCTAACTTCCACTAAACTGTTATTTGTCCTATTAATATTTCGATAAACCCCACATATTCCCTTTTCAACCAATTCCCTTTTAATAATTCAATCAAACATGTGCATAAAGCATGAATGCTTCTCTCATTGTTTCCTTTGTCCATTATGGAAAATCATTTTTCCCCTCATTGCATCTATACGTTGTGGACTGTATTTGTAATTGAGACCACACATTTTTTTTTTTTGTCACAAAGAAAATCAAATTTATTATTATTATACATAAAGATATTTAGAATTAAATATATAAATTATATTAAAAATTAGTGTTTTGTGTCATTTTAGTTATAATATTTTAAATGTGTCAATTTAGTCATAATATTTTTAATGAATATAAAGACTATTTAATATCAAAATTAATAGTCTACAATTGATAATGAGAGTAAGAGTGTGTGTGTCAATTTCCGACCACACTGCCAATCAAGCACTCAGCCGGAGAACACTGGCAGAATAGATTAAGTCCGAACGACCTGTCACAAAAAGAAGAGATTCCGGCGGTGGTTCGTCCACCTGGGGACACTCCGACGATCAAGTCAGTATATCTCTCAAAGATAATCAATGGCTAAACTTATTGTTCTGAGTATAAATTGCGTACCTTAGACCCATTGGGGGTGCCTTTCTTTTATAATTAACTCCATCCCAATCCTTATAGAAGCCTAGCTTCAATGGACTTTAGCTTAGTACTTATCCAGGACTCTTTAAATAGATAGAGATAAACTCCCTAAGAGTTTTATCTTTATCCAGGCTGAGTCCCCTCATCATTCTTGGACTCTTGTGCCTTATTCGCTTATCTCGGATTCTGATATCTTCGGAGATAACCTCGGCCTTGCCGAGATAACCTCGGCGTCATGACCAGGACACGTGGCACCTCGGTTGACTCGTCGGCGTCACCTTGGCTACGTGTTGGTACTCAGAAAATATATCCCCACAATTGCCCCCTAGGTTCTATTACCTCGGCATTCTGAGATGATAGGACTTATATCGGTACTTCCTGCCAGTACATCGGCTTAGAGATTCCCAACTGACATGTTTCTTTAAAGATCAAAAATTTCAAGAGCTCCCTCATGTGTATGAGTTGTCAAGCATAATACATCAACCGTCTTAACCACTCGTTTTCCCCTTATTGGATCGTACTCCGTATGCGCTTGTAAGTCATCTCGCGCCTGCGTGCGCCGTCTGACGCATACGTCATTTTAGGCGCATTAATTACTTTCTTTTTGCTGCCGTTTCAAGTTTTAACAAAAGCCTCTTTCTCCTTCTGTCTCTTCACTTTACATCGTTTCTGAAGCTCTCTCTCTCTCTCTCTAGCTTTCTCAAATCCTCCATTGTTCAAACTTCTATAGCTCTGCAACTTACTCCGTTTACCCCTTCCGGCATGATTTTTACCGATCTTCTACCTTTGCAACCGTCATCAGACTTCGGCAATCCCCATTCCGGCTTCCCTATTTTTGGTAAGCCACTGTTCCTCCTGGTTTTATTTCTTGTTGCTCTCCAAGAAGTTTTGCTTCATTATTAATCGCCATTGCTGTTTTACTCAAGTATTTGATTTATGAGTCCTGTATCTGAGTGTGTTTATTTCACGACTTTGCGCTTTGCCCATGTTTTGAATACACGTACTACTCACAACTTTTCTGCACTTTTGCCACTGTTCTTGACCTTATATCCTTTGTACTTTACAATGTTCTTGATAGTCTATCTTTGTACTTGATTCTGAAGCGCATTCTTGCTTTTCTGTTTTCCAGATTCGTGCCTTCAATCTTCGTTTCCATAGATCTAGGTTTGGGATTTGTTTGTAGAACTCAAAACAATTGTTAGGGAAAATTGAAACGATTCCCCACAGATTCTATGTATTTTTAAGCTTTAGCCGAGGTCCATAAAACCCTTTAGAAACACGCCCTTCTGAAATCCAACCCCTTCAGTTAAGCCGATATCATGGGTATGTGGAAACATAGGGTAGACACCCCATCCAAGTTAGAGCACTTTAGGCAAGAGTTTGACATCCCGGCTGACGTCCATCTGAGGTTGGCTGGGAATGATGACTCCATCATGCCTACAACTGATTCTATGCCCTTCCCTGTGGTAGCCTTCATTGAGTGCGGACTTCGGCTCCCACTTAACACCCTTTTTCGTGAGATACTTCACTATTATAAGTTGAACCCGATGCAACTCGCCATCAATTCCTACCAAGTCATCAATGGTATCATAGCCTTAGCCAGACAAGAAAACGCTAGGATCACCGTAGCCGATATCCAATACTACTACACCATATGTGGCCTCAAAAAAGATATGGGCTACATTTACTACCTTAAACTGAGGTCCACAGAATACAAAATTGTTGCCGACCTCCCTGACTCCAACAAGGGAGCTGGGGATGACTATTTCATTACCTCGGGGAACTGGGAGTTTTCTCCAGACGATGACCTCCATCTCTACCCTCTTCCTCGATCAATTTTTGTAGAGGGCAATGGTAAGAGCCCTGTGTTCGTACTAACTTGTTTTTTTAAAGTCTTCAATACTTTGTTTGTTTTTAATGTCTGTTTTTCTTGCAGCTCTTCCTCAGCCACTAAAGGGCTTCCGTCAGTCTTTCTTTCCCAGCAAAGACTTGAGGAAACTTTTGGATCTGCCAGTCCACAAACAGAGAGCCCCTCTGGTACTCAATTTCATCCCAACCTACAAATCAGCGCTGCCCGACATCCCAAAGAAGAAGAAGAAAAGCCAGTCACCTCCTTCTGCCACAACTTCTCAAGCTACCTCCTCATCTCGGCTAGATCAAGGATCGACCTCTGATCCAGCTGAGCAACCGTTTACCTGGGCTCCATATCTGATCCCAATATCTCAACGCTGACGTCGACGACGAACTGTTTTTCCCGCCGAGATGGGCCGCCAAAAAGCAATTGCCAAAGACCTCTTAGTCAGCATCCCTACCGACGTTGACACTCAGCCAGCACAAACTCAGCCTCAGCCAAAGCAGAAGCAAAAAAGAATCAAGAAGGCCCAACCAAAGGCAAAGGTGACTCAGGTTGACACTGAGGACACCTTGCCAATCTCTAAATTGGCTGAGAGCGATAAATCCCATTCTACCGCTGAGAAGAGGCCTGTTGAGGCCCAACCATCCGAGTCTACCCGATCAAAGAGGCTGAGGTCATCCGCTACAACCACCTCGGGGTCTCTAAAGCACGATGCCCCCTAGGCCCCCAAAATCACACTGGAAGATAAGCTAGTTAGGGCTAGCGATAGTGCCGACGATATCAACGTCGGCGTTGCCCTAAGTACCGCTCTGCTTCTTCCCGACGATCTCGACCGGAACGCCGAGCTGAGCGAATATGAAAACTATGCTCTGATGCTCCAACGCTCTGTTCAAGTAAGTCTCTTTAATCGGTAATTTTCCTTTTTTTCTCTTCTCTTCATGCTTATAATATTTTCTAATAATTTCTATTCATTTTGAGGCCATCCAGCATGCTCATTCTTTCTCAGTGCAAGCCTTTGACAATCGGAAGGAGCTGGCCGACAAAAAGAGGGAGGTTGCTAGTCTACAAAAGACTAATAAAAACTTACAATAAAAAATGAAGACCTTGGAGGATCAAGCCGAGGCTGCTATCAAAGCTCAAAATGATGCCGAAGAAAAGGCGGAATCCGCTGAGGCCATCAAGAAGGTTCTTGAGGCCCAAAAAAGAGAAGCCGAGGAAAAGATGTCCCAGGCCCAGAAAGAACTTCAGGATACCTTGGCCACCAAAGATGCCGAGATAAAGGCAGCTGATGAGAAGGGCTATAACGAGGGGGTGACCGATGTCACGGCGGACTATGAAAAGCAAGTGAAGCAGGCATGCAACAAGGGTTTCACCCTTGGATGAATGTCTCTTCTAAAAAAACTTGAAGTCCCTGAGGACTCGCCCCTTAGGAACGCCGACGTCATTCCTCTTCCATTCCCTCTAACTCCAACTCAATCCGACGACGAATCTGAGTCTGAGGAGGAGACCTTGGTGAGGAAATCAAATAAGGCTACTGGGACCAAGTCCCCTTCTCTGAATGAGCAAGTCCTAGACTTGACTCAAGATGAGGAGGGTGAGGAAATCCCTAAGGATGCCACTCCTGAGAAGCCGTCATCGGACGTGCCTCTTGCTGATAAGAGCCTTGATCTAACCCTTCAAGAAATTGACGCTGAGCTTGCGGCTGAGAAGGCCACCGAGATGTCTTCTCAGCAGTCCTCCGAGGTCCAAACCCAGCCTGCTAATGATGCTGAAGAGTCTTAATTTCATGTTTTTCTCTTTCTTCTGTGCTTTGTACTTTTGTTTTTCTTTTGAAACAGTGTAAGCTCTTCATATTGCCGAAGTACCTTCTTATAAATACAACTTCTTTGTTTTGAACGTTTGTATGTTTGCCTTCTCTTTACTACTCTTGTATGATTCCATACTTAGAATATTTTGCATATCTTTAATATACACTTTAGTCTTGCGTAACCTTCTCGAGGTGACACGCCTCAGTTTAATCTTAGTGTTAAACATAATCTCAGTTTAACTTCAACTTGTAAACTTTTCTCAAGTTTCAACAAGTGTTAAACATAATCTCATTTTAACTTCAACTTGTAAACTTTTCTCAAGTTTCAACAAGTGTTAAACATCATCTCGGCTTAACTTCGACTTGTAAACTTTTCTCAAGTTTCAACAAGTGTTAAACATCATCTCGGCTTAACTTCGACTTGTAAACTTTTCTCAAGTTTCAACAAGTATTAAACATAATCTTAGTTTAACTTCGACTTGTAAACTTTTCTCAAATTTCAACAAAAGTTAAACATAATCTCAGTTTAACTTCCACTTGTAAACTTTTCTTAAGTTTTAACAAGTGTTAAACATAATCTTAGTTTAACTTCAACTTGTAAACTTTTCTCAAGTTTCAACAAGTGTTAAATATAATCTCGGTTTAACTTCAACTTGTAAACTTTTCTCAAGTTTCAACAAGTGTTAAACATAATCTCGGTTTAACTTCAACTTGTAAACTTTTCTCAAGTTTCAGCAAGTGTTAAAACCATTTTTCTTCTCTCTGCCCCCTAATGTGAACCTAAGTTCCACTTGGGTTCTCATTATACATGTATTCCAAAAACAACGTTATGTATTTTTATCAGTCACAAGTGTATAAACAAATAAACAAGCTAAAACTTTATTTATTTACTTCGGCAAATGACAAAAGAACAAAAAATTCTAATAATAGAAAATTTTCAAATTGCAAGTGTTCTAAGGCCTTGGCAACTCTTTGCCCTCATTATCTTCAAGCCGATATGCCCCATTGCCCAGTACCGAGATGATTTTGTAGGGTCCTTCCCAATTTGGGCCAAGCTTCCCCTCTCTGGGATCTTTTTTGTTGCCGACAACTTTTCTCAAGACGAGGTCACCGATTTGAAACTCCCTTAGGTTGACGTTCTTGTTATAAACTCTGGCAAGTTGCTGCTGGTATGCTGCGAGCTTAATTGCAGCTCTCTCTCTTCTTTCTTCTAGAAGATCCAGATCTCAAGCTAAGAGTATATCATTAGTCCCGTTTTCTACTCCCTGGGTTCTGATCCCTGGGATGTCGACCTCCAGTGGAATGACGGCTTCTGTGCCATAAGCCATGGCAAAGGAGGATTCCCTTATTGATCTCCTTGGCATAGTCCGATATGCCCAAAGTACATTGGGCAATTCATCCACCCACTTTACTTTTGCTGCTTGGAGCCTCTTCTTTATGCCATCCAAGATCACTTTGTTGGATGCTTCTGCTTGTCCATTGCTTTGGGGAAAGCTTGGGGTTGAAAAGTAGTTCTTGATTTTGAACTTTGCACAGAAGTTCTTGATTAGCTTACTGTCAAATTGTGTTCCATTGTCTGTAACTATTGCTCTTGGAATCCCAAACCGGGTGATGATGTTCTTCTATATGAAGCTCTTCACATCCACATCTCGAATCTTGGCAAAGAGTTCAGCTTCTATCCACTTGGTGAAGTAATCTGTTGCCACCAGTAGGTACTTCCTTTGTCCAGTTGCTTGGGGGAGTTGTCCAACAAGATCCATGCCCCATTGGGCAAACGATCAAGGACTGGATACTGGGTTCAGGTCTGCTGCTGGTTGGTGTATCAGAGGTGCAAACCTTTGGCACTTTTCACACTTCTTCACATAGGCTTCTGCATCTTTCTGCATGTAGGGCCACCAATACCTCTGGGTAATGGCCCTATAGGCAAGTGATCTGCCCCCAACGTGGCTTCCACATATTCCTTCATGAATTTCATATAAAAAATCTTTAACTTGTAAAGGATGTACACACCTCAAAAGGGGTCCAGTAAATGATCTTCTGTAAAGATGTCCCTCTCTTGTCAGATTGAACCTTGCCGACTTTAATCTGATCTTGTGTGCCTCTTTGTGATCATCTGGCAATTTTCCTTCTTTTAGGAATGATGTTATTGCATTCATCCAGCTTGGTCCCATGTCCACACACATTGTTTCACGCTCTATGGTCAATGGTTCGATGCTCGGGCCCGACAAATAGTCAACCATTATTGTCCTTGCTTTTCCAGGTTGGACTACACTAGCTAGGTTGGCCAATGCATCGGCGTGACTATTGTCATCTCGACTAACCTGAAGTAGTCGGCAGTTCTGAAACAAGGCCGCCAACCTGATGACCTCCTTTGCGTAGGCCGACATCCTTTCATCTCGAGCTGCAAACTCGCCCGTTGTCTGGTTGACTATAAGTTGTGAGTCACAAAAGACTATTACCTCATCTACTTGTACTACTGCTGCTGCCAGTTTCAGTCCTGCAATGAGTGCTTCATACTCTGCTTCATTGTTTGAGGCCTTGAACCCCAAACGAATCGATTGTTCTAGTACCTGCCCATCTAGGGATATCAATGCTACTCCTGCCTCCGCTCCCTGTCGGTTTGAACTCTCATCAACGAACAGTCGAAAGGAGTCGCCGATGTAAATACTGTAGGGTTTGAGTTTTTCCTCTTTCCTTTGTTCTTTCGCCTTTGGTTGGGCTCCTCCTTGCTTGTTTGGACATCGTTCACCCTGGCTCAACAGAGCCCGATGTTTAATGGATTCTGGTGTGAACTCGGCCAAAACCTGGCCTTTGATTGTTGTTCTGAGTCTGTACTCCAGGTCATACTGGCCCAGGGCGACTGCCCATCTGGCTATTCTTCCTGTCAGGTCTCCTTGTTGCAGCAAGGACTTCAAGGGGTGTTCAGTTAGCACCACAATTTTATGGGCCTGGAAGTAATGGTTCAGCTTCTTTGAAGCCATTACTAAAGCCAGTGCTAATTTCTCTAAGGGTAGATACCTTGTTTTTGCATCGGCCAAGGTTTTGCTTACATAGTAAACAGCCCTTTGCTCCCCTTTTTCTTCTCGGATTACCACTACGCTTACTGCGTGTTCTGAAACTGCTAAGTACAAAAACAACTCCTCTCTAGGTTCTGGATTTGAGAGAACTGGAGCCGTGGTTAAATACTTCTTCAAGTCGGCCAAGGTGGCTTCGCACTCCTCGGTCCATAAGAAGTCTGTGGCTTTCTTTACTAAGTTAAAGAAAGGTTTGCATTTGTCTGAGCTTCTGCTTATGAATCTATTCAGGGCTGCAGCCCTTCCAATTAGCATCTGCACCTGTTTTGCCGATGTCGGGCTCTTCAACTCTAAAATGGCCTTGATCTGATCCGAGTTGGCCTCAATGCCCCTTCTAGTCACCAGGTATCCCAAGAACTTACCAGATCCCACTCCAAATGCACACTTCGATGCATTGAGTCGGACCCGATATGTTTTAAGGATGTCAAAGACTGCTTTAAGGTCGGCCAGATGACCTTCAGGTTCCTTGGTCTTCATGACCATGTCATTGATGTAAACTTCCACCGTTCTGCCAATCAGGTGTTTGAACATCTTGGTTACTAGTCTTTGGTAAGTTGCTCATGCGTTTTGCAACCCAAAAGGCATTACCTTCTAGCAGTACAGCCTTTTGGGAGTGATAAACACAGTCTTCTCTTCATCTGGGGGGTACATGGCTATCTGATGGTACCCTCTGTAAGCATCCAAGAAACTCATCCTTCTATGCCCTGAAGTGGCGTCTACCAGTTGGTCAATCTTGGGTAGAGGAAAGCTGTCTTTGGGACAAGCCTTGTTCAGGATGGTAAAGTCCATGCAGACTCTCCATTTACCATTCTTTTTCTTCACCACCACTGTATTTGATAGCCATGTCGGGTAATTTACCTTTCGAATGGCCCTAGCCTCCAGAAGTCTATCTACTTCCTCTTCCACTACTTCGACATGCATCAACGTCGGTCTTCTTGCTCGTTGAATTACAAGTTTGGCTAACCTATCAACATTCAATTTATGGCAAGTGACCTCGGGGTCAATGCCGGGCATTTCATAAGGTGTCCAAGAAAACACCTCAATATTTGCTCTCAGGAACGCCTCCAACTCTTTTTCCTCTTCTTCGGCTAAGCCCGAGCCGAAAAGAAAGAAGCGTTCTTCATCTCCCTTCTAGACGAGGATTTTCTTCAGTGCTTCTTCACTCTTCTCGGCTGGCTCTTTGCCGACATCTTGTAGGACTTCCACGACCTCGTCTTCGATCTCTGCCTTCTCTGGTTCTCGTATGCTGCAGGTGGATTTCATTGCTGCTATGGAGCAATTCTTTGCCTGCAGCTGATCTCCTCTGACCTCCTCTATCCCATGCTCTGTTGGGAACCGCAATAGTTGATGCAATGTTGAGGGAACAGCCCCCATTGCATGCAACCATGGCCTTCCCAAGATAATGTTGTAAGGGGAGGGTGTGTCGATTACGGTGAATTTTGTTGTTACCTTCTTCGTGCCAGCCTGCACATTTAAGCTTACTGCGCCCAGTGGCCATGTCGGCGTTCCATTGAACCCGACCATTGGGCCGTTAGATTGTTCCATATCGTCTGGGTGAAGGCCCAGCTCCTTGTAACATCTGACATACATGATGTCACAAGAGCTGCCTTGGTCAATCAAGATGCGCTTCACTTGGCATTCCCCAACCTGGAGGGATACTACCAAAGCATCTTTATGTAGATGCTGCACCATCTCAAGGTCGGCTTCTGTAAAGGACACTACTGGTCCCTAGAACTCCTCTGCCCGATGTCTCTTCTCCCCGACTTGGTAGACATGCTGCAGGTGCTTTACCCTCTGAGTCTCCCTCCTCATTTTGTTCTTTTTGACCTTCGAGTGAATTACATTAATTACCCAAGGTTCTCCTGCTTGAGGTTGCTGTGCTGAGGGAGACGGAGCCGCTGGTGCCTGAGGCAGTCTTGCCTGCTCTTCTCTTGTCCTGGCTTCATCGACAAGGTCTCTCAAATGGCCTTGCCTTACCAGGTCTTCTAAGTGTGTTTTCAGGGCTCTACAACCCTGAGTCATGTGCCTATCTTCATTGTGGTAAGCACAATGCTTGCCAAGGTTCCTACCTATAAATTCTCTTGGTGCCCTCGCTGGTGCTCTGAAATAGGGTTGGCTCCGAATTTTATCCAGGACTTTGTGAGTCGGGATTCGGAACATAGTTGTAACTGCCAGTGTAGCCCTCAGTCCTATCTCTTGCTTGCTGGATCCATTGTTTCCTCGGCCTCGCTTCGGCGAGCCGTTTTCTTTTTCTTGCTTTGTCTCCTTCGTCCCCGACATATCTTCTTCAGCTCTGGCATACTTCTCAATTCTAGCCATGAGCTCTTCCATGCTTTTTGGCAATGTCTTTGCCAGTGATTTTCGGAGTAAACAGCCATCTTTCAGGCCGTTTTTAAATGACACGACAGCCACTTCTTGGTTGCAATCTGGTATTCGGTTGAACACCTCATAGTACCTCTTGGCGTAGGCCCTCAGGCTTTCGTCCTCGCCAATCTTCAGAGCCATTAGGGCGTCTACCCTCAAAGGCTGTAGTTTGTTTGTCACGAACCTGGTGTAGACACCCCATTTTTGACCGCCCTCAAGACTTGGGCATTACTGATGGTTTGCTCGGTGTTGAGAGATGTGCAGGGCACAGATTCAATTCCTTCGGTAAGGAGAGAGGCAAACTCTTCCCAAACACTTTGTTTAAGGGTTTGGAGTTGAAGAAAAGAGGAAAGGAGAGGAGAAAACTGGTCTGGGAGAAGTTCACCATGAATCCGGGTAGGAGATAATCGAGCAGCCCTCGCTAAATCAGGCTTATTCAATTGCATACTTGGAGTTAAGCTATGAGGCCACCATCGTTGGAAATAAGACTTCCGGGGCTTCACTTTGCACTCAAGAATCTCCCAAAGCCAAGTCCGGGTGGAGGAGATATGATTGGTTAAAACTGGGCATCATCCCGGTTGGATTGAGTCTGCGCGACTTCACGGAAAAGAGCATAACTTTTTGCACAGAAGGAATTTTAATGCAAGGTTTGCGCCATTGGAAAGCTAACTTCCGGGGCTTCGATTTGCATACCCACTGGCCATTTTTTTGACCAAGGAATCATCCATCGGCACTATATTTAGCCGACCGGCACTTTATAGTGCCGACCGGCACTTAATTTTGGCCGATGACCTCATTTTCTGGCCGACCTGACCCCTTTGAATCCTCCAAGCTTAGTGCATACCAGCTGTGCCAGCTGGGATGCACAGAACCAGCCCCACGTGCATATGTGTGCCTATTTTGAACCTTTTCACCCCTTTTTGGTCCAACCTTTTGAACCCTTTGGCCAAGCTTCTTGGAGAAGCTTGGCCAGCTGTTTTGGCTTCTCCAAGAAGCCTTGCACCTCCCTTTGAACCCCTTGGCCCCCCTTGACCCTTTTTCCTTTGCTTAGCCATTAAGTTAAGAGCTTATACTTGGCCTATATAAGCTCTTCTCTTCTCCTTTGTCTAGGGTTGGAAGGTTTGGAACAAAAAACCAGCAGATATATATGTATATCTGATATATACATATATATATCCCACCCCCTCTCTCCATATCTCTCTCAATCCACCTCCAAACAACCTTGTTCTTGGACCATTCCTTCACCAACCCATTGCACAACACCACCACTTCCATTTCCAGCGACTTGGAGGTCATTTGCAGAGCTTAGGAGCACCTAAACTTGGATCAAAACCTTCTGGTTCATTGGTCTTCAAGGGTAAGTGTCTATTTCCCTCAAACTAGCATTTTCTTGCATCATCTCTTAGCCTTGCTTGCAAGCACTTTTGGGCTCCGACCCAAACTTCAAATAGTCTTATTTTGGGGTCCTCTTCATGTTTGATTGAGGACCCCTTGCCGTTTGGTGGTAGCATCTAGCACCTATCTCTTTACCCCCTTGTATGCCATGATTCTTGCACAGTATTTTTGGCTGGTATTTATTCTGTTTCAGAGCATGATGTAAGCTAAGAATAGGCTTATTTTGAGCCCTTCTTCAACATTGTTGAAGGTCTCAACATTGTTTGCATACTCCATGTGCTACTTGCTTTGAAATCTCTTCTATTTACCGTAATCTTGCATGATTTGTTAGCCTTGTATGCTTTTGTTTTTGTGGCTTGACATAAACTGGAAATGTGCTTGTTTTGCCATGTATAAGGTCTGTCCTAGGTTGTTTGGGTCAATCTTGGCATGCTTTGTATAGCCCCTTTGCATTGTAGCTTGTATGCTTCAAGTAGGTGCATGTGTAGGATGCATTGCCTCCATGATTTAAAGGGTTTGGAACCCTCTTACATGTTATTTTAGACCCTAATCCATGCACACATGCTTGCATTTGTCATCTCATTCATGCTTTGAAGGTGTGCCCTTTTAGGCCTTGAAATGTGCCTTGTGTGTGCCTATGTGTTTAAGGTATTTTGGGGCTGCCATAAGGGGGGTTTTGGGTGTGTTTTTGCATGCTAAAAATCTGTCTTTGGTTGCTTAAATTCATGCCATGAGTGGTCTTGTTAGTGGTGGTGGAGTACTCTCCTTGTGCCTTAGCTTTAGGCTCATTAACTTGCATGTTTGCATAGTACTTTGTGTATGGTTTTAGGCATGTTTGGCCACTGTTTTGGGGTGGTTTGAGGGCTGTCCCATTGTAGTCTAAGTCCACCATTGCATGCTTATCATATGCTTGTTGCATGTTTGGTCCATAGGGTGTTGTAGCATGATGATCCATCTTGCATATTGGCCCATGTTTGCATGACATTTGCGTCTTGCATGCTCTAGCATATCGCATGTTTAACATGGTAGTTGCATTACACTTAGCATGCTTTGCATCTTTGCCTCGTGTTGCATCTTTGAGCCATGTTGTATACATGCATTCCATGTCTTGGTTTGGGGTGTCAAACCAAGTGCAAGGGTTGAGAGGAGTTCACACTACAAGTGGTGCAACTTGTCTTAGCTCTTAGTCACTAAGGCCCTTGATCTATACATGATAGGGACTTAGTTCTCATTTGTGTGTTGCATGCATTTTTACATTAAAATGCAACCTTGGTTCTTTAGGCTATCATGCACCAAGATGCATAATTGATGGCCCAAGAACCAAGAGCCATGTCTCCTTGAGTCCCCAAACATGATAGGAGGCATTGGCCATGCTTACATATGCCTAAAAATCCATGCCATGCACTGCTGTTTTGCTGCTGCTGTCAAACTGTCCTCTGCAGGAATTTTCTGCCGACCGGCAGTATTGAGTGCCGATCGGCACTTTATGGATGGCCGATAAGCTTACCAGAAGCCGGTGATCATTATAAGCGGCCGGTGGCCATTCCATCCAGCCGGTGGTGTACTGCAATGCATTTGGAAGGTGTCCTGGGACTTTGGGAATTTTTGGAGAGACAGGGCAGTCAAAACAGAAGCAACAGTGTCATGACACGGGCTTTTCGGGCAAGTCGGATCGAGCATGCATCATCCGTGCATCCTGAGGCAGGGCTGTGGCCCCCTTTTATTTTGCATTTGTTTATTAAGTAATTAGAATTCTGTAATAATCAATTCATTTATTATTCGGACTGTATTATTCTTTTGGTCCCTCCGTGTGAGGGCATATCTGTAATAAGGGTGCGTGTGTGTGTGCATGTCTCCCAACCCCCCTTTCTTTCTCCCTTTTATTTACCTGCTTATGATGGTAGATTAGGGCACGTTTATTTCAGCATACTTTATGCTATGCATGTGTGCATCCATGCATTTGTTGACATGCATCGGGCTCGGTACATCATACAAACTGCATTGTATTTCAATTCCGAATTGAATACGTGTTATTTGTAGCATTTCACATGCCATGTTTAGGATAGCCGAGCCTACCTAGATTGCATCTTTGTATGTGTTGCATTAGACATTTCAGTATGCTTAGGTCCATGCATGGATTTCTAATAAGCTTCTGTTTTGGCTTGGAGTACTAGGTGAGCTTTTATGCTTTAGCATATCGCATGTGTGTGAATGTTGCCATGATAGCATGCTTACCATGAGGCTAAGTGCTTATGTGATATAACTGCATGAATGCCTGTGGATGGAGGTTGAATTACCTAAATTGGGACAACACATTAAAACTGTGAGTTTTAAAGCCCACTAGATAGTGGCAAAACCGTTTTTTCTAAAGCCCACTTGAGGGTGGCAAAACCTGCATTTTAGCCTACTTGCGAAGTAGCAAATCATTTTCAAAACAAACTTACAATGTTTTGTTCCAATTTAGGCGATTTGGTCTATACTTGTTTGCTGTGCGCATAACATAGTAATTCTAGGCTAATAACCGGAATAAGAACATGTAATGTTTTCAAAATTGGATATCACGGTTAGTAGAGGCCGGTCTTCGGACCGGGCGAAAGGGGGTGCTCATAGCTGACCTTCCCCGATCGTACCCAAGCTCCCGAGCCAAGTCAACTTTGGTTATGACGGACACGTGGCCTTTGGCACCGAGTTAGGATTTCCTAAATTTCCCCTTTTTAAAATATTTAGGTGGCGACTCTGTAATCTGGCAAAGCAGTCCATGTTTGGCACTACTTTTCAAAAATCTGTTTTCTCAAACGATTTGCCAGAGTTGGACTCTTTGGTTCAGATTTAGAACCGTAACAAACAAAAGGGAGTCCGAACTGTAGCGTAGAGAGAGGCCCACGGGCGCATCTACAGTTTCTGGCGACTCTGCTGGGGATTTAGAGAGCTTGACTCGAACTCGTGATATCCTGTTTTGATTTCACTTATGTGTTTCTTTGCATTGCATGTGCATTGGTGCGCCTAGGACACAGTGTTTGCCATCTGCCATTCCTGAACGGTTTGCCGGAGGCTTGTCTTGTCAAGGCATGACCATAAGGCTGACCGGTTATGGGCTCTGACAGCATGGGAACACAAACCCCGGTTTTACCGGGGCACCCTTTTCGACCATTCGACCTAGTGCATATCGAAATCTGTAGTGACCATTCCAAACTAGGACAGGTTGCTTACCCGATTTTAGGTTGTTTGAAACTGCTGCGTGCGTAGTGAAGCCCTAGCTCCTGACAAAATAGGACAGGGAAACCCTACCCCAACATAGGGGTGTATTGGCTCTCATTTACATGCTATGTGTTTTTAGAGTATATCTCTACAGGGAATGCGTATACCAGTTTGCGAGTCTGGGTATCCGGCCTGCGGGCACAAGTATCAGTATTTTGAGAATCAGTTATATCTGCGGGTATCAGATTCGGATTTGGGGCAGTGATTTCGGGGAACAGTGATCAGTAATAGAATACAGTCGTTCAGCTTTGCTCGTATCAGTTCCAGTAAAGTTGAGCTGAGATGCTGTATGTTTTCTCTTTTGCTAGGTAGTCCTGAAACTATAGCTTCAGAAGGCTCCGATATCCCCCGGGTACATTGGACTAGTGCTGATAGACTTTGTTAGGTCAGAGATTTAGCTCAAAGGCAATCAGTGTTCCTTTGCTAGAGGCAGAGTAAAAAGGGCCAGTCAACCACGGATCACCGGTTCAGCAGTTACCAGATCAGTGACCCTTATCTACCCTATCAGTGGACAATCAGGCCGAGGTCTCAGTTTTTATCACAAGGATAGATATACCAGTCATTCAGCCGGGTTAGCAGAATATGGCAGGGATGGAGGAGATGATGCGTCAACTCCAAGAAAGTATGAAACTCATGCAGCAAGACGCTGTCCGCCAAGCGGAATTTTCCAAGCAGCAGGCTGCAATCATGGCTCAGCAGGCTGAGCTCATCACCAGGCTGCAACAGCAAAGCGGCGCGTCTGCTTCACAACAAGTTCCTCCCCCAGTAGGAGCTCCAACACCTGGGGAGATGTCAAATGTCCAGGAAGGTACGGACATTCCAGTAGGGCCTGCTCCGCCTCTAATTTTACCCCAGCTATCCAAAGCACCTACCAATCTACCAGACTCTCCCTTCGAATCCGAGGTCGACCCTACGGCGTTGAAATTGAACAAGCTTGAAAAGTTGTTCAAGAAATCCCAGGGAGTAAAATCCATCCCGGACATTGAGGACGGGTACACCGATACAGCTGTGATGCTGCCCGACAGATTCAAAATGCCTCATCTTGATCGATTCGACGGGTCCGGGGACCCCATGGTGCACTTAAGATTGTTTTCAGATGTCCTAAGGCCAATGGGCCTCAGCAGGCTCCAGAAGTTGTCTTTATTTGGCCGGACCCTGTCAAGTGTGGCGGCCATATGGTATGCCAAGTTAGAAGATGACGTCAAGAGAAATTGGGACGAGATGGCCGAGGCCTTCATCCTACAATATTCATACAATACCCAGATCGAGATCACAACAAGTGATCTTGAGACAACTAGGCAAGAGCCAAAAGAGGGCTTCTCTGACTTTGTAACCCGTTGGAGGGCCAAAGCTTCTTCGATGACCACCAGGCCGGTCGACAAGGACCAGATACGGATGATTGTGCACAATCTCCAACGCAGGCTGATGCAGAAGATGATTGTCCTCCCCCTACCCACCTTTGCAGACCTCCATGAGATTGGGGTACAAATCGAGGACGCTATAAAGCAGGGCCTTATCGACCAGGAAAAGGAGCAGCCTAAGAGGGCATTTACCCGCAGTTCGAATGCAACCACCAGTGGTGATGCAGCTGCAAGATCTTCTGAAGTGGGCATGGTCACCACCACCACATCAAGAACAGCTACCCCATTTACCGGTGCGTCCGGAAGTAGCTCACAGAAAACCAAATATCCACCTCGAGTCAAGAGGGTTTTCACCCCACTTCATATGCCTTTGTCAAAGGCTCTAGAGGTCCTAATCCGGAAAGGACATCTGAAACCATTGGAACAACGGCCTTTACCTGATCCTCTCCCTCCAAAGCATGACCAAACTAAGTACTGTGCGTACCATCAACAAACCGGTCATGAGACCGATAGCTGCTTCCGTCTGCGCCATGATGTACAAGATCTATTTGACAACAAGGTCATTGCCGCACCAGCTCAGTAAAGTCTATCACCACTGGATCAGTAAACTTGGGGGATAGTACGAACATGTGATCAGGGGATGAACCACCTGCGGGCGGCACTCAGTTTACTCCGGATGTGGCGTTTGGCACGCACTGTTTTGAGCATTTGCGAATGCTAGTTTTGTACTTTCTGACCTGGGTATTGGGTCAGTCTTGTCATTTTGTATTGTGTTAGTCTTTTCATACTGAGTCAGTCGGGTCTGTCTTGTTGTATCGAGTCAGTCCTGTTTTGTTAAAGTCGGGTGATTCCGGGGGTGTTACCTCGGGTATCACCATTTTGTTTTGCGTTTGTCTTTTCGCTTTCTTTTGAGTCTGTTTCTGCCAGGGAGCCAGTTGTGCCAACATATTTTGAATGAAACAGGCAGTGATTTTCATGCTCTCGCATTTGCTTCCGCCGTGTGCTAGTTGTGCCAGAAATCCTAGATGAGATGGCAGTATTTGACTGGGAACTCTGCCTTTTCTGTGCCTTAAAGTGTAATGATTGGCACAATTAAAAGAGTGTAATGATTATGGGTTGGATGTGATGTTTTGTTTGTTGTGGCTAAAATAGCCTATTTTGTTTTTTGTGGCTATTTTAGCCAAAAAAACCCAAAAAGCCTCTTCCCAAACAGAGGCTGAGAATTATATTGGCACAATTAAAATGTTGAAAACTAATTAAACTAAAAGAAATCATATATTTTAGGGACTATTTTTATTCATATAATTATTATTATTTTGTATGACAAGTAATTTTATTTTTTATGAAAAAATAAGCTTTTGTAGTAATTATTTAAAAATGTGTGTGTGCGTTTTTTTTTTTTTTTTTTTTTTAATGTTGCATTTTACACAATTTTTAATGTTTTAAAATAGGGTTAAGATTTTTTTTTTTTTCCTTTTTAAAACAGATTATATTAATAAAATAAAAAATACATAAGTTCATGAAAAAAAAAAAAAAAAAAACTAATATCAAAAGGAAAGTGAGTAGACACAACATCATCAAACTTAGAGAGAAAAAAACAAAGGCAATAACCTCATGCGAAGTAGTAGCTAAAGTAGACACTTCCAAGGACAGACACGAATAAAAAAGAAGACGAGTCTCAGACACTGCACCAACCTACAAAGTAGTCACATTTAGATCAGCACAAGTGGAACAATCTCTAAATGTGATGTTAAAGGAACTTTAAATTTAAATTAGAGTACATGACAAAATTAGATCATTTTAACATTGCTTGTACCTATAGTTCTCTAAAAATATAAAGGCAAATTTCAAAGACAACCCAATGGGTTATGGTTAAGATTGAAAATTGTATAAAAGATGTATGAAAATGTATTTAAAATAAGAAATATATAATAAAAATATGTTAAATGTGCATTGAAATTGTAAATTTTGTAATTATTATTTAAAAATTAACAAACACTCATTGAACGGTGAATATCGTCACCATAAAATAAATTATATATATTTTAAACAAATTATCAATATAAATATTATAATCTATTATAGAAACTAATTATATTTAAACAAGAAATTCCATTTAAAATATTTTATTTGTATATATTATTTTTATTTATGAAACAAAATAAATATAAAAATTAAAATTAATTATATTAGGCGTCGCTTTCTCACTAGTGTGTATATATATATATATAGAGAGAGAGAGAGAGAGAGAGAGAGAGAGAGGGTGCGCACGCATTGAATAGTTGCAGAGAGAGAGACAGAAGGAGAATCTGGTCCTTCATTTTAAGGAAATTTTTTTTGAGTTTGTTGTTATTCATAAAAAAAATAAAAAATAAAAAATAAAAAAATTGTGTAAAAAGTATAAAAAAAATATTTATGTATAATTTTTATATAAAATTTAGAGTAAATTATAACTATACATTTATTTAAAATATGAATCATCCCATAGTGTTTGAAAAATTACAAATACTTCATTGTCATAATTTTTTATTAACAAAATTAATTGAAAAAATAAAATTCTTAACTATTTTGCTATACAATAATAAAATTATCTGAATTATTAATTAAAATTAATTTTTGACATCATTAAAAACTATTAATTGACTTGATGATATATTAATAAATGACTATTTGTTATGAAATTATAAATTTCAATGGGTGGGATATAATTTTCAGAACTGCATGAAGGAATTTGTATTTTAAGCAAACTTCAAGAAGTATATTCATAATTTATTTTAAAATTTAGAAAAAATTAGTGAAACATACCTATCCAACTTTGTGTAGTAGGAGAGATCTAAGATTTTCTTTTATTAGTTAAGGTCCCTCGATGAAATTTCTCCGTGAAAATTGAAATTTCTCTGTATTAGTGTCGAAATTTCTCTGAGCCAGATTTTTTCTATAAAAATATTGAGAAACTCCAACTAGCAGAGCCTTAAAAAAACTTTATTGTTAAGATATATTATTTTTACACTATGAGATTACATATATTAGATATTTAATTTTGTTAAAAAAAAAAATCAAATTCAAATGTCATTTTCCAATTCAATGAAAAAGTGATAGGGAGAAGACTTTTGTTAAAATATTATTAGAAAAATTTTAAAAAATTACAACAAAAAAACTCAAGGTTTGAGTATTGTAATAACTTATGAAATTTTAATTGTTTTAATTTAAAACTTAATTTTTTTTATTTTCAATTTAAACCATCATCTTATTTCCGTTAAGTAAAACAGTGGAAAAATATATATATTTTAGTCATTAAATTTAATGAAAATAAATATTTTAGACATTTTTCGTATACTTAAATTGAGTTTATGATTAAATAATTTTTTAGCAGTTTTACTGAACGAAAATAGACGGATAATTTAGATTGAAAATATATCAAAAAGTTAGTATTTAACTTGATAAAATTAATAACTCATGATTTATTTTGTTATAAGACTCAATTTTTTATTTTTTTAAAGTTTATGTCTAGGATTCATAAAAATTAAATATAAATAAAAAAAAAAATACGAAGTAGTCAGACCATGGGGCCCAATTGATGGCATCTGCTGGGGAGCAAAACTTTAGAAAAACTTATAAAAGAAGATATATAATAGTTTGGGAAAACTACGCTACAGTAGTACAAAAAGAATTATAAAAATATATAAAGTGTAAGTGATTTTATGATATGGTGTAAGTGAAAATCTATATAGACTTGCATCACTTCATATTTTTGGGGAAAAAAAAAAAAATCTGTCCTACTGACATGTAATTCCGCCTAATAGTTTTAGTTTCAATGAGGATTCATTTGATCAATCATGAACAATGGGATAACTCTACTCTACCTTTGGAAAGAGAATGGTTCATAAAATCACTTCCAAAAGTATATCAGATATATATCCAACCTAATTGATTACCCAAACAATGCTTTATCACATGGCATTGGTTCATAAAATCACTTCCAAAAGTATATCATGTATCCTACCTAATTGATTACCAAAACAATGCTTTATCACATGGTGGTAAAAGCTATTAAAAAAATTTTTAAAAAAAAAAAAAAAACTTCTTTTGAAAATTTGGTTGCTTTAGGAAATATAGATGGGGAAATCTCAAAACGTGAGATAGTGAAAAAATAATAATAATATTTTTCAATGTATAAATTATTTTTATGTGTCAGACTTATATTAATGCTGTGTTTGGTTGGGAGATTTGGAGAGGAATTTGGAAAGGGAAAGGAAAAAGGTGTGTGAAACTATGTGAAATGTAGGTATATTTTTTTCACACTTTACCTATGTTTTCTATTTCCTTTTCCAAATCCCTCCTCAAATCCCTCAACCAAACACAGTATAAGAAAAATATCATCTATAATACAATTATTCTTTCACCATTCAACTCAAATATAATTAATCCAAGATTGAGGTATCTATGTATTTACAGGGAAAAGAAACTGAAGAAGAGTCCTACTTTCTAAAAAAATGAAAAAGAAAAAAAAGGGTTGAGGATAAGAAAAATGTTTGGGAGTATTAATTTAGCATCATCAATCCATCTCTAATGACATGAAATGGACCATGTGAAGGGGTGGGTCCACACTTCTCTCTTTATCTCTCTCTATTTTTTTCTCTCTTTTACATCATTAGTGATAGATTAGAGATGCTATATTGGTGGGATGTAACATGATTGTAAAGATAAACGATCTTTAGATAGCTAGACAAATTGCAAAAGAGGAGTTCATTAAGGCATTCATAATTGTAAGAAGAATGCAAAAGACATCTTTCATTCATAAAGCTTATTCCAAGTTGTTCAAGAAAGTAGAATTTTCACCAGCCAGCTACTTTGTTTTGATTGTATTTTGTGTCATTTAAAGAATTTGATTGAAATTGAATGACAAAAATCATGTAAATATATAACGAATTGTACACTCCAGTTAGTTATCCAGTTTTCATAATCAAATTTTGAGTTTTTAATTAGTATTTTTTATTTTTAGTGATTTTTTTAATATTTTGGTCAATTTTTATTTATTTATTTATTTATTTTTTTGAATGCATCTAATCTAGACATACTCAAAAAGTAAAATATCTATGAAGAAATCTTTAAAAAATTCAATAAATATTACAAAATACAAACAAACAAAAAAAATTACAAGAATTCAGTACATTTTTATATATTTTTTGTATTTATTGAATTTTTTAAATATTTATTCACAAATATTTTAGTTTTTGAGTACATCTAGATTTGATGCATCTAAAAAAATTATTAAAAATAAAAAAAATACAAATTAAAAACTCAAAATCTGATTTTAAAACTTAATAATTAAATTGTTTTGAAAGTTGGATTTGTGGTGGATCATTTTTTATTTCTTTGATAAGAAATAAGGCAAAAAGACTTTTTTTAGTTTGAAGTTGGACATATGATAGGGTTAGTTGGACCTTTTTGGAACAGGCACTTAGGAAATTGGGATTTTCGAAGAAATGGGTTCAATTGCTAAATCAAAGTGTTTGAACGGTCTCTTTCTCTATTTTAGGCTAAGTTTGGTATTTTAAAAAAAAGTTAAAAAGTCACTATCCTATTTAAATTAAATCATCTTATTTAAGTCATATCATTTCTCTACCACATCACTTTAAACACAACTCATATTTCATAAAAAGTCAAAAAGTACACTTATTTAGAACATCCTAAACAACCAATAAATGGTCATCAGTCTCCATTTTTTGAACCCAAATCAGGGTTGCGTCAATGTGATCCCTTTTCCCCATATTTATTTCTCCTGGTCGTGCAAATCCTGTCTGAAGGTTTTGCTCACTTAGGTGCAAACAATATTTGCCGAGGCATTTCAATTAATCGGAATTCACCTCCAGTTTCCCATTTACTTTTTGCTGGCGATATATTTCTTTTTATGAATTTTTGCCTGGAGGAGGTTCAGTGTCTCCATTGGTTTTTGCAATCATTCTGTGATGCGTCGGGGTTGAAAATTAATTACCATAAGTCTGAGTTGTTTGTTAGTCCTAATATTATTTCTCAACATGTACACCTTCTAGACTTTATCTTTAAGATTCGTCGGGTGAGTAAGCCAGGTATTTATTTGGGGGCCATTATGGGTTTCACAAGCACTAAAAAATTTGAGATTTTTCGGGCTTTGGTTGAGAAAATTTAGAATAAGGTCAAGTTTGGCATACATAAAATAATCCATCTTTTTATTTTTTTATTTTTTTTTCATCACATTACCTTTCTACTTTTCTGCACATCTTTTCATAAAAAAACAAAAAATACACTTATTTAGGTCATCCCAAATAACCCCTAAATTTCAGAGCTAGAAGTATAGTCTTCTCCATATGCTGGGGCGTAGTACTTTGGTTAGACATGTTCTCCAAACTATTCCCATATACTATTTTTCTTTTTTTAAGATTCCTAAATATGTGTTAGACAAATTGTCTTCAATCATTGGAAATATTTTTTGGGGTTCTTCTAATGGTAAAGGGTTTTGTTGGCGGAGTTGGGATTGTTGCCCAAAAAAATGGTTTTATGGTGACTTTAATGTGAAATTAAAGTAGGTCTCAACTATTGGTTGAAGTGAGATCAAATGTGTTTAAATTCTTTGTAACAAGATCTTTGCACCACAAAAATTATGAAAAAAAAAACATTAAGAATTGAATGATAAATTATCTCATAAAGTTAGCATCATAAATGAGGTATTGGGAATTGTGTATAATTACCAATCCCACATTGATTGTAGATGAAAGTATTGATGAGTATTTAAATCTCAAAATTTTGATAAGGGCATGAGCCCTTTGGGACATCTAAATTTTTCGAAAGAAAGGAGTTATGGATGCTTCAAGGATGGGCTTGGGTCAAAACCATGGTCTTGTTGGGTATACCTCCTTATTGGAGTGTGGGACCCAATTGATTTTTGAAAAAGAGTTTAATTTGGTTTAGTATTAATTATAATATATTTTTATATATTATATTTAATTTGTGGAGACCCAATCCAATTTGGAAACAACTAAGGTTTGATAATAAATCCTAGATTCACAATATTTTAATGTTTGTTTTTGCTCATCCCGAGGTGAAAAGAACGGCTGCTACACATACTCGACTTTGGTGAAATCAATTATTTGGGTGTGTGAACAGTGGAATTAATTTGGGTGGTTCTTTGCTTCGTTTTTCGGTGTTGATTTGGTTCATTACTTTGGATCTTCTACAACTCTGATTCTGAAGATTTTTGTTCATCTATTTGGTGATGTCTTTCCTCTTGTTTATTTGTGATTATTTGGAATTCACCTAAGGGTGGTTTTGTGAGACCATTAGTGTCTCGTTTGTAATCGTTTGAAACTTATTTGGTTGATAGTGGAATCGGATTTCGATCCCGTGGACATACCTCACATTGAGGGAACCACGTAAAAATTCTTGTGTTACTTTTGATTTAATTTTTCCGCATTAGTTTTTATTCCCATTGATTGATTTACTTTTGGGGAATCACATATTTTCCTTAACAACTGGTATCAGAGTTTACGGTTTATTTGGGTTTAATTATTTGTGTAAATCAATGGAGGGGAATGTGGGTCGTATGTCTAGCTTCAATGGAAGCAATTGGGTAACTTGGAAAACTAAAATGGAGGACCTATTATTTTGTAAAGATTTGTATGGACCCATTGAGGGTGATAGTAACAAATCAAAAGATGGTTCTTTTTCAAAGAAAGACATTGAGTGTTATTATTGCCATGAGAAAGGACACATGAAGCGAGAATGCCGAAAGCTCAAGAACAAGGAGAAAATGCGTGACAAAAGTATAGATAAGAAGCAAGAAGACACAACGGCAGTTACTACCGATGATCTCATGGTCGTTTGTGAAGATGATTGTATCAATTTTGTAGGCCAAGAGAGTAATTGGGCGATTGATTCTGGTGCTTCTTTTCATGTGACTTCTCGAGTTGATTTCTTCACTACCTACACCAAAGGAGATTATGGTTCTGTTCGAATGGGTAATGAAGGTTTGTCCAAGATTATTGGCATGGGTAATGTTTGCTTGGAAACAAATTTGGGCTGCAAGTTGTTGCTTAAAGATGTGAGGCATGTTCCCGACATTCGCCTCAATTTGATCTCTACTGGAAAGCTAGATGATGAAGGCTTCAACAACAAATTTGGTGATGGAATATGGCAGCTCACAAAGGGTTCTTTGGTGGTGGCTAAGTGCAAGAAGACTCATACACTTTATTCAATGTAAGGAAAAATTTGTAAAGGTGTTGTCAATACATTTCAAGATGATACTTCTACCGAATTATGGCACAAGCGGCTTGGCTATATGAGTGAAAAGGGAATGCAAGTATTGTTCAAGAAAGAGCTTTTACCCGGTTTGAAAGGTATACATCTTAAAACTTGTGTTCATTGTTTGGCGGGTAAACAACATAGAGTTTCTTTTAAGAAAAATGTTGCTTCTAAAAAAGAAAATGTTTTAAAGTTGATTCATTCAGATGTTTGTGGTCCTTTAAAAGTTGGAACACATGGTGGTGCACTTTATTTTGTTACTTTCATTGATGATTATTCAAGGAAAGTTTGGACTTTTCTACTAAAAACTAAAGATTAAGTTCTAGAAGTATTTAAGCATTTTCAGGCCATGGTTGAAAGAGAAACATGGTAGAAATTGAAGTGCATCCGATCAGACAATGGTGGTGAATACATTGGGCCATTTGACGAGTATTGTCGCAGCCAAGGTATTCGGCATCAAAAGACAGTTAAAAAGACTCCTCAACAAAATGGAGTTGCCGAGAGGATGAACCGCACCATTGTGGAAAGAACAAGGTGTTTGCTTTCACAAGCTAAATTGCCAAGATCCTTTTGGGGTGAGGCATTGAAGACAGCGGTTGACGTGATCAATTTGTCTCCTTCCTATCCTTTGAATGGTGATGTTCCAGAAAGAGTTTGGACAGGCAAAGATGTGTTTTATGAGCACTTGAAAGTGTTTGGTTGCCGAGCTTTTGTTCACATTCCAAAGGATGAGAGGTCCAAGCTTGATAGTAAGTCAAGACAATGTATTTTTCTTGGCTATGGGCGTGATGAATTTGGGTATAGATTGTGGGATCCGGTCGACAAGAAAGTCATTCGAAGTCATGATGTTGTGTTTCTTGAAGACCAAACAATTGAAGACTTTGACAAAGGTGATCAACCGAAGCCAAAAACTAGTGATCTCATTGACATGGATCCATCTCCTTCATCTTCGGTGGATGATGAAAATGGGAGAGATGTGCAGCCACCCATTGAAGATGTAAAGGATGATACTAATCCTAATGAAGTTGAGCCAGAAATTGAGGAAGAGCATCCAACTCAAGAACCGCCACCATAACTTGAGTTAAGAAAATCTACAAGGGACCGACAACCTTCAAGAAAGTATCCTCCCAGTGAATTTGTATTGATTTCCGATCAAGGGGAGCCTGAGAGCTACCAAGAAGCAATTGAGCATGCAAAAAAAGGTGATTGGAAAAAGGTGATTGGAAAAAGGTCATGGAAGAGAAGATGAATTCATTACTTGAAAATCACACTTATGATTTAGTGAAGTTACCTAAAAGGAGGAAAATTCTGAAAAATAAGTGGGTTTTCAAATTGAAGAATGATAGCAAGAATCTGAGGTACAAGGCATGTCTTGTTGTGAAAGGCTTTGGGCAAAAAAAAGGTATTGACTTTGACGAGATTTTCTCGCCGGTTGTGAAGATGTCTTCTATTCGGGTTGTACTTGGCATGGTTGCAAGTATGAACCTTGAAGTTGAACAACTTGATGTGAAGACCGCATTTCTTCACGGTGATCTTGAAGAAGAAATTTACATGGAGCAACTAGAAGGTTTTGTGGATAAAGGGAAAGAGAAATTTGTTTGCAAATTGAAGAAAAGTTTGTATGGCCTCAAGCAAGCCCCGCGGCAATGGTACAAAAAATTTGACTCTTTCATGATGAATAATGGTTTTTCTAAAACCACTTCGGACCATTGTGTGTTTGTGAAAAATTTTCCAGATAGCAAATTTATTATTCTTTTGCTTTATGTTGATGACATGTTAATTGTGGGTCAAGATTCTACCATGATTAACAAATTGAAGTTAGAGTTGAGTAAATCTTTTGCTATGAAAGATTTGGGACCGGCAAAGCGAATACTTGGTATGAAAATTGTTCGTGATCGCAAAGAGGGGCTGATTTGGTTATCTCAAGAAAGCTACATTAAGAAAGTTCTTGAGAGGTTCAACATGAATAAATCAAAGCCGGTTGGTTGTCCACTTGCGGGTCACTTCAAGCTTAGTTCGAATCAAAATCCTACAAGTGATAAAGACAAAGAAGAGATGTTGAAAGTTCCTTATGCTTCAGCAATTGGTTCTTTGATGTACACCATGGTTTGTACAAGGCCAAATATTGCTCACGCCGTTGGTGTGGTGAGTCGTTTTCTCTCTAATCCGGGTAAAGAACATTGGGCAGCGGTAAAATGGATTCTAAGGTATCTTCGAGGGACTTCGAAGGTGTGTTTGTGTTTTGGAGATGGTAAGCCGATGCTTGATGGGTTCACAGATTCTAACATGGCCGGTGATGTTGATTCTAGGAAATCTACTTCGGGGTATTTGATGACTTTTGCAGGGGGAGCTGTGGCATGGCAATCTAAATTACAAAAATGTGTTGCTCTCTCAACTACCGAAGCTGAATTTATTGCCATTACAGAAGCTTGCAAAGAAGAGTTATGGTTGAAGAAATTTTTGCAAGAGTTGGGTTTAAAGCAAGAAAAGTATGTGCTTTATTGTGATAGGCAAAGTGCTATTCACTTGAGTAAAAATTCTACTTTTCATTCGAGATCGAAACACATTGATGTGAGATACCATTGGATTCGTGATGTGTTAGATTCGAAATTGTTACAACTCGAAAAGGTTCACACAGATGATAATATTTCAGATATGTTGACAAAGACTTTGTCGAGGGACAAACATTTAAAGTGTCGAACTTTGGCGGGTATGGTTGATTTCTCCACCTAAGTCGGTAGTGGGAGAATTGTTGGGTATACCTCCTTATTGGAGTGTGGGAACCAATTGGTTTTGGAAAAAGAGTTTAATTTGATTTAGTATTAATTATAATATATTTTTATATATTATATTTAATTTGTGGAGACCTAATCCAATTTGGAAATAACTAAGGTTTGATAATAAATCCTAGATTCACAATATTTTAGTATTTGTTTTTGCTCCACTTTGGTGAAATCAATTATTTGGGTGTGTGAACAGTGGAATTAATTTGGGTGGTTCTTTGCTTCGTTTTTCGGTGTTGATTTGGTTCGTTATTTTGGATCTTTTACAACTCTGGTTCTGAAGATTTTTGTTCATCTATTTGGTGAGGTATTTCCTCTTGTTTATTTGTGATTATTTGGAATTTACGTAAGGGTGGTTTTGTGAGACCATTAGTGTTTCGTTTGTAATCGTTTGGAACTTATTTGGTTGATAGTGGAATCAGATTTCGATCCCGTGGACGTACCTCACATTGAGGGAACCACGTAAAAATTCTTGTGTTACTTTTGATTTAATTTTTCCGCATTAGTTTTTATTCCCATTGATTAATTTACTTGTGGGGAATCACATATTTTCCCTAACAGGTCTAAGTTGGTTATGCAAAAATTGACACGTGTCACCCGCCATGATCGGGCCGAGCTGGGTTCAGGTCCATGATCCGTGAGTCGTGGGTCTTAGGCTTGAGACTTGTTAGAATGGGTTAGGTTTGGGCTAGACCGGATTGGTGGTCCACGAACCTAATCTTTTTGGGCCAGGTTTGTTTGATGGCTGCAAATATACACACATGTGTATATAGAGTGTGTAACTCACACAATTATTTTTCATCAGTTTTGTGCATTACTCCATCAGTTTTACAGAAGTAATAGGCTGCAGTTGTTGCCAGCCTTCAATGTTGGGAGGCTCATCCTCTCTCCTCTATTGTGTATAAAAGGAGGCTATCTTCCTTGGTTTCAGAACAGAATTTTTGGCTTCCATACTATACAGTCAGTTTGCTCATACATTCTTCTTCCTGTGTGAGAAAATACTGCCATTGTCCGTTCGCCGAAGCTAAACAGAAGGTGTTTTTACATTAGCGGGTCTATACCGTCGTATCATGAGACATAGACACTGATATACCTCTAGCACCCACGGTGAGGCGGCGCATCTGTTTTAAAGAGACTGTGGTATGACACAAGTTTCAGTTTGTTTTTTTTCCTTAAGTTTATTACATGTATTTATGTTCATCAAGTTGTATGACGCAATCTCATGATTTCTTAATCTGTAAATCAATTTAATTTGATATGGATCTATTTGTTTATTTTATTTAAACACATAATTTGTACAACAGGGATAAGGTCTGTATGCCTCTTTGCTGGGGAGGTCTTGGATTTAGGAATCTTAGCTGTCTAAACCAAGCTTTGTTAGCTAAACAAGCTTGGCAGCTTTTCGTCTAATCTGGATTCTCTGCTTTCTAGAGTCCGATGGGTAGATATTGTAGTAATGAGGGGTTTGAAAAGGTTAGACCATGTTTTCATGCATATTGGGGTTGGCGGAGTATTTTATAGGGCAAAGATTTGCTTCTTTCTTTTTTTGTGGAATTAAGTGGGTGGTGGGAAATGGGAAACAAATTAATCCTTTAGAAGACCAATGGATTCCTTCTATAAACAATCCATTGATTGGGCAAGGCTTATCTTGTCATTTCTCTTCTTTACCTGCATCTCATTTCATTGACAAACAAAAGAATTGTTGGCGATTGAATTTATTGAGGTTGTTTTTTCCTGAATTTTGTATTAAGCATGTCCGGGGCATTCATATTCCTGTTATGTCTCTACCTGATAGACAGATATGGAGCCACACTAAGTTTGGGGATTATTTTGTTAAATCTAGCTATTGGCAAGTATTGGAACATATGATTATACAAAAACAGCTTGTTATCTCTCCTGATAATCCGATTTGGTTCTGGTTGTGGAAACTTAAAGTATCTCTCAAATGGTTTATGATTCTATGGAAATGTCTCCACAATATCCTTCCTGTTAGATATACTTTAAAATGTCGGAATGTGATAAATGATGCCATATGTCCAACATGTTTGAAGCAGGAGGAGATGATAGAACATATGTTCTTTCAACGTTCCGAGTCACATAGAATTTGGAGATGTAGCAATTTGGGCTTGGATTTTTCAATTGGTGAGCCTATGATTTTTTTTTTGCCTGGCTAGATACTTGGAGACAGCAAGCTCATGGTTTGGATGTGATTCGGCAACTTATTGCTATGTAGTGGGCAATTTTGAGACAATGAAGTAGTGTTGTGTTTATAGATAAACCTTTATTTTGTCAACAAGCCATTGGTCTAGCCAATGAATTGGTACATTCTTTGACTAAAAGGCATGGCACACAAGAGATTGATAATTTCCAGATGGAAGATTCTATGAATGAACCATCCTACTCAGTTAGGGAACTTAATTATTATCTACTTGCAGCTAATGATTTCATTGATGTCTGTTTATAGGATTTTAAAGTATTAGTGGATGGATCATGGTGACAAGCAGCTGGCACTGCGGAAATAACATGGGTTTCTTACCAGGTTTATGGGGAATCAGTGGCACAACAAGCTTTCCAAATGCAACTTACGTCTCCATTTGCGGCGGAAGCAATGGCTTGTCAGAGAGAGATACAGTGGCCAAAAGAGCAAAATTTTGCAAAATTAGTATATGGACGGACTCACAACTTTTGGTGGATGTTTTATGTAATAGAGTCTGTACTTCTTGGTCTTCTGATACTATTATAGCAAATATAAAGTTGGCTTGTAAGTATTTTGATTATTTGTGTGTTTGTAAAGTTAAGCGTCAGGAACTAAAACCCGCACATGATTTGACCCGTTCAGTAAATAACTTCCCTACTTAGTATGATACTTGATGTTTGTGTGGGTTTCTCAACAAAAAAAAAAAGAGTACTTATGGGAAGTTTGGTTGTAAAGTTAAGCGTCAGGAACTAAAACCCGCACATGATTTGACCCGTTCGGTAAATAACTTCCCTACTTAGTATAATACTTAATGTTTGTGTGGGTTTCTCAAAAAAAAAAAAAAGAGTACTTATGGGAAGTTTGGTGAATTTCCCATAAGAGGAAACTATATGGCTTTGGTCCCTTCCTTTTTTTTTTTACCATTAAAATGTATATTTATCTTTTTTACTAAAATATATAATTCCCAAAAATTTCTAACAATACTCTTATAATAGCTATTTTAATAAGTTAGTAGAGCTCTACAAACAAATTTCAACAAATATTCCTAGCCTAAGTGGACATATATAAACTAACAAGCATGATGTTCAGCTCACTAATATGTTTTTCGCCTTAATAGTGAGAGAAAGCACGTTTATGTTTCATTCATGAATTTTGGTAAAATTTTTTAAAAAATGAATAATATATGCGAAAGTTGTGTCTTACACTTTCTATTTCTCTTTTCAAGACTTTCATCAAATTCATGAACCAAATACAATTTAAATGAATCGATCAAAATATGAAGAGTTCAAGGCATGACATATTGAAGGGTCACAATTTAAGATTATTCCAGAATATGAAGAGTTATAAATTTTTAGAGGATCGACTAATAAATTCCATATCTTGAACTTGTGATCCAAATAGTCGCATATTTTTTTGTATGATCCATTTAGTCATTTTGAATGTGTAATGACTCATTTGTCATTACAATCTCCTTGATTGTTGTTATTTGTTGGAATGTTATACATTGGAGTATTATACTTAGAAAAAACACACTAAAGAATTTTTTTGGAGTGTTACATTAGAGGAGTGTTACATTTGGAAAATGTACACTAAAGAATTCTTAGAGTTTTACATTGGAGTGTTGCATTTAGGAAAAATACACTAAGAAATTTTTATTTGTTGGAGTGTTACATTGGACCCAATGTCACATCATACCAGAGTGTTATATTTGTAAAAGCGTAAAAAGTCTTCAAATGATATAAAATAAATCTAAAAAAATCTCTTGGAATACCTTTTGAAACCAGTAGGACTTATCAGAGCAGTAGAAAAAAGGGGGATTTGGTCATAGCCCCCTCACTATCTAATTTCTCTTTGAAAAGGACAAGAATTATATAAGTACTTTCAAAACCCCCTGATATTTTAAAATTTGTTTCTTTTACTATATTACCCTCATATCTATCAGCTCTCCTATTAAGACATTTTCACTATGTATTTCAGAGTAAAATTTTACTCTGTATGAAAGTAAAATTTTACTCTGTATGAAAGTAAAATTTTACACTCTGAAACTAAAGTAAAATTTTATTCTGTATGAAAGTAAAATTTTACTCTGTATGAAAGTAAAATTTTACACTCTGAAACTAAAGTAAAATTTTATTTTGTATGAAAGTAAAATTTTACTCTGTATGAAAGTAAACTTTTACACTCTGAAACTAAAAGTAAAATTTTACTTTGTATAAAAGTAAATTTTACTCTGAAAAATAAGTAAACTGTGAGACTCTGAAGCTAAAAGTAAAATTTTACTCTGTATAAAAGTAAAATTTTACTCTGGTTCTGTCAAATGAAAAAAACAGAGCAATAGAACCAGAGTAAAATTTTACTCTGGTTCTATCAAATGAAATTTGATGTTTACTCTGAAAAATCGATGGAACTTTGAGCTTTGAGCTTTGAATTAGGCCTATAATCCTTGAATCAATCGATGTTTACTCTGAAAAACATTGAATCATGCCTATAATCCTTGAATCAGGCCTATAATCTGAAAATTTTAGAGAAATCTCAATTTTTCATACTCCGGTTCTTTAGATTTTTCAGATTTTACAGATTTTTCAAATTTTTGAAACTTTGAGCTTTCAAAAATCTTGAGATTTTTCATATACACAGATTTTTCAGATTTTACTTTAAATCTTTGAGCTTTTGAATTCGAATCAAATGGACCGATCTATGCAATCATTCAAATCTCCGATCTTAAAGACTCAAAACACACATATATATAGATATATATATATATAGATTACAGATCGGAATATGTAGATAGATATATATACACAAACACACACATATATATAGATATATATATATATATAGATTACAGATCGGAATATGTAGATATATATATTCGAATTCAAATCTCAAAACACACAAACACACACATATATACAGATATATATATATGTATCAGCGTGATTTGCAAGTTCTCCACAGCTCCGGCCATAGAGGAAGCTAGGGTTAGAAAAGAGAGACGAGATAGAAGATGAACAGTTGAAGGAGAGTTGAATGAGGAGAGTTGAGAAGATGCGGAGAGAGATCGTCGGAGCTTAGGAATAACACAGCTCCGGCCATGGAGGAAGCTAGGGTTAGAAGTGAGAGATGAGAGAGAAGATAAATTTTGTATCTGAATTGTGTATATGTGAGGGTATAATAGTCTGATAAAATATTTAAATAATAAATTTTGTCCTTTATGCAAGACTTTATAATTATGAGGGGGTTTAAAAAGTATAATTTTTTTTTTTAGTCCTTCTAACAATGAAAGGAAGGTAAAAGGGGTTTATAGCCATATTTCCCTAGAAAAAAACATAGGATTGATTGAAGTAACTTTTCTTGATATGGGACCTTTTGATAATTTTCTCTTTAAAATAAAAAGAATTTAATTAAAAAATTCACTAAAAAATTTAAAAAACAGATTAAAAGGCCAATTTCTTTCTTCTTCTTTTCTTTTTGTTTTGTTTTTTTGTTTTTTGTTTTTTGTTTTTTGGTTTTAAACAAACTCAAAACCAAAAACGGATTGTTTGGCAACTTCTATATAAACCACATTTTTCTTCGATTATTTTTTTGTCTATAGTGATTTTTAAAAAAAATTATATTAAATTCTTTTACTTTTCAATTGTGTAAATGAATTTTAAAAATAATTTCTCTAAAAAAATTAAAAAATGAAAAAAGGTCAAAATAAGTCCCAAAAATTTTTTTTTTTTTTTACTTATTTTTGACTGTTCTAAAATTTTTTTAGAATTTTTTACTTATTTTAAATTTTTCATTCATGTAGTCGAAATAAATTTAGAAGCTTAAATTTTTTCAAAGCATTTAAACAAAATTTATTAAAGATGAAAATAAACAAACAAAAAAATAAATAAATACAAAAAACAAACCCAACAACTCCACTTACACATTGGCCTCCCTTTTCTTTTCTTTTTTTTCAAATTATTTTAATCTGATTAAAAAAAAGTTGTGTGTGGAAAGGTAATTAGCTTTTTTTTAATTGATTTAATGATCATGAAAAAAAAAAATCAAATGATTTTGAACTAGATATGACATTTTATCTTATTAACTATTTTAATTTATTTTATTTTTTTAATGGACTATTTTAGTTTAACTCTCTTCCCAAATTAAAATGAGTTTTTCTATGATTTGCTTTTACCAAAAAGTTGGGATCGCAGTCTCAAAATGTACCCAGAAATAATTTTGAATGGTGGGAATTAAATTGATTAAAGGCTGGTCTGGCAATCTAAAAATAATTTAAAAAATTAAAAAATTACATAAAAAGTAAAAAAGATATTACTATTTATAAATAAAAAATATTAAAAAAATAATTTATATATTTTTATAATACAAATGGACCGAGCAGCTGTTCTCAACTGGACTTGTGATAGAGATCAGGCATTATACACTTTGGGGTAAAAAAAAATTCTATAGGTAAAGTCACAAAGTTTGATGGTAATGTTGAGCCCTTCGGGGCTCATAAAGGATTCCGTTTTGATAATCTAAACCGTCAATATGTATAACTCGTCGATTAATATATACCAGTAAAAAATCATATTGATCGAATATCGTTAACTATATGATCAAATCAGTTTTGTATAAACAAAACAAATAGTGTGATAGTCAACTGTTGAAAAGAACTAATCTGATCATATAGCTATCGATATTCGATTAACGTGATTTTTTATAGTCATATAATATTCGACGAGTTGTACATATTGAACGGTTCAGATTATTAAAATGGGACCCATGGTGGGCCCCATGGACCGACCATCACTGTCCAAACACTTTGCCCCGAAGGAGGCAATTATTTTCTTTGTAAGACCTGCTGGGGCATAGCTGGGCAATCGTATAACCAATCATCTTTCTTCCACTATGCACTTTATTTATACAATTTTTTTATAAAAACATAAAAAATTAACCCAAATATCCATATTTTTTTCTCAACTTTTTAGTTTGAAAAAACAAAAAATACACATATTTAAAACACACCCCAAACAACCCCTAAGTATGGAATCCTCCCACATATAAAATAAATTTCAACTATTAATATAAAATTTTAAATAATTTTTAAATTTTTATTTCTGGTGCGTAGGACGGTTTGTTTTTGTGGGAATATGTCAGAATTGGTGATTTGGTTTCAGCACGTGTCTTGTTTGATGAATTGCCAGCAAGGAAAACTATAGTCATTTGTTTTTGTCAAATAATACCCATATCAATTTATATAATATATATACTAGTATATCTTTGTGTCTGGAGATACGATATAAATAATGTTACAATTAGAATATAATTGTAATTTTTATACTATTTAATTTTTTTTTAATATGATAAAATCACAAATTTATTATAAAATTTTAGAGTTCTCACAAAATTCCTCACGAAAATTCGTTTTTGCTTACATAATATATAGCTAGATAGATAGATGTGTCTGACATACATACAATTTTCACGAGCATACATATAATATTTTTTTTCTTATATAATTATATGAAAATTGTATGTATACCCATAATGTCCTAATGTATTACGGGCATACATACATTGTATGGAAATATGTGTAAAATATATTGAACAAAAAGGAGAAAGTAAAAAAATAAACAAATAGAAAGAAAAATAAAAACGAGAGAAAATAAAATAATAAAAAGAAAAAAGAGAGGAAGGTGGGCTCATGGAATCATGGAAAGATGGGTGAAAAAAGAAAAAATAAGAGAGAGAGAAGCAGGAAAGTATAAAATGTATATGTATGATATTTTTTGGAGAAATATATTTCAGCCGTTGTTTTATAAAGTTTTATAATTTGAACAGATCTGAGCCATCTAAGGGGTTGTTTGGGGTGTCTTAAATAAGTGCACTTTTTGTCTTTTTGGACTAAAAAGTTGAGGAAAAAATTATGGTTGTTTGGGTTAACTTTTGACTTTTTATAGAAAAATGTGTATTAAAAAATTATATAAATTAGTGTATATGGGAAAATTAGGATTGGGAGTTGTGCAACCGTAATTTTTGACTTTTGGTAAATAGTGATAACTTTTTAACTTTTTGAGTAACTTTTTGACTTTTTGGCAACTTCCCAAACTTGGCCTAAATGTCCTAAGAAGACAAAAATATGTTGAAGATTCAAAAACAATATTACTTTATTAAAATACTAGCGTATACCTGTGCCTGAAGGCACGGTATACATATTTTACAAAAATCAATTAACATAAATTATTAATATTGGTATCACATCATTTACAAAAAAATCAATTCAAAATGATAATAATTTCACTATTATAGAAATCGATTATAATAAATCATTTCAAGATATCGTACAATGGCGGTTCATTTAAGTTAAAATATAATTCATTAAATTCATTACTAAAAGTTTAAGTTAAAATATTAATTTGTATTTGAAATTTTTATTAAACATTTTATAGAATTTCACTATCTAAAAAAAGTACAGTATTTAAAATACTCATTCTCTCTCTCTCTCTCTCTCTCTCACTCATTTCCTCCTCTCATCTTCTCTCATCTCTTAACAAACACTACATTTACTCTCAGAGCTCAATTAACAAACCTTTTATTTCCTTTGTTCGATTTTCCTCTCTATATTTTCTTTTTCACTCTATTTTATCTTAAATTTGTGATTTGATTTTGTTAAATCAAAAAAAATCAACACCCATTTGAAAAGCTTTTTTCAAAATCATAAAAAATCAACACTCATTTTTCATTAAGAAATTAAATTCATTTCATAAATCAAACTGAAAATAAAAATATATTTCTAAAATCAAAACCCATTTTATAAAAATCAACTATTATGTCAGACCTAAAACTTTTTTAAAAATTAAATCCAAATCCATAAGCTACATAAAAAATTAAAAACAAATTAAAAAAAAATCTATATAAATAACAATAAAACTTGCAGACAGATGATTTTGAAGTAGTAGGTGGACTTGAGGCAGTTGACAAAGAACATCCCGAAGCTTCTGATGACTCTAATAGGGGAATGGATGATGATGCAATGTTCCGCATGGATTGCAAAAATTTTGAAAGAGCGTAAGAACCAGGCTAGGGGTGAAACTACTCAATCCCAGCTCGTGCTCTTCAAACTTCGTGTTCTCTCATTGTTGGAGATTTACCTGCATGAGAATCCAGGCAAGTCTGTTTTCGACGAAGTTCAAGTTGTGTTTTAACTCTTTGGGAAATCAATTTACTGGGCATAAATATATGTTGGCTAACACTGAGATGTTATGCGCTATATTTTCATTTATAACATCATACGCATCTATTCTTTTATTAAAAGCACACATTACAGAAGAAGAGGCTTCGTCACACTTTTATCATTTTCTAAGAATGCCCCTCAAATTTAACTGTAAATTTCTAGAAACTGCTCTAAACCATTTTTAAACTGCTGTAAATTGTTTTAAAATTCGACCCATCTTCAATTAGACCGAAAGTGTATAGTAACCATTTTTAAATTGTTTTAAAAATACGACAAAAACTGTAAGAGTGCCATGAAATGGGACCATGCCATAGGACATCCTTCCTAAGATATAGGCACAACAACTGAAATTCCATTAAACCCATATAACACTGCAAAACAATGAACTACAACTGTAATAAGCATGGTAACTACAACACCTAAACATATATCCAACCCTTGACATAAACCTATATCAATTTTAAATTTGAGTAAAAAATCATTGAAAACACATCTCCACTCCTTGAATCAAACTTACACCAAATTAAGTTCTAAACAATTTTTACCCAAATCAAATTTTCAACATGATTTGTAGTTTTCAAATTTACAACTAACATTAATCAAATTGAAAACACATCTCCACTCATTAAAAGAAGAATCTTTCAAATTGGAAGCAAACCACAAGTGCAAATCCGCGAACCCATTACACTACCTTTCATACCACATCAAAGTAACATCAAATCGACAAAACATGATAATTAAACCAAATAAAAACCATTTCTTATTTAGAATGAATGTCCAACAAACCTAGCATCAACCTTCCAAAAAAATAGATCACACAACAAAATTACAAACAAAGAATCGTTTTTTTCCCGTCAAATCAATACCCATAACCCTTAACATAAATAAACAATCCAAGCATAGATTCAATACCTACAAAACCCCTCATACGCCCTTAATCAGAAGTTAAACCCAACAAAATAGTGAAGTTCTGAGAAAATCCAGATCGTCAAATGAAAGAAGTGACTGTTGGATCTTCGAAATTGGGTTCCCGTCAGATCAATACCCATAACCCTTAACATAAATAAACAATCCAAGAATAGATTCAATACCTACGAAACCCCTCATACGCCCTTAATCAGAAGTTAAAAACACATCATGTATATCATATATATGCATGTAGGCGTTTGTATATATCAAAGAAAATCACCACCAATAAAAACCCGACATAATTCTCAATGATAAAAAAATGAAAAATGAAATATAAATCAACCTGATCAGTCGATGAACCCAACAAAACAGAGTTTGAGAGAGAGATATTTACATACCTGTGTTGGAGAGCTCAGATCGTTTGATAGATTGCAGATCGTTACAGAGCTTGAGAGAGTTCCATAGCTTGCAGATCACAGCCTCTATAAAAAAATCTATATATAAATAAAAAATATACACAATCTATAAAACTGGGTACCCAAATAAAATAAAAATATACTCACAAATAAAAATCTATAAGAATATGAGAATTACATACCTGTGTTGGAGAGCTCAGATCGTTTGATAGATTGCAGATCGTTACAGAGTTTGAGAGAGTTCCATAGCTTACAGAACATAGCCTCTATAAAAAAATCTATATATAAATAAAAAGTCTACACAATCTATAAAACTGGGTATCCAAATAAAATAAAAATATACTCACAAATAAAAAATCTATAAGAATATGAGAATGTGGGTCTATATCCAGATTCTTTGTAAAAAATCGATATAATCTATAAAAAATCAAACAACAAAGTGATCATGAAGATCATTCCCTAGATCGAATTCAACAGAGTGATCTTGCAAAAGGGGAGAGAGGGGGAGAGGCAGGGAGTGGAAGGGTGGGGGGAGACGGGGAGAGACAGAGATCGGGTGGAGGGAGAGAGGCAGCGAGCGGGAGGGTGGGGGGAGAAGGGGAAAGACAAAGATTGGATGAGAGAGAAGGAGAGAGGTAGCGTCTCTGCGAAAGGGGGAAGAGGATGAGAGGCAGTGAGTGGGAGGGTGGGAAGAGAGGCAGCAAGTGGGAGGGTGGGGAGAGAGGCAGAGATCGGGTAGCGTCTCTGCAAAAGATAAAGAAGAGGAACAAAGAGGGAGATAGAGGTAAGGAGGGAATGGGAGGAAACGTGCAACAGAGAGGAGATAAAGATGGAATGGGGGAGGAGACGTAGATAGGTGGGAGAGAGCATTGAGTGTTTGGGTGGGAATTGAAGCAAAATCTCAACCATTGATGTGTATCACAATTGATCTGAGCCCTTAAAATGAAATGTATCTCTGATACATTTTACATATTTTCAAAATCCGTCCTGCTTTATTATATAGATGTTGAAGATTCATATAAAGTCTAAATTTATGAAATCTATCAGGTATTTAATATATTTAAAAATAATAATTAATTGTTCAAATTTATTTAATTTGTGGACTATAAAATTAATTAATTTAATCTCCACTGCACACAGTAAAATCTGGCTCCTAATTCTTGGATCGTAGACTTTTCCATATAATATGAATAAAAATAAGTGAACAAAAATGAGAAAATAAAAAAAATAAACAAATAGAGAAAAAAATAAAAATGGGAGAAAATAAAAAAAAATAAAAAGAAAAGAGAGAGGAATGTGGGATCATAGGATCATGAAAGGATAGGTGAGAAAAGGAAAAACAAGAGAGAGAAACGGAAAAATAGAAAATGTACATGTAGGATATTTTTTGAAAAATATATCTCAGCCGTTGTTTTATAATTTGAATAGATCTAAACCGTCTAAATGTCCTAGTAAGACAAATGTGTGTAAGACAAATTCAAAAACCATCCTACTTTATTGTATAGATATATATATTGTTTGGTGGTTTGGTTTCAAAATACTCTATGCTCTTTTCATTGATTGCTTCCCCTTTCATATTCTTTCCTATCTATGCTTTAAAAACATAATAATAATAATAAATAAAAGGGAAAATAGAATGGGGGTTGATGTTGTCGCTGGAAAAATAGTTTTGTCCGTAGAGCATCTCGAACAGATGAGGCATTTAAGAGTATTTTAGTCATTTCGCCTAATTTCATCACAAAATGGGCTCTAACAGGATAAGCATCACTGTAGGTATTTTGACTCATCATGGTTTGGATAGCTACATTTGAAGAGTACCGGAGGTTAGACAAACCAACTTCAAGTTTAGAGATTGTTGTTGGACTATACACTAGGCAAAGTGATTAAGTAAAACACAAATTGTACATTTTTTATGTATTTTTGATAGTCAAACTACTTGGAGTTACTCTTAGGGACGGGGATGGAGTACTAAAAATATCCCCCATTGGGAATCAGGGTGGGAATGGGAAAGCGAACACATTGGGGGATTGGAGATGGGGAGTGTGCAAACTGCCCTACCCCATTACCGTTTGTATAGCACATACAGGCTAGTTGAATCCTGGCTCATCTGGCATTTTGACTTTTGACTACTTGAGAGATATAAAAAAGAGGGGGGTTAGTAGGATTTTAGCCCAAAACGAAAAACCCTCTCAACATCAACTAACAAATTACACCTCACTTTATCCCACTTTCACTCTCTTACTTTGAATTTTTCCTTAATGTCTAATTTGATATTATGTATACAGTAAGAAACATGGTCATGACACACAGATTGGCACGAAAATTTTAAAAAAAAAGAAGGAAGAACTTGACAATTAGTGGACATGCACAAAATATATGATTTTATATATGGATAATATATTATATATAAAGATAAATGATTATTATATGTCATGTATAAGAAAATTTGGTTCAAAGAAAATAATACATGTAATGTAGCATTAATTTCTAAAGTCTAAAATAAGTGAATAAGTATAAAATTATATATATTTTTTAATCATTGAATTTCAAATAAGTTCGAACAAGAACATGTTATACTAACCCCAAGGGATTAGCCGGGTGGCCAGGCCTTGGGTCTTAGGGTGTGCTGTTGTATAAATTGTGTATTTAAATAAAAATAAATAGATTCATAGTAAATTAAATTGGAAAAATTACCGAACAAGAAATCATGGGATATTACATCTTAATGAACAGAAATATATATAACAAATCAAACACTGAAACAAGGAAAAGAAAATAAACCGAAACTTATGTGATACTACAGTCTTCTTAAAACAGATTTGCCGCCTCACCGTGGGTGTTGGAGGCATGTCAGCGTCTATCTGCTAGGATACGACGATTAGAACCCGTTAACGTAGAAGCACCTTCTGTTTAGCTCTGGGAAATTGACAACGCCAACACTCTCTCATACAGGAAGAATAATATAGGAGCAAACTGACTATAATATGAGAGCAAAAATTTCTGTATTGAAACCAAGGAAGATAGCCTCCTTATACACAATGGGGGAGAGAGGAAGAGCCTTCCAGCCATAAAGGCTGGCAACAAATACAGCCAATTACTGTTATAAAATTGATGGTGTAATGCACCAAAACTAATGGGACATAAACCCCATCTTAAGTGTAGAGGTTACACACAATATACACGTGTGCATATCTGCAACTACCAAATAAACTTAGCCCAAAAAGATTAGGTTGATGGGCCACCAATTCGACCCAGCCCAAACCTAACCTATTCCAGCAAGTCTCAAGCCTAAGTCCCAAGATTCACGACCCACGAATCATAAACCACGGACCCGGACCCGTACCCCGATCCGGTCTGGTTAGGACGGGTTGGCGGCGTACACGCTCGTGTGGCAATTTTTGTATAACCAACTTGGACTATTGTAGACGTCCCCGAACGCCCCGGGAGGGTGAGTCCCGTTCTGTTCATTTTGGGGTTCACTACAGTTCGGACTCAAATTGTTACGGTTCTTAATCTTGAACCAAAGAGTCCAAATCTGGCAAATCGTTTTGAGAAAAAAACAGATTTTTGAAAGAAGTGCCAAACATGGACTGTTTTGCCAGATACAGAGTCGCCACCTAAATATTTTTTAATGGAAAAATTTAGGAAACCCTGACTCGGTGCCAAAGGCCACGTGTCCGTCATCACCAAAGTTGCCTTGGCTCGAGAACTTGGGTACGATTGGGGAAGGTCAGCTATGATGCACCCCCTCTCGCCCGATCCGAAGATCGGCCTCTACTAACCATGATATCTCATTTTTGAAAATACATGCGTTCTTATTCCGGTTAATTAGCTAGAATTACTATGTGATGCGCACAGCACAACAAGTATAGACTAGATCGCCTAATTTGGAACAAAGCATTGCATATCCGTTTGTTTGGAAAATGTTTGAAATTTGCTACTCGCAAGTAGGCTAAAACGCGGATTTCAATGAATTATCCCAATTCAAGTAATCCAACCTTCACCCACAGGCACTCAGGCAGTTATATCAACTAAGCATTTAGCCACATGGTAAGCATGCTGTCATGTTAACATTCACACTCATGCGAGATGCTAAAGCATAAATACTTACATCGTACTCCGAGCTAAAATAGAAATCAGTTAGAAATCAATGCATGATCCTAACTATACAGAAATGTCTAATGCAACACATGCAAAATGCAACTATAGCAGGCTCGGCTATTCTAAACATGGCATGTGAAATGCTACAGCTAACACATATTCAATTTGAAATTGAAATTCAAATGCAGTTAGTATGATGCGCCGAGCCCGGTGCATGCAAAACAGATGAATGAATGCAAACATGCGATCATACTGTATGCTAATTGAAATATGCCCTAATCTAACCATCATAAGCGGTTAAATAAAAGGGAGAAAGAAAGGGGATTGGAAGACATGCACACACGCACGCACGCACCCTTATTACAACAATTGGCCCTCACTCGGAGGGTCCGAAAGAATAATACAGTCCCAAATAAATACAGTCCGAATAAATAATACAAAATCCTAATTAATTAACAAATTAATTCTAGGAAAGCAATAAATTGGCATGCAAGCCAGGGACTGCCTCAACTCTGATCCAGATGATGAATGATGCATATTCAGGTTGCCTTGCGCGTAAATCCACTGCGATGCCCTAATTAGCCTCTGTTTGCAATTGTTCTTGGAATGCGTGCCAAGCTCCGGAAGGCTGCTGATTCTTGATTTGCTGCAACAGAGAGCAACAAAGGGGCATGGCAAAGTATTTTCACACATGTATACACGACTACTCTTCAGGGAGTGTAGTCCTCGATCCTCGTGCCACCAATCACGCATATCGATGCATGATGGCCGAGGAGTCGAATTGCACGACTCGATGTGAAATGAATGCACATGTAAAGCAAATAAAGCCTAGAACTCTATCATGAATCATCAAGAGCTTCGGCGACCGAGAATTGAGACGCATCCCATCACTTGAAGTATGAAATACCCCTCGTTTCCCGTGCTCGGATTAACGTTTAACCCGAACAATGCAACACATAAGCATGACAAACATGCAATATGGACTAAGTATGCAAACATGCAACTAAACCAAACATGCGACAAGCATATGAACATAATGTGAGGCGACAACCTTGGATAATCATGGCAAAATGCAATGTGAACATGCGAGCATGCGAGGCATGTAAAGCTAAGCAAGTATGCAATGACATACTATGTGTAACAAGCATGCGACAACATGGTAAAATGGGCTTACACCAACATGGACAACTCTCAAATAGGTCCAAATTAGTAGCCATTAGATAAAAATGAGACACTCGAAATGCGTGAGCATATACACGCAAACCGAGGACCGAGCCTAAGGCACAAATGCCACTCTACCAAAGCATGGTAAGGCATGGAACATGGTATGCAAACATGCAAATTTCAGCACTCAAACATGATGCTAAACAGCCCCGAAACATGGCAACATGGCACCCGATGCATGAGATGAACCCCGAAATGCAAAACTAGGCACATAGAATGACTTACAGTTATGCAAAGCATGCATTATTGGACTATGAAGTCTAAAGATAGAACCAAGACAGTCCCAAAGCATGGACTTTTCCAGTTTAAAGAAAGGCCAAAAAGTGCTAACAAGATGGACTAAATTAGCATGCGAATTTGACTAGCAAACATGGTTTACATGGCAAATATATGATGCAAGTGAGAACTCATAAAACCAACAAAAATCAGTGAATAAACCATATGAAAATAGGCCCAAATAACCATGTAAATGCAGCCAATGCATACCAAAATGAGGGGCTCCTTTAGAGGGCCATGCAAGGAGTTATTAGGCACATACAAGATAGACAAGTGGCATGACATATACAACTCTAAAAATCAAATATGGTAGTCCTAAAACTCACAAAATTGGCCCCAAAATCAGTCAACAAAGCATGCAAGATGGGGGCCCTTTAGAAGACCAAAATGGCCATCAAGCAAGTCAAGGAGAGAGGGGGTCACCCCCCTCTGATTTGGAGGCTCAAAATAGGGTCTTAGCCACTGAAAATCCACTGGATTTCAGTGGCTAAAAGGCCAAACAAGGCATGCAACAATAGCTTAGGCTTAAGGCTCAAAACAAGAGGCAACTAAGCATACTAGATAGCATATGACCTCAGATAAGAAAATGCCCTTAATCAAACATGGAGAGGGCCTCAAAAAAAAACTTTTTACAGTTTACAACATGCTTCAAAAATGAACACAAATAGGGCTAATCTATCATGCAAAAATGGCCCTAAAAGTGAGAATAGAGACAAGGGGCAGTAGCCGACCCCAAACAGCAAGGAGCCCTTTAACAAAGTTGAATAGGGGCTCAAAATAAGATACTTTACAGTTTATATCAAACCACGAAAGTAAACACAAATAGGCCTAAACTAGCATGCAAGAAAAGGGCATAAAAGAGGGGTAAAGAGGCAAGTGGTAGTAAATGACCTCAAACAGAGGAGAGCCCTTCAACAAAGTTGAAGAAGGGCTCAAAAAAAGCCACTTTACAGTTTACATCAAAACTCAAAACAGTTCACAAATAGGCCTAAAATACTATGCAAAAATAGGCCTAAAAGAAAGTTAAAGAGGCAAGTGATGGAAGGAGGTCTCAAATAGAGAAAGACCCTTGATCAAACATGAAAAGGGACTCAAAATATGATTATTTTCAGTTAGGGTCGGAGCCCAAAAATGCTTTCAAGCAAGGCTTATAAATGAAACAAAAAAGGACTAGTTTAGGGGAAAAGTGTACTTACCCTTGAAGAACAAGTCTTTAGCAGCCTTTTGGTCCAAAAATCTGAGCTTCTAGCCTCTGAAGATCAGCCTCAAGGTGTTTGAATGGAGGATAGAGGTCTTGTGCTATGAGGTGTAATGCAAAAATGCAAAGAAATCCAACTTCCAAGCTCTAACCACAAGCAATATAGAGAGAGAGATGGATTTTTGCCCTCCAAAATCTCAGAACCTGGTATAAGGAAGAAGCTCCTTCCTTATATAGAGCAAAGGCCAAGCCAAAGCTTCTTGAACAAGCTTTTCTTGGCTTCCATCCCTCCATATATGGAGGAGAGATAAGAGGATTCCAGCTGGTACAAAATATCTCCCCGGAAACCAGCTGAAATATGGGGGGGTGCCGGCCATCAGCAATGGCCGGCAGTGCCACACTTATGGCCGGCAGGTGCTCACCAGTGGCCGGCAGGGGCAAAGCCATGGCCGGCAGTGCACTAGGAGGGCCACTCTGACAGGACCTAGTCAGGGTCCAAAAATGAGGCAGAAAGGATACAGGGTCCGGAAACTCGAACCGATGACGTTCCGCTGCGACAGTCGAATGCTGGGCGAGCAATCGAACCAGTTGTTGGGTGTACCTATAAGCACAACCAAGTCTTGAGGACGGTAAAAAATGGGGTGTCTACAACTATAGTTTTGGCTCAAGCCCATCCTTGAAGTATCCATAACTCTATTCTTTCGAAAAATTTGGATACCTCAAAGGGCTCATGCCCTTATCTAAAACTTGCGATTTAAATACCGATCAATGTTTTCCTTTACAATCAATGTGGGATAGGTAGTTATACACTATTCTCAAAATCCCATTCATGAGGCCAACTTTATGAGACAATTTCTCATTCAATTCTCAATGTTTTTTGGTTATTCTATTTGTGATGTAAAGATCTTGTTACAAAGAATATAAACCTATTTGATCCCACCTCAATCGGTGATTAAAACCTGCTTTAATTTTACATTAAAGTTACTATAAAATCATTTTTCCCAACAATCCCCCACATGAATAAAAATTGACCAAATAAATAAAAATGGACAACGTTTAACAATAAAGACTCGGAGAAAGAGCACACAGATTAACCATGCATTAGAAAAGGTAGTTGTTGGTCTTGAACTTTTCGTAGTCAAAGCCTATCGAATTTACTAGTTAACCAGTAAACATGATGCCTTGAACTATTCTTCCGTTTGTGTAAACCGAGACAATAAACCTTATACAGAAGTTAGTCCAACCATTGTTCATGTTCTCACTGGCGTGTCTAGTATGGCCCTGGAACACTAGCCTGGTTCAATGAGTGTTTTTAAAGAATTCGACCTTGTCAATTCTTAACGAAGCGGCCCCACTCCGCACTCACATAGGTGACCTATATAAGGTATTTCACTATACCACGGTTGATTATTTACATCACTTAGGTCATTAAAAGCATTATCTTAACCTTCCATCCCCACAAGTTATCACTGTATAGATGAATGGGCAAGAGGATTTACCACTTCAATGACTCACCCGTTACATGTAGTTAGGTTGTCTCTTTGAACTTAGATCTTTGAATCTCCAGTTAGCTAGGTTAGATTTTCCATTCCGATAACATTTACTAAAGGTTTTAACCCCATTCCTTTTGACTACGTTTTTACTAACTCTCAAGTTAACCGTTTGGTTGGTGGATCTGCAATGTTGTCCTTAGACTGTACATAGTCTAGAGAGACAACTCCATTAGAGAGTAGTTGTCATATGAAATTATGTTTACAATGGATATGTCTAGACTTTCCATTATACATATTACTTTGTGCCCATCCAATCGTCGATTGGCTATCACAATGAATAAAGATAGTAGGCACATGTTTCGGCCAACGTGGAATATCTTCAACGAACTGGCAAATCCATTCTGTTTCTTCAGTTGCTTTATCCAAAGCATTAAACTTAGATTCCATTTGTCACGACCCAAACCCGCCCTTATAGGTTTAGTGTCGTAACCAGCCAATAATTCTGGGATTACCAAAGGCCTCTGAACAAATTAAACAAATTACAAGGGCTAACGGAAGCAAATATAAACATATAGCGTCCATAGAGCTGTGTAGACCTACATGGGACAGAAAATTTAAAACTTATATTGATATACAATACGTGACATCATAATTACATTAGTCTTACGTCATCACTTCACAGATAAACCAAAAGTTGAGGTCAAACTTAAACAAAAAGGAAAACAAAAGTCATAACAAGGTTTACAAACTTGACCACAAACATTTCAGAACCTCCTTGGGAGGCACATTGGTTGGCTGACTCACACAAATCTCCAGGCAACCTCACTGAGCCTAGTCATGTGCCTGATCACCTACATACATAAATAATAGAATAAGCTGGAGCCTAGCGAATAACAACAGAGTAAAGGGTTATCAATGATGTCCAAAACAGATTTAGAAATCAAAGTTCATATCAGAAATAGATTCAGATTCACATACTTATATAGATTTCATAAGCAGTTATATGTGGTACATCCGTTAGATTGGTTATAAGACCCACATGCATAGTCGATACTAACAACCACAAAGGTCAATATCTTTGTGCACAAATAGCCATAGTATTGTTACCCCCAAGCGAGGGCCATGTGAACATAAGCATTGGTATTGTTACCCCCAAGCAAAGGCCACGTGCATATTGGCCACGGTATTGTTACCCCCAGGTAAGGGCCATGTGAACTAAGGATGCCACAAATACATTTTAGAAAAATGGACATTCGTTCATGATTCATAAAATAGCATTTCAGAAAACAGATCATATCATTTCAATCAGAAAATACTTATAATCAAATATAGCTTTACAGAGTTATTATTCACAGATAGCTCAAATAGCAGAAGAGTCAAAACAGTCGGATCAGCGATCTATGGCTATTGACCTACACAAACACATAACGAATGCACATTGAAACACATGCTTGGGAAAATGCTTAACTCATTTCTTATCTATCTTGGTGTGTTTCTAATCCTTAGCCTCATTATCATGTCTTAATTAAGGCTTAGGAATGCCTAAGATATAATAAGGATACCAAAATATGAGTTGAAACACTTAGTCAAATTTTCAAAAACATGGCAGTTTGCTCGAGCACAACTTCAGTCGCTCGAGCAGTCTGCAAAGTCTGCAAAAGTAACAGTTGCTTGATTTTTACGCTCAACGGATGCTCGACGATCGCTTGAGAAAAAGACTAAGTAAACAGGGTCTCCGCTCGAATGCAACTTCGATTGCTCGAGCAGTCTGTAAAACTCTACAAAACTTCTGGGAGTAAGAAATTTACGCTTGAGCTAACTTTTGTTTGCTTGGGCTGAGGTGCAAAACAAAAGGTGGTCGCTCAAGCGCAGCTTTGGTTGCTTGAGCGGTGATACAGAATTCTGGAATTTTCAGATTGCAGTTCTGAGTTCAAAATCCAATTCTATTGCACCAAAACATGTTCATTGGGGCCAACACTTGAGGAAACACTTGTAAACTTATAAAACATCATGAATTAAAGATCATTTCGCAAAATCAAGGCCTAAAAGCAAGCCAATTATGCAAAACAAAACTTGAAAGTTTCACAACATAACATGCATGAATTGTTATGAACTCAAACCTTCCAAACATGATCAAATAAAGTAAAATGATGGAAAACATGATGAATTCCTAAAACTAAGATAGAATTGTTACATGCATGCGAGAATTCTTGAAAATTAAGCTCAAAATGTAAGAAAATATGTTTGCATGTATGATATGACTTAAATTCCTTCATTTCTAGCTTAATTCTCATACTTGATCACAAAGTGTCCTTAGATTCTCTTCATTAATGACTTAGATACAAAGATTAGAAGTCAAATATTCACCTAAGGTCTCCAATTGAGTTCTAATCAACAAATTCTTAAGTTTCTACAAGCCAAACCTTCAATTCTCTACAATTCCAAGCTTTAGGTCAATTTATTTTCTAAGCTTCTCTCTCTCTCTCTCTCTCTCTCTCTCTCTCTCACGTTTTGATAAAGACAGGTGATAAAATGGATTCTAGAGGCTAAATTGGCCTTATATAGGCCCACTTAGTTTAGATTAATAAAGTAGGATTAAATTAAGTCATGCTAACTTATTTAATCTAATTTATTCTAATTATTTGGTTCTGAATCATATTTTAATTAAATTCACCCTAAAATTCTAAAAATTTCAAATAACACATAAACCAAGTCAATTTCGTGATCAGATGCCGATAACGCCTTCAACTTGCATAATAAAACAGAAATACAGACAGATATTTCTACAACAGAGAAATATAAATGCAAATAACATATAACTCATGCAATTAACATAGAATTTCATCTTAATTACTTATTAGGCATTCTTAATCATGGATTATAGGCTAATTACATATCAGGGTTGTTAGACCATCGTTGATTTCGATATACTCGTTTGCTTGGAAGATTTTCAAGACATGGCTGCCCCTCCGAGGGTAAACACATAACCACTAGTGAATTTGGAGTCCTTTATATTGGATATCAAATTTGCATCACTATACCCTTCTAGTACCGCTAGGTATTTAGTATAATGCAGCCCATAATTCCGGGTGTAGCGTAGATAACTCAACACCCGCATAATACCCTTCCAATGAGTGACATTAGGATTACTTGTATATCTACTTAGCCTGCTAACAGAGTAGGCTATATCCGGCCTTGTACAACTCATTAAATACATCAAACTCCCAATGACCCGAGAATATTCTAGCTGAGAGATATATACTCTCACCATTATTCTTGGTCAAGTGTAGACTCAACTCTATCGGTGTCCTAGACACACTTATATTTGATTTATCAAATTTCTCAAGTATCTTCTCAACATAATGAGATTGAGAAAGTATAATACCACTAAATGTTCTGGTAATTTTAATACCTAGAATCACATCTGCAAGGTCCATATCTTTCATATCAAACTTAGAGTTTAACAATCTCTTGATAGTTCTAATCATCTCATTATTACTACCAACAATGAGTATGTTATCAACGTATAGACACAAAATGACATAACCTCTGTCAGTGTCTTCGACATATACGCATTTGTCACACTCATTGATTATAAATCCATTTGATAACATAGTGTTATCAAACTTCTCATGTCATTGCTTAGGGGCTTACTTCAAACAACACAATGATTTGACAAGCTTACGGACTTTCTTATTTTGCCGTAGAGCGAAAAACCCCTCGGGTTGTTCTATATAGATTTCTCCATCTAAATCTCCATCTAAGAAAGATATTTGTACATCCATCTGATATATCTCCAGATCACGTAAAGCTGCTATTGCAATCACCATACGAATAAATGTAATCCTTGTCACAGGTGAATACGTATCAAAGTAATCTAGGCCTTCTTACTGCATGTATCCTTTGATAACTAGCCTAGCTTTATGCTTATCAATTGACCCATCCGCTTTCATCTTTCTTCTAAAGATCGACTTACTCCCTAAAGCCTTACTACCTGGAGGTAAATCAACCAACTCCCAAGTGTGGTTTTGTAAGATAGAGTCAATCTCAGTCTTGATCACTTCTTTCCACAAAGGACTTTCAAGTGAAGTCACAGTTTCATGGAAAGTTAGAGGTTCTCCCTCTAACATATAAGTCAAGAAGTCCGAATCAAAGGACGTGGAAGTCCTAGCCCTCTTACTCCTTCTTAGCTCATCTACTTCCTTATCTTAATCACTATCACTAGGATCATCTTCAAGTTTCTTCTCGAAACTTTGATCCTCTCCTTGGGTTTGGCAAGAAAATATGCCCTCAAAGAAAGACGCATTCCTTGACTCCATAATGGTGTTCTTGTATATATTTGAAATATCAAACTTGTGCATAAGAAATCTATATGCACTACTATTCTGCTCAATGAATATATAATCCACAGTTTCAGACCTATCCTAACCTGCTTGGGTGTAGGAACCGCCACTTTTACAAAACACCCCCTGCGGCCTTTCCATAATTCATACGAAGTCTTGTCCACTTTCTTCCGATGTATTCTACTTATAATATAATTCGCGGAGAGAATTGCTTCCCCCTACAAGTTCTATGGCAACCCGAAACTTATCAACATTGCATTCATCATTTCTTTCAACGTCTTATTCTTCCGCTTAGCCACACCATTTGAATGAGGAGAATAAGGCGCTATAGTTTGGTGGATAATTCCAGATTGAACACAAATCTCAATAAAAAAAAATTCATATTCTCCACCATGATCACTTATTAAAGCCTTAATCTTTTGGCTTAGTTGATTCTCAACTTCATTCTTAAAAAGAATAAATTTTTCAATCGCCTCATCTTTGCTTTTAAGAAAATACACATAACAATATTTAGTGCAATCATCAACAAAAGTGATGAAGTACTTGTTGCCACCATGTGATTGTACGACTTTCAAGTCACGTACATCACTATGCACTAAATCTAAAGGCTTGGTACTTCTTTCAACTAAATGAAATGAAGTCTTTGTCAATTTTGCTTCTACACAAGTTTTACATTTGTGATTTTGGATTAATCTTGAAAGATGGTATGTGATCTAACTTGATTCTAACTTGATTAATCTACGCAAAGAGTCAAAATTCACATGACCCAGTCTATTATGCCACAATTTAGGGGACTCAAGCATATAAGTAGAAGAAGACGCTTTCTTATTCATTTTCGAGATAATAGTCATTACATTGAGCTTAAACATATCGCCCAACATATATCCCTTCTCCACATAGACTCCACTTTTGGTTAACATGACCATATTAAACTCAAACACCATGCAGAAGCTATGCTTGCTTAGGAGAGATCCTGAGATAAGGTTCTTACGAATGTCCTGCACAAACAGGACATCATTCAGAGTCAGCTCTTTCCCTGAAATCATCTTCAGGACCACTTTGCATTTTCCCTCAACAGTTAAGGTTACAGAGTTCCTCATGAACAACTTCTCACACCGGTTCGAAAGCTATGAGCATCTTCTTCTCAACACAAATGTGGCAAGTGGCCCCAGTGTCCACCCACCATTCCTTCGGGTTGGCCTTACCATGTTCACCTCAGTGATAACAGCTGATAGATGCATGTTGTCCACATCTTGTGACAGATCCTCTATTTCAGCCATGTGAGCTCGGCTTTTATTTTGTAAAGGTTTCTTCTTGTAAGGCTTCTTCTACTTGCGGTAATCAACCGTCTAATGCCCATCACTTTTACAGTTGAAGCACTTTCCATTAAACCTAAAGGTAGGTTCATGTAGCTTATAGACCAACCACTTGGAGACACCACATCTAGCCTCCAATTTTGAGCTTTTGCCGGTTGGTGACTTCTTCTTAACCTCAGAAAACTGGCCATGCTCAGCCATATTTACTTTCACAGTGGAGGTACTCCCCCAATTTCCTTCAGTTATCCTCCTTAGTACGAAGCCTGACAATGAGCTCTTCGACTGTCATCTCCTTTCGTTTGTGCTTTAAGTAATTCTTAAAGTCTTTCTTAAAGTATTTCTAGCTGTTAAGCAGCTTCTCAATCAAAGCAGCTTCCTAGAATGATTCACTCAGTAACATTCCCTCTGCATGAATCTCATGTAGAATTACTTGGAAATCTTGGACTTGGCTAATGATGATTTTAGTGTCCACCATTTTGAAGTCCAAAAATCAGCTAACGATAAATTTCTTTACCCTAGCATCCTCGGTTTTGTATTTCTTGTCCAAAGCATCCCACAGCTCCTTTGCCTACTTCTTGGCATAAAACATGTTGAACAGTGTATCTGCCAAGCCATTCAGAACATAGTTCTGGCAAAGGAAGTCTGACTGCTTCCAAGCATCCAAAGCCATGAGCTTCTGCTTGTCTTGTTCATTCTCTTCCACAGTTGGTGGATCCTCACTCAAAAATCTCGCAAGAGTAAGAGTACTCAGGTAGAACAACATCTTTTGCTGCCACCTCTTGAAATTCACTCCAATAAACGTCTTCGGGAGCTTATGATGATTGAGCGATCCTCCCGAAACAGCAAGAGTAGCAACATGATTGACCACAAAGGTCATAGCAATAAGGTTGACCACAAGGGTCATAGTAGGGGTTGACAAGCCAGTTGACTCGAGGTTTTGATTCCCACCAACATTAGCAGTAGCATAAGTTTCAATTGCCATTTATGAAAAATACAACAAAATTTCATTATTCTTTGTTTCTAGAAACTAAACTTAACACTAGAAAATCCCAAAGTTGAAAATTTAATTCAAAACTAGTCTCACCACTTACCCTAGAATCGAACATGGTTAGAAAAGTTTCCAAGAAAACTAGAGGGGTCACACTGGTCCCACTTAAGACCCAATTAACCTTAGACAAAACTTTCAAATGTTGACTCTTAGTCCATGGGATACAAATTTAGAATTAAGTTTTCCAAGGGATAAATTATGTTAAAACAAACTAAGTTCCAAAACTTACAAGCAATTAAAAATTGTTACAACAATTACAAGCAATTAAAAATTACTACAACAATATACAAGCAAATAAAATGCTTGCAACATTACAAGCAAACAAACTTGCTGCAATAAAAATTGGTAATTAACCACTACTCAAACTCAAGCAAAAATTGCTTCAATTAGAGGAATAATAAACCAATCCAACTAAGGATTCTATTTGGCCCAAAAAATTCCTTTCCTTAGGTATTTTTGTTTAACAAAAAGGCTAGTAGTCCAAATTTTTGGTTTTTCAGTCCTAAATTCTATTCATTTGGTTTTGTATATTTTTTCCATTCCCTTTCGCATAGGTATTCCTGTAAAGAAAGTTAGCAGAAAAACACAACATAATACAAAACAAATAATTGAAGGAAACTGTAAAAACAATAACTTATTTTAAACCTTCTAGCAATCTATTTAAAAACAAAATTACCTAGGTTATAACTACAAAAATTAAATTAAAATTTAACAGCCATGAGTTATTTGACATTACTATATAATAAACATGTAAATTCTAGCAATAAAATTATGCAAATAATTCTAGAAACTAATAAGCATGTAACCTAAACTAAAATTTAGGAAAATTAGAACATGCAAATTATGATACAAATCTAGGATCTAAATTAAAGTAGGATCTAGAAAAGAACAAACATGTATATTATACTAGAAAAGTAGGAAATCATTAACATGTCAATTTTAACTCAAACATTTAAACATTTATGAACATGCAAATTATATTATAAAACTATAAAAGAATGAAACATGTAACTCATGATAGGAAACTAAAATCATGCTCATAAAATTATTCAACTAATAAACAGTAGACAATTTATTTATGAAATGTCTAATTATCAATAACATGTAAATGAAACTATTTTTCCTTGTCCAAAAGTAATAAACATGCAGTTTACCAGAAACCAAACTAGAAGCAAACAACATGAAACAATTATTTAATTTCTTGAATTTCTAATCATGAATAGTCGGCATTCTGAAAAATTTTGATTTTCTGGAAACAATAGCAAGCATATATTACTATTGTATGAAAATATACACAAAGAATTTGTGATGACCATGGTGCCTGGGAAAAGACAAGTTCACTTTTTTTTTAAAAAAAATTATTTATTTATTTTTTATATATACTCATTACTAACAGAAGCCCCGCATGAATACAGTGGGCTATTTGATTTTACAATTTCCAGAGAACTCATACAGTGTGGAAATTAATCTAGTACAAACCATTATGAACCTATTTGTCCAATTTCATGGGAAACAAGTAAATCTGTTTTAAGATTGTTGTACAAATTGTGTATTTAAATAAAAATTAAATTGGAAAAAACCACATAACAAGAAATTATAGGATATTACACCTTGATGAACAAAAATACATATAATAAATCAAACACTGAAATGAGGAAAAGAAAGCAAACCGAATTTTGTGTGATACCACAGTCTCCTTAAAACAGATTTGTCGCTTTACCGTGGGTGTTGGAGGTATGTCGGCGTCTGTTTCTCAAGATACGACGGTTAGAATCCGTTAACGCAGAAGCACCTTTTGTTTAACTCCGGCTAACTGATAACGGCAGCACTCTCTCACACAGGAAGAATAATATAGGAGCAAACTGACTATAATATGAAAGTAAAAATTTCTGTGTTGAAACCAATGAAGATGACCTTCTTTTATACACAATGGAGGAGAGAGGAAGAGCCTCCCAGCCATGAAGGCTGGCAACAAATGTAGCCAATTACTTCTACAAAATTGATGGAGTAATGCACAAAAACTGATGGGACATAAACCCCATCTTAAGTGTAGAGGTTACACACAATATACATACGTGTATATATTTGTTGCCACCAAATAAACTTAGCCAAAAAGATTAGGTTAATGGGCCACCAATTCGGCCCAACCCAAACCTAACCCATTCCTTTAAGCCCAAGCCCAAGTCACAAGATCCACAACCCGGATCGCACGTGTGGCAATTTTTGCATAACCAACTTGGATAATAGTTTTGGTTCATGTCCATCATTAAATCATTCATAACTCCCTTCTTTCAGAAAATTTGGATGCCCCAAAGGGCTCATGCCTTTATCCAAAACTTGGGATTTAAATACCGATCAATGTTTTCCTCTACAATCAATGTCGAATAGGTAGTTATACACTATTCCCAAAACCTCATTCACGAGCCTAACTTTATAAGACAATTTCTCATTCAATTCTCAATGGTTTTTGGTCATTCTTTTTGTGGTGTAAAGATCTTGTTACAAAGAATCTAAACTCATTTGATCCCACATCAACCGATGGTTGGGACCTATTTTAATTTCACATTAAAGTCATCATAAAACCATTTTTTTTCAATATGTGCTCCCTCTAAGGTGCTAACAATTCCTTAGGGCCATCGAATTAGAAAAAAACTCTTGTATTGTGGTACACTTGCGAGAAACTTCTTACCGAGGGCCTGTGCACTCTTGGAGATTAATCGGGTTTTGATCCAGATACTCTGGTGCCCATCCAAAAAAAAACAAGCGTGATACTGCAAACATGCAAATATGCAAAAATTTATATATAAAAAAAAAAAAATGTAGGACACAAGATGTAAGGGACAAAAAAAAAAAAAAAAAAAAAAATAAAATTCATATATTTTATATGTCATATATTTGAATATTTCATACTAATGAAAAAATGTATCATACTATGATAGAACTAATTAAAATTGAATAACCACACATTTCGTAGCATAATAATCAAAATTACAATTGCAACAGGTTTTTCCTATAACTTCTTTTTTTATGATATCTCGGTATTCGGCCCTAAGGACTGACTAATCTATAGGGTTTGGTTCTCTGTTAATTGTTGATCTTGTTGAGGTTATTTACATCGGGCCCTAATTTGTCATTATTTGTTGTGTTTGTTTTCCTCTGTACCTTTTTTTTTTTTTTTTTTAATTTTTCACTTTGACTCTGCTTAAACATTTTAAATTTTGTTGTGATCCCCGAGTGTGTTCCTAAGGTGTCCCCAATATATCCGTAGTGTGTCTTCAGCGTATTTGTAATGTGTCCCTAGCTTGTCCAAGCAAAAAAGAAAAAAAAGAAAAAGAAAAAGGGAAATCAACACTCCAATTTTCCTGTTTGACATGTGTCCACCGCATGTCCGATGCATGTCCATGTCTGACATGTATCAAACACGAGTACGTGGCTTAGCCTCCGAAGAAATGTTCGTGCTTCATAATTGAATTCTAAGTTATTTTATTTAACCTTGCAATGTGTTTATGTGCGTCTTAGTGATACACGTGTCAAGAAGTTACAAATAAGTATCGCATCATGTTGGTGTTTGACACGATATCCAACATGACATAGCACCAGTCCATTCTTCTTAGCATATACATTCATGAATATTGCATTATTCAGTTTACGTTCTATGCTTCTAATTTTGTTGGATTTCAAAATATTAAACTTGGTTTGGAAACAAGCTATGGTGTCCAGTGATTGTCTTGCTGGCTATAACCAAGGCTACCCAACCAGTATATGCATACAAGTAATTGAGAGTTAATTGTGTGTGTTAATTTAGAGCTTGAGCAAACTATATGATAGACAAAAGAGTCATGGCAACTTCAAAAGATTTTTTTCTAATTAACTTTGTAAGTTTTCGCCATAATTTTTGCCTTTGGTGATGGAACACTAGTCTTTCCAAGACCAAACATCATTGACATTTTCTTTGGCTAATGAGGATCATTGTAACAACCTTGACCTGTGATTTGCTAATAAACCTTATTTAAGAATGGTTAATAAGTAATTATTTTGGAAACATGTCTTAATTGTGTGTTATATGTGCTATATGCTATTGTATCTGTCGGTCGTAGAAATATTTGTATGAGTTTTTGTTTCATTATGCGAATTGAAAGCCTTATCGACGTCTGAACACAAAATTGACCCCGTTTATATATTATTTAGAATTTTATGGCAAGTTTAATTGGATTTCGATTCGGAACCAAATAATTAGAATAAATTAGATTAAATTAAGTTAATCTAAGCTTAATTAAGTCTATTAATCAAACCTATATAAGGCTTATACACACTAGAACTTTCTTTGTTCATCATTTCTTGAGGAGAAAATGTGAGAGAGGGAGAGCTAGAGTGAGAGGAATGAATTCAAGAAGAAATGAAGAATTGCTAGAGAATTAAAAGGGGATTGGAGAAATTGATTAAGAACTCACTAGAATTCAAGGAATTAAGAACCTTAGGTAAGAAATTTAATCTCTAAGCTTTGTGTTTGACTCATTTTATGCATGAATTCAAGAGGTTTAAGTGTTTTTACATGAGAATTGAGTTTGAATGGTAGAAAGAAGAGCATCACATACATGCATATCCATTTCATCACAATTTGAGTTTGATTTTATTCATATCTTGGCTAAGTTTTAGGAATTCAACATGTTTTTGTGCTAAACATCTCAATTGATCATGTTTTGGAAGGTTTGAGTTCATAACAAGTCATGCATATTATGCTTAAAAAATTTCAAGTTTGACTTTGAACAATTCACTTGCTTTTTGGCCTTGATTTTGAGAAATGATCTTTAATTCATAATATTTTACAAGTTTACAAGTGTTTTTTTAAGTTTTGGCCCAAAAGAATGTGTTTTGGTGTTTTGGAATTGAAACTTGGAGCTTAGAGAGCAATATGGAAAGTCCAGAATTCGCACTCTTCGCTCGAGCGGTGGAGTCTGCGCTCGAGCAAAGAATACGAGCTCCCAGTACTTTTATAGAGTTGAGGGTTGGCTCGAGTGACAGGACCTACACTTAAGCAACCACTCTTATTTTTGAGCCTTGGCTCGAGTGACCAGAAGTTGCGCTCGAGCGTAAAATGAGAGCTCCTAGAAGTTTTGCAGATTAAGAAGTTCGCTCGAGCGAACTACCCTGCTTCAAAAATTTTGACAAGTGTTTTCCATGTACGTTTTGGCATCCTCGTTGCATCCTAGGCATTTCTAAGCCTTAATTAAGACATGATAATGAGGATAAGAGTTAGAAACACACGCTATGAGAGAAAATTGATAAGTTAAGCACTTTTGGGGCAATGTTCAAGTGCATCTGTCACGTATTTGTGTAGGTCACGTGTTGGCACCACCTGATCAGTTTGTTCTATCCACGTGGTCTATTCTGCCATTGGAGTTATCTATGAGTAATAACTCTGTAAAGCTATGTTTGATTATACGTATTTTCTGACTAAAATAATATGATCTGTTTTCTGAAATGCTATTTTATGAATCATGAATGAACATCTATATATTTTTTTTTTCTTCTGAAATGTACTTATGGCATCCTTGGTTGGCTCTTGCCCGAGGGTAACAATACCATGGTCGATGTTCATGTGGCTCTCGCCTGAAGGTAACAATATCGTAGCCAATATACACGTGACCATTGCCTCGGGGTAACAATACCGTGGTCTATGTTCATGTGGCCCTTGCCCGGGGGTAACAATACCAAGGCCTATGTTCATGTAGCCCTCGCTTGGGGTAACAATACCATAGCTATATGTGCACAAAAATGTTGACCTATAAGGTCGTCAGTACCGACTATGCACGTGAGTTTTTATGACCAATCTGATCTGTTAGCGAATGGATATACCACGTATAATTGTTTATGAAATTTGTATAAGTATGTGAATTTGAATCTATTTTTGATATGAACTCTGATTTCTAAATATGTGATGGACATCATTCATAAACCCTTTACTCCATCGTTATTCACTAAGTTCTAACTCACTGTATTATTATGTATGTAGGTGATCAGGAACGGGACCAGGCTTAAGTTGTTGCCTGGAATTCTGTTTTGTCAAGCTAACCATAGTGCCTCCCGAAGAGGTTCCCAAGTGTTTTAAGTGTTCAATCAAATGCACACGATGTCTGTTTTATCTTTTACCCTTTTCTCTTTTGAGATGAGACTTTTGTCTAAACTGTATATAAGGCTAAGTCCCGTTTTGTTTTATCCACTTTTGGGTGACGTAAGACTGATGTAAATATGACATCACATATATATGAATTTAAGTTTTAAATTTTACAATCCCAGATATGTCTACACAGCTCTATAGACATTATATGTTTGTGTAATTGCTTCCGCTAGCCCTTATTCTGTTAATCTGTTTATAGGCCTTTAGTAATCCCAAGATTACTAGCTAGTTACAATGCTAAACGTATAGGGGTGGATCATGACAGAGTGAGATCAAAGCACGAGTTATAGCGCACATATGAGTCCGTATAAGCTATAAGATGTCCTAGAAAAGAATTAGGGACATTACATCTGCATGTGTGAATGTGTGACATCATGTGAACATATTTGAATCAATGTGAAATGACTATGAAATGAAATGAACTAAACTGAACACTGTGATAAGATTATTCCTGTGTTTATTAGTGTTCTGTTTACTTGTAGAATATGGAAAATACAATAAGTAATGATGCAACTGAATCCTTTGATACCCACTTTGACCGGTTCGAAAAAATTATGGAAACATTGACCGAATCATTGAGACAACAACGGGGATAGCAACCTTTCCCCCCTCTACCATTGCCGGTGCAGGTAGAGCTGGTAAATAACGACATTATCAGTTTGACTCAAAAATTCAACAATATGAGGCCATTAACTTTTCTGGGTGGTATTGAACCACTAAAGGCTGAGACATGGATCCTAGAAATGGAGAAATTATTTGAAGTGTTTCCTTACTCTAAAACTCAAAAAGTTTTGCTAGCAATTTACACTCTGAAAGAGGAAGCCCGTCATTGGTAGATGTTTATATGAAATGACAATGGGACTATGACATGGAGCCAATTCAAAGAGGTCTTTTATGAGAAGTATTTCCCTCAGTGCTTCCAAGACCACAAAGTGGCAGAATTTGAACAATTAAAGCAATATAACATGTCTGTAGCTGAATATAAAGCCAAATTTACTGAGTTGGCCCTGTTTGCTCCACACATGGTGGACTTAGACTACAAGAAAGCTTGAAAATTTGAAGAAAGCAGTAAACTGGATGTATTTGGTCGGATTGGTGTGCTAAAGTTGCCTAAGTATGTGGATATGCTTGACAGAGCCTTAATGACAAAAGCCAATCTAGCAGCTCTGAAACAAACAAAAGCCCCAGCAACCGAATAGAGAAATAAAAGACCCGAATTCAATTTCAAAAGGGACCGTTCATTTTCAGCAAAGAATAAATAGAATATGAGGTTTAACTAGTAACTCCAATCAGGGAAGTGGTTTTGTACCTACTTGTCCAGAATGTGGTAGGAAACACAAAGGTGTCAATTACCGAGTCTGGGGTGCTTGTTTTCGACGTGGCAAAATTGGCCACATAGTAAAAGACTGCCCACTCATAGCTGAAAATGCCAACCATCATACGAAAGTTCAGCCGGATTTGCTGCTGTATCGAGATCAAATGTGAGAACCAATGCTGGGAAGGAAACCCAAAGGCAAGGTTGAGTTTTTGCGTTAGTACTGGGGGACGTCCAGAACACTGAATATATGGTGTCAGGTATACTCCCTATTTGTGCTCAGAATGCATATGTGTTGATAGATTATGGTTCTACACATTCATTTGTGTCGCATGCTTTTTCTCGAAAATAAACTAGACCACGAGAACCTATGAATTATTTGTTATCTGTATCTACACCCTCTGTGGGTTCTATGGTGTGTGCTTATGTGTATCCTGCGTATGACACCATGATTGGGGATGTGTTACTATATGTTGATTTGCTGCCATTGGACATTGCTCATTTTGATTATATATTGGGTATGGATTGGTTGACTAAGTACCATGCAACTATTGATTGTGTAAATAAATCTGTTCCGACCACCTGGCTTGTCTGAATTTGTCTTTGCTGGGAATAGGATAGTTCCACCTCCGTATATGATTTCTGCTATGAAAGCTGCCAAATTGCTTAGAAAGGGATGTAAGGGTTATTTGTGCAGTGTTTTAAATATAACTTCTAATAGCCCTAATGTGGAAACTATTCCTATAGTCTGTGAATTCCTTAATGTCTTCTCAAATGAACTGCCTGGGGATCTAATTGATAGGGAAATTGAGTTTACTATTGATATAGTACCTAAAACCCAACCAATTTCTAAAACCCCTTATAGAATGTCAACTTTTGAATTGAAAGAATTGAAAATTCAACTACAAGAACTGTTAGACAAGAAGTTCATTTGCCCGAGCACTTTTCCTTGGGATGTCCTAATGTTGTTTGTTAAGAAGAAATATGGGTCTTTGAGGTTATGCATTAATTATCAAGAATTGAACAAAGTAACTGTCACGCCCCAAACCCGCCTCGAAAAGTTTGGTGACGAGACCGGCCGGTAATCCTAGATTACCACAGGCCTTACTGTACAAAACACAAATAAACGGGGCTCGCGGAAGCGGAAAAAGAAATCTAATAGTCCAAGAGCTGTGCATAATATGAACATATATATACATGTCAAAAATAATGTTAAGTACCCACAACATGTACAAAAATCCATATACAACATAAGACTCAGATACAGCAAGGGAAAGCTCTCAAAACGGCCTTCCAGGCCTGGCCCCGGCTTGAGGCACTCAAAACTCTGGTGGCTACAGAATGGCGGCTCGATCAAGACTCCGCCTGGGCTCGACTCCCAGAATGCTCACCTATAATACATAAATACAAACAATGAGCTAGAGCTCAGCAAGTAACATAACAGTAAAGAGGTTAGTGAACGAAGTCCAACATTTCATAAATCCATAATAAATCAGTCATAAACATATATCAATCATCATATCAACATACGTAATGGCATACTCCACAGGGACTAAACATGGGTTGTCTTACGACTAGAGTAACCGGTCCGTACACCGATTAATCGACTGACGAGATCTCGTAAACTGGTCCGTTAGGACTACCTATGGATGCCATACTAGATTCGCAAACTAGGATCTTCGTTCACAGAAAACATTCATCATTTCAAAATCATATCATATCATATAGCATTTGAAACATAAGTCATAATAACGTATCTTTACGGAAACGTTACTTACAGTGGGCTTCCAATACCGGTGGCACGGTCTTCTCAGTCTGACCTGCAAACATCAATCGTATAACACATTGCCTTAGCATTCAATAATAATTCATATCATTCATATCATTCTTTTTCTTCGTTTCAGTCTTTCATATCCATATCGTGCTCATTAGATGTTAAATGATGCAAATAACACGTGGAAATCATGTAGAACAACTTGCCAAACTTTTCTGGAAAATAAGCCTTCCCGCTCGAGCTCCCACATCTCCGCTCGAGCGGACAGTACAATTTTTCTAAATTACTGGAAGGGTGATTTCTGCGCTCGAGCGGCTTCCCTCCGCTCGAGCGGGCCCTACGAAATTCTGGAACTCTGGTTCTTCTTCTCCACTTCCAAACTTCAATCTCTCTTCCATTACATGAATTCCATAGCTCAAAATACTTGATAAATAACATGATTTAACCATTACATCTTCAAAACACAACCCATATACCTCATAAACATGATCAAAACCCATGAATCAAAGTAGAAAACCATGAACTTATACATACAAGTTTCATTTCCTTACATCCATGGAGTTTTTTCCCAAACATGCAAAATAACCATGAATCATTCCATTTTAAACCATAACCTTGAGATCAACATGCTAAATATTAAGGATCAACAAGCAATTTCATGAAATCTTACCTTAATTAGAAAAGTTAGCTTGATTTCCCCTTTTCTCTATCTTCTTCTCCCTTGGCTTCTCTCTCTCTCTCCACGACTTCACTTCTCTCTCTCCCTCTTAGATATTTTCCTTTCTCTTTATTTTGAGTCAACAATGGTCCAATATCCTTATCTATTAGCCATATATATCATACAAAGCAAATTGTGCCAAACTTGGAGCCAAACAAGACTTTAACGATTCAGACAAAATTCAGTCTTCAATTTATCGTTTCAGATAGTTCTAAAAATTCCCGGTATCGCATAGGCATTTTCAATTTCATTTTCTGAACTCATTACAGTCTTCGATTTCAGTCCCAAAGTTATCATCCCAACAGATATTTTTCTAACTCAAACAGATAATCGTCAATTAATTCATACGAAAGCATAATTAATTACCAATAATTACGTCATAAGATTCCGGGTCATTACACTCTCCCCACCTTAAAAAGTTTGGTTCTCCAAACTTTGCTGATTCTGATAAAATCCAGCTAGAAATCTCAGTTACATTATCAATCCTTTATCATAGATGATCAATTCACAAGTAGTTACATAGATGTAATCATTTCCTAATAATAGCAAGGGTAAGTTTCGTTCCATCATCATCATAGTTATCTGTTCTAACACCATTTCAATTAGGTCCAAGTTCAATAGTCTCCATTGCATAGGTAATAACATTAACATTGGGATAAAGAAGTAATTATACCTGTCTTCGCTTTTCCATTATTCGGTGTCTTATCTGCGACTAAGGTGTAAACTCTGGCTTGCCTTAAGGTATTCCCCTCGGGAGCAGATGTTGCAATGGTCTGCGGTGTCACTGTTGAGTTAGTTCCACTAGTCACGGGTCTTCCATTGCTCGGATAGGCTTGTGGGCAAGTCTTAGCTATATGTCCCCTTTGTCCACATTTGAAACAAACTCCACGGCGACAAATGCCCCAGTGCTGCTTTCCACACTCCGGACAAGTAGGTTTATTTATACTGCTGCTATTTTCCCTTTTTGTGTTGTCACTAAAACTTGAATTCAAACTTTCAGTCCTAGAGACCAGTGATTCACTAACTGTGTCCACTCTTTGTTTCTTGAATTTCTTATTCTCTGCTTCAGCCATGGTTGTTGATCTAGCCAATTTCAAACTAGCAATATTCGATTCAGACATCAGAGCCCGGTCCAGTACATCAACATATTTTTCTAATTTCAGAACATTTACCCGATCAAGGACCTCAACATGCAAACCACCCTCAAATTTTCTGGCCTTTTTGTATTCCGTCTCAACCATATGAGGAGCATAACGAGCTAATTCAGTAAACTTACTTTCATACTCCGCGACTGACATAGCACCTTGCTTCAACTGTTCAAATTTCGAAACTTTTCTGTCTCGCATGCTCTGTGGAAAATATTTCTCGTAGAATATCTCCTTGAAGCGATCCCAAGTCAAATCTCTATTCTGATCTCGAATGAGCATCCACCATCTTCTCGCTTCTTCTTTCAAAGTAAATGTGGCTAGCAGGACTTTATAGGCGTCTGTACATAGAAACACTTCAAAGATTTTCTCGGTCTCAAGCACCCATCCCTCTGCTTTCAATGGTTCAATGCCTCCTGCAAACTCAGGCGGTTTCAACTTCTTATATTTCTGAGTCAGACTGATAATATCATCATTGTTCAGTTGTTCCATTTGCACAGGTGGTGGTGGAGGAGGTGGAAATGGCTGTCTCTGTTGTGGTTGTTGGCCTTGCTCTAGTTGTTGTCTTACCAACCCTGTCAAAACTTCTACCATTTGTTCTAATCGATTCATCCTGGCATCGGAGGATTCTGTTTCATTTACATGTCTTGCATTGGCGTCTTCCATTGGTCTATACAATTCATAGCAGATACAACATCTCATTCTCAACATCATACTTCTTCTGTTGCCTTATCATTTCAGTTCTCAGTTCTCATTCCTCATAAACACACTCACACATGCACATGTTATGCCATGCTCTATTTCTTTTCTAATGCACCTTAACAGCTCATATGGACACGTGTGTGGGAAATTAACTCGTGCGCTCTGATACCACTCTGTCACGCCCCAAACCCGCCCCGAAAAGTTTGGTGACGAGACCGGCCGGTAATCCTAGATTACCACAGGCCTTACTGTACAAAACACAAATAAACGGGGCTCGCGGAAGCGGAAAAAGAAATCTAATAGTCCAAGAGCTGTGCATAATATGAACATATATATACATGTCAAAAATAATGTTAAGTACCCACAACATGTACAAAAATCCATATACAACATAAGACTCAGATACAGCAAGGGAAAGCTCTCAAAACGGCCTTCCAGGCCTGGCCCCGGCTTGAGGCACTCAAAACTCTGGTGGCTACAGAATGGCGGCTCGATCAAGACTCCGCCTGGGCTCGACTCCCAGAATGCTCACCTATAATACATAAATACAAACAATGAGCTAGAGCTCAGCAAGTAACATAACAGTAAAGAGGTTAGTGAACGAAGTCCAACATTTCATAAATCCATAATAAATCAGTCATAAACATATATCAATCATCATATCAACATACGTAATGGCATACTCCACAGGGACTAAACATGGGTTGTCTTACGACTAGAGTAACCGGTCCGTACACCGATTAATCGACTGACGAGATCTCGTAAACTGGTCCGTTAGGACCACCTATGGATGCCATACTAGATTCGCAAACTAGGATCTTCGTTCACAGAAAACATTCATCATTTCAAAATCATATCATATCATATAGCATTTGAAACATAAGTCATAATAACGTATCTTTACGGAAACGTTACTTACAGTGGGCTTCCAATACCGGTGGTACGGTCTTCTCAGTCTGACCTGCAAACATCAATCGTATAACACATTGCCTTAGCATTCAATAATAATTCATATCATTCATATCATTCTTTTTCTTCGTTTCAGTCTTTCATATCCATATCGTGCTCATTAGATGTTAAATGATGCAAATAACACGTGGAAATCATGTAGAACAACTTGCCAAACTTTTCTGGAAAGTAAGCCTTCCCGCTCGAGCTCCCACATCTCCGCTCGAGCGGACAGTACAATTTTTCTAAATTACTGGAAGGGTGATTTCTGCGCTCGAGCGGCTTCCCTCCGCTCGAGCGGGCCCTGCGAAATTCTGGAACTCTGGTTCTTCTTCTCCACTTCCAAACTTCAATCTCTCTTCCATTACATGAATTCCATAGCTCAAAATACTTGATAAATAACATGATTTAACCATTACATCTTCAAAACACAACCCATATACCTCATAAACATGATCAAAACCCATGAATCAAAGTAGAAAACCATGAACTTATACATACAAGTTTCATTTCCTTACATCCATGGAGTTTTTTCCCAAACATGCAAAATAACCATGAATCATTCCATTTTAAACCATAACCTTGAGATCAACATGCTAAATATTAAGGATCAACAAGCAATTTCATGAAATCTTACCTTAATTAGAAAAGTTAGCTTGATTTCCCCTTTTCTCTATCTTCTTCTCCCTTGGTTTCTCTCTCTCTCTCCACGACTTCACTTCTCTCTCTCCCTCTTAGATATTTTCCTTTCTCTTTATTTTGAGTCAACAATGGTCCAATATCCTTATCTATTAGCCATATATATCATACAAAGCAAATTGTGCCAAACTTGGAGCCAAACAAGACTTTAACGATTCAGACAAAATTCAGTCTTCAATTTATTGTTTCAGATAGTTCTAAAAATTCCCGGTATCGCATAGGCATTTTCAATTTCATTTTCTGAACTCATTACAGTCTTCGATTTCAGTCTCGAAGTTATCATCCCAACAGATATTTTTCTAACTCAAACAGATAATCGTCAATTAATTCATACGAAAGCATAATTAATTACCAATAATTACGTCATAAGATTCCGGGTCATTACAGTAACTGTCAAGAACAAATATCCATTGCCCCGAATAAATGATTTATTTGACCAACTTCAGGGAGCCCAAGTGTTTTCAAAGATAGATCTTAGATCTGGGTATCACCAATTGAAAGTTAAGGCAGAAGACATAAAGAAAGCTGCATTTCAGACTAGATATAGGCACTATAAATTTATAGTAATGCCGCTTAATGCGCCTGCAGCTTTCATGGACCTAATGAATAGGGTGTTCAAACAATTCCTTGATGAATTTGTTATTGTGTTTATTGATGATATTCTAATTTACGCCAAAAGTAGGAAAGATCATGAAAACCATTTAAGAACTGTGTTACAGATTCTGAGAGAAAAGAAATTGTATGAAAAACTTTCCAAATGTGAGTTCTGGCTTGACAGTGTGACCTTTCTGGGGCATGTAATCAATAAGGATGACATATCGGTTGACCTGCAAAAAATTAAAGCTATTGTGAATTGGCCAAGACCAACAAATGTGTCAAAAGTTAGAAGCTTTCTGGGGCTTGCTGGCTATTACAGAAGATTTGTGAAACACTTCTCCAAACTTGCCATGCCATTGACAGTTGACACAGAAAAATGTACCGTTTGATTGGAATGATCAAAGAGAGTCTACTTTTCAAGAATTGAAGACTAGACTGGCGACTGCACCAATTTTGACTCTACCTAATGGTACAGATGGGCTTTAGATTTACAGTGATATATCATACAAAGGCTTGGGATGTGTGTTAATGCAAGATGGGAAAAGTAATTGCATATGCTTCACGATAACTCCGACCACATGAAAAAAAAAACTATCCAACCCATGACCTTGAACTCACAATTGTGGTTTTTGCTCTAAAAATATGGCGCCACTATCTGTATGGAGTGACTTGTGGAGTGTATACTAATCATAAAAGCTTAAAATATTTATTTACTCAAAAAGAATTGAACATGAGACAGAAGAGATGGCTCAAGTTGATAAAAGATTATGATTTACAGATTTTGTATCATCTGGGAAAGGCAAATACAGTTTGAGTAGAAAATCTATTGGGAATTTGGTGTGTTCGTTTACTGGTCAGAAAGAATTGTTGTATGAGCTAGAAAGAAATGAAATTAAGATTGTTTTGCTTGAACATGGTGGAGTTCTAGCCGTCATATCTGCACAACCAGCTATATTAGAAGAAATTAAAGAAAAACAAAAACAAGATGAATTTCTGAAGAAGATTGTAGATGAAATTATATCAAAACCAAGGCCGGGATTTGTGTATGAAAATAATGTATTGAAATTTCAAGGTAAACTTTGTATACCGGACCATTCTGAACTAAGAAAGCGTATTATGACAAAAGCTCACAATTCGAAATTTGCTATGCATCTGGGAAACACAAAGATGTATCATGATTTGAAATAGAATTTCTGGTGGCCTAGAATGAAAAGCTGTATTGCCAATTTTGTAGCCAAATGTCTACATTGCCAACAAGTTAAAACTGAACATCAACGACCTGCCGAACTACTCCAGTTGCTTCTAATACCGGAATAGAAATGAGAGCATATTACAATGGACTTCATTATCGGTCTACCTCGTTCTTCTAGAGGTATGGACTCTATCTGGGTAATTGTTGATCATTTGACTAAATCCGCCCATTTCTTACTTATCAAAACTTTTTATAATGCGGATAAATTAGCTAACATTTATGTGAATGAAACTATGAAATTGCATGGTGTGCCCGTATCCATCATGTCTAGTAGAGATTCAAAGTTTACTTCAAGATTCTAGTAGAGTTTGCAACAAGCTTTGGCGACTGAATTGAGGTTAAATAGTGCATACCATCCAAAGATAGACGACCAATCAGAAAGAACGATACAAACCTTGGAAGATATGCTAAGAATGTGTGTCTTAGATTTCTAGGGAAATTAGGAAGCTTTTTTGCCATTGGTCGAGTTTGTGTACAATAACAGCTATCATTTAAGTATCGGAATGGCTCCTTATAAGGCTTTGTATGAAAGAAAATGCTGATCTCCGATCTGTTAGGCCGAAGTAGGCGATAGACCGCTATTGGGACCGGAACTTGTGCAAGAAACGACTAAAAAAGTGAAGTTGATACAACAACGTTTGAAAACTGCACAAAGTTGTCAAAAGAGTTATAGGGACGTTCGGAGGAGAGACAGAGAATATAAAGTCGATGATCACGCATTTATCAAAATAACTCTAATGAAAGGACAAGCTCAATTTGGGGTTAAAGGAAAGTTGGCACCACAGTATACTGGGCCATATGAAATTATTGAGAAAATCAATCCGGTGACGTATCAGGTGGCTTTACCTCCGATTATGGAAAACATGCATAATGCTTTTCATGTTTCGATGCTTTGAGAATATTTACGAGATCTGCATCATGTTATTGAGCCAACACATGTGCTCCTGAAGGATGATTATACCTATGAAAAACGACCAATTCATATTGTAAACTGCTGAATTAAAATATTGAGGAACAAAGAAATTTTATTGGTAAAAGTAGATTGGCAAAATCATGGAGGGACGTATACGACTTGGGAGACCTAAGAGGATATGATGAAGAGATACCCTGATTTGTTCCATCTAGATCTGATATTCTTTCAAAATGAAGGTAATTCAAGTTTGGAGGACCAAACTCTTTAAGGGGGGAAGACTGTAACAACCCCGACTTGTGATTAGCTATTATTGTATCTGTTGGTTGTAGAAATATCTATCTGAGTTTCTGTTTCAATATACGAATTGAAAACCTTATCAGCGTCTCAACGTGAAATTGACCCTGTTTATGTATTATTTAGAATTTTTAGAATTTTATGGCAAGTTTAATTGGATTTGGATTTGGATTCAGAACTAAATAATTAGAATAAATTAGATTAAATTAAGTTAAGCCAAACTTAATTAAGTCCACTAATCAAGCCTATATAAGGCTTATACACACACTAGAACTTTCTTTGTTCATCATTTCTTGAGGAGAAAACGTGAGAGAGGAAGAGCTAGAGTGAGAGCAGTGGATTCAAGAAGAAATGAAGAATTGCTAGAGAATTAAAGGGGGGATTGGAGAAATTGAGTATGAACTCACTAGAATTCAACGAATTTAGAACCTTAGATAAGAAATTTAATCTCTGAGCTTTGTGTTTGACTCATTTAATGCATGAATTCAAGAGTTTTAAGTGTTTTTACATGAGAATTGAGTTTGAAGGGTAAAAAGAAGAGTATTACATACATGCATGTCCATTTCATCACAATTTGAGTTTAATTTCAAAAAATTCTTATATGCATGTTCATATCTTGGCTATGTTTTAGGAATTCAACATTTTTTTGTGCTAAACATCTCAATTGATCATGTTTCCCAAGTGTTTCAAGCGTTTAATAAGTGAACGTGGTGTCTGTTTTATCTTTTACCCTTTTCTCTTTTGGGACAAGACTTTTGTCTAGACTATATATAGGGCTAAGTACCATTTTGTTTTATCCACTTTTGGGTGACGTAAAACTGATGTAAATGTGATATCACATATATGTGAATATATGTTTTAAATTTTATTGTCTCATATATATCTGCACAGCTCTATAGACATTATATGTTTTTATAATTTCTTCCGCTAGCCCCTTATTTTGTTAATTTGTTCAGAGACCTTCGGTAATTCCAAGATTGCTGGTCGATTACAATACTAAATCTATAAGGGCGAGTTTGGGTCATGACAATCATACACTAGCAAATTTCATTAGAGTCACTCTGAATGAAGAGTAAGCGCTCTTTTAATTCCTGTATGATTTGTAAACTGTTTATTTTAATGTGTTTTTCACTTTGAAATGTTGATGTTGTTATCATTTATGCATGCTTCTCTAATTCATATGTTATTTAAAGGGCATGGCTTCTGTCCAGTCCTTAATCGGACTAGACTGGACCGTGCTGTTAGGCCCGTGGGGGCCCACCACGGGTCCCGTTTTGATAATCTGAACCGTTCAATGTGTAGAACTCATCGAGTACTATATTCCTGTAAAAAATCATCTTAATCAGATATCGATAGCTATGTGATCAAATCAGTTTTGCATAAAAAAAAAAAATGGACGGTGAATAAATTAACGGTTGACAAAAATTTGTTTTGATCATATAGCTATCGATATCCGATCAACATGATTTTTTATAGGTATATAGTACTCGACGAGTTCTACACATTGAACGGTTCAGATTATCAAAACGGAACCCTTAGTAAGCCTCCACAGGTCCAACAATACAATCCAATCCGATTAAGGACTGGACAGAAGCCATTCCCTTATTTAAAACATTAATGTCTAATAATCAGTGATGAAGAAGGTTTCTTCTAATGTTTTTGGGAAAAAGAGAAAGTTGAACTGTTGTATATGACCTTCATTGTCTGGACATATTCGAATCAGATACTTCTTAAGCTCAATTTCTTTGTAAAAATAATAAAACTAATTCTGCCCGTGGTTCTTAAATATATTTTTGTCAACATTTTGTTATCTTCTATAAATTTTTTTTTTTTTTTATAAAAATTGAGAAGTCATCATAACATCGTTAATTTTTTTTATAGCTCCGTAAGATCCCGTGTAAAATTTTTCTCCCATCCGTTTTATAAATTCTTTTTATTACATCAAATTAAAACTGAAAAATAAAGTTAAGGACTATTTTTTTTTGATCGGCAAAAAAGAACTTTATTGATGGAATAACACAAGAACAAAAGAACAAAGCGAAATTACATCAATAAAGAAAAAATGAGGGTGCAAAGGCATCACAATGGGCTAAATCATCCCAACGAGGTTGGCACCACTTAGCACATCCTATCATTTGCTAGCACCCCCAGAGTTGGTGAAAGGCCAACGAGAACGACCAAGATAACATTGCAAGCAAACCCAGAGGACATTGCAAACATCCACACCCAGCAGAAGAGCATAGCATTTCAGCAACCAAACTGATACACCATATCAGATCAGCCTTACACCACTTATCGGTTCAGCCACTCTCTAGTGGCAACCCTATATAGAGCACTCCTTTTTCATACAAACCCAGCTACCCTGCTTCACCAATGGATTCCAGAGCAACCTACTTAACAGGCCAGCAGACCAGATCATCAAAAGTGAAGAAATATACTTGCTTCAAGGAATTGGATTATGGACTGGGGCAACAAGCCTAACACTAAGCAGACCCAGTCCAGAACAAAACAGATCCATCTTCCACTCAGCAGCAAAAACCCAGAGACTGATGCCAGAGACTGATGCAGATCCATCTTCCTCATACCAATTCAAGCCATTTTCCAAAGAAGACAATGCCAGAGACTGATGCAGACCACCCTCCACAACCAACAAAAACAAGCAAAAACTCCCCCCAAATTAATAGCCCTGAACATATCAGAAGATTTGATCTTCCTGAACCAATCCCAGATCTTTATTGCCAAAAGGAACTTTAACTATCCCAGGGTAACTAGGCAAGACACAGGAGCTATGCTTGCAGAAGCTGCAGACTCATCCACAGCAGGGCCAAACCCACGAAAGATCAATCACTTAATGCTGAAACTGATCCAAGGCAAGGCAGAACAAAAGGGACTGCCACACTAAGGATGGCCAACAAGGCCAAACAGACACCCTTAACACAACCAACAGCAAGCCTGAGCTTGCAGACACCCCCATTACACTGAATAACACACCTGCCACAAGTTTGAGATAATGTCATGCACAGAGTAAGACATATCCTTCAGCCTGTACTTAGCCCACAGTGCCACTCTAACCTTCACCAATTCCTCCAGGTTCACAGCATGAGGTTGAGAATTATTAAACAAACAATTATTCCTTAGATCCCATACTGGCCATAGAACAGCCATAGGAACTATTCTCCACAACATCTTTACCTTCTTCTTCACCTTATGACCAGCCCACCAACTAAGCAGCGACTGGACTGATTCAGGAATGGCCCAGCACACACCCCACCAATCCATAATCCCAGACCACACTTTCCAAGTACAACTACAGTGAAGCAAGACATGACTCTGAGTCTCCACCTCTGTCTTGCAAAAGACACAGAGAGTGTTTGCATTAGACTTAAGCACCCCTACCCTTTGCATAAAAGCAGCAGACTTCATCCTACCTTTCCATGCTAACCAAGTCAAGAATTGAACCTTAGGAGGTGCAATATTCTTCCAGATGTTCATCACGAACCTGAGATTGCAACCTTTCTGCGAAGCCATCCAATCCCACACAGAGGCTACAGAGAAAACACCAGAAGGATTAGCCAGCCATGAGCACTGATCCTCCACATTATTCCTTAAACTGGGAACAGCACGAAGATACTCATGCAAGCCAGCCAGATCCTCCTCTTCCCACGCAAAAAGTTGTCTTCTAAACATAAGATTCCAATCTACACCCTCACTTCTCCTTTGAACAAAATCCGACACTGAACCATCTTTATGCACTGATAAGGAAAAGAGTCTAGGGAAGGCAAGACAAAAGCTCAGATTATTACACCACGCATCCACCCAAAAATTAGCCCTACTGCCATTTCCAATCACAATCTTAAAATTAGAGACATAGAACTCCTTCAAGGTTGGGTTTCGATCGGCTACGGCCAGGATATCCTTCCACAGAATAGATACCCCCCCTAACTCTTCTACCACTGGACTCCACCTACCTCCATGCTGACCATATTTGCTACACAACACTCTTTTCCATAAGGCCTTATCTTCCAGTCCAAATTTCCACCACCATTTGATCAACAAGCACACATTAAATTCACTAAGCTTCCTCACGCCAAGCCCACCTTGACACTTACGTTTACACACCTCCTCCCACTTAACGAGATGAACTTTTCTCTTCACCTCATCACCACCCCACAAAAAAGTAGACTGTATTCTGTCCAACTTGTTAGCAATGGCCACAGGCATTTTAAATAAAGACAGGAAATATACAGGCAGTCCAGACAATACAGACTTGATCAAGGTCAATCTACCTGCAAATGAAAGGCATCTCCTTTTCCAAAGAGCAAGCTTCTTCTTGAATTTGTCCACTACCGGCTGCCACATTCTCTTACTCCTTGGATTTGCACCTAGAGGCATACCTAGGTAGTTCAAGGGCAAATTTTGAGTTAGACAATTCAGCTTTTTGGAATAAGCCTGAACCAAATCATCTTCAACCCCAACACCACACACTTTACTCTTATGGAAATTAATCTTAAGCCCAGACATTACTTCAAAGCATCTCAAAATTCTCTTCATCATTAGGATTTCCTCCCAGCTGGCCTCACAAAAAATAATTGTATCGTCTGCAAACTGAAGATGAGACACCTTAAGTTGGCTATGACCCACTATAGCTCCTTTGATGAGACCAAACTCTTTTGCTCTCTCCAATAAGATATTTAGACCTTCCGCTACTAAGTTGAAGAAAAAAGGTGAAAGAGGATCACCTTGCCTAAGGCCTTTGCGAGGCGAAAATTCTGAAGTTGGAGATCCATTAACTAACACAGAAATTCTCGCTGATGATATGCAGGAGTTAATCCAACCCACCCATTTTTCACCAAAACCAAAATTGGACATCGTGGAGTACAAGAACCCCCAATTCACTGAGTCATATGCCTTCTCGAAATCTAATTTAAGGATAACTCCTCTCTTCTTGGATTTTTTCCACCAATGCACCACCTCATTAGCAATTAAAATACCATCGAAAATACACCGGCCACTTAAAAAACCGGACTGCGCTTCACTAATAATCTGGGGAAGAACCTGCCTCAAACGTCTGGTTAGAACCTTCACAAGAATTTTATACACTGAATTAACTAAACTTATAGGCCGAAAATCTGTCAACCTAGCAGGGCAGTCCTTCTTTGGAATGAGGGAAATGAATGAACTATTTACACCTCTAGCCAGCTTCCCATTTAAGTGAAACTCCTTCAACACCTGAATCACCTCATCCTTCATTATGGACCAACACCTTTGGAAACAAGCTAGGTTAAACCCGTCAGGCCCAGGAGCCTTATTCCCATCGCACTCCTTCACAGCAACCCAAATTTCTTCCTCAGTAAATTCAGCTTCCAACATTACTGCTGCTTGATCACTTATTTTAGAGCTTGCACCAACTAAAGAAGGCCTACACTCCCACTCCTCTGAAAACAACTTCTCGAAAAAATTCAATACTGCCTGCTTAACCAAATCTGGCCGAACCACCAAGGATCCATTCACAACCACTGAATCAAGCATATTTTTCCTCTGTCTTCTGCTAGCCATCATATGAAAGAACTTTGTATTCTTATCACCATTTTCAGCCCAAAGCAACCTGGATTTTTGTTGCCACATGATCTCTTTCTTTTTCGTCAAGTCCCAAACTAAACTTTGCACCTCTCTTCTGCGACTTCTCTCAAACTCCTGCAAATCTGTAGACTCAGCCTTTAGGTCCCATTCGTGTAATTCATTCTCAGCTTTTTTCAGATTTTCATCCACATTACCAAACACATCTTTATTCCACCTACGTAATTGACCACGCAAGTACCCCAACTTTTTCATAATCCTGTAACTAGCCCACCCACTTACCTGGAAGCTATCCCAAGCAGTCTTAACTGCAACCACAAAGTTTGGATGTAAGCTCCACGCATTAATACACCTGAATGGTTTTGGGCCCCAGTCCCTCTCATCAGTCATAATGATAACTGGGCAATGATCAGAAATACTTCTATTTAATCCCCACTGCTTGAAGGAGAATTTCTCAAGCCAGTCAACATCCAAGAGAAACCTATCTAACCTGCCCCACCTCTGACCCTCCACATCATTGCACCAGGTAAATGATCTACCTGCCATTGGCAAATCCAACAACTCCAAGGTATCAATAAAGTCATTGAAGTCCTTCATTCCCCTATCTCTTCTTAAACACCCCTTTCTCTCACTCATAAACCTAATCTCATTGAAGTCTCCCCCAATACACCAGGGACTAGAAAAATGAACTCTCAATTTGGATAGAGACTCCCATAAAGCCCTCCGGCCAACAACATCATTCGGAGCATACACATTGACAATTGCACAAACAAAAGAGTGATTAAGAATACCAGCCATCAAAATAAAACTTTTGTTGCAACAGCATTCTTTAAGTTCAAATACCTCAGGATTCCATAGGCAAAGGAGACCACCCGCACTGCCGTCAGCACCCATCTCCAAAAAGCCCACATCCTCTGCTGGCCACAAGGACTTGATGAGCCCAGCTTCGACACTGCTCTTCTTAGTTTCCTGAAGGAGCAACACCTCTATCTTCCGATCATTAACTAACTTCTTAATGCTCCTTCGCTTCTCTGGTTTCCCCAATCCCCTAACATTCCAAGTTACTATCTTCATCTATAACAAAACAAACACTCAACTGACCCCCTAAGCAAGCCGAGAGCCTAAACAGCCCCTTCTGCCTCCTTCACCCTCTCCCTATCCTTCAGTTCCATCAGTACAATTCGGCTGACAACCTCCTGCTCCTTGTCTTTACAATCCATCCCAAGAACCTTCCCTACTTGCAAGGTAGCAAGAGCCTCCTCCCGTAACACCGCCCTTCTTCTTGAAGCATCACTTCTTGAAATAGAAGCTGAAATTGCGGCTGTGGCAGCTCTAAGGATAGCACCATTTCTGAGACTAGGACTGAGCAGAATCCCTTTTTGCATCGCAGGACTTTGAAGATGCTTGAGTCTTCTTTTCAATTTGGGGCCGTGCTTCTTCTCCTCCTTATCAGTCGCCCCACTCCTGGCCGTGATGTCCTGAATCTTTCTGCGAGCTCGGACTGGTTGTAGAGAAGGAGATGGCCCATTATAACAATGGGCTGCACTTTCACTTAAGTTGGAGTCTACCCCAATGGGCCCTGCAACTACTGCCGCAGCCTGAAGTCCACTTAAAACAACTTGAAGATTAATGTTGGGCCTTACACGATCTGACTCACAAACACTTCTTACATCTTCGGTTGAACAAACCCGGCCCACCTCTTTTTGAAATTGATCTGGCGCCTCAATCCTTGGGCTCGTCACTAGCTCCAGACATTCCATATTACCATTATCATTACATTGTGCATTTCCCAGAACATACTCTGTGCCACTGACCACTGGCTCTGCCAACACCTCAAAAGCTCCGTCCGTTTGCACCTGCACTGTATCCACCGTGCCTTCTGCAGAGTTTGCCACCACCTCGTTGTCATCCGCGAAAACTTTTGCCACCTCCTTCGAACTAACAGACCCATCGTCCTCCTCTGCTTCACTACCATTACCTTGGATTAACTTCTGTTTGCATGCTATACTCAGGGAACAGGAAGCTAGTAACTCTGAATTCACCTCCCTTTTGTAATTTATGGCCCACTCAATCAATGGGTGTTCTTCGCAAACTCGAACAGGAAACTTGCATGCTTTGCACTCCAGAAACACCACTGTATTAATAACCTCCAGAGTGGATGTAACAATCCTCACCCTACCAAACTCAAAGGAGCAAGGATTATTAATATCTTCTTGTAGCTGCACCACTTCGCCCCAAATGCTGCCAATATCACGAAACGTGTTATTGTTCCATAAATGGAATGGGACACCCATGCAAGAGATCCAAATACAACGTGCAGTTGAGGTGGATTTTCCTTTCCCCCACTCAGTTATAGAGTCACTCCACCGCAAGATCCACGCATCCATACGCTCTCTTTCCTCGTGCATAAGTTGCTTTGAATGGAAGGTTAAGATAGCTAAATTGCAACCTCCACTTCTGACTCTAACTTCTTTCATGCGCTCCTTAACCTCAGCTTCAAAATCGTGAAAAGACAGAGCTGCTTTAAGGCTGACCAACAGGCTAGCAGACAACCATTCACTCCCAGCCTCTTTTGCGTGAACTACCAACTTATCATTCCGAAAGTCAGTACTGTGTTTCACAGCCTCTGCATAGGATCGTCGATGATGGCTCTGCATTACTACTTGAGAGAGTACCTTCTGCTCCCCACTCATCATTCTCTTGGCCTCTGTAGGACGGTCCTTCCCCCCAATGCCTTCTGATTTCTGGACATCAGCTTGCTTCACCCTTAATGCCTTATTATCACACCATAATCCGTTCGCCTTCTGAATCGCCATATCGGTGGTGACCTTGCACTCATACCTCACAAAACCAAAACGTGTTCCCGAGCTTTTCCTTCGCTTAGACGGGATAAACACATCCTTAACAACTCTGAACTTTCCAAACAGAGAGTACAAGCTCTTAGGATCCATAGAGTTTGGTAAATCATCCACAAACAGTGTAAACAAACCTGCATTCCCTATTCGATTTCCTTGCAAGCCTCCCTTTCTTCTACGAAAAACCGGTTTCCACCCTCCTCTCTCCATTATGTTGAGCTAAGAGTTATTTGATTCCCGAAGTCTTGTCATTTTTCTTTATTTTTATGGATACTTACAGGAGCATTAAAGTTAAGGACTATTGCCAGAGCATTATTTACTACTTTTGATGCAAGTATTCATTTATGAAATTGTAGAGAGGTGGTTTTGGAATACTCATTCAATCCAAACAAGTCTTTGGAGGATCTTCTCTGGGAGTCACCTGAAACAGAAATAAAACTCTAGTCGGTGATGCCAGAATTAGCACTCCAACGAGCAAGTTAGCCTCTGTAGAAAGATTAGTGTTTTTAATTTCTTGGAAGTATATGGTTTTTTTGCACATCCCTCATTCTTGGGCTTCACTCCTCCTCTCATAGAGTTATTCTCTTTGATATTTTTTCTATGTAGCCTAACCCTTCATCATTACCCTGTCAGGACCCATCTCCTTACTATGCTTTTTACTTGAAAAAGGGACAACCCGAATTCGCCTGACCTGGTTGAGTCGACTTGCTCAATACACTTAGCTCAACCTTATGGCTCAAGTACCCTTTACTCGGCATACACTCTCCATCCTGCTGTGTATATTACGCAATAGTCCAACGTTTGATGGGCTTGGGTATCATTCGGCCTATCTGGGATGGGCTTGAATGTACTCTGTTTGCCATTCTAGGTAACCTCTTCTTGGCTCCCACAGAAATTATGCCGTCTCCTGTGAGATTTGTACTTAGCTTTTAGAAACAACTATTTGTTGAAAGAAAAAAAATGCAAAGAAAACTACAAGTGAATGCGTTCCATGGGCCAGTGTCTTTCATTCATGACTCGGGTTGTTTCTTAACGCGCACACACACATGCGTGATGCGTATGTAATGTATAATGAAGAAGCTCTCAAACCAAAAGAAGATCATTTTGTCTTTGGAGGGAATTTTTTAAAACTACTCTTGATGGAAATGTGATTTGGTGCCTAAATTTTAAATTTTTTCTCTAACATATTGATAGTAATACTTAAATGTCTGATTCATTTGGGTGATTATCCACCATTGGAAGATAGTTGAGTTTAGAGATTGTGATTTTCGGATTATAACAAGAAGTCTTAGAAGTTAGGACCACTACAGTCTATGAAGCACGGGTATGGGTACTAGTATGATACAGTAAAAATTTTTTAAAAATAGGGTACGGATACGGTTTGGTACGTTTGAAAAAAAAATATTTATCTTTAATTTTGAGTAATATAAAAATTGATTAAATAGTTTAATTTGTTAAGATCCAAGATATAATTAACATTTAATGCCGCTAAAATTAAATGTCATTATAAATAACTTACAAACTATAACTTAATTTTAAAATCATGCTAAGTATAAAACTAAAAATAAAAGGGAAGTTTAGTGAAATGAATTTTATTTATGTAGTAGAAGAAAATATTATTTTGACTGAGATATAGTACGGCTTGGGTATATATTAAGTATGTCTGAGTACATCAAAAATGCAAAAGAAAAAATTTGAATACGTATTTCATGTATCCGGTACGTATGCAAAAATGCCATATGCCAGTAAATAGCCGATACAGATACAACATGTTTGTCGAAATACCTATATTCATAGACTACAGTGATTCTAAGAGTTGAAATTGAAGTAAATTGCTAAAGGGTGCAGGCCAAGTTGGAGACCAGACTTGGTCCTTCCTTAATATATACGGATTGTTTAAAAGCCATTAGTAGCTCCATATAAGTTAGTTTTTTTGTTTTTAATGCCTGTTTGTTTTTCTTCCTACATAACTTCTTCCTTCTTTTTTTTTCTTTTTCCTAAATTTTTTATGTTGTTTATGTATCTTTGTTTTTAATTTCTTTATTTCATTGGGTTTGTGATAAGTGTGTGTGTCTATAATTACTAAACTCATGTAACATTATTATGCAGTGCAAGAGTAACATTCTGCGGGTACAGCGTACCTCATCCTTCAAATGCTCGAGTAAATATAAGAGTACAGACAACTGGTAAGTATTTTGAATTCCTTTTTTACCTTGGCATGACGACTCTTAAAATCTAATGTCAAACTTCTCTGTCGTTAAAACCAACAAAAAATGTTCAATTTATGCATCTTGGTCCTAATTAATTTCCTTATTAACTTTGTTTGGTTTTGAGTTTTCAAAAACAATTTTTGAATATCCAATTTTTATTTTAATTTTAGTAAATTTTTTTATTATTTTGGTCACTTTTTATTTTTTTATGTTTTCCAGATGGATCTAATCTATATGAACTTAAAAAGTAAAATATTTGTGAAATATTTTTTTTAAAAATTTAAAAAATACAAAAATGTACTAAATTTTTGTATCATTTTGGATTTAGTGAATTAAAAAAAAAAATCACAAAATTAAACTTTTCATGTGTATCTGGATTAATTGGATCTAAATTGTAATAAAAAAATGATCAAAATTTTTTTTTAAAAAATTCACTAAAAACAAAAAATATGAATTGAAAATCTAAAAGCTGCTGATGAAAACTCCAAAACCAAACAGAGAAACGTTGCTAATGTCAGAAGAAGTTTTTCCATCCAGCTCGGCTGGTTTTACATTTTAGGTTAAATGAGTTATTTGAACATCTGCCAGCTCTATAATTTGGGTTAGTCAGTCCAAAATGGGAGAGCTAAATCATTCAATATTTAATGACACTCGAGGGCTTTCTAGTGATTGTTGAAACAGTGGTTTCATATAACTGTAGCATAGCATATCAACTTCCCTATCTTAGAATAGGATTTGACACTTGGAAATTATAATTCTTTCTTAGGCCTCGTTTGGCAACAGATCAGTTTAGTCAAAAAGTTAAAAGGTTATTAAAAAAGTTAAAAAACCAACAATTCATACCAAAAAGTCAAAAATTCTTTTTTCTCTCTACTTTTTGCATATTTTTTCATAAAAAATAAAAAAATCATCTCAAACATACTAATTTTTTTAGCTCATATTTTAGTTAAATAATTAAAAAATTACTAAATTAGCTTGTTCCAAACGAGGCCGACGCTCTGGACCTGTTTGATTATTGTACAAGCAAAGTGCCTCGTCTAAAATCAATACAAAAGTCTACTTGTTAATATCTTTAGACCACATGAAGATGAAGACTACTCCTAAGAAGCAGGACATGGGTACGGAAACACCACAGGGATATGGAAAATGAAAAAAATTTAAATTCCTGAAATATTGATTTGTAATTATATATTAATTTTAATCAGTAAATAGTAATATCAATCAAACAATCAAAGATAAATCAACACAATGATTTTACGTAGAAAAATCACAATTGAAGCGTCTCCAATTGTAATAAAAGAAGAAAAAAAAAAAAAAAAAAACCACAAGCAAGCCACAAAACAATCCACTAAGAAAATAAAAAAAAATTACACAAGTGTACTCTCAATTACTTAACGAATCCACGTCCGAATCAAACCGACCCATATGTGCATCTTCTAGCCTCGTTTTCACCTTAGAATTGTCTTGCCCAACATTGAATCCACAACGCCTATGTTGAACCCGCGACGATGAACCATTTCGGAATCTACCAAAGTTTCAAGCCTAAATTTCCCAAAATCCACTAAAGAACAACGCTCTCTTTTTTATTTAATAAATAAAACCATCCCCTTTGATATAATCCACTCAATTTATGATATAAACTCTCACAGATATCAAAGGAAACAAGTAAAGAAGCTCCAAATAAAAACCTTAACACCCAAGAAGAAGATCTGAAAATCGTACCCTAGAAATTGATTTAATCGCAGCTTTATAGCAGGCAGAATCGCGATCACCGCTCATGCGCAGAAATGGCCGCTCAAGTAGTGTGGCTTAAACGCGTGTTTCTGAACAAGTGGCTTCGCTTGAGCGATGGAAAGTTTGCTCAAGCGTAAAATCTCAACTCTCAGTACTTTTGCAAGCGAGTGAATTTTGAGAGAATTGCATTCGCAGCTCGATCTCCGAATTAGTCAGCGAAGTAACAAACATGATAAGATTAAGTTCACAAACTCCTTTGCATGGGTACAATTTGAGTTGGATTCGTATCTAAATACTCATAGTCTCACTGAAATAAAAAACAAATAAAATTATAACTGAAAGAAATTTTGTCAAATGAGATTACCAATTACAAAAACCTAACAGGAAAAATTATATATTTTTAGTTGCTATGTATATTAATATAAATTTAGGGTATATACAAGGCATTGATGTATATATAGGGGGTTTTTTGTTTTCTCACTTATTTTCTTTGCCTTCATATATTTTATTTTGATCTCAAATAAATAACTAATAAAGGTATTCTGAGGCTTATTCAAACACAAGACACATGTGTCCTTAAAGTGTCTCTAACATGTCCTACAAATAAATAATAATAAAAAATTGACACACATATCCACTGCGTGTCAGTGTCCAATACATGTTGGACACGGCACCTAGTTTGGAGTGTCTAGCTTTCTAGCTGCTTGGGTTGCTTTCTCATTCGCTACTTATTACTGTTGGTCTTGATCCTTGAAAAATTGGTAGGGCTGAGCAAAAAATCCGTGAAATTCGTAATCCGATCCAGTCCAGTCCAATCCAGTAGGTTTGGATTGATTTTTTGAATCCGTGATTTGGTTCTGAATTGAAAAATTAAAAATCCGTAGTTCACGGATTGGTTCCAGATTGAACTCCACGGTTTCGGATTGGAACCGATCCGGACAGTATACAAATAGTCTATATTTTTATTATACACCCTCCTCCATAGTATCTTCTCTTATTTCATATAAAACTTAAATCAAACCTAAACTCGCATAGTATCTTCTTTTATTACTTTTGTTTGCTAGTTTTTAGCGTTAATTTGTAATGGTCTAAATACTTATGGTGGAACCAATTTTCTTATGATTGTTTAAATTCTAAAACAATATGTCGCTATTATGAAAAGATATGTTGGTATTGTGAAACTAATATGGTGTTATATTTATATTTTTATGAAATTAAAGTGTTATCTATATTTTTTTGTTATTTAATTATGTAAATCTGTAGTCCTAAGCTGATCCAATCCGTGTTTAAGTGGATTGGTTCGGATTGGTTCTACGATTTAAACGGATTGGATTAGTTCCAATTTTTCAGGAACCGTAAATAACGGATTGGTCCTGATTTTACCTCAATCCGGTCGAATCCGAACCATGTTCACCCCTAAGAATTGGTCTTTGAAGTAGCAATATCCATATTGTAACTTCCAATTCTCCCACTTCTCGAGATTTTTTTTTATCTTTTTTTATTTTGTGGCCGTTGCTTGAAATTTTACGGGTGATCCAGCGAGCAAGTTATTGAAAGATGCTTGCCAGGATCTGATGCTCGTATGCCAGCACGTCAGGAGCACCTTCGATCAGGCTGTTGCTGCTGATTTTTAAAATGCCCAAGCTCTTAAAACCATGGACATTGAACATTGAAGAAAATGCTGGACTCATCATCTCAAAATTGAGTTCAGATGAAATAGTTAAATCAACCATTAGTATTGAACCCTAATGTAAGTTCAATTTGATATGCTTGAGCCAATTGATTGTAAAGAACCTTGAATTCAATTAGGCAATAGCAGACTGGGAAGTGCCTCTAGAGTCGTCCACGTGTCACTTCTCAAGATTGGAGCATGACACAAGCCGTGGGATTGAAGTGACATAGCAATGACGTGGCACGTCACGTGACTAATTCAACCTATGTACACCCACACATGCTTAAAATGAATGGAATCATAATAACACATTCCATTCCACACACATATTATATTCTATTGTGTATAATGCACATTGTGGGAGTGATTCTCATAAATCTCCAGACACTTCCTGTTCATCTTATTGCTTACATTTTGACATGCATGGAGAATAAATAAAGGGATATCTATATCTATAGAGAGAGAGAGAGAGAGAATATATATTGACCAATTCCAAACACCAGAGGTCAATAAGGTGGATGTCCTCTCTGTCTTTGAGAATCCATTCCTGATTGATATCCAACTAAATTATGCTTAAAATTATCTATTAAAAATGGGAAGTTGCTATGCTACCATTAAAATGCACATAATGAGAGCCCCCTAGGCATTTGATTCCTTCCCTACAGATAAGGTGTGAAAGCTATTTTTATTTATTTATTTAAAATTTAAAATTAAATTTTTTTTTTAACAGGAGTTGGAGTTGCACACATTTGTTGATGTCTTGTCTTGAGTTGTAAATCCATCATGAAAAAATATGAGGATCAATGCAATGGCAAACAGAAATTGAAGCTTCAATGTCTAGTCCCCACTTGTATAATTAATAGGGGAATTACAATTCAGCGGTATTTTGAAAAAAAAATTTATAGATAAATAAGAAAAAATTAATTTTAATTATTAAAATTTATAAAATTTACAACTGATGTGTAAATTTTGTTTTTAAATTTGCAGTTAATTTTAGTATCCCATAAATAACACAAGTCTTTTGAAAGTCAACAAAAAAGCATAAAAGAGAACTTGTCCACTGGGCCAAAAATTATTCAGTGGCACTAGGTGGTCATACCACAAACTAATAATAAAATGTCACTATTTTATGTTGTTTAAAATGGTGATATCCACAAGAAAAATATTTGGGACATCTGATTTATCACTTTTAAAAATCACCTCTAATAATGTGTTTAATAAGTAAATTTTAATTTGTCAAACATTCTATCATGTGGGATCTAATTTCAATACCACATCATTCGAAGTGGCTTAAAGATAATAAATTAAAAGGATGTAAAATTTTCGTATCCACAATATTCATCAATCATAATCATCTTGTGGTACTATTGGGTTATATCCTAGGGTACTGAATACCATATCAAAGATTGGCTTCATAGACAAAATAATCTCTTGTTGGATATAATGCCTGAGTTTAAGTTTCACTTGCAATTTTTTCTTCTCCCAATCTTCTTCATTTATTTATTTTTTTAATTTATTTAAAATCTAGTTGAAATGGATTCTTAAGGTTCTATTTTTTTTTTTTTTCTTTTTCAAATTTAATATAAAATGGTAACACCCACACATTCATCAATCATAATCATCTTGTGGCACTACGCTCCATATCCTAGGGGAACTGAACAACTGCTCTGTGAAGCATTCATAGTAGATAAGATAATATCTTGTTGGGTATAATACCCAAATTTAAGTCCCACCAATATTGATGCAATTATTTCTTCTCCCATTTTACTTTACTATTATTATTATTATTTATTTTTTTATTTTATTTTATTTTTTAAATATGGTTGAAATGGATCCTAAAGGTTCTACTTTCCCCAAATTATAAGCAAGTAATCATTTTACTTATACAATGAGAGGTTTGATATGGAAAGAAAATTAAGAACACTATGCAAAAAACATGGTCTTATTTTTGGATGTATAGATGTCAACTATAGTCTATACACATCTACAAATAATAGAATAACACAACAATGTCCAATAACATAAAATATAATGAATTTAACAAAGGCAACACAAAGTAAGATCACAAACCTTACACTTCACCTACATAAAAGTATATATATATCTTAGTGGAAGAAAATTTTGTGGGCCATGTTATCTCTTTGTCCTTTGTTCATATATAGGTGGGTCCACAAGCAGGGTTGCCACAAAAGCCAATAGTCCTGAGCCAACTTGGCCCAGGATATGCTGTGTTGTGCTTAAAAATTTTAAATATGACCAAATAGCAAGCTTGCCCTAAGGCTGAATTTCCAAACAAAAAATGTACCCCTTTTTTTTTCAAACATAAATTTCAAATTGATCAGTCAAGTTCAAGCTTTTTTTTTTTTTTTTTGCTATACGATAAAATGTTAGTAAGTTATATTACAATAAAATGGTCACAGTCATTCCATCGACTCGAACTTTAAACTTCTGATCTCCACTATCTCAAGAAACAATTACATGAACCACTTAGACAACTGTCATGTCCCAATCGAACTCAAATCACTCAAGTTAAGCTATTCGGATTACACTCTTAAACCGTGACTTCTATAACAGAGATTGCAACCGTTACTTATGACTATGGTAATGCACAATCATAAACTCATGGCATTATCATATATAAATTATATGAGAACATGATATAAACTAAGATATGGATTCTAAGACTATATGTAGATAGATGGATAGGTCGTAGTGGCCTTTTTTGCTTGTAAAGTGAATAATATATATATGTTGTTCCTATTAGAAAATTAATTCTAGTAACCATCAAAGTTTGAATTCTCATGAAAAAAATATATATATTAGACATTCTCTTGACCTTTATAATAATCATTTTTTATTCCTCTTCCAATCCATTAAGCATATAATACTTGTTAGTCCAAATATTTAGTATGATTCACTTTTTTTATCTCCAATGCATTAGGCATATAATTAGGCATTTTAGTTCAACTCACATTCACTAGTTACATGTAACTAGCCTTCAGAGATTAGGCAAAATATATTTAATCATTAGGATCATTTATCTCCATCTTTGTTACATGATGTGACATTCTATAAAGTTAATAGTATTTGGATGAATAACTAAAATAAAGAGTATGGTTGAAATAGAAACATGAAACAGTTGATAGGCAAAATAAAATATATACTTTATAGTAATGTTTAGATAGGTAAAATGCCTATTACCGTTGGAGATGCTTTAATGTGCATTAACTCTCTATATAATATGCTTAGTGGAGACTAAACTGGGTGAACGTTTTTTTAAACGACTTTAAGAAAAAATTATTCAGTGCGCATGGAACAATAAATCACATTAATATGGCCTAAACCTCGATTATTCTAAAGAGATAACACAGTGGTGTAACATGGTGATGTTTCCAACACAACTAGAGAAGGGGGTATCATCATGATCATCTCTATATATACCCCCAAGGTTGGCTTGTTTAAGGTAAGGCGGTGAGGGAAGAGTTCGATGAGTACTACTATTTGCCAGACCGATCAGAGAAGTTTCTAATTGTCCTCAAAGGCTTCCAATATTCCAAGCATTGGTCTTAATAACATGGAACGTTGGAAGTCTTTGAGGGTAATTGAAGGCTTACTCTTGAGTGACTTTTTACATTCTTCACTATTTTTCAAAGGATGATCATGAAGTTTTTTATGCCATAATATATATCCAGAGTTTTATTTTCAGGTATATCTTGATTTGGGTTCTAAAGAAAACTCATTTACAGTATAATTTATAATTAGCATATGAAGAAATTTGTATTGTAGTCGTTTGGGTGGATCTTAGTTTTAACATTCAATGATAAAATATTCACCCAAAAATTTAATTATTCACCCAAAAAACATTCAATGATAAAAAGAACTGCTGCAGCTCTAATCCATTAATTTGTTTAGATTTTTATTTAAAATAGAACCTATATAAATAATAATATTTCAGTATATTTATTCAATAACAAAAAATATCGATCTCTAGACAAGTTATCCATTCTCCAAACATTGTCTATATCAGCATAACTTACCTCCAAGGATGACTCTTCGAAGAATTTCTTATTTTTCTTTTTTTATTTATTTTTTAATCGAATTATGACTTCAGTTTAACTACATAATAACTAGGATTCATTTTCCACCTATAGAATATGATCTTTTCATTTTTATGGATTCAATTAATCAATCATAATTTAGAATTGTCCCAAGTCCTAATTCCATTTAGAGTTGGATGACTAGCATGGCCAACATGGAGCTTTAATTTGCTACTTGTGGTGCAAGCAAGCCAATTTTTGTTTCACTGAGGACTCCAAAAATATTCCAAGATTCATTTGTTGTTAATTTCTTTGCAATTTTCATTAATTTTCTTGTTGAGACATGCCTTAAGTTTACTCCAAATTTATAAAGTTTTTTTTAAAAAAAATGCTTCTAACACCTTGATATATATCATATAGTCATGGCATGCTTCTATGTATGTATATATTGCTGTACTCGATCGGTGATGCTCCATTTGGACCATTTTGAAGGTTTTTGAGATCCAACTTTCTTTGAATTCTCTCCCTCAATGCCTACTCTTAGCTCAACAATCCTATTTGGAAGCTTTTGAGGAGCCGTTGAGGGTTGAGAGTTCAAAAAAATGTTAGATTTCTATATCAGTTTGGTTTATTCACAAATGCACAAATCAAGAAAATTTTACTTGCACAGAATCTATTGTGAGGCTCACATCTCTCTCTATTGCATATTTCTATGCAAGTAGCACAACGCGATAGTATCAAATGTAGTATCAGGTAAGATAAATGTTTTACAAATGAAATTTTCTATACTATACTTATGTTTAAATTTTCCAGTGGTGAAACTTATACAATAATAATGCTATGTACTCAAAAAAACAGGACCGGTCCAACTCTCAACGAGGGCCTAAAGTAAAATCTCAATGTGAGACTCGTTTATATTTAAATAATATTCATTAACTTTTAAAGTTTATTTTTTATGTAAAATTTAAATTTCTATTTTGTAAATAAAATTTTGGGGCCAAAAAGATTTTTTTCTAGTTGGACCTTTGTAGGAGGAGATTATTTTTTATTTTATTATTTTTTTCTGAACCTTTGGACAATATATTTTTTGTTTTGCCTTTACATTGAGGCCTTTAAATATGTAAGTTTTATAGGTTCTTGGATAAAATGGTTTATAATGGGCCTTGGGACAAAAAAATGTGTTTCTTTATTATTAATTAATAGAAAATTATTTACAAATTTTCAAATTAGACAATCATTATGTAAGAAAGTTCAACAAAACATATCCACAAACCTTACACTAACAGCAAACACAATGTTGTTGCAAAAATGAGTCGAATAATAAGAAAGAAATAAATAACTAACAAATAATTTCTTGGTCCAATTCAAAAAAAAAAATTAACTTCTTGGTTAAAACAAAATAAAAAGTTGTGATGACTTAGCAGACGACTAGAGTGGTTTGAAGAAACTCTCAACTTCTTCCGCATAGCTAAGATATTGGGAATTTGGGAGCTAGTTTTTACCAGTTTACGATTGCTTGAGCGGTCGTAGCCAATGACAAATTTATGGGTTTTCAAATTTAGAATTCAGTCTCCCAATTCAACCCCAAGTACTTTTTTAATTTGAGATTTTTTTAGGTGGGGCAGGTTGCCCCAGTGGTTAGGGCGTTGCCTGGGATGTGTGGGTAAGGCGCACGTCTCAGGTTCGATTCCCCACTGGGTGAGTGCCTGCAGCAGTTTGTGCAAGGGTGTCCGGTTTCCCACCGGCTAAATACCCTTCAGGAGTAGTCCTGGCTTCCCTAAAAATCGGAGGGTTGGGGATACCTGAGTTATCAAAAAAAAAAATTTGAGATTTTTTTTTTTTTTTGAAAATTTTGACATGACACTACTACAAAATCATAAATAGATCACACTTTTTTTGTATGATATATGTTATTTAATCATATCTTTTAAAGTATGATATTTGGGAGTGTAATTAAAATCGGGTCATTTTTAATCACATCTTTTAAGTGTCATTAAAAAATGATTCCATCACATATTTTGAGTGTGATAATAAATGTTTAGATCACATCTTTTAAGTGTGATTAATAACTAATAAAATCTGTGATAATAAACATTCAGATCACAGATTTTAAGTGTAATTAATATCTAATAAAACATGTGATTAATAATTAGATAAGATCACACGTTATATGTATTTCTCATCACAGTTAATGCGTGTGACAAAAAAAGAGTTCGACATATTTGAAGAATAATCAATATTATTTTTGTATGCACATTTAAACAATGTAATACACACTATATAATATATTTTAAATCACAACCACATATTGAATGGAATAACATCATATATTTCATAATTGAAAGTTAAATGTTCAAAAGTATATACAAAGGAATTAATAAAAAGTTTTTAACTGTGATTACATATATTAAAAAATAAAAAAAACTAAGTTCTTGAATTCTTTGACCATATTTTGCATCTCTTTGAGAAATTTCTAACCTAAAAAATAAAAACACAAATTAATTCAAAAATGAAAAAATTTGAACCATAAAGTCTTTGAATTCTTTAACCATATTTTGCATCTCTCCAAGTAATTTCTGACCTGAAAAATGAAAACATAAATTAATTCAAAAGCAAAATTTGCCTCTTTTTTAGAAACAATTTTGGGCTAAAGGCAAAATAAAGGTAAGAAATTCACAAAGATGTGTGTTTGGATTAAAATAATCGAGATTAGAATTGGTTTGATAGAAGGTTAGCAACTCAGGCTTAAGTCATTTAAAAATTAATGTTACATTAAAACTATAATTTTTAAAGTCTAATGGCTACTGGTACTACATGGTTAATAACGCTAATGTAATGTAAAATTAATGTAATGTAAGAATAACATCAAACTACCAAAAATAAGAAAATATTTTCCTTTCCAAAATTACGAAGAGTTGATGAAACAAACCAGATAGGATAACCTTTATAACAGTACACAAAAATGTATTTTCTCCATATCATTTTATAGTTCAAAATAGAACAACAGAAAATATATATATATATACATATGAAATGCATTGAACAAATGGAAAATGCTAGACTCATAAATAATTATATGCAACTCATCTATAACATAAAATTTAGTGTTGAAATATTCTATTTTAATGCAATCAACCATGTGGTACCAGTAGTCATGTTGACAAAAACATCCATCAGAAGCATGATATTCTAGGTCTAAGCATTTAACTAGGTAATGGCAGAGGTTATTGAGTCCCCAATTTTGGATTTGCTATGCAGCAACATCAATCCAAAATATAAATTAGAAACAAAATTACTATAGGAAAATACAGGTGAGCACCAGATAAGTGTGCCAAAAAATAGGAAGCCGGAATATTGTCAATCCTACCTGGAGCAGTCACAAATTGAGGTGGTTGAGGGGCATTTCTCACTGCAGTAGAATCATCCCAAAGGCGTATGTGATACATAGATTGTAGAGTTCACTATGAAGAAACATCAATCCAAAATATAAATTAGATAACAAAATTACTACAGGAAATATAGGTGAGCACCAGATAAGTGTGCCAAAAAATAGGAAGCTGGAATGTTGTCAATCCTACCTGGAGCAGTTACAGATTGAGGGGCTTAAGGGACATTTCTCACTGCAGCAGAATCATCCCAAGGCATATTTGATAAATACATTGTATGGTTCGCTACGCAGCAACATCAATCCAAAATATAAATTAGAAAACAAAATTACTACAGGAAATACCGATGAGCATCAGATAAGTGTGCCAAAAAACGGGAAGCTGGAATGTTTTCAGTCCTACCTGGAGCAGTTACAGATTGAGAAACGACTTATTTCATGCTTTGAGTTACATTGGCCAACTTTAAACAATAAAACTTCTCTTCCATTTTATTTTTCAAAATATATGGAGTGCATGACAATATTAGAACTTTGGAAGCATTAGACATGGTTTCTTGTGGTTCAAAGAAAAAGAAACCAAAAATACGGATGCCTTGTTTTCTGACATAGTAACAAACTAATTCAACCACAAATCAAACACAACCTCTAGAAGAATGCATCCTCACAATTGCAAATGAATCAAAACACATAGCATCTATATATATATATATAAAACGGAAAATAGTAAGGAAGAATAGAGGACACCTCTCCATAAATTCCATTTTGGGCATTGTCAAGCATTTTCCCAACCTGCCGAGCCATATTAGCGAACATGTGAACAAGCCTCTGCATATGTTTTTCTTTTGCAGTTTTCAGAACTCACAGTGGCTGAGGGACATCATTTATCATTTAAAAAGTGTTTGACGAAAGAAAAAACATGGAAATATCAGCCAAATTTCATAATGTGGGATAAGTGATAACAGTACCAATCCAAACATCAAAATTATCTTCAATGTGTCCAAATCCGTCTGTTCTCCAAAATTCAAATACACAATACTCATTCATAAGAAAATGCAAATGCAGAAGAATACCACTTACTGTAACAAGATTACTAGAGTGGCCAATATATTTTTGTACAGAAGCCCCTTCACACACACTACATGGCTTGCATTGCAACCAACAAACCATTTATTTAAAAATTTAGCACATTCTGCAGCAGCAACCTTGACAACCTACCACAATACATCCACATCTCAGGCACGTGCAAAAGGCAACAATATTGTTCTAATTCATCTTAAATCAAGAGGCTTTAGTCTGAATTAATAAAAATGAAAAATAAAAATAAAAAAGATACTTCGTTCCACAGCTCGCACACCAACAATGTACACAGCAAATTCTACATCAAGTTTCCAGAGGAATTCACATAAAAGTGGAACACTTATATAGCTTTCAATAACAGGAAAGCAGCATATTTCACATCATATTTCACCCAACAAAATATTGAGGCTACACAGGTTTACCTACATATCTAACACAAGGATGCTGGCAATGACCAAGTTTCTTTTTTCTTTTTTTTAAAAATTGGTTAAATGAACATAATTTGGTTTAAAAGCATTGATCACCTAAATCAGCTAATAGTAACCACAGCCATCAGGTTACAGAAAGGTTATTGATCACTGCAGGCACAACTATAATGCCTCATCAAAAACAGGCACACTTCCCCCTACAAGACCTGCATTTCCACCTTGTCGCAATCCAAATTGGAGATATATTGACCATCCGGAGTGATATAGTCAGGAGTACTGCATTCAAAAAAAAAAAAAAAAAACAACTACGTTCAAAACAAACCATTGCAAGATATAGTTAGTCAATTCGATTGAATGTACATTAGGTCATTCGAGAAAACACAAAATCAAATCAACACAGAAAATTTGTTGCGTATAGCATACGCACAAACATGTATTGTGTATAAAAAGTGTTGGAAAATAATGATTTTTTGGTGACTTTAATACAATATTAAAGTGGGTGTCAATCCTCAATTGAGGTGGAGTAAAGTGAGTTTAGATTCTTTGTAGTGAGATTTTTACACCACAAAAAGAATGACCAAAAACCATTAAAGTTTGAATGAGAAATTGACTCATTAAGTTGGCCTCGTGAAAGAGGTGTAAAACCTCTATCCCACATTGATTATAAAAGAGAACATTGATGGGTATTTAAAACTCATGTTTTGCATAAGGGTGTAAGCCAATTAGGGCATCCAAATTTTTCGAAGGAAGAGAATTATGGATGCTTCAAGAATGGACTTAAGCCAAGACTATGGTCTAAGTTGGTTCTGCAAAAATTGCCATACGCGCACCGCCTACCTGCTCGGATCGGGCCAGGTCCGTGGATCTTAGGACTTGGGCTTGAGTGTAGGGGTTAGGCTTAGCCTACCCACCTTAATCTTTTTGAGCCAAAACAGATATGTAGGCTACAGGAATATGTACACAAAACCTAGTCTCTTCTATTGATGATGGAATTAAATCCATCAGTTTTGTGCAGAATTAATTCTTGCATTTGTTGCAAAGGAATCTCTTCCTCTCTCCCTCCATGTGTATAAAATGAGGCCTTCTCCTTCAGCTTTTTACACAAGAAATTGTTATTATTCTAGTCTTTCAAAAGTTTTCCAGTTTTGTTATTTTCTTCTTGTGAGAAAGCGTTGCAAAGTTCTGTTCGCCGAAGCTATTCAGTCGGTGCATTACATAGCTGGTCCAACCGTTGTATCTTGGGAGACAAACGTCGAATAACCTCCAGCACCCAACCGATGAGGCGGCGAATCTGTTTTAAGGATACTGCCTAGTGCAGGCTTCGGTTTGCTTCCCTTTGCTATTTTATCTTATGATGTATTGTAATTTTCAGCATGTTTCATGTTCTACAAATTGAATTGTTTATGAATCTATTTATATTTAATCACACAATTTGTACAACAAACTTAAAACAAATTATATCTTTTCTATGAAATTGGACAAATAGATTTATCTTAATTTGCTAGATTATTTTTCTCTACTGTATGATGATTCGACTTTGCATCTGGTACTTGGAAAATAAAAAAATAAAATGAGAAACGTGTTACATCACTAGGAATTATAGCATGAAGGCTCACTGGTTTAATTAATGCAAATTTATCCATGATGTTTGATAGTAATATGGTTCTACACTTTCTTGAAATTCCGGAAATCAGAACGTATACATGCTACTGTTCATTGTGTGCACTGTTTGTACAATAGTTGTCTATTATATATTTTATATACATAGTTCACTGGTTGTTTAGAATGCAATTAAGTTATATGAATAGGCTGTTGTTTCCTTTATATAATTTTATATTTCAAAACAAAGTCATGATTAGAAATTGGTGTATATATATATATAGGCTACTGTTGCATGTTTGGAATTATAATAATAAATAAACAAGGGAACATGTTTGTATGCTATATTTTTTTTGTCCCACCGTTGCTCACTGTTTCAAATTTTTTCTTAGACATTCAATTTGATATCTTTTGAATCTACTGTTTTGTTTCCTTGGGAATTCCTACTTGTAAATTATGCATGTTTGGCATGTTAATTAATTTTTAGAATTTTTTGCATGTTCACAAGTGTTTAAATTTTATTTGACATGCTCATTAGTTTCTAGTATAAACATCATGTTCAATATGGTTACATATTAGATTAATTCACATGTTTTTATTTTCCAGATTTAAATCAATTTTACATCCTTATTCTAGAATTGTTTACATGTTAATTACTATAAACTTATTTGCATGTTAATTACTAGAATAATTTACAAGTTTATTGCATGTTTATTGTGATTTACAATTTCTTATAACTCTTGTCTATTAAATTTTAATTTAAGGTTTTGGAATTATAGAGTTTTGTAACTTGTATAAATTTATGTACATGAATATTGTGTAAATTTAATTGGGTAAATTAATATTTGAATTTAGTTTATTTATTTGGAATTATAAGTTTAAATTGTGAATTAATTTCATTCATAACTCATGACTATTAAAAAAAAATTTATTTATTTATTTGGAGTAACAAATTTTATTTTAAAGTTATAACTTAATTTGGAGTTACAAATTTTATTTTAAAGTCGTAATTTAATTTGGAGTTACAAATTTTATTTTAAAATTTTAATTTAATTGTGAAGTTACAAAATTGTATTTTGTTTTGGTAACTTATCTAGCATTTTAATTCATTGGTTAATTTTATATTCAATAGTTGGCTAGATGGTTTCAATTATTTATTGTATTTATTTTTTGCTTAGATTATTTGTTTGTATTTTGTTGTGATTTTCTGCTAACTTTTTTTACAAAAATACCAATGCGAAAGGGAATGGGAAAAAAGAGAAAAAAAAAACCCAAAACCAAATGAATAGATTTGGGTTGCACAAATGAAATTTATAAACTATATAATTTAAGCATTGCTGCTTGAGATTTAGTAGTGGTTACTTGCCAAATTTTAAAATAAGGTTGTTTACTTGGCATATTAAAGCATTTTATATGCTTGTATTGTGGTAGCAATTTTTACATTGCTTGTAATTGTTAGCAATTTTATTTTAATTACTTGTAAGTTTGGAATTGGTTTGTTTTAACCTAATTCATCCCTGGAAAATTTAATTCTAAAAATCGTTTATCACGAATTAGGAGTCAACATGCTCTTGAAAGTTTTATCAAAATGTTAACTGGGTTTTAAGTGGGACCGGTGTAACTCCTCCATGTAGACGTCCCCGAACGCCCCGGGAGGGTAAACCCCCCGTTCTGTTCGTTTTTGTGGGTCTACTACAGCTCGGACTCAAATCGCCACGGTTCCTAATCTGAACCAAAGAGTCCAAATCCGGCAAATCGTTTTGAGAAAACAGATTTTTGAAAGAAGTGCCAAACATGGACTGCTTTGCCAGATACAGAGTCGCCACCTAAATATTTTATTTTGGGAAATTTAGGAAACCCTGACTCGTTGCCTAAGGCCACGTGACCGTCATCACCAAAGTTGCCTCGGCTCGGGAACTTGGGTACGATTGGGGAAGGTCACTTCGTGAGCACCCCCGCTCGCCCGATCAAAGATCGGCCTCTACTAACCATGATATCGAGTTTTGAAAACATTATGCGTTCTTATTGCCGGTTATTAGCCTAGATTTACTATGTGATGCGCACAGCATACAAGTATAGACCAAATTGCCTAAATTGGAACAAAACATTGCATGTTTGTTTTGAAAATGGTTTGCTATTCGCAAGTAGGCTAAAATGTAGGTTTTGCCACCCTCAAGTGGGCTTTAGAAAAGATGGTTTTACCACTATCAAGTGGGCTTAAAACTCACAGTTTTAATGCATTATTCCAATTTAGGTAATTCAACCTCCATCCACAGGCATTCAAGCAGTTATATCACATAAGCAACTAGCCTCATGGTAATCATGCAATTATGGCAACACTCACACGCATGCGGTATGCTAAAGCATAAAAGCTTACCTAGTACTCCAAGCCAAAACAGAAACCAGTTAGTAATCATATGCATGATCCTAGTTCATGTTAAGATGGCTAATGCAACACATGCAAAGATGTAATCTAGACAGGCTCGACTATCCTAAACATGGCATGTGAAATGTAACAGATAACATGTATTCAATTTGGAATTGAAATACAATGCAGTTAGCATGATGCGCCGAGCCCGGTGCATGCAAGACAAATGTATGAATGCACGCATGCATAGCATAAGGTATGCTAATTTAAATATGCCCTAATCTACCATCATAAGCAGGTAAATAAAAGGGAAGAAAGACGTGGGGTTGGAAGACATACACACACTCACGCACACTTATTACAAATACGCCCTCACTCGGAGGGACCAAAAGAATATACAGGCCGAATGAAAAATACTGAATTAAATATTACAAAACTCCTAATCTAATTAAATTAAATGCAAAGAGAAAATGGCCGCAGCCTCCGCCTCGAGATGCGTGTGATGATGCATGCTCGAGTCCGTCTCACCCGGAAAATTCGTACCATGCCACTGCTGCCTCTGTTTACACTGTCCTGCCTCTCCAAAGACTGCCAAAGTCCTGGGACATGTTCCTTGCACACTGTAGAATGCCATCGGCTGGAGGAGATGCCCACCGGCCATAGAGAATTTCCATCGGCTGCTGATGAAGTTATCGGCCATTTACCAATGGCCGGTCGGCACTGAATGTTGCCGGTCGGCAGAAACTTCCTGCAGAAGACAGTTTTGACAGCAGCAAAGGGCAAGCAGTGTATGGCAATGCATTTCGAGCAAATGTGTGCACCACCATATCCCTTATCATGTTTATGACTCAAAGGGGTGTGGTCCTCGATTCTCGGACCATCAATCGCGCATTTCAATGTGTGACGGCCCAAGAAACCAAGTATGCACTTTGATTTCAAATGTAATGCAAACCAAGCAAACAAACAAATAAAGGCCCAACCTCTATCACTTGATCAAGAGGCAAGGCATGCATGCCAATGCAATGCGACCTAGGCATGAAAACTAAGTATGCAACATGAACATGTGGCAAGCATACAAAGCATGAACATGGGGCAAGCAATGCAAACATGCAACATGGACAACACACAAACATGTAACAACATGTTAAGTGACTAAAAGATGGAATACATGCCAAATGTATTACAATCTAAGCATGCAACCACAAGATGAAATGGAGCACGCATGCAACCATATACAAGACACGCATGCAACAACATGTGAAGATGGTCTTACCCCAATGTGAGTGGACCTCAGCCACACTCACATCAGTGGCCACAAGCTGAAAATGGGACGCTCGAAATGCGTGCACGTATGCACGCAAACCGGGGACCGAACCTAAGGCACGAATGCCACTCTAACAAGGCATGGCAAGGCATGGATCATGGCATACAAACATATGAATTTCAATCACTAAAATATGATGCTTAAAAGCTCCGAAACATGGCAATATGGCACCCGATACATGAGACGCATCCCGAAACTCAAAATTAAGCGCATGGAATGACTTATAGCTATACAAAGCATGCATTATTTGAACATGAGACCTAAAGACAGAAGCAAGGCAGCCCCACAACAAGAATATTTACAGTTTAAAGCAAGGCCAAACAGCGAGCACGAATGGGCCTAAATTAGCGTGCAAAAATGGGTAAAAAGGGGGGTAATTAAGCAAGTAGCAGCTGCTGACTTCAAACATAAGAGGGCCCTTCAACAATGTTAAAGAGGGGCCCAAAATATGGCATTTTACAGTTGATTGCCAGACCCAAAACAGTGCACAAGCATGCTCAAAATGCTATGCAAAATAAGGGCACCAAGAGAGCTATAACATGAAGTATAAAAAGGATGTCCCAAACAGCCATAGACCCTTAATGAAACATGAAGAGGGAGTCAAAATATGGCTATTTTCAGTTCGTACCAAGATCCAAAAACAGAAGCTCAATAGGCTAATAAATCATGCAAAAATGGGGACCAAAGAGGGGTTCAATGGCAAGTGACACATGGAGGTCCCAAACAGTGATGAACCCTTCTTCAATGTTGAAGAAGGGCTCAAAATAAGCCTATCTACAGTTTACATCATGCTCCAAAACAGATTACACATAGGCCAAAAATACTATGCAAGATTATGGCATACAAAGGGGTAATGAAGCAAGTGCAAAATGGGGGTCCCAAACAGGGTAAGATCCTTAATTAAAGATGAAATAGAGCTCAAAAAAATACCACTTTCAGTTTTGGTTCGGAGCTCAAATGTATAAGAAAGAAGGGCTAAGATATAGACCAAGAAAAGAGCAAAAAAGGGAAAAACGAGACTCACCCTTGAAGAACCAAACTTTAGCAGCCTCTTGGTCCAAAATACAGCACTTCTAGCCTCTGAGAAGGTCCTCCAAGCCGCTGGAATGGAGTGGTGGTGGTGGTGGTGCTAGGTGGTGGTGAAGAAATGGTGAAGAAATAGTGTAGGACTTTTAGGGTTTTGGTGCTTGAAATATAGAGAGAGAGAGATTGTATATATGAGACTCAAACCAAAGTCTTCTAACCCAGAAAAAATGCAGCTGGAGCTCTGGTTTTATAGACAAAAAGGGATGGAAAAGAGGGGGAAAAAAGGGGGGGAAATTCGGATTCAAAATTCCCCCCAAAATGGCCAACAGGTGAGCTAAAGGGGAAAGTGATAGCTGCGGGTCCCAAATGGCCGAGAGCCTTTCAACAAAGTTGAAGAGGGGCTCAAAATAAGACACTTTCTAGTTTACATCAAGCCACGAAAATAAATACAAGTAGGTCTAAACTATCGTGCAAGAAAAGGGGAAAATGGAGGGGTAAAGAAGCAAGTGATAGTTGGAGATGTCAAACATTAAGAGGTCCTTAATCAAACATGAAAAGGAGTTCAAAATATGACTATCTCAAGTTTGGGTCGGATCCCAAAAATGTAGAATGAAGGTTCGGGAGCCGAAACACGCAGTTCGGGGCCCCGAAAGTAGGCTGTTAGGCACCGGGAGTGGTGCTTAACCATGAAGTTGGTCTCTCGGACCACAGTGTCCCTCAAAAGGGAGTAAATAAGATAAGTGCCAAAAATCGGGGCAAACGGAGGTGGTTAAGCGGTCCCGAACCGAGGCACACGGCCTGACGGCTCCGAAAACTAGGAACCGAGCTCCGAAAATCGGGAACCGGGCTCCGAAATGGGAAAAATGGCCTATGACCACGAAACGTAGCCCACGGCCATTGAGAGATGATCTACGAGACCTCTCCCTCCCTTCGGGAAAAGAAAACAGAGAAAACAGAGCCTGGTTCGCAAACCGAAGAAAAGCACAAAAGAGTCCGGAAGTCTGGAGGCAAGGCTCGCAGCCGGGACTCCGCAACCTCAGAACGAGCACAATATGCAACATCACCAAGCGCTCAATCGGTGACGTCTGAGTCTTAAGGTCGGTCAAAAATGGGGTGTCTACACTCCAGTCTTCCTGGAAACATTCTTAACTATGTTCAATTCTAGGTTAAGTGGTGAGACTAGTTTTGAATTAAATTTTCAACTATAGGATTTTCTAAGGGTTAAGTTTAATTTCTGAAAACATAGAAAGTAATATTCTATTGTATTTTTTAGAAATGGCAACTGTCACCAATAATGTTGCTACTGCTAATGTTGGTGGGGATCTGAACCCCAGGGCAACTGACTTGCCAACCCCAACTATGACCTCTGTGGTCAACCCTGGTGTTACTCCAGCTGTTTCGAGAGGACCGCTCAGTCACCATGAGCGCCTAGAGAAATTTACTGGGGTAAACTTCAAGAGATGGCAGCAAAAGATGTTGTTCTACTTGACCACGCTGAACCTTGCAAAGGTTTTGAGCGAGGATCCTCCAACCGTGGCAGAGAATGAGCCAGACAAGCAGAAGGACATAGCACTTGACACATGGAAGCAGACAGAATATTTTTGCCGGAACTATGTGTTCAATAGCATGGCAGATTTACTCTACAATGTGTTTTGTGCCAAAAGCTCAGCAAAAGAGTTATGGGAATCTCTAGACAAGAAATACAAGACTAAGGATGCCAGGGCAAAGAAATTTGTCGTTGGCCGGTTCTTGGACTTTAAGATGGTAGATTCAAAATTGTGATAAGCCAAGTCTAGGAGTTCCAAGTGATCTTGCATGAAATTCATGCTGAGGGGATGCCTTTGAACAAGTCATTCAAAATTGCTGTGATCATTGAGAAACTTCCCAATGGTTGGAAGGACTTCAAGAACTACTTGAAGCACAAACGCAAGGAAATGTCAGTTGAAGACTATAACGTACTGAAATACACACTATAGTACACCAAGATAACATGATCATTTAATCCAAAAAGTCATCTTTCTCATTCAACTAAGAGTTAAGTGATTACAATTTAATAAATACATTCCCACAATATCCGAAATACATATTCCAATTCAATAAACTAGATGACTTAACAAAACATAAGCCCCTTAGGCGTACAACGTCACAAGATACATTTAGTAATCCAGTTACAAAAGTCCCAATTTAAAACATCCAACACCCTCTTGACTTCTACCATCTCAAAAAAGAGCTAGTGCCTGGACCAGTCCATCAACGAGGTTGTCCTTCGTCAATTCCTGAAAAATAAATTAGGGTTGAGCTATTTGCCCAGTAGGAACACATTTAACCAAGTATTTAATCCTTTGAAAAAGATTATGGCATCCGTGTGACAAACTTTACAATAAAATTTATCTTCACGGTTAGTCTTTAACAAATCATAAGGAACCATGATATTCTAACACAGACAATAGCACATCATATCTTCATGTATAACAAATAAACATTCACAATCATGAAGCATCAAGCCACACATTCATCTACAAGAGTCCAATTGAGAACACCCATCACTTTTATTTTGGAAAACACCGCCCCCCAACATTTATTGGCTATTATACGGCAGGAAGTGAGCACCCAAAGGAAAATCATCTATTTTTCCACTTTCGCTGGCTATTATACAGCGGGACTATGTGGACACCCCAAACGATTTTCCCACATTCGTCCAGCGATAGGCCTAAACAAGGCATTTGGGCACCTTTTTGAACTCCCCCGAGCGGGTACCAACACAACACCACATTTACCCAAAACCAACTCTCACTTGGACTCATGCACAATCAACAAACATATCACATTTCAATCCTACCAACAAACATCAAACGTCACCATAGATGAACACCACATAAAATTTAAGGAATAATAACAACTAAGTCACCATTCCTTTTACTAAATCAATAACCTCAATTTCCACCTCTCCATTGTTCACAATATTTCATGAGCTAAGTGAAATTCCAATCCATGTAGTGAATTCTACTCAATTTGGGTATTTAGGGTTTTACCTAATTTGGGGGTTTTTTTTTCTTTATCACCAATCTAGGTTTTAATAACATTTACATTCACGTTTAAAAGAAGGGATTGAGAAATTTCAAACTAAATGTTAGGCAAAAATGGTTTAAAGTGTGAAATAAGGGTTTAATCCAACAAAATCCTCAAATTAGTTCTCAAATCATACGATACCATGAAATCCCTTCAATAATGAAGAAATACAAGGATAAAAGTATTCCTAGCTCAACAATCAAGCAAAAATCCAAGCTCCTACAAGAATCTTTCGCAAACCCACAATCCAATCGGTAGATAATGACAACCTTTAATTGTTCTTCACTCCTAGCAAGAGATTTAAGTTGGATCTCGAGGATATGAGACGTATTTTATAGTGGAAATTTAGGGTTTCACAGAGAGAGGAAGAGGTGATGGAGGATAAAAAAAGAGAAAATGATCTAGAATCATTATATTTAAAAAGCTGATATCGCGACCCTCGCTCGAGCGTGACTTCCTACGCTCGAGCGACAACTTCTTCACTCGAGCAGAGGAAGAGAAGCCTCAAAAATTTTGCAGCGCTACAATGCAACTATTAGAAGCTAGCATTCTACGCTCGAGTGAGGCTTTCCTCGTTCGAGTGAGCACGCCTACAATTTAGTAAGATTCTGGGAGCAACGATTCTACGCTCGAGCGACGGTTTCCTCGCTCGAGCGACCCTAAAAATAAAATGTCACAAAGACCTGATTGTCCGACTTCGAATTGAGAAGGATAATAGAAAGAAAATGAAGGAGTACCTCCTCTGTGAAGGCCAATGTCATGGAGCATGGCAAATCTTCTAGGGTGAGGAAGAATGCCCCTGTGAACAAGGGCTCAAAGCTAGGGCTAAGGGGTGGTGTTTCAAAGAAGCCAGCATACAAGCCACAGGAACCTAGTTATCAGTTCTTAGGGAAGTACTAGAACTATGGTAGCGAGGGGCATCGAGCTAGTGACTGCCGCAAGCAAAAGAAGTTATACAAGACCAAACCTCGTGCTCACATGGTAGACATGCAAGAGTACTCCCATGATGAGGATGACATGCACTTTTCTACCGTTGTCTCTGAGGTAAATCTTGTCGGTTCAAACCCAAGAGAATGGTGGATTGATACTAGGGCTACACGCCACATTTGCTCCGAGAAAAAGCTGTTTACAAACTTTTGAGCTGGTTACAAATAATGAGAAGTTGTTTATGGGGAATTCTACTACCTCAATTGTTGAGGGGAGAGGAAAGATGGCCCTGAAGTTTACCTCAGGAAAAGAGCTGACCTTGAACGAAGTCTTGTATGTTCCGGACATTCGTAAAAATCTTGTCTCGAGGTCTCTTCTCAGCAAACATGGTTTTCGCATGGTCTCTGAGTCCGACAAGGTCGTTGTGACCAAGAGCGGAGTGTATATGGGTAGGGGTTATATGTTGGGGGGTATGTTTAAACTCAATGTAATGACTGTTATCCCAAAGATGAATAAAGATGCATCTTCTTCTGTTTACATGCTTGAGTCTTCCAATTTGTGGCATGGTAGACTAGGACATGTGAACTTTGAATCTTTACGTAGATTAATCAAGTTAGATCACATACCATCTTTTAAAATTAATCCAAAACACAAGTGTGAAACTTGTGTTGAAGCGAAGTTGACAAGATCTTCGTTTCATTCTACTGAAAGAAGTTCAGAGCCGTTGGACTTAGTGCATAGTAATGTGTGTGACTTAAAGTTTATACAATCACGTGGTGGCAATAAGTACTTCATCATTTTTGTTGATGATTGCACTTAGTATTGTTATGTCTATTTGCTCAAAAGCAAAGATGAGGCTATTGACAAATTTGTTCTTTATAAGAATGAAGTTGAGAATCAGTTAGGCCATAAGATTAAGGCTTTAAAAAGTGATCATGGTAGTGAGTATGAATTACCGTTTATTGAGATTTGTGCTCAATCTGAGATTATCTACGAAATCACGGCACCTTATTCTCCTCAGTCAAATGGGATTGCTAAGCGGAAGCATAGGACGCTAAAGGAGATGATAAATGCAATGTTCCTAAGTTCTGGATTGCCACAGAACATGTAAGGGGAAGCAATTCTCTTTGCAAATTACATTCTGAACAAAGTACCTCGAAAGAAGGTAGACAAGACCCCATATGATTTATGGAAAGGCATCAAGCCTTCTTATAAATTCTTACGAATGTAGGGGTATCTTGCAAAAGTGGCGGTGCCTTCACCCAAGCGGGTTCAAATAGGACCAAAGTCAGTGGATTGTGTATTCATTGGATATGCACATAATAGCAGTGCATATCAATTTCTTGTGTATAGGTCTGTTATTCCAGATATACACAAGAATACTATCATAAAATCAAGAAATGCGTCTTTCTTTGAAAATGTATTTCCGTGTCGTCTCCAAGAAAGGATTCAGAGTTCTATGGAAGAGGTAGAAGGTGACAATGATCACATAACTAATCAAACAGATGATCACTTAGATGATCAAGTTGATGGTCAAGCTAAAGATATAGATGAGCCAAGAAGGAGTAAAAGGGCTAGGACTGCAAAGTCTTTTGGTTCAAACTTCTTGACTTATATGTTAAAGGAAGAACCTCAAACTTTCCATTAAGCAATGACTTCACTTGAAGGTCCTTTGTGGAAAGAAGCAACCAAAAATGAGATTGACTCCATCTTGCAGAACCATACTTAGGAGTTGGTTGATCTACCCCCAGGCAGTAAGGCCTTGGGGAGTAAGTGGATCTTTAAAAGAAAGATGAAAGCTGATGAGTCAATTGATAAGTATAAAGCTAGACTAGTTATCAAAGGATACTGGCAGCGCGAAGGTCTGGATTACTTTGATACATATTCACCTGTGACAAGGATTACATCCATTTGCATTGTGATTGCGATAGTAGCTTTACGTGGTCTGGAAATACATTAGATGGACGTAAAGACAGCTTCCTTAAATGGAGATTTAGATGAAGAAATCTACATGAAGAAACCCGAGGAGTTCTCAGCTCCAGGACAGAATAAGAAAGTCTATAAGCTTGTTAAATCATTGTATGGTTTGAAGCAAGCTCTTATGCAATGGCATAAGAAGTTTGACAATGCTATGTTGTCAAATGGGTTCAGAATCAATAAGTGTGACAATTGCATATATGTCAAAGATACTGACAGAGGTTATGTCATTTTGTGTCTATATGTAGATGACATACTCATTGTTGATAGTAATGATGAAATGATTATAACTACCAAGAGATTGTTAAACTCTAAGTTTGACATGAAAGATATGGGCCTTACAGATGTAATTCTGGGTGTTAAGATTACCAAAACATCTGATGGTGTTGTACTTTCTCAATCTCACTATGTTGAGAAGATACTTGAGAAATTTAGTAAATCAGATACAAGTATGTCTAGGATACCGGTAGACGTAAGTCTACATTTGACAAAGAATAATGGTGAGAGTGTTTCTCAGCTAGAATATTCTCACGTCATTGGTAGTTTGATGTATCTGATGAGCTGTACAAGGCCGGATATAGCCTACTCTGTTAGCAGGCTTAGTAGATACACGAGTAATCCGAATGCTACTCATTAGAGGGGCATTATGCGGGTGTTAGGTTATCTATGCTACACCCAGGGTTATGGGCTGCATTATAGCAAATACCTAGTGGTACTAGAAGGGTATAGTGACGCTAATTGGATATCTGATATAAAAAACTCCAAATCCTCTAGTAGTTATGTGTTTACCCTCGAAGGGGTAGCCATGTCTTGGAAATCTTCTAAGTAAGCGTGTATATCAAGATCAACAATGGAATCCAAGTTTATTGATTTTGGATAAAGAAACTAAAGAAGCTGAATGGCTTCGCCAATTCGTTGAAGATATTCCACGTTAGTCCAGACCTGTGCCAGCCATCTATATTCATTGTGACAGCCAATCGGCAAATTGGACGGGCACAGAGTAATATGTATAATGAAAAGTCTAGACATATTTGTCATAGACATAATTCCATACGACAACTACTCTCAAACAGAGTTGTCACTTTAGACTATGTAAAGTCTCAGGACAACATTGTAGATCCGCTAACCAAAGGGTTAACTCGAGTGTTAGTAGAGAAGTCATCAGAATGAATGGGATTAAGGCCTTTAGTGTAAGGTGTTACCGGAATGGAAACCCAACCTAGTTGACTGGAGATCCCAAGATCTAGGTTCAATGGGACAACCTAATTATGTGTAACGGTGATATGTCATTAAGGAGATTAAACTTCCAGTCATTCTTTTTATCAATGATACCTACAAGTGTAAAGGTTACGCTGAGCTTTTAATGACTCTAGTATGTTGAGTTGTTGAGCTGAGTATAGCAGGATACTCAAGTAGAGTCACCTATGCGAGTGTGAAGTAAGACCGCTTCTATAAGAATTGACAGGGCCTAATTTTTTAAACCACTCACTGAACCAAGCTAGTGTTCCAGGGTCAAACCGGACACAACAGTGAGAACAGAACGATGGTTGGAGTAATTCCTGTGTGAAGTCTGTTGTCTTGGTTTACATAAACAGCCAACAAATTCGATAGACTTCACTGGGAGGGGTTCAAAGCCAAAACTACATTTTCTGATGCCGGGGCTATTCCATTGCACTCTTTCCGAGTCTTTGTTGTTAAGCGTTGTCTGTTTGTTGTTATTCAGTCAATTTTTATTCATGTGGGGGATTGTTGGAAAATAATAGTTTTTTGGTGACTTTAATACAATATTAAAGTGGGTGTCAATCCTCAATTGAGGTGGAGTAAAGTGGGTTTAGATTCTTCGTAGTGAGATCTTTACACCACAAAAAGAATGACCAAAAACCATTAAGGTTTGAATGAGAAATTGACTCATTAAGTTGGCCTCATGAAAGAGGTGTTGGGAAAGGTATAAAACCTCTATCCCACATTGATTATAGAGGAAAGCATTGATGGATATTAAAAACCCATTTTTTGCATCAAGATGCAAGCCCTTTGGAGTATCCAAATTTTCCGAAGGAAGGGATTTGTGGATGCTTCAAGGATAGACTTGGGCCAAGACTATGGTCCAAGTTGGTTATGTAAAAATTGCCACACGCGCGCGCGCGTCGCCTGCCAAGACCTGGCCGGGTCCGGGTTTCGTGATCCGTGATCCGTGGGTCGTAGGTCGTGGATCTTGGATCTTGGGGCTTGGGCTTGGCCTTTTTGGAATGGATTGAGTGTGGGGATTGGGCTTGGCCCACCCATCTTAATCTTTTTGGGCCAAGACAGATGTGTGGGCTGCAGGAATATGTACACAAAACCTAGTCTCCTCTATTGATGATGGAATTAAACCCATCAAATTTGCAGAATTAATTCAGATTAATGCAGAATTAATTCTTGCATTTGTTGTAGGGGAGCCGCTTCTTCTCTCCCTCCATGTGTATAAAAAGAGGCATTCTCCTTCAGTTTTTTACACAAGAAATTGTTGTTATTCTTGTCTTTCAAAAGTTTTCCAGTTTTGTTATTTTCTTCCTATGAGAGAGTACTGTAAAATTCTATTCGCTGAAGTTATTCAGTCGGTGCATTGTGTAGCTGGTCCAACCGTCGTATCTTAGGAGACAGACATCAAACAACCTCCAGCACCCAACCGGTGAGGCGCCAAATCTGTTTTAATGACACTGCCTAGTGCAGGCTTCAATTTGCTTCCTTTTGCTATTTATCTTATAATGTATTGTAATTTTTAGCATGTTTCATGTTCTGCAAATTGAATTGTTTATGAATCTATTTGTATTTAATCACACAATTTGTACAACAAAAAGTTAAAGGAGTATCAAATTGAGTAATCGAAATATCATAACCCTAGGCTAGGGTTTGAAATTGGATTTGAGGAATAAAGGAATTGGGAGATACCAAAAGAAATCTTGACTGAGAATGAAATCTTTGTCATCTGCAATGGAATCGATGTCGATATTAAGGGGTGAAGACGATGGAACTTGCGATTCGGAGGATTGTTGACGGAGAGGGAAGAAAGAGACTTGACCTAGCTACTCAATAGTCAAGTGTCTAGCCAGTGACCCTTCATTATCTTCTTCTCTCTCCTGCTACTCCTCCTCAGGGTTTTCCTCTTCATCAATTTGCAACCTCCACCCCTCTCTCTCTCTCTCTCTCTCCCTCTCTCCTCTTTTATATGTATGTTGTTTAGATGGTATGATTAAAATATATGTATATATGTATATGATGACACTTAATTGAAAAGTGAGTAAAAAATAAATATAATCACATATTAATTAAAAGGTATGATTAAAAAATATATATATGTAGGGGAGGTTCGAGGTTAGGAAAATGATTAAAGAGGCAAAACTATACTGATAGTCCAAGAATGGTGGAATGACTGGAGAATGAGCAACAGCAACTGTCTGGGAAGATAAAGAGTGAGCAACTAGGTGAAGGTGAAGTAGGTAGCTCAAGAAGAAATGTATGGCAATGTACGAATGGGTAGTATCTTCTCTAGATCCCCCAAAATTCCTTTTCTTGAACCTTGGGAAATGGGTCCTATTTATAGGCTTTTCCTTGGTACCAAGAGGATACCAAGTGGCCAAATAGAGAGAGGACATGTGTCCCAGAGGATCACGTGGAACATTCTTCCTTGAGCCACCAGGCTGAAGGTGCCACGTGCCCCTCTGCATGTATTGTGTACTAACTGTTTGCCTCTGCAACTACCCTTTTGAGCCTCATCAAGTGTAGTCGCGACGGGAGTGTTTGGCGCTGCAACTCCCTTTTAAGCCTTAGCAAGTGCAGTTGCGATGGAAGCATTTGCCGCTATACTTGCCTTCTTAGCTCGAACCTCAGTAAGTGCACTTGCAGCAGTAAACCTTGCTGCTGCACTTGCCTTCTCAGTTCTACTTGGCCAGTACATGCATTCTCAGGACTCCATTAACTATGTTTGTGCTCACCTTAGCAAAGCCTCCACCCTTAACCACCTAACCACAAACTCCACAACTTCCTAGGGAGAAGGCCACAGCCAAGCCTGCTATCAGCCATGCTATGCCTTAGTACTAAGCCTAAGGGGACTTCCTTAGTCCTGCCTGTGCGACTAAGGCAGGTCTATGACCTGGGTAATGGAAAGGGAGTCCGTTACACTCGGGCTACCCTGCTCCCATCTTCGTGGGATCACCGCAGTAAATTGGTATTTCTGGGCCTGCTATCAGCTCCAACCAGTAAGTCTTGGGGCCTGCTATCAGCGCCAAGTTAATGAACTTTGGGGCTTGCTATCAACCCTAGGCTAATAATGCCTTGGGGCCTACTATCAGCACCAAGCATTAGCCTCTACTTGCAGAATGGAAGCTTTTCCCAAAGGTTGTTATCACCTTGGCGGGATGTTCCCTTCACAAGTTGGTTATGGCGGCTATAATTGCTACAGCAGTGATTTCCCGTGGCTAGTTCAAATGGCAAAACAATCAATATTGGAGATGGCACCAACAAAGTGCCTCTGCAACTTGGGCACTGCAAGTAATGCCTCTGCAACTTAGTTGCTTTGATTCTCTCATTCCCTCAGCAACTCCAGGTGGCGGCAGAACTGACAATAGTTGGAATGGCGGCGATACCAACAATACTTGGAATGGCAGCGCTGAGACAAAGTGCCTCTGAAACTTGGCCGTCGCAAGTGTCGCCTCTACAACTTAGTTGTTTCGGCTTTCTTTTTCCCTCAGCAACTTCAAATGGCGGTTGAACCAACATTATTGGATAATGGCGGCGCTGAGGCAAAATGCCTCAACAACTTGACCGCCGCAAGTGTTCCCTCCGCAACTTGACCGTTGCATGTGTTGCCTCTGCAACTTAACCGTTGCGTGTGTTACCTCTACAACTTGACTTAGGCATATTCCTTCGTAGAGTCCGTTTGGACCCTTGGTGGGTCGGACCTGCTTTGGCCCTCTGTTAGCCCACTTTCCTTGGGCTTTAGCCCATGCTCCTTTTTTATTCCTGGTCGCCCCTCAACATTTAGGCCCATACTTAATTTGGAGCTTAATTTCTTACCCTCTATATTTGCCCCGTGCGCACGTAGGGGACACTCCCCTTGTTTTTTGTGCGTGCATGGTGTCAGCAAGTAATCCAAGGATTTCGTCGATTGGGTCAGGAGTTGCGTCGGTTTTCTGCAGAGTCATAATGGCTCTGAAAAGGCGCCTTTTGACTGATGGTCTAGGGAAGCATGTTGGCGCCCTTTTGCTACTCTCTCTATAAATAGTGTCTCTTGGGTCCACTGGTCCCCCACTTCTGCCACAACATACTTTCCTGTCTCCTTGTCTTCTTCTCTCCCTTGCCCCCACCTTCCAAAGTCTTCTTTACTTTTCTTTATTCTTCCTAATGACCAGCACAAGGTTTCTACCCGACAGGGCTACCCTACCGCCTACTGAGTGGAGGAGGGCCCCATACTTCAGAGAGCTGGCTGACCTCTTCTGAAAGGTAGTTGACTCATTCGTCCCTGATGCCCTTCCTCTGGAGGAGCCTTTACTCCCTTTTGGTAAGACTACTTTAGACGATGCTGACATAGTGAACCCAGTCTCTGTGCTACGGTTTCGCGTGGAGCATGGTGACTTTTCCTATTCATACATGTACTACCGCACTCACTCGGGCCCTCTAGCAGACTGGTCCCTCTGGGTTGATGACATCATTGCGGATGACGGCTTCAAGCAGTGCTTGAGGGATGTTCGTCTCTTCAATGCCATTTTGATTTCGAGGGAGTTGTCGGTGCGCAAGGTACAGACCAACACTAATATGGTTGTCTCTCGCTAAAGCAACGACACTCACACCTTTGCCTTGGCATGGGGGAAGATAACCCCAACCCTCGAAGATGTTGTCGTTCTTCTGCACCTGAGTACCCATGGAGACCACCTCTTCGATCTAGCACCCCTGACTTCTGCAGAACAAACTACTGTCACTGTCCTCCAAAATGCCTTTCGAGAGGCACAGAAGTATGGCTCTTGGTACGATCTTAAGACTGGGGAATTGCTCCAGGAGAGGCCCAAGAGGGACAAGACCACCTACATTTCCTGGTTGAAACATTTCTTCAAGGACCTACAACCGGTTGCAGGCAACATTATAGAGGAGAACCGCAACTCTATAGTTGGGTCGGGCTATCGCGGCGACTTGTACCGGGAAACCTTTGTCAGTTATTTCATCTCTTTTTTTGTTCTCCCTAGTAACCCTACTGAGAGTATCAATCCTCTGGTGTTCCCTCTGGCTGTTAAACTCTGCAATGACAGTCAGATCCCTCTGGCCCCCCTCTTCTTGGTGAACTTATATTTCCTCATAGACCTCATTCACTCGGACATGGAGAGGTCCATGGGCTGCTATAATGTATGGAGCTTTGTACACACTCAGTTCCTGACCACATTCTTCTATGAACGATTCCTTGCTATAGGCCTCATCCCTAAAGAGCATAAGCCTTTCTTCACCAACGAAGTTCTTAATGCAGAAGGTCGTCCTGTTCTAGATGCAGAGGGTCGACCTGTCACAAGACAAGTGCACCAATCCCTCCCTCGGATCTCCCGATGGTCTGGTCTTGGCACCAACAAACCCTTCGTGGATTACGTCGATCACATGGAGGAGTGTGTGTTCCGCCCTTTTACCCAACTTTTTCCAAGCATTTCGGTTGTCCCATTTTATTTCTCAAAGGCTTGTCATGTTGATTTCTCCCTTGACAGCGTCCAGGCCAACTCCCTTCTACTGGCTGCCATGATACGCCCCGGGTTTCTGCCCGTATGGAATGAGGAGTGCATGTCCAGTGTTGTCTACCGATCGGATAAGGTCCTTAGGCAATTTGGCATGGACCAAGGCATCCCCCACGCCCCTCAACCACAAACAGATTTTCATCAAAGCTTCCAGAGGTTTGCTCGTGACTACACCGCCTTACTCGTGGAGGGTTTAGGCCTCATGGAGTTGCCTTCACTAGGACGAGAAGGTGTCTTCACGCCCAGTAACAAGCTATTCTGGCACTGCAACCTCAACTCTTTTTTTAACTTTTGCAACAATGTTCCCGTTGTCCCTACGATGGAACCCATTCCGCAGCCTAACTTATCCCTTCGTCTCCTCTCTGGTCGAGGGAAACAAACTAGTATATTCTATCGTTTCAAGCTTCTGTCCCTACCTGCAGTAGAAGAGTCGCATCTATTTGGGGCAATGTCCATCCAACCCCTGCAAGTTGCTCTTCTCCCAATTGGTGTAACAGTACGCATGACCTGTTCCAGACTGATGGCAGACCATGAGGCAACAGCATCAGTTGCTGAGACACGTGCCTCACCAAGTAAGAAGAGACTCCAAAAGGTACCCATACCTAGAAAATATTTTGCATTATTTCCTTGGGCTTTTTACATTTATTTTCATTTATTTTTTAGCAGTCACATGATCTTTTTTCGTTTTTTTTTTTTTTTTTTTTAGGGCCTGATGGTTTCAAAGCGCGGTACTGTTTCGGCTATATCGCCTTCAGGCCCCGGAGGCCCCCTCAACTGCCATTGGAATTTCCTCAAATTCAGACAACAATGATGACGACCTTCCCTTTGCTTCCAGGGTCACTAAACTCAGAACTCACAGAATGGTACTTCCAAATGTTGAAAAAGAACTAAGTGTTGAGGTCGACCCAACTACTAAGGCTGAGCCAATTGCTGAAGTTGCGAATATGGAAGGAGGTCATGATGTCCCCTTTGTTGAAAGCGAACGAGTTTCTCCTGCTACAGAAGTTGCAGAGGGTGGCACAGCTGTTAAGGGCGCTGAGCGCCCAAACCTTGCTGATTCTGCTTATTCTGACCATTCCTCTGTTGGCAGGAAGGATTTTTTTCTTAAGACCCCGAGAGAACAGCGTGGCTTAAGAGAGCCACTGGAAGTTACACCACCCCCATTGGGAGCTGTATCTGGGGGTTCTTCTCAGTCCACTGAGTCTCCACTGGTTTCACAGACCCCACTTCCCAATGTTCAAGTTGCTGAGGGAGGTGCAGATGTAGCGGTTGTTCCTGCAATGAGCCCCCCAAACTTGGCCCAACTTGCAGAGGTAGCTGCCAACCTGGCCACTCATGGTACTACTATTGTTGCTGATGCTTCTGAGCCAGTTGCTCAGTAACTTCTGAGTAGCTTGTTGACCTGTACCCCACTCACTTCCCCGAGGTGCCAACTAATCTTGAAAGATCACAAGACTTTTATGTGGGCATGGACACCGCTGTTGTGCCAGGTCTGAATGTTGAGGACTACCCCATGGACGACCTCTTTTCAGAGTGACATGATGGTACAGGTAGCTTTGGCCTCTCTCTCGAGGTTAATTCGCTCGATCGCCACCCAACATCTATCCATTTCAATGTCGCTGGGCAGTCGTCTTCAGGGAAGGTGCGTCGCCCCCAGGCCTTTGGTCGCTCTACCAGTCTCCCTATAGTAATTGAAGCTAGCGGTGGTGTGAGAGGGTCCCTTCAATCCTCAAGGAAAGTTTCTTTCCTAAGTTATTGGGTCTTCTCCGAAGCTGTTCCTACTCTTGCCTGCATCCAGGCGTTGCACCCTGGCACCTTCACTGCTTTTAACATTTCGGGCTCAATGGTGCAGACAGCACTATTGGAGTCACTTGCCAGCTTCATCAGCGACCTTGCTGCAAAGAATATTCTGACAACTCCCAGCAAGTTTGTGGAGAGTGCTGAGGCTAATTTAAACGGCTTTGAGAGGAATGATCTGGACCTATCGTGGATGAGGGCCAAGCTTCAAGTAGTAGATGGCTTCCTTGAACATGCAGATAATGTCGCGATGATTGCATCTTTGGAGGAGACTATCAAGGAGTGTGAGGGTGCCTTTGAGCAACATCGGCAGAACCTGGCTCAGTTCAAAGAAAGACTCTGCGCTGGTTGCTCAACTACCTAGGGATGTGACTCTGATGGACTCCCTCGTGAAGGGTTTGATTTGATTTATTGTGACTCTGTTATGGCTCCTTTTCTTTGTACTTTTGCCATCTTTTTTTGCTTCTTTTTTTTTTTCCTTCAAACATTGCAATCATGCTGTGGAAAACTTTGATGTTTATGAGGAACAAAGATACTAAGTAATTGAATTTTACTTCACTGTCTTATTTTCATTGTCTTTATATAGTTTCTAAGGATAAGCAATACTCTTGTTATGAACAGAACTTCACCATGACTAAGTTTTTACAAAGCTAAAATTTCACTAAGTATGAAAAACTTTCCTCGCATTAAGTGTTTACAAGAGTAACAGGTTTACTAAGTGTATAACACTTTCTTTACATTTTGCTTTAGAAGTATTAACAAAGAAACTTACAACTCTTTTTCCTGAACAAAAGAAATTAAGGAAAATACTCTTTGACATACTTGGTGTTGATAGGGGCAGTTTTGAACCCATCATCTACTCTTATCAACTTGTAATACCCACTGCTGCTTGCCTCAGCAACTTTGTAAGGGTCTTCCTATCTAGGTGAGAACTTGGGGATTGGTTGCCCCCGCATGATTGCGTCCACTATCTTCCATACCAAATCCCCCTCCTTGAACTCCCTGTGTTGAATAGACTGATTGTAGGCGCGAGCTATGGACTGATGATACTTTTACATTGCCCGCGAGGCCCGATCTCTTATTTCTTCGACTGCCTCTATGTCGTTCTTTCTGCTGTCTGGAACTAAGTGTGCTGACATAGTCATTCTAACTGAGGGTATTATCAACTCAACTGGTAACACAACTTCGGACCCATATACTAGGAAACTGGAGTTACCTGAGTTGGCCTCCTCTTTGACGTTCTATACTCCCAGAGTGCTATATAGAGTTGTTCAGACCATATGCCCCCTACTTCATCTATCATTTTACTCAATATTCGGATGAGAGTTTTGTTGGTTGCCTCAATTTGTCCGTTCCCTTGAGGATAGTATGGACTAGACTTGTGGTGCTTAATCTGGTAGACATCCAGCAGTCTTCCTACATGGCAATTTGCAAAGGGAGATCCATTGTCAGACAACATTACTTTGGGTATGCCAAACCTATAGATTATGTTTTCCTTGATAAAGTTGGCTACTCCTACCCCACCTGCTTTTCTCATTGGTATAGCCTCTACCCACTTGGTGCTAACTTCCGTCACTGCAAGTATCTATTTGTGGCCTTTGGATTACTACGCTATAGGACCTACCAAGTCAAATGCCCAAGTATGAAATGGGTAAGGAGTCTTGATGTTGTGCAGCTCAACCGCTAGTGCATGTATCAAGTTCCTAAACTTCTAGTAGGATTGGCATTTTCTTACAAAGGTTTTGGCATCTTCTTCCATTGTCGGCCAATAATAACCGAGGTGAATGAGATGTCCATATAATCACTGCCCTCCTTGATGCTCTATCTTGTGGGCTTCCTTCAGCACTTCATTTGCCTCCTCTTTTGATAAACACACCAGAGGTTCCCTTTCAAAGCTTCTGCGGTACAGCTTGCCTTGGTCAAGAAAGAAGCGAAGGGCCCACCTTTTAACTCTGATTGCATCGGCTTTGTTCTCAGGCAGTGTGCCATTTCTAAGGTAGTCAATATATGGCTATCTCTGTTCTTTACTGCTTAAGAAATGGGCTTCCTCTTCTTTAGGATAGGACTGACATTTTGCACATTGCCTCTGCAACTCAATACTTTCCTTTTCCATCTCTGGCCAGTAATACCCTTGCCTCTGTATCCGTCAGTATAGACTGATATCCCCATCTCCGCAGGACTTAGCATGGATCTGCTTAAGTCTGTAAGTTGCTTATTGTTTATCGACGCACCTTGCTAGCAAGTTATTGGGACCGCGAAAATATAACTCTCCTTTGAGGAGCAGAAATGATGTAAGTTCTGTTGGTCTGATTGTTCCCTGATCTATTTTCAACTGTTGGATTATATCTGCTTTCCATCCCTCAGCATCTTGGACTGTATATTCTTCGGCTAATACTGCTGGTGTTGTTCTTTTCTCGATGACAATGGCTATACTATCATCTGGTATATCCACCTTTGCCCCTAGTGTAGCCAAGGCATCAGGGAAACGGTTGTATGTTCGAGGGGTGTGCTAAATCTGGACATCATCAAACTGGGTGAGCAACCTCTGGACGATGGTGCGGTATGGGGCCAACAGAGGCTCCTTCAAGGCGAAATCATCCATTGTTTGCTTGACAACTAACTTGGAGTCGCCCCAAATTTTCAACTTATGGAGGCCCTTCTTTTGGGCAGCAATTAGACCCAGTATTAACGCCTCATATTCAGCCTCATTGTTTGGACATTCGAAGTCAAGCTTATATGATAGACAAAACTTCTCTCCTTCCTGACTAGTTAGTGTTATGCCAGCTCCACCTTTCCCAGCTCCGGAAGCTCCATCAAATTTTAAATCCCAATAAGTCTCAATTGCAGCTGCTGAGACATGGACCTCACCTGGTAGAGGTACCTCTGCAGGTTCATGTTCACCAAATAGGAATTGGGTCAGTAAGTCCACAAGTGCTTGGCTCTTAATAGCCTTAGGAATAACACAAATGATGTCATATTCTGCTAGAGCCAAAAGCCATTTTGTCATTCTTCCAGTCAGAGCGGCTTGCTCAGCAAGTAGCGGGCTGGATCACTCTGGGTCACAACCTGGATCGGGTGTGCCAAAAAATAATGGCGCAACTTCTGCGCTGTGAAGATTAAGGCTAAACAATGCCTCTTAATTAGGGTATATCGCGACTCGACACCATTGACTTTGCGACTAATGTAATAGACTGGCTTCTCAATGCCATCTATGTCTTGGACAAGTAGAGCTCCAATAGACCAAAGTGTAGAGGTCAGGTACAGTAGCAGAGGCTTTTCGAGTTGTGGGGCAATCATTGTAAGTGGAGAGGTAAGTGCTTTCTTCACCATATCAAATGCTTGTTGGTGCTCTTACAACCATTCAAACTTGTGATTCCCTTTCAACAGTGTCCCAAAGGAAAAGGTTATCTCAGCAAAGGCTGAAATGAACCTCCTAAGGTATGACACTTTGCCTAGGAATTTCTTCAAGGCCTTTTGAGAGTATGGTGGTGGCATCTCCATGATTGACTTGATCTTATCCCCATCTACTTCAATCCCCTGTTGGTGTACCAAAAAGCCAAGGAACTTGCCATCGGTAACTCCGAAGGCACACTTAAGAGTGTTTATCTTTAAGTAGAATTTGCAGCAACGCTGAAAAACTTTTTCAAAGTCGCAGAGGTATCAGGTTGCCTCAGTAGACTTGACCACCAGATCATCCACATACACTTCCACTTCATGATGCAACATGTCATGGAACACTGCAGTCATAGCCTATTGGTAGGTTGCCCCCACATTTTTCAAACCGAAGGGCATCACCGTATAGAAAAAATTTCCCAAAGGCATTCTGAAAGGTGTCTTTTCTGCATCTTCTAATGCAATTTTGATCTAGTTATAACCACTGAACCCGTCCATGAAGGAGAACATCTGATGGCCCGTAGTAGAATTAACAAGTGTGTCAACATGGGGCAATGGAAACTCATCTTTCGAGCAGGCCTTATTCAGGTCGCGAAAGTCTATGCAGACACTGATCTGGCCGTTCTTCTTCTCCACAGGCACAATATTTGCTAGCCAAGTTGGGTACTGTATAGGCTCAATGAACTTGGCCCTCTGCAACTTTTCTACCTCCGCCTTAATCTTTGCTTCAAGATTAGGGTGATACTTTCGAGCATGCTGCTTGATTGGCTTAAAGTTAATAAAAGTGTCCAGATGATGAGTGACAAGGGATGGTTCAAGACCAAGCATCTCATCGTATGTCCAAACAAAGACGTCACTGTACCACTTCAGTAGTGTTATCAATTCTGCCTTAGCTGCTGGAGCCATTGTATCGCTAATAAACACGGGCTTGCTCTGCCCTGGTAAGTCGCTGAGGTTGACCTTAGTAAGTACCTCCTGCTGCAGTTTGGGTCTATCTTGCATGCATTTAGGGACGGGCTCAGGCGTCTCCACCAACCCTTCTTGGGACTCATCACCGTCACATTTATTCATCTCGGGGCCATCCTCCCAAGGTATGAAGTCTGGCCCCCAAGACCGTCATAGGTAGTAAACTGTCTTGCCGCCCTCGCGCACCTTAACAATCTTGGGCGGAGGACTTGTGGACTTGCTGCTCCTCTTCTGCCCACTACTTTCTGGAGCAGCCTTTATATCCTGAATGTCTTCCTACTTTGGCAATTTTACCCCTGTAACTTTACCAGTCCTTGGAGTTTCATCCGTTGACAACTCAGTAAAGAAAATTGCATCCGAATAGTGTGCCTCCTCCACTTCGAATGATTTTTCAGACGTATTTATGGTTACTATGTGCTTTCCCAACTTTGCCTTCACGCATTGGTGATAACTCGACAAGATAGCCCCATATCAGTACATCCAAGCCCTGCCATGTGTCATATGGTAATTTGTGTCCGCTTCAATCACATAGAACTTAGTTACAAAATGGATCTCACCAACTGCTAAGTCTACGACAACATGGCCTTTAGTAACTTTTTTCTCACCACCAAAACACGTCACTGTGATAGGTTGGCGAACCATCCTGGACTCTAGGATACCAACCTTTGCAAAGGTGTCAGTAGTGATGTTGTTTATGGATGTGTAGCTCGACATTTCGTACCCCCTTTCAGAAGACAAATAAGCCCTACAATATCGGACTCCCGTAGTTCTGAATCTGATTTCACAAGTGCAATGTGAAATAGATAAACACCAAAGAGTCCAAATCCATTAAATCTTTTGGAATATTGATTTTGAATCAAATTGCCAAAAATGGACTGTTTTGCCAGATACAGAGTCACCACCTAAATATTTTTGAAAAATTTAGGAAACCCATGACTCGTGCCAAAAGCCATGTGTCCGTCATCACCAAGATTGTCTCGGCTTGGGAACTTAGGTACGAGAGGGGAAGGTCATGAATTGAGCACCCTCGCTAGCCCGATCAAAGATCGGCCTCTACTAATTATAATATGAATCTTATTTATATTATATGTTCTTGTTCCGATTTATTAGGCTAGCATTACTATGTGATGCACACACACACAAGTATAGACTAATTGCAAAAATTGGAACACTTGATCTCATGTTTGTTTACAAAATTGTTTCGAATATATACCACTTGAAAAGTGATCACATATGAATATTACTCAAATTATTCCAATTCAAGCAACTAGCCTTCATCTATAGGCATTCAAGCAATTTAACATTTAAGCACTTAGCCTCATGGCAAGCATGCTAAACATGGCAACAATCACATTCATGCAATTATGCTAAAGCGAGTAAATGCTCACCTAGTACTCCAAGCTAAAAAGAAGATAAAGTTAGAAATATGCATGATCCTAACTAGGCAATATGACTAATGCAACATACACGATATGCAATTTAAATAGGCTCGGCTACTAGCATAGCATATGAATCAATTAAATAGCATGCGGTCTAAGCACGTATTCAAAGAAATATTAAACTAACAATGTAGTTAGAGTAATGAACTGAGCCTCGGTGCATACAATACAAGTGGATGCAAGGCATGAGAGATGCTAAACAAAATATGATGCCCTAAACTAACCATCGTAAGCTAGTAAATAAAAGGAAGAAAAATGTGGGGTTGGAAGACATATACGTTATTACAACATTACGCCCTTACACGGGAGGGTCCGAATGAACTAATTAGCTAACTAATTAAAGTTAAACTAATTAATTAACTATTACAAAATGAAATGAATAAATAGCCTAACTACTTAACTAATTATTACAAACTAAATTAATTAACTATTCTAACTAATTAAAATAATTGACAAATTAGCTATTCTAACCAATTAATTACAAAGCCACTACTTTAACCATAACACTAATATATTCAAAGCACGGATCCCGATGATCGATGGAAGGCTCATGCATGAATGCAGTTTCCACCCGAAAAAGCCATTGTTTTTGCTGCTGAATGCCTCTGTTGCACAGTATAACACATGCACTAATTTCCAACTCCAGACCAACTCTGTTCTGCTTCAAAAGAACACTGCTTGATTTTGCACTGGTGGCCAACAGAGGGCCTGCCGTCCACTGATGATGGCCTGCCGGCCACTGCTGACTGAATTATTCTGCTGCAACAGAGAGCAAATAGAGCAGAGATAGTGTATTCTCAAGGGTTTGTTTGCACAATTTACCCCTCATTATCATGAACAGCTCAAATGAGTAGTAAGCTTGGTTCACAAACCATCAATGGATGCAATTTCATTGCATGATGGCCTATGAACTAAAGTGTGAAAGTTCATTGAATGCAACAAAATAAGACTCTCAAAACCACCTCCCTATCATGAAAGATCAAGGGAAGTAGTTGACGACAAATCTTGAACCATTCACATTACTAATGAGTACGAAACGACTCAATACTCCAGGGTTCAATTAACATCCGATTAAACCGAAACAAGTTATTATCTTGCATCTTTTAGCCTTAATTTTATTACTTCATTTTAGATTACTATCCATTCTTTAATCAATTGAGTCCAAACGGTGAATTTAAGTCCTCTAATAGAAAGAGGGCTCAAAAGGCATGAAAGAGATATCATACCGTTGGTAATGAACCCCCAAAGGGATTAAACCATTAAGCATGACACCTCAATCTCATGCTTAAACAAACAAGTAATTTGAAACCACTTTCAAAGCAAAACAAAAGCCAAGAAAGGAGGGAGGTTGCAGATGTGATTAAGAGTGATCATAAGTATGGAAAGCCATAAATAAATCCAATCAGCTCAAATAAGATAGTGTCTAATGCCTAAAACACCAAACTCATGAGGACAATTACACTACAAACATGCAACACAAAGCTCAAATGCGACCAGCACTTAGAAACAGTCCTAAAATAGTCCTAAATAAGTCCTAAAACATGCTGGAATTAAGACAAACATAGCTGAAATGATAAACTAAAACATGGATCATGCTAGGCTAGTAAGCAAAACACAAAGATGGAAGGCTAACCCCTCCAATTTTGGACTTCAAAACATGATTTTAGCCACTAAAATGACTCTGAAAATCAATGTTTAAAAGCTCAAAAAAAAATAGTGCAAATGTGGGAAACACAAGGGTAAAGGCCTTAAGAGCAAGGTGTAAATAAGGGTGAACTACCCCTCAACCTTTATTGGCCTTAAAACCCAAGTTTCAGCCCAAAAATACAGAGTTTTTACAGCCCAAAAATAGTTGGAAAATAGCAAGAAGAAGAGTGACTAAAGCAAGTAAAGAGGCAAAGCTTTATACCTCTTGAAGAGGAGATCACTTTCAAGCAATAAAACCATACTTGCACACCTTCAAGAGCTCAAACAAGGCTCAAAAAGACCTCAGCTCAAAGATGGAGAGGTTTGATTAAAAGTGTATTGGCAAAGGTGAAGAGTGTATAGGCAAAGGCTAAGAAATTTGCAAGAGAGAGAGAGAATTGTAAAAAGAGAGGAAAAATTTTGTTTCAAAATTTCTCTAACCCCATAGCAAGAAGGGAGGTCTCATATATATAGAGAAACAAGCAACTCCCTCAAAAACATCCAGCCATACACATGGGAGCAGATACAAGCATCTATGCAAACAGCTGGCACAGCTGTCACAAAATATCTGCAAAACACATTGGTGGTCGGCCAGCCATCACTGGTGGTCGACAGGCCACATCAGTGGCCGGCAGCCAAGAGCAATGGCCGACAGGCCACCAGAGGTTGCAGGCTTGAAAATCCAAGGTTTTGGTCCAAAAACAAGGCAACATGGGTGCAAGGATTGAAAGGCTCAAAGCTGTGGCATTCTGCTGAAAACTTTAAGTACTTAACAAGCATATAGACTCATCATTGGGTGTGCAAGCGATGACGTCCAAATCGTAAGGGCCGTCAAAAATGGGGTGTTTAAAAGATGCACCAACATCAAAGAAAGCACGCTTGAATTCTACGTCATTTATGTAAGTTGTGACAAAAAGAGGACGATTATGCGGAAATGGGTATGCTCTGTCTGCTTCTGAAAAAGTAATGGCCCCATAATCTTCCTAGATACGCCGAGACACATACTCCTTAGCCTCAGCAACTTCAGCATGGTGCACTTCAGAAATGTTAATGAAGGCCTTTGTTACTTCCAACCTAGCGGCTTGGCTCAGCCCCAACTGGTCAAAGAAAGTGCGAAACTTAACAGAGTTTTGCAAGGCCTGAGCAGGAGTATCCTCTGTGAATTTTGCCTCTGCAGGTACTATCTCAGGGCGCTGGCCGCTAGCGATTTCTTCTAACTCATCATAGTAGGATGCCATGTGCACTTGATCGCGCACGGGCCGAAGATACCCAATCATATGTACATTATTCCCCTTCTCTTTGTGGTTAGGTTAAGAGTCCTTCCTTACATCACGATGACCGACATCTTTGAACTTCAGCTCATTTGCGTCAACTTTTTTCTTGAAGATACTTTTCAAAGTCCAATAGTCCCTTGTAGGGTGCCTAGTGGCTCTGTGATAGATACAATAATCTGGGCTTCCTTTGTCCTTCTTGGTTCGAGGGACATCAACCAGAGGCAAAGTAAGTTCGCCATCGTCTACCCATTCTTTAACCAAGGCCTTAACATTTTTAAGACTGCAAGGATATGGATTTATGCCCTCATAACTCTTTCTCTTCCGAGAGGACGACGCCTCCCCTTGCGAGCGGCTCCCTCCTATAGAGGTTACCGTAACAACTCTGTTACTGCGAGAGTAACGGTGGCTATCACGAGATCTGTGCGAAGGAGCAATGGTACTGAGGTTCCTAGCTACCTCAATCAAGGCTAAAAAGGTAGGCAAATTATGGTTTACCAAGAAGATTTTGTAGTCGCTTGTGGTACCCTCTACACATATGCTGAATAAATGGGCCTCATCTACTGGTTCATGACAGTCAATAGCCTTATCTTGGAACCACTTAACATAGTCCAGTATATATTCGCCTTCTTTTTGGGCATCTCACCCAAGTGTGAGGGTTGTAACTTTCTCTTGGACTTGGAAGAACTTCAAGTGGAACTTGTTCACCATCTCCTCCCAACTCTTGATCGAGTTGGGAGCCAAGTTCACATACCAGCTGTAAGCCCTTTCAGTAAGTGATTTGGAGAACTCTCGAAGGTGCAAAGAGTGGTCACTGTCACAATCCAAACTCGGTACACAAAGGTTTGGCGTCGCAACAAAATAAAAGTAAAATAATTCTAAAATTTCTATAGTGGTAATGCAACGGATAAAGTAAATAAATTAAAATAAAATAATTGGGTACCAAAAGTTTATTAAAAAGAAACAAAACTAGTCATTTGGGCTTTTACTTTATTACAAGAGTCCAATCAGAAATACAAATAGTAAAACAAAAAAACCAAAAAAAAAAAACTGTGATTTATCCGCCATCTTGATCCCGCTAAATCTCGTCACCTGAAAGGGATAACAGCTATAAGCACATAGCAGAGTGAGAAATATTATACTGTGAGTATAGGGGTACAAAATAGCCATGGATAGTTATTTAAGCTAAAACATTAACATAATTTAAGTTTAATAAACAAATCATTTAAGTGGCATAAATTGAAATACAACAATTACGTAAATAACTATAACCACAGTACAGAACAGAACAAAACAAAACAGGGGTCACTAGACTGACAATCAGAATAGGGGTCAATGGATCCATGAGAAACAGAGAATCACAAAGTGGCCAAACAGAAGCCAATGGTTTATTTAAGTCCCCCAAGGCGTGAGACTCCCGTGATGGTACTTACAAAACATAATTGTTTATAAAATCATTGTCAAATAATTTCTAAAATTTAAACAAACATATCCATGGGTTTCAATATAAGCAAATAGAGTTCAGAAAATAATCCACATAATTGAAACATTAACATAACCATAAAACATAAATTATATAAAATAAATTGTGGTAACTCAAAACATTCGTAAAATATATTATGGTAACTCATGGTATAATATAACTCACCTTAATATCAACCCTTAGCTTTTACTTTCCTATGATTATCTCGTTATTCTCTGTTACTAGCAACTAGCACGCTGCTACTTAGATTTGTATCTTTCCTCTATCCCTATTTATAAGCGTGATTGCATGGTTTCAAATTAAGTGGGTTGCTCAAACTTGGCCACCTGTCTAACAGGTGCCATTTCTTCCTTCCTTCACGTGACTATTTGTAGACACCCCATTTTTGACCATCCTCAAGACTTGGATGTCATCGTTTGAACACTCGATGATCATCCATACTCGTGTTCGTTTTAAGTTTCTAAAGGTCTCGGTTGTGCGCCTTGCCTTGGAGCCTCTCAACTTGTCTGTTTTGTGCTTGGTTATAGACCAAGGGCTTGTGGTTTTGTTTTTGAGGGAAGGGGGTGGCCTTTTGGCCAGCCCTCCAACCCATCAGCCAGGCCCCCTGCCCATTGGCCATGAACTTTTTCCATCGGCCATCAGTGCTGGCCGGTCGGCACCTTTGATGGCTGGTTGGCACATTTAATGGCCGGTTGGCTATGTTTGTTGGCCGAGGCCTTTTTCTTTGCTTTTTCAGATATTTCTTTGCCAGCTGTGCCAGCTGGTGAGCATAGAATTCATCCTCCATACACGTGTATGGAGGGATTGCACCAAGCCTCTAGCTTGTTCAACAAGCTTGAGACTTGGATTTCTATAAGAGGGGAGGTCCCTCTCCCTTTCCAGAGGTTCTAAAAATTTTGCTTAGAGCTGAAGTTTACTCTCTCTCTCTCTCTCTCTATATTTGCACTTGTTTGTGCTTAAAAGTGCCATTTTTTCACACTTTTGCACACAAACACCTAGTGAAACACCTTCACTATTGAGCTGAGGTTCTTGGAGGTTGTATTGGGGTGGTTTTGGCTTGGTTTTTGCCTCTGAAGTGGCTATTCTGAAGTAGTTCTTCAAGGGTGAGTCTTTAGCCCCTTTTAAACTTTGTCTTCATTGTTTATTTGGCCCTATTTTCATGATGTTTTAGGCCAAGCTTTCAACTGAAAAAAGTTCTGTATTTAAGTGCTTAAAATGCTTGTTTAAGGCTTTGTTTGAGTTAAGGGTGGTTTACCCCCTTTGGTGGCTTGTTTGGCTTTATTTTGTGCCATCTATTTAGGCCTTTGAGGTCATCTCCCTTTGGCCTTCATACCACTGAATTTCAGGGGAATTTCAGTGGTGGAAATGTGGTTTTGAGGTCTCAAATGGGTGGGGGTTGTCCCCCATCCTCTTCTCTTGTGTGCTTGTGTTGATGGCTCATCAAAGTAGCATGTCCTTCTAGTATGTTTTGGCTCTATCTCAGCATGCCTTAGGCCTTATTTTAACATGATATAGCTCTATTTTAGCTTGGTTTGATTTCCTCTTGCATGCTCCTTGCACTTGTAGTGCAATCCTCCCTATAGCCTTAACATGCATCATGCTTTGGACCATCATTTTAGCATGTTTTTTGCTCCACTCCAACTAGCTTTTACTCATTTTTTCCCATGTTTAAGCTCTGTTTTAAGTTGTTTTGGTCATGCATGCCTTGCTTTGTATAGCCGTAGTGCAATCTTGCTCACTAGCTTTGAGTTTCATAGTCTCTAGCATGGCTTACTTGAGTTGTTTGCATGCTTTGGCCTCATCTCTAACATGATTTCAATGTGTGTAATGTATTCATACTCTCCCATGCTTCACTCTTTCAATGCTTTTGGAGGGTTATGCTTTGTGCCTCAATCATGAGCTAATTTGTATGCTAGTTTGCCTAAGCCTTTGGGCTACCATCTCAGTGTGTTTTTGATGTTATTTTACCATGTTATAACTTTGATTTTTGTTGGTAAAGTCATCTCATGCTTGGTTTTGGTAAGTGTAGTGTAATCCTCCTCATTGGCCTTAACATGCATCATGTTTTATGCCTCTCATTCTAGCATGTGTTGGCTATGTTCAAGCATGTTTCTAGCATTATTTTGACCTGCCTTAGGACTGTTTTGAGTCCCCTTGGCCCTTTGGGGCTTGCTTGATAGGGCTATGGTATAAGTGTATTTGCTAGTCTTAAGCTTTGAGCCTCCTAGCATGCCTCATTTGTGGTAGTTGCATGTTTTAGCATCATTTGGAATGATATTTCAGAGCATATAGTGTTGTTACACTTCTATGTTTTTCACTCTTTAAGTGCTTTTAAGAGTTGACCCTTATGCCTAGTTGACGAGCCATCACATGAGCATGTGTTCTTGGCCCTTTTGTGCCTAAGTTTTGGTATGTTGGCCACTGTTTTGGACCCTCTTAGGTCTGTCCATATGTGGTTTAAGTCCATTGAGCATTGTGTTACATGCTTCTTGAACGATGCTCTTTACTTGCTTTGATGATTTAGCCTTCAAACATGCCATGCATGCATTATTCACATGATAGAGCCTCATGCATGCCACTTTAGCATTGGTAGATAGCATGTTGTTTGCATGTTGTTGCATTGCATTGTGTCTTGCATGTTGTTGCGTTGCGTTGTGTTTGGATCGGACGTTAATCCAAATACGAGGAACGAGGGACGTTTCATACTCAAAGTGATGAAACGGGCCTCATTCCCTAGGTTACCGACACCTTTGATTATGTATGATAAGGTGGAGGTTCATTGAGTCCTATGTGTTATTTGTGCATTCATCAACATTGTGCAAGCTTGCCCCTTTGGCCATCATGCATCGAGATGCATGATTGATGGCTCGAGAGTTGAGCACTACACTCCTTTGAGCTTGAGACATGATAAGAAGTGTGGTTGTACACACATTTCCTAGCGAATACACTACCATGCCTCTGTTTGTGCTCTATTGCAGCAAAATGAGAAATTGCAGGAATCAGTGGCCGACAGGCCATCAAAGCTGCCGATCGGCCACCAAGGCTGCCGACCGGCCATCAGAATTGGCCGATAGCCATTAACTTTGGCCGATGACCATCCCTCTTAGCCGACCACCCCTTAGCATGTTCCTAAGGTGGATCAGAAGCATCTTAGAAGTTGGCACAATTTTCAGAAGTCCAAAAGAGTGCAAATAGAGGCATCATGAGGCACGGTAATGGATTTCCGAGTCAAGCCGACCGAGCATACATCTCTTCCTTGCCCGCGAGGCCATTTCATTACTTATGATTGGTTCGTGTAAACTAGTCATTTGATTTGTTTTGTAATATTCTAATTAGCTTAGCATAGCTATTTGTTTCAATTTGGATTGTAATACTTAATTAACTAAAGTTAGTTAATTAGTTTACTTGTAATAAGTAGCTTAGCGTAGATTAGCTTAGCTTATTTTTCGGACCTTCCGTCAAGAGGGCAAATTTTATAATAAGTGTGCGTGTGTGTGTGAATGTCGTCCAACCCCACGTCTTTCTCCCTTTTATTTACTAGCTTTTGATAGTTAGTTTTAGGGCATGTTTCAATTAGCATACTTATGTTTGTATGCGTGCATCATTCATTCGTATTGCATGCACCGAGCTCGGCGCATCATTCAAATTGCATTGTATTTCAATACACTTTCTTGAATACGTGTTTCAAAGCATGTTATCAAGTGTTGCATTCATATGCCATTCTAAATAGCCGAGCCTATTTTAGTTGCATTTTTGCATGTGTTGCATTAGGCATTCTTGACATAGCTAGGATCATGCATGATTTCTAACTAGCTTTTGTTTTGGCTCGGAGTACTAGGTAAGCTTTTACGCTTTAGCATACTGCATGAGATGTGTATGTTGCCATGTATAGCATGCTTGCCATGAGACTATGTGCTTAACTGCTATAACTGCTTGAATGCTTGTAGATGAAGGCTTCATTGCTTGAATTGGAACAATTCATCAAAATGTGTGTTTTAAGCCCACTTGAGGTGGCAAAATCATGTTGTTTTCTAAGCCCACTTGAGGGTGGCAAATCCGCAACTTAGCCTACTTGCGAGTAGTAACTCCAAACCATTTTCAAAAACAAGTACGAGATGTTTTGTTCCAACTTGAGCGATTTAGTCTATACTTGTATGCTGTACACATCACCTAGTAAGCTAGTCTAATAACCGGAATAAGAACACATGTGTTTTCAAAAACAACATATCATGATTAGTAGAGGCCGATCTTTGATTGGGCGAGCGGGGGTGCTCATTTCATGACCTTCCCCCCTCGTACCCAAGTTCCCGAGCCGAGACAACTTTGGTGATAACGGACACGTGGCCTTAGGCACGAGTCAGGGTTTCCTAAATTTCCCAAAACAAAATATTTTGGTGGCGACTCTAAAATTTGGCCAAGCAGTCCATGTTTGACGCTTTTTGATTAAAATCAATTTTCCAAAACGATTTGCCGGATTTGGACTCTTTGGTGATTTATCAGTCTTACATTGCACTTTGTGAGATTAGATTCAGAACCGTGACAGGAGTCCGAACTGTAATAGCTAGAACTATAATTCGCGCCCTCTCGCGCGGAGCGGAGTTTCAGGTGGTCTACATTATTATGTGTCCTAAGCTAGTGAATTACTTAGCCACCATTTTTTTTTTCCCTTAACCTTAACCTTTGATTTAATTCGCATTAGGCCCAAGATTTTAATAATCTAATTAGATTATATTTTATCACCTACAACCATAACATTAATTATTTTATTTTAGTGGTTATGGTATTATTTCCATATTTAGGATGTATTATTATTATTATTATTATTATTATTATTATTATTATTATTATTATCATTATCATTATTATTATTATTATTATTTTATTTATATATATATTCTATTCAAGAGTAATTGATCTAATCACGATATTGAATTAAAGTAAAAATTCGGGTGCCACAGTCACTGCCATGGACACCAAGAGTTTCAATGAATCTCACCACGTGTTCTCTGGCATTGTCTTGTTTCCCATCAAACTTAATAAACTTGGACACTATATACCCAGTTGGGTATGGCATGGTCAATATCTCCTGAGAGTATGGGGGTTTCACATCTGGGTCTGGGAGAGATGGCAGTTGCTTCTTGCTACACTCTTGCTCAAGCATAGCTTGTACGTCGGCTAGAGTAACGACGTGAGTGGGTTGGAATGGACCAGTCTGCTCCTGGGTAGTTGAACCAGCGGTCGTACCGTTCGCCTAAGGTACCACTAAAGGCACTTGGATTAAAGCCCGAACCTCAAGAAACAGGTTAGGCACTGGGTTTGGGATTGCTACAAGTAGGGATGTAAGAAAAATCGAAAAAACCGACTAAACCGATCGAACCGGATCGAACCGGTCATAGTTGGTCGATTTTTTAATCTAAATCGGTCTGTTCGGTTTTGGAAATTAATTTTTTTCAGTTTTCGGTTCGGTGCCGGTTTTGATATACTATACACCGATTTGCACCGAAACCGACCGAATATATTTACATATAATATATAATGAATATTTTGACTCTATTTGATAGACTTGTGGTTTCAACTTATGGGATGATTGTTTTAAGTTTTGGTTTTGTTTTGATGTCAAGACTTTGGTTCTGAGATTATATTTTGTTTCTAATTCTAATTTAGTAAAAGCTTAAAGCCTTAGTATTTATTAATTTTTTTATTTTTATTTTTGTGAATGGTTATATTAGATATGGTTAAAATTGTGTACAAATGGCTAATTTAATATTTTTATATAAATTATTTATTATACTACAAATTTAAGAAATGACTTAATTTTGAAAGTACTTAAACCGATTAAATCGCATTGAATTGAACCGTTTGAATCGGTGCGGTTTGATAAAAAATTTGGTCTGTATTGGTTTTCAATATAATAAAACCAACATTATCAGTTCGGTGCAAAATTTCATCCAAATACCGACCGTCCCGAACCGATTACATCCCTAACTATAGGCGGAGGTGCTTGTGCTGGGGCTGGTCTAGACACCATGGCCATAATAGCCTTAGTGAGAGTTTGCAAAGCCGCTAGGATCTCCCTCTGCATATCCTGGAGTGACTAGACTGCCTCAACCACAACACCGTGGTCACGGTCCTCAGCATGTGCTCTGTCATTGGAAGAGCCTTGCTACCGTAGGGGTTGCTGAACTTCATCCTCTACCATTTTTGCCAATGAAGTGTGTAAGCCACTGCGGGTATGAACCATCAACAAAGCAGCCTCTCCAGTGGAGTTGCCAGAAATGTAGGGGAGGTTCGAGGTTAGAAAGATGATTAGAGAGGCAAAACTATGCTAATGGTCCAAGAATGGTGAAATGATTAGAGAATGAGCAACAACAACTGTCTAGGAAGATGGAAAGTGAGTAGCTGGGTAAGGGTGAAGTAGGTAGCTCAAGAAGAAATGTATGGCAGTGCACAAATAGGCAGCATCTCCCCCGTATCCTCCAAAATTTCTCTTCTTGAACCTTAGGAAATAGGTCCTATTTATAGGCTTTTCCTTGGTACCAAGAGGACACTAAGTGGCCAAATAGAGAGAGGACATGTGCCCAGAGGATCACATGGAATATTCTTCCTTGAGCCACCAGGCTGAAAGTGCTATGTGTCCCTCTACATGTGCTATGTACTAACTGTTTGCCTCCGCAACTACCCTTTTGAGCCTCAGCAAGTGAAATCGCAACGGGAGTGTTTGGCGCTGCAACTCCCTTTTAAGCCTCAGCAAGTGCAATTGCGGCGAGAGTGTTTGCCGCTGCACTTGCTTTCTCAGCTCGAACCTCAACAAGTGCACTTGCAGCGGTAACCTTGCTGCTGCACTTGCCTTCTTAGTTCTACTTGGCCAATATATGTATTCTCAAGACTCCATTAGTCTGCTATCAACTATGTCCGTGCTCACCTCAACGAAGCCTCCACCCTTAGCCACCTGACCACAAACTCCCCAGCTTCCTAGGGCGAAGGCCACAGCGAAGCCTACTATCAACCATGTTGCGCCTTAATACCAAGCCCAAGGGGGCTTCCTTAGTCCTGCCTGTGTGACTAAGGCAGGTCCATGACCTGAGTAATAGAAAGGGAGTACCTTACACTCGGGCTACCCTACTCCCATCTTTGAGGGATCGTCGAGGTAAACTGGTATTTCTGGGCCTGCTATCAACTCCAACCAGTAAGTCTTAGGGCCTGCTATCAGCGCTAGGTTAATGAACTTTGGGGCATGTTATCAGCGCCAAGCATTAACCTCTACTTGCAGAGGGGAAGCTTTTTCCAAAGGCTGTCATCACCTTGGCGAGATGTTCCCTTCGCAAGTTGGTTGCGGCGATTATGGTTGCTGCGACAGTCATTTCCCATAGCAAGTTCAAATGGCAAAACAGTCAATATTGGAGATGGCGCCGACAAAGTGCCTTTGCAACTTGGGTGCGGCAAGTAATGCCTCTGCAACTTAGTTGCTTCGGTTCTCTCCTTCCCTCAGCAACTCCAGGTGGTGGCAGAACCAACAATACTTGGCATGGCAGCGGTACTAACAATACTTGGAATGGCAGCGCTAAAATAAAGTGCCTCCGCAACTTGGCCGTCGCAAGTGTCACCTCTGCAACTTAGTTGCTTCGGCTTTCTTTTTCCCTCCGCAACTTCAGATGGCGGCTGAACTGACATTATTGGATAATGGCAGCACTGAGACAAAGTGCCTTACCAACTTGACCGCCGCAAGTGTTCCCTCCGCAGCTTGACCGTTGCATGTGTTGCCTCTGTAACCTAATCGTTGCATGTGTTGCCTCTGCAATTTGACTTAGGCATTTTCCTTCGTGGAGTCCATTTGGACCCTTGGTGCGTCGGATCTGCGTCAGCCCTCTATTGGCCCACTTCCCTTAGGCTTTAACCCATGCTCCTTTTTCATTCATTTGGGGCGACCTCAGCACTTAGGCCTATACTTAATTTGGAGCTTAATTTCTGACCCTCTATAATATATAATCACACTTAATTGAAAAGTGACATAAAAAATAAATATTATTACACTCAATCAAATCAAGTGTGATTAAAATATAATCTAATTTTTTTTTTATCACACTTCTAATAAAAGTGAAATATTTTTATTTATTAAAGTGTAATCTTTAACTATTTTTATAGTAATGCAAGAATATATTATATTTTAATTTTTGTTTTTCGTACAGAACAAACAATTTAGGGAGGGGGTTGTAACATATTGCGATGCTCCTTCATCAATCATCAACTAAATGGTTTTAGTCGTTTAGTTAAACCCAACTGATATGGTGTCATTTGGTAGATCCATTTTGAAAAATATGATACGCTAACATTGCTATTTTATTTTATTTTTAAGTTTTCTGTACATAAAATAGGAAAACAAGTTTTTGTTTTCAAAATTTTTTTAAATTGATTCCTTTTATAAAACCAAAAACAAGTCTTTGTTTTCAGTTTTTTCTGAAAAATAAAAGCAAATTAAAAATTAAAAATTAAAAAATGAAAAAACCAATTATGTGTTGTTTGATAACGTTATTTGTTCTTGTTGAAAAAACAAAAAAAAAAATTAAAAGAAATAGAAACAAGATTATATAAATTAAACAAAAAACAAAATCCAAAAATTAAGGTCATGTTTAGTTTAATTTTTTGATTTTTTTTTTTTTTGTTTTTTTTGAAAAAATAAAAATTGGTTTGACAAAAATAAACATCAAAAATATATTTTAAAATTTTTAAAAAAAATTTTTGCTCTCCAAAAAGATAAAACTAAATAAAAATAATAAAATCTTTTTATTTTTTCATTCTTTTTTGTGAAACCAATTTTTAATTTTTTAAAACAAATGTTTAAAAACTAAAGGGGAAATTACTCACAGGTCCCATGTGGAACATGTGGACACTATTTAATCCCATAACTTTTTGAGTACACCTAAAAGTTCTTTCCTCTCTCTCTCTGCTTTTTGCTTCCCTTCCTCTGTCGTTTTTTTTTTTTTCTGCATTTTTCTCTCATCGTCTTTGTCATAGATGACGACCGGTGATCATGTCTTTCTCCATTGATCGGGGTTCACTGATAACCGCCAACCATCAAAATCAACTCGTGACTTCACTCTCACCAACGACGAAGATAATATATTTCCGACGAAGAAGATATATTTCCGACGAAAAAGATGAGTGGATCTACTTAGATCTGATGTAGATCTACTCAGATCTACATCAAATCTGAGTAGATCTACATCAGATTTGGCTAGATCTAAACAAAAAATAGTTGCCGGAGTACAATCCTCTCTCTACATGCGCCTTTCTCCTTCAATCTCTTTTTTTTTTTTCTCTGCTATACACTTCTGTTTTTCTGTTCTAATGGAGAAAATTTTCGAATTCTGAACAAGTAGTTTTCGAGTTTTAGTTACAGGCGATGAAAACTGTAAAATTTTGCAGTTTCAAATTTTTTTGGTGCTGGAATGAATCATGATATAAAACTGTAAAATTTTACAGTTTCATAACATGTTTTTCAGTTTGATTAATAAGGATAAATGTTTAATAGATTTTTGTTTTGAAACTGTAACATTTTACAGTTTCAAAACTTACTTTTCAGTTTGATCACTATTTAGAGATTATTTGCTTGAACCTTACAAAAATTGAAAAATAACATATGTTTTTCCCATTGTTGCTGTTTTTTGTCGTTTCATTTTTTTTCCTTTTAGTTTATCAATATTTAGCACATTTTGCTATGTTTTTTTTGCTATAATTTATCCATTTATTCTTTTTTTTTTCCGGTAATATTCTAGACATTCTGGTGAGTCTCCAGTGATATTCTTAACGTCCAGTGAACGTTCTGAACATTCCGGCGACTTCCATTAACGTTCTTAACACTCCGGCGAAACTCCGGTGACTTCCTGGTGATACTCCGGCGACTTCCCGGCGATGTTGAACATTCCGACGAGTCTCCGGCGACCATTTGACGGAAGTCCTACGGTAGTAAGATGTGAACAGTGTCTGTAAATTAAAAAAAAAAAAAAAAGATTTTTTGGTAACAATTAAAAATGTATTGGACTAATTGGTGCAAGTATTTTGTTTTGGAATTAGTTGGGTTTTGAACTTGGTACATAGGACTTATCAGTAAATTTCCCAAAACTAAACTAAACTAAACTTGGCCTCAAATTTACAAAACAGAATGTTTGCAGACTACATAAAATACAAATCAAGAATAGTGTTGGACAATATCTCTTTACCATAGAATTCGTTCCTTACTATGTGATGACAACTTTTGATATTTCCTATTAAAAAATAGATATATATTAAATACAATTTTTCTCCAAATATATATATATTTATGTATGGTCTAGATCATTTTGGTTAAGTCTTCATCCACGTCCAAAACTTATGCGTCCTTTTAGGCCCAAGACCAAGTTCAAAGGTAGACTAAAACAAACAAATTTTTCATAGAAAATCAATGTGAGACCAGATTTTTTAAAACTAGTTATCATTCTTCAATTAATGTTTAATGGTAATATTTAGAGTTAATTTCTTATTCATTACTTAATTTTTTGAGAAAATTAAAGTTCGGTATTTATCTACCTATGGAGGTGAATGTGTTACAAGTGGTCTTGTCACAACGAATGTGTCTGATCCACTTTAATTTTAGTTCAAAGTTGATTAAAAATTATTTTATAAAACTATTTTCTAACAATTTCTTAAAAAACAAGTTTTCAATTTTATTATTTATTTATTTAGTTTTTGTAAAAGCATAAACAAAAACTTGTAAGGTGTATAAAATAATTTGCAAAACAAAAATAAAAATAAAGAAACAATAAAGAAACATAGTTGGTGAATTGACAGAGATAGTAAATAAATTGACAAATTTACCTCTCCATTAGTGTTTTTAAATGGAGATAGATGGCTCGTTTAAATTGAAATCAATTCAAAAGTTGAAGGTCTTAATTGAAGTAATTAAAAATTTAATATTTAATTTGTTAAGAGGTGATTTTTATAAAGGATTGACTTGTCTCTAAGTAAATTTTAGCTGGACTAGATAGTAATTAAAAACTTAATATTTAATTTGTTAAGAGGTGACTTTTATAAAAGATTGACTTGTCTCTAATTAAATTTTAACTGGACTAGATAGTTGAAGTTTTTGATCAAAAAGAGTTATTAAATGGAAGATTTTGATTGAAAAAATTATTAAATGAAAGATAAAAATGTTAGAAATTTTAAAAATTCTATCAAAATTTTTATCAAATGTCTCATATACGTGTGAGACCCACATGAGACACATATGAAATATTTGATAAAAATTTTAGTAGAATTTTTAAAATCTCTAACATTACTCAATAAAAGACTCTTATCGATAAGAGTCTTTGAAAAAATTCAATTAAATTATATTTTTATAAACTCTTATCATTAAGAATTTTTCGTTTAATGATTCTTTTCATTCACATGTCTCAACTGTTTGGTGCAGTTTAACTTTTAACTGAAGGTAAGTGAATTTTTTTTTTTAAATAATTTTTCAATAAAAAAATAAAACAAAAAAGAAAGGAAGAGTGGGTTTGGGGGAGAGAAGACCAGGTCAATATAGTACGGTCAACCCATTGCCAGCTTAGATCGCGAGCGGATCCTCTAGAGTGATCCTCTAAAGTGATCCTCTAGAGTGATCCCTCATGATACAACACGTGTCCCATAAATAAATCAATGGCTGGGATGATTTGGTGAGCCAAACCCAAAAAAAAAAAAAAAAACTCAGATTGATTCAAAACAGAGAAGGGCTGAGAGGAGAGAAGAGGAGCTGAACAATCTCCTTCGCCGATCTCCATGTCTGCCGACGTTGCCTTCGTCTTCGATCCGATCTCCATCTCCATGTCTGCCGACGTTGCCTTCGTTTTCCGAGTTGCCTTCGTCTTCGATGCTTGTGTTGATTTAATCTTCTTTTTTATTTATTCAAATCTCACGGATCAAAATCCATTTTCATTTGATTCAATCTGTAAATATACATATAGATATACATATATACATGGGGTCTGTTGTTGATCAACAAAAAATATACATGGGTCTGTAAATATATATATATATATGCATATAGAGATACATATTGCTTTGGAGAATGTTGAAGATGGATTTTGATTCAATTTACTGAATATTGCTTTGGAGAATGTTAATCTGAGTTTGAGAATGTTAATCTGAGTTTTTGATTCAATTTACTGAGTTTGATTCAATTTCCTAATATTAATCAAAAAACTGAGTTTGAGAATGAAACTCAGATTGATCCACAAAAAAAAAACTCACATTCTCAGCCCTTCTCTCTCTCTTTCTCTGGAGATGGAGTCCAATTTTGTGGTCTCATTCAACTCTATTGTGGTGGTTTGGTTTCCTGTAAATTGCTTCATTATTTATTTATGAGATTTTACCCTATATGTTTACCAGCATCGAAGACGAAGGCAAGTCGGCAGACATGGAGATCAATCTGAGTTTTTTTTTTTGTTTTTTTTTTTTTCAAATTTCACGCCAAAACGACGTCGTTTTGGCGTGGAACAATCTCAGCCCTCCGATTTTCACTCTAGGAGATCACTCTAGAGAAGGGACTCTAGAGGATCCGCTCGCGCTTAGATCGGTCCAAAAAACCATCATAAAATCTCATCCGTCAATAGTTCATCCGTGCACGGTAAGAGCGAGCTCATTCAGATCTCTGACGTGGCAGATTCTCATTGGTCCAAGTTCCGTGTCATGCAACGCGATTGGTCGAAACAACTCAACGCCACGTGTCCCAAAGATTTATAAAACTTTATATTCACTCCACTCTGTATTTCTTCTCCCCCCCCCCCTCTCTCTCTCTCTCTCTCTCACACTCAGAGATCAAATCTGTCATCACTGCCCTCAAAAACCTAGGGTTTCGACGATTCGAATTGGTGTAGATCTGGTGATAATTTTGAGAATTGGAGTGTGATGGAGGAAGGTAATCGGAGGATCTGTATGAAATTTTGTTTCGGTTTGCTGATTTTGATCGGTTGCTTCGCTTCCGAGCTCTGCGCTTCCTCTGATACGGTGAGAGATCTCTCAATTTTGTTACATTTTTTTAATGAATTGTGTGTGTATATGTATGGACTGATCTTTTTTGCTGAAAATTTTGTATTTTTTTTTGTTTTTTTTGTAGATCTTTTACGAGTCGTTTGATGAAGCGTTTGAGGGGAGTTGGATCGTGTCTCAGAAAGAGGATTATAAAGGTATTTTCGTTGTTGTTGATTTTATTAAGCTGATTAAGTTACGATTGTTTTTCATGATTTGAGATATGTTGTTTGTTCATTGAATTGAAGCTCGTTTTTTAAGGTATTAAAAATACTTCAGGTTAATTTGGCTTTCAGATTTGCGTTCATAAAAGGTGGATTTTTGGAAATGGAGAGGATCTTTATTTCACTTGAGAAATGTTTTCCATATTAGGGAAAAAAATGGGTGTGATTTGGTGCTTTAAGATGCGTACTTGAGTGGAAATTAAATAATTATTTGAAGCAAATGACTGTTGAAGTTGCAATCTACCATACAAAACTGCGGACAACTGTTCCACGTACCTTTTTTGTTGCATTAGAACATTGGGGTTAATACAATAGCTTGTTTTTATCTCTCTTAATATGAATTTTTAACTGTTCTGAGTTAGGTATAGCATTGGCACAGCTATTTGCAAAATGCAATCCGTGTTGTTTATCTAGCATAGAGCCATAATGAAATGGATTTTTGTGATTTTGATAATGAAACGGCTTTTGATTGTGGTTTGATGGCTCTTGCACTCTTGATTGAATGGATTTAGTTGCGTTTTTACCATAATGGTTTACATTGAGAAAAATGACAAAAGGTTATCAATTTCCAATTTTGGGACTCTTTTGTTTTTTACTTGGAAGTAGAGAACAAATATATTTTCAAGGCTAAATTTTAGCACAGAGAAACTCCTCAGTCAGTTCTTTCTGAAGTCTTATGTCATTTTTTTTTTCTTGATGCAAATTGTCCCCACTTTAAATGGATATCAAATTTGCAATGTACTGTATCATGACTTTCTTGCAGTGTCCCCCCAAAAAATATGGATATGAAATTTGAACTTTAGCTTTCCTTTTTTTTCTTTTCCATTTTTTTCCTATATTTATTTTCTTGTACTACTCCTTTGGGTGAACTGATTATGCATCTTAAGCATAGTGTTACTACCGCATTAATAGTTGGATTGTTGATTGGCAGTTGGCTGATTATTTGTGATTGAAACAAGTTGCAGCATGTGCATTTATAATTTTTGGCTATTGTCCCTTAGTTGGGCTCCACTTTGTTTGAATCATGGTTCTAAGCTTTAACAGTAGGACACATCTATATTTCACAGATTCAACATGTAGTGACTATATTTCTTGTTGAGACTGATCTGTTTATTCTGTAAACCATCGTGCACACTATGGTTTATGACCTTGTTTTTGTAATACTGCAATGCATCCCTGGATATCTCTTTCAAATGGTATCTATTGGTGGAGAAATGAATAAATTAGTGGACAATGTCTGTATCTCCATTCATTTTTTATCATCATTTTGCAGCCCCTTGATTATATTCTTTGTATTATTTTGGAACCTCGAAATACTTTGAAGTGATTTATGAATTGTGTTTCAATGAGTTATCTTTTGTATACAACTCGTTCCTTCATGGATTTTGACATTTTTATTTTATTATTGCAATCTTATGGATGATTTCAGAGTTGTTTATGCTCTCTTTTTGGGTCTTGACATTATACATTCTGTGGTCCTAGGTGTATGGAAACGTGAAAAGAGTGAGGGACATGATGACTATGGGCTTCTTGTGAGTGAGAAGGCCAGAAAGTACGCAATTGTGAAAGTGCTTGATGAGCCTGTGAAACTCAAGGATGGGACTATTGTCCTTCAGTTTGAAACTCGCCTCCAAAATGGACTAGAGTGTGGTGGTGCATATTTGAAATATCTTCGTCCTCAGGATGCTGGGTGGGTAGCGAAGGAGTTTGACAATGAATCCCCCTACGCTATAATGTTTGGACCTGATAAATGTGGGGCCACCAACAAGGTTCACTTTATCTTAAAGCATAAGAACCCTAAGAGTGGAGAATACATTGAACACCATCTCAAATACCCACCCTCTGTGCCAACTGACAAGCTGACCCATGTTTATACTGCCATTCTGAAACCAAATAATGAGTTGCGGATCCTCATTGATGGCGAGGAGAAGAAGAAGGCTAATTTCCTATCTGGTGAGGATTTTGAGCCAGCACTTATTCCTGCCAAGACCATTCCTGACCCAGATGATAAGAAGCCTGAGGACTGGGATGAGAGAGCAAAAATTCCTGACCCAGATGCAGTAAAACCAGATGACTGGGATGAGGATGCACCAATGGAAATTGAAGATGAGGAAGCAGAAAAACCTGAAGGGTGGTTAGATGATGAGCCCGAAGAGATTGATGACCCTGAGGCAACAAAACCCGAAGATTGGGATGACGAAGAAGATGGTGAATGGGAGGTTCCAAAGATTGACAATCCAAAGTGTGATGAAGCTCCTGGTTGTGGTGAGTGGAAGAGGCCAATGAAGAGGAATCCAGCTTACAAGGGAAAGTGGCATGCCCCACTTATTGACAACCCTAATTACAAGGGTATCTGGAAGCCGCAGGAAATTCCAAATCCTAACTACTTTGAACTTGACAGACCTAACTTTGAGCCTATTGCTGCCATCGGCATAGAGATTTGGACAATGCAAGATGGCATCTTGTTTGACAACATGCTAATAGCTAGCGATGAAAAAGTTGCAGCATCGTACAGGGATAATGCTTGGAAACCTAAATTCGAAGTTGAGAAGGAGAAACAGAAGGCTGAGGAGGCAGCTTCCGGACTTTCAAATGGTCTCAAAGGCTTCCAGGTAATTGCTTGTGTTACTTCTGTTTGATGTTCTTTGTGTGATTGATAATTCTGTTACCTAATTATTCGAGTTACACTATTGCAGAAGATGGTGTTTGACGTTCTCTACAAGGTTGCGGACATTCCTTTCTTGGCTGAATACAAGCCTAAAATTATGGTGAGTCATCAGTTATGTTACATGGACTCTTTTAATAAACCAAATACCTATGTCGAACGATACTTAGACAAGAGTGTGGGATATGTGTTTGTACTTTTCTCCAGACACTTTTTATATGTTTGTGTTTAACACTATCAGTCTATGTATATATCATTGTATGATTATTATAAAATGAGCAAGTTGTCCATATAACATCATTTCATCTCGCATAGCAGATTAGAAATATAAAATTATAAACGTTTTTACTTGTACCCGAGTCCATGTAAGATTGGTCATCCAAATGTTGTCTGCCATTGCTTTTATGATTATTGTTTGCTGTGTTGTAAATCTGAGTTTATTTTGTTTTTGTTTTTGTTTTGCAGGATCTCATTGAGAAGGCAGAGCAGCAACCAAACATCACAATCGGCGTCATTGTCTCCATCATAATTGTTATCCTCACAGTTTTATTCAAAATCCTTTTTGGCGGGAAGAAACCGGTGAGTTTTCAAAGCCTCTTTTAAATTGCTGATTTTCTCGGCTTTTTTGATAACCAATGAAGGGTACTAGAAGCTTCCTCTTATAATGTGCCAATGACTTGCTATTGCCAGGCAAAAGTGAATGCGGGGCCAAGTGACACGGGTGTGGCGGAGACTTCTAACAAACAAGAAGGAAGCGGTGAAGAAAAGGAAGAGCAGAATGAGGAGGAAGATGCCGATGTGGCTGCCCCTCCTCGTCGGAGGAACACCAGGCGCGAGAACTAGGGAAGCAAAGAGGTGATAGTGATGACGTGATTTTTGACTTTTGGTAGATTTTGAGGTAGTTGTCTCTTGGATGCTGAAATTTTCACATAAACACGGGTCTGCAAATTTTTTGCTCATTCACGTTTGTTTTGAATTGAAACAATTTGATGTATGAGAATGTAAATGAGATTGATCTGTCAGATTTTACATCAATGCTTTTCCTTCTCCGGTGAAACCTCGATCGGGGAATTGAAGATTTTTTTGTCATCCATATGTTTGATATAATTTTGAAGTTACATAAGCATCAAAATAATGTGTTATCAAAATGATGAAATCGGGTGAATATAGAAAAATTGTTTCATAGCACAGTTTAAATAAAATGGATGGTACAGATTAGTTTGCATCATGATATCGACATAATTGGTTGGTAGTGAATAATTGCTTGTGCATATGATATGGTATGTATCGATGTATACTATAGCAATAGGACCACCAACAAATTACCTTGCACACTGCTTTAGACCACTTCTTTAGACCATGTATGAATGAATATCTACATTTCTAGGAGCAAACCCCGACGAATGTGAAGTATTCATTTCATTGGCAGAATCCAATCCATTCGGCGCTTTGGAAAACCCAAAAAACAAAATCTGTAACTTGATTCATAGATAGAATCAACAATAAATAGATAAGAGATGGATAAATAAACAATAAATAGACGAGATAGATAAACAATATAACTTAAAGAGATTTTTTATCTATATTATTAATAATATGGTATAATAAATAGAGAAGAGATAGATAAATGAATGATACAGACAAGAGATAGATAAATGATACACATTTAAGAAGATGATATTAATTTTTTATCTATATTGTTAACAATATGGTTGTTGGTCACTGTTGAGTTACACAACGATATATAAAGATAAAGATATAGATACACTTCTCAAGTACATTAACCCAATGTTGGAATGTTGAGTTGAAACACACCCAATGTTGAGTTGAAACACACCGACTAAACAAAAGTGAATATTTATTTAAATATAAAGATACATTTGAATCTTTAAGTATACGAGAGTTGGAAACAAAAATGAATCTTTCTTTATACACTTAATCTTTATTTAGATATGACGATATACTCAAGTACGTTGGAACACAACAACTGAACAAAATTGAATCTTTATTTAGATAGATATGAAGATACACTCAAGTACGTTGGAACACAACAACTGAACAAAATTGAATCTTTATTTAGATATAAAGATACAAGTACTTTGAAACACAACGACTAAACAAAAGTGAATCTTTCTTTGAATATAAAGATACACTTGAATCTTTACTTAGGTATGAAGATACACTTTAATACGCTGGAACACAACAACTGAACAAAATTAAATCTTTATTTAGATATAAAGACAAAATTGAATCTTTATTTAGATATAAAGATACACTCAAGTATGTTGGAACACAACGACTAAACAAAAGTGAATCTTTATTTAAATATAAAGATACACTTAAATCTTTGTTTAGATATAAAGATATACTCAAGTACATTCAAGTATACAAAGGAAGTTTTCAAGAATATACAAATGAAGTTTTCAAGGACACTTTATTTTATAAAGATACACTTGAATCTTTATTTAGATATAAAGATACACTCAAATACATTCAAGTATACCAAGAAAGTTTTCAAGTATATACAAAGGAAGTTTAAGGACACTTCACTTGGGAATTACTCACATTTGAGTACTCTACTTCTTCTTGTTTGAAAATCTTTCAAACGAGGTCACTTCCTTATATATAAGGATTTACCTGCTCAATGGATAGTTAGGATTAAGCCTATAGAATTTTATAACATATACTCATACTTTTCCTATATTCTAAAACTCTCTAAACTATTCTAGTATATAGTAGGACTTTCTATACTTCTCTATAATATTCTAGAATCTTCTGAAACCTTCTAAATTTCTACAAGCTTCTTCAGTGTTCTGGAATCTTTTACGATGTTTTAGAATCTTCTGAATTTGTCTAGATCTTTCTAGAGTCTTCTAGATCTTTTCAGAGTCTTCTAGATTATTCAGTATATGTAATTAATGGTCTAGATAATTCTAGAAGAGTTCATGACAACTCTTAACAGTCACTTCTAAGGCTCTTTGTTTTTTTTTTTTTTAAGATTTTAGTATAATTTACTTTTGTTATTATTACCGGCATTCTTGAGACCTCTATTTCTTTTAAAAAGAATTATTCAAATTATTATTATCATCATCATTTGGCTGAGTTAAGTTAAACAATTATATTGGTAGCTAGACCAACTCCTTTCTATGGGTGTAATTTTGACCTAACCCATCTTTAGCCCTTGGAGCTCTCACTAAAAATGGGGACGGTAGGGCGCACTCATAAATTCTCAGCCCAAGCCCATGCCCTAGGGAAATTCGGGCCTTGGGCTAGGCCTGGGCTCGGGCCAGGCCCAATGATTTCTTATTATTTTTTTTTTTCAAAAAATAGCTTAAAAATAAGGTTAGATAAATGACAAACGAATTAATGGCTTGATTCAATATCAAGGAAACCAATTCAAAAAATAGGAGACGTTTCAAATTCTCCATTTAGGCAACTCCAAAAGAGGTACCAAATCCAATTCTTCAAGTCCGATTAAAATACTGAACTGAGACACGAACAAATCCATCATGCAAATTCAATTTGATTCTAAAGTCTCACAGATCCATCACCACATAAAACTACAAGAAAATTAATTAATCTTCTCCCCAATTCATAAACCACCATTGCATGCTTTCTTGAGTGGCAAACCAATTATGAACTCAACGTTGCATGCTCTCTTAATTAGTCTTCTCTCCAATTCATAAACCACCACTAATCACAAAATCTTCAAATGTAAGCAAAAGCAATACCTAGATCATCATCTAAACTCTAATACTAATTTGTTGTGTAGAAAGCCTTGAAAAAACTCAATCACACCAAAATAATTGTTACTGTTTCAAATATGGAAAAGAATAATCATATAAATTATACAAATCAAAGAAAGAAAAAAACAAACGATTCCAAGATTTACATACTTCAACCTAAGCCTACATCCACAAGAATCCACAAGCAACCACAAAAAGAGAACAACGTTTCAGAGGGCTACAATGACGACAAAATAAACTCTCATAATACTCATCAAATCCAAATACAAGTTTTCAAACCCAAAATTCTTTATACAAGTTTCAACAAGAGATGCCAACGAACAAGTCTCACAAGGAGCAAGGTTGCACAAAAAAGAACCACCAAGTTACTAAAGGCCAAAGGGGGCACCCAAAAGGACTAAGTCCATTAAGGATCTCAAAGGGTTCTATCTACCAAGGGATTGAAAAATTCATCTAAAGAGTGGGAGACTTCACATATTTATAATCGAAGAGTCCTTTCTAAAGCTAATCCAATTCAAATGTAGTTTCTTTGCAATTCAATCCAAAACCAATAAAGAAAACACTCAAAACAAAGCTTTAGAAAATCTAAAACCAAATAGAAGTACAAGAAATAAATGCTCCCACGAATCCTGAGTCTAATAGGAAACATATTACATCAAAACCAAATCAATTTGGTAGTTGATATTGAGCCAAAATCCAACACTAACTACTCCCTCATGTATATTCTATGTAGAGACCTACTTATACCTAAACAAAGAACAGAAATAACAACTAAATGAACCCCCCAAAAAACACTATCAATGGCAACATTATTTGAGACTAACATGAACCCCCAGACTAAATAAACAAAAAGACCTTATAAGTTTGCTAAACTGGGAAGAAGAAAAAATGAAAGAAAATTGTATCTGTTATCCCCACAAGGAGACTGGCAGACATGTTGGAGTTTGCCTTATTAAAAGTTGTATAAGAAAAATATTGTCCAAAAGAAAATTTTCTCAATTTAACCACCAAAAAAAAAAAAAAAGAAAATAAGGAAAAAAAGCACAAAGCATTACAAAATTAAGCTGCATGTTTTCTCATTGTGTTTCTCTAGCAGCATATTATCAGGCCTCTAGTTTTAACTCTTCTCAGGCTGCCAGATTTGATCTTCCGAAACTAATGTAACTGAGGTTGCTAAAGTTTGTGTTTATCGCTTCCCACCACCGGCCTTTCTAAGAGGTGGAGCTGAGTCCTCGTCGTCTGACTGGATGTCTCCATATTCCCACATTGCTAGCCTCTGATTTCGTGCTTCTGCCTGGAATTTTTCCAACTCATCCATGGCTGCTTGTTTTTCCTTGGGTTCCCACCTCCTCCTTTTCTCCATCCTAGCAAGTCCGTCCTGCAGAATTCACAAGTCTTGGTCAAACAATTTTAAGCCAACAAAAGCACGAGTAGGAAATGCATCGAGTGCTGTGAATATATACATATATATGCATATTTTTCAGTATTATTTGCAGTTTTTGGTAGTCGACTCACATCCACTAGGGTGCATAAATTCATAAGCCAATAACTGTAGGCTCAACAAAATTTTGATGTTTTCAATTCAATTCATAAATTAAGCATATTGGAACTGTTTCAGTTAAATTCTCTTACATCAGGCTAGTTATATTCACGAGACCGGACCAACAGAAGCAGTATATACATGTTAAAGGTGTACAAGGGTAAGGCACTATAAATACATTAAAGTAGTATATTGGAGGAAGTAGGGTGTTTGGAAAATTGACATGCTAACTCAACAGAGAGAAACAAAAAAAAGAATTCTTAATCTAGTTAGAGAAATATTATTCAAACCTTAAGCATGGCAGCATTTATACTGGAACCAGCTGTTGTATCAATCAAAGTGACCATATGGATCATCCCAGTTCCCTGCCCTTTCACTTTTCCTCCAGAAGTATCCCTTTCCTCAATTATGGCTTTGAATTCTTTAGGGCCATTTAGTGTGTGCTCACTCAGACACATGGCTGCTTCTTGCCCGTAATCTTCTTCCAAGCTTGGAACCTTAATGTATGCAAGGCTGCATAACAGAGCAAGGCCAGGGGCAGAGGATACTGAAGGATCAACTGGTCGTAGCTGACTATAAGGAACAACCTCTTGATTTCCATAATCAATGTAAAACACTTCAAACTTGTCCTTTGGTGATTCAACAGCTCCTCGAGGTGCATTTACAATCTTCACAAATTCAATGAGAATGAATGAAGGTACAACATAAAAATAATACATACATATATATATATATAATTTACAAAAGAAGATGATTCTAATTATTAAGTATAATGAAAGGAAGAGAAGAAAACAAGAAAGGGCAACAAAAAAAAACTTTTTAATTGTCAATTATAGCATAGTGGGTTTAAATCACCATCTAAGATCACCAATAGCAATGCATAACACAGCTTACTTAAGCAGTTGCCAGCTCAAACAAAGTTGTCCATCTATCCCAAAACGAAAGGCTTTGCAAACTCAATTTGTTATTTTCCGTTCTAAACACTCTCAAGTAGATAGAATATGTTAATTGGATCACCCCTGAAACATGACAAGTAGGATTAATATCATTTTCCACAAAAGCTTCCATGAACAGCCACCATATTCACTTTTGAACATTTTGATAAATTATGACATTGTCCACCACTATAGAGAACAAAAGGGCACACCTTCTCACTTCAGTATGTGAATGAAACCCTGACCAGCAGCTAAGCCTCAATTTAGGTGGCGTAGGATAATTGAAAATTCAGCATTAGAACTAGTATTTATGGTGGTTTCCCAAACGCAGAAGGGATTGGGTGTTATTACAGATTGGTAGAAGAGAATTTTGAAATAATATCAATATCTATAAAGAACGAAAGAATGGGTTGCAAAGACCACTTCTTCCACCAAAAAGGGGGCAACCTATAAACACTCATGGTATAGAATGTCAAGACAAGAAACTATCAACAAAAGAAAGTTCTCCTATATAATCTGCAAAAGTTAAGGAAAGTATGAATTAAAGACTCATTTAGCCTATGTAATGCCATATCTATATCGTCAGAAGTATGCCATTTGTTTATCTCCGTATGCAACATATCAAGCACAAGAGAGCCACCACCATCCAAGCTTTTGGTATCCTCTTCACACAGCACCCCCTAACCAACACTCATATAGTTGGACTTGATGCCTGAACTCGGCATGACCCATTATACACCAAAATAGAAAAGATAACCACCTCACACTGAAGCAATAAAGAATCCACCTAGTCTTTTGCCTTCCTACACATGATACAACACCAATTGAGAAATAAAATGCCCCTTTCCCAAATTACCATTTGTAAGGATAGAGTCCGACAGATCAAGTAAAACCTGCACGAGCCCTGCCTTCTGCCTCCCTACAAATAATACTATTTTTTTTTATAGCCTTTCCCTGTCCTTTTACTTCAAACTCGCTATGCCCATTAATATAGAAACTGCCCAGAAAATCCTACTCTTCAGCTTTGAAAGTTCACCCAAGATGAAAGCAAAACTGGCATATCACACTGAAAGGAAAAAAAGTAGTTTGGACAGAAACAATTGTGTTCAATTCACTATTGAACACAATCAGGTTGTTACCCTTACCATTGCCCGATTCCATGAATTATCTGCACTAAACTGAGCAAGAACAATGTCACCCTTCTTAGGATTAAAGGCACCGATAACGGGAGCATCTTGAACGCTTAGAGAAGCTAACTGCTGCTGAATAGAGGTTACTTTCTGATCTCCTACAACCTGGACATAAAATTTGCCGCCACCCAAGACTTCGGTAACAGTTACCTGAAAGTAATTATTATTGAGATAAAGATAGCTAAAAATCAATTATCAAGAAGGGCATTCTAAAACATAAACATATTATAAGCACCTTCAGCTCTTCTTTCTGCTTTCTCTCAGCAGTGGAACTATTGGAAACTTCCTCTCCTTCAATAAAGTTCTCCCATATCTGCCAAAAGATATTCATAAGCATCAATGCAATCATTAATAGATTGGAGAACATTTCGAATTTGAAATATTTCTGCTTCTTACTTTTAACTTCTGCCTTTTAGCAGACTGCTCAGCCTGTGCAAGAAGGTGAGCATCCGGGATCCTATCAGTGCCAAAGGAAGTTTGAAGCTTTGCCAGGCCAGCTTCCAGAAGTGTCGCAGCCATATTAGTCTTTGACTCCCACAAAGATCCCAAGAAAGTTCCAGTTCTATCAACATTTTCCACTTCAATCTGAGCCCAAAAGAATAAACATGAAAGAATGGAACAGAAAACAATTAACTGAGTGTTAGGTTGAAAGAGGAATAGCAGTACCTCAACATCCCTCTGCATTATCTTTCGTCTCATAAGTGCAATTGCTTCATCAGAAAAAGGCTCATCACGACCAGGGCACCTGACACCAGAGAAGGAGAAAGCAACGCTGCACGTCTCCTTGGGAATTAGAAGTTTAAACCGATGACCACTGAGAACATATTCCACAACAGCTGGCAGCCTTTTCCGTTGCAGAAATGGCAAGAAATCTTTTGTTTTCTTTGCTGAAGCCTAAAGGGACATTTCAATACAAGTAGTGAATTTTATGAACTGGATATTACAGCAGGAAAAAGTTAGTATCAATAATTAGTTTCTAACCGTCATCAGGTCTGCTACATGCGTTACTGGAGAATCCTTGGAAGAATGAATCCCCTTCTTCCCAGCAATGGCTCGAGATTCAGCAGAGAGAAGGACATCATAATAGTTTGATCTTTCCTCAAAATCTCGATGCCTAATAACAGTCCCAAAGCCTCGGGCAACAACCAGCTCAGCAACATTTACACCAGCCTGCTGGCTGCCCCCAGTAGGCGGCGCAGGTGTAGAGGCATCGTCACCTTCAACCTTAACTGGAGATACAAGGAAGACTGATCCAAAATCCATCACCCTTGAATCTGCTGAACCAACTGTAGCACTGAGTCCATCTGCCATGCTGACTTTCCTGGAATATTCCATCGAAACATTCACCTGAAAGAATGTATAATCAAATCAAATTAGAATTACTTCCATGTTAACAGAAACCAAAAAATGGGGAAAAAAATTGATGCAAAGAAAAGGTCTCCATACCTGACGGCCAATGAGACGTTGTCGAAGAAATTCCTTTGCTTCGCGGGCATAGGGAGCAGGTTTTTCATCTCTACGAGGGTTTCCCATTTTTGGACACCTGATACTGGAGAGATTGACTCGTCGCTCAGCCAATGGACTGCCATATGGGACAGAATCATCAGCTACAATGACGCAATCCCCACTTACAACTTCAACGACCTGGAGAAAGCCAACTTAGACAATAGCTAACTATAAGAGAATTCATAAATTTCAGATATAAATATCACAAGAACAAGTAACCAACCTTTCCTGTGAAATTCTGGTCATGAATTGCCTTGGAATTTGTAGCAGGAGGAATATAGTTTGTCCAAATCCTCAACCGGGTCTTCTTTGCTTGAAGTTCTGCAGACTTCAGCTTCCGCTTCGCATCCTCCTCCATCAAGCTTGCACTCCACTCAACATATTTAGCTAAACCCTACATAAAAGGAAAGATACTATTAAGTATGGGACTCGGAAACATTTAACATAACAGGCTAAGGAATATAGCACAGAAATTCCATTTGAATTTGGAGATAGGGGTTCAAGTACCTAACAATTGACAAAGGAACAATGGAGGAAGAAAAGCACCACATGGTGCAGGCAATGAAGGTAACAGTTTGGACATATTCATTGGAGATTTCTTTAAACTGACAAAACCCGTATTTTTACCATCATTTAAAAGATCAATTTTCCCTATTTTCTCCATACAAGATAGCAATTTTATTTTACCTAGAAATGATATGTAAAACAGGACCATTCAATTGCCATAAAACATTAAAACAGGCCTTAAATGAATGTCTTTGAAATGTAAGGAGTCTGGAGGATACAATTGAAATAAATGTAGAAGAAACGAAGTATCAGAAGAAAAACATCCCAAAAGGAAAAATAATGAACAGATAGCAACTCCTCACTTTCTAAACTGTTCCATTCAAAGAGAAGGGTCAATTGATGTGAACTGCAGCCTACCTGTCTATGTTGGTGTTTGGGAAGTGGGTTTTTTTGTAGGTTTTTTTAGTTGTAGGATATTATTGGAGAAAAAAAATTTTGTGTTTGGGAAGATAGTTGGGTTTTTTTGTAGTTGGATGTGATGTTTGTGAGAGAAAAAGTAAAATGATTATGGGGTTTGATGTGATATTTTGTTTGGATTTGTTTTTTTTGATTTTGTAACCAATTTGTCTTTTAGTGAAAAAAAACCAAAAAATTTCCTTCCCAGACACCCCCATATATATATGATATGAGAACTGTAAACCACAAGAAACAGAACAATACAGAATTTAACAAAGCATATCAAATCTCATCTTTGGTACTACCTGCTGCTTCTAGAATAAATCAAATACCCACCTTTCAAAAACTAAGAAAAAAACTCTTCAAATGTTAACAAAATTTAAGATCTAAAGTAGCCATCTTTTCAAGTTACTCAGCACACATGTTAAGTAGACAAGAGTAGAGCAAGCATTCTCCAATGCCTGACTGGAAATGAAGGTACATGTTTTCCCATTTGCCATGCTGATATTGACAAACTGTATTAAATTGATTGAGTGGGGAACAAAGAGAATGATATCTCATATCTGCAGTGAAGGGGCCGAAAAGACGAGGGAGGCCTAAAAGAAAGTCGGTCGAGGATAAGAAGGGAATAAAACATTGATTTCCAGATAAAGCTTGGAAACAAAGGATTAGATAGCCCACACAAGTTAAAAGAAGCAAGGGTCTGCCAAGTAGAATTAAGAATCTCATAATACCAGCATCATAGTGCAAAAATACCCAAAAGCTAGAAGAACAAACACAGAATAAAAATATCAAGAGATGCTCCACATCTTTTGGTTGAGTCGTGCAAATGCCACCAGAGATGTCTTGGATTCTTTAAATGGTTACAATACATGGGTAAGGAAATGCAGAACAAATATATATATATACACAGTACAATAAAGTGAAGGATATCAATCAATGATAAATCCTTATCAAGATCAAAATAATCAATTCTTACATATAGTTACAATAAAAATCAGTATGCTTCTAGGGTCTCCTATTTTCAGATCACCATAAATATTATGACTTACATTTTCAACGAGCTCCAATGCTAGGTCCTTTGCTGATTCACCATCAGGATAATATATTGAACCAATCAAATTGCTGAATTTGTCAACGCCCTCGAGGACAATGCGGACCTGTAAGGTAGATTGGAACTTAAGTTCACCTAAAGATCATGCAATGCCCAAGGGAACAGCCAGACAGAGAACAAATATTCACTCACATCTCTATGTAATGCACGAATCTCCGTAAAATGCTTGGCTTCCCTTGCAAATGGATCTGGGGCAACTTCATTGGAGGATGCTGATGATGCTGCAAGTCTTTGTGCTGATGTTAAGGAGACATGAGGTTCAGCAGAAGCTCCCACATTTAATTCATCAGAGTTCACTTCAGTTCCAACAACTGTTTCGGATGCAGCCCTTCTTCCCATTGATGGTGCCTGGTTTAGATATGAAAGAATAATAAAAAGATGGGACCAGACAGGTACTAGTGAATAAGAGTAACAACACATACCTGCAAAATTTATTAGAAACATTTTGGAAAGGGAATATGAACTTTGGATTCTCTACCTGGATTCCAGCAACGAACACTTGGACAAACTGAAATTCTGGAAGTAAGTAAACACGAAGAGTGCTTCCATCACGAACCTGCTCCACAATAGCTTGCATGGGCTTACCCTTGTTTGAAGCTAGGAGGCCCATTGCATCCAAGTTACCAGGATCACCACCCATGGCGGATGGAGGTAAGTTCCTGATGGATGCCTCAGAAGCACCTGGTGTCTGCAACCAGCAGTTAAATAGCAAAAGGCATCAGCATGTTATTTCTTTTATGCATGTTCACGACAGTTCGTCTCAAAGACATGAATAATTGACAAGTATCTTAAAGGTGCAAGGAAGAAGAAGAAGAAGAAGAAAAAGAAGAAGAAGAACTATCTTCCACACTCCTTTCCCTTTTCCCAGAAGTTCACATATCTTACGTTTACTATTAAACAAAAAGAAATAAACAGCAAGGTCCTGGGCCCTACTTATAAGGTGCTTTCTTGCTGGCAAGGAAGTTCATTATTGTCCATCACCAGTGAGCTTTCTTGTTTGACCGGTAAATTACTTAAACCATAGTTCTTCTCTATATCATATGAACACTGCCTCAATACTAATGATGAGATAAAACGTAAGAGACAAAAAGAGTCAGCAGCAGCCATCCCAACATAGATGAATCAAACAATTCAGGAACCACAGAGGAAAGAGGAGAAGAGAACTTATGGCATATGTGGTGCCATTTCCAAATACACTTTTTTCCAGTTTTTAGTCCCTTAAAAAAGAAAAAAAAAAAAAAGTAGTTTAAAAATCCATTTTGCTTAGTGTTGCTCAAGCAATTGTTTCACAGACTTAAAATAATAATAATAATAATAATAATAATAATAATAATTAAACAACAGCCAATGAAAGGGAGAAGCATACACTCCTCCCAACAAAATAAAAGGGGGAAGGTAGTATTAAAATCATTAATAATCTCTTTCCAATAATATATGACGCTCTCTCTCAACCAATTACTGTCAGTTTTCTATTGAAAATGTTCCTCATTTAATCTCTTCATCACTGGTAAAGCATTTATTAAAATTTGAAAATAGGACAACTAAACCAAATGACTTGCAATCTGTGGCCAGGTGTGGTCTTTTCAAAGCAAAAGGACCAAAGTTTAACTCCTCATGGATTACTATAATAATGCAGTTTTCTTTTTTACTTTCAAAGTATATGGTTTCCCCAACATTTGCAGCAGGAAAAATGTTAAGAGAGTATTTCAGTGATTTTATTAAGAAAAAATCTATCGCTCGAAATCCACCTCATAGGACCAATTACATAGACATAACTTACGCGCCTAAATAAATGAAGTTATCCATAGCAATCAACAAATCTAGTAACATCTAAGACCAGAACTATTAGCCTATCAAAACAAGAGACATGCTTCCTTAATGTTCAATATTATAGATGACTGCTCCATACCTTCACTTGTTAAAGAATTGAAAGGAAAATTATAGAGGGTTGTTTTTAACCAGTAACAGTTGGCAGGCCTGTCAGCATAGCACTCATTCTTTTGGAAAAAAAAAGGCACTACTATAAATTTCTTAGCGCAAGTCAAGAATGGGTTTTTATAGTGCAAGTGCACTATGTTGCTATTATGGCATGGACAAAATAGGAGGGGAAGGTACAGAACTTATACTATAGCTGCTCCACTGTACAAGAAAAATAGGAAAAGTATGGGGAGAAAACGGAAGTAAAGAAACTTAGACCAACCCTGGTCCAACGTCCTAGCCCTTGTTGCTTGGCTTGCTCTTCAAGACGTAGCAGTTCTGCTAAGAAAGGACTAGCATCTCCTTTCTGTTGACCCTGCTCCCTAACCTGCACCCAGCAGATTCAGCAATTGCCCGCCTATAGAAAACCAAAATCCGATATTAAAATAAAAAATGTATGCACAAATCAAGAGTAATATACCTTTACCCAGCCATCAGAAACAACCATCAATGCGACATTCTTATCACCAAGGAAAACAGAGCCAAATTCTCGCCCAATAGATGGTACAGTATAATCCACTTTGAATGTGACATCCTACTCAAAAGCAGATGGGTTCAGATCTAAAAATATCCTACTCATTCATTAGGAAAACGATAGATTGCAATTATAGCTATAGCCAAAGCATTTAAATGAGCACCTTTCCCATACACAGTTTCCTTAAATACTCTCTGCTTTCCCATGCAAATGGCTCATCAACACCACCTCTACGGGCCTAGAAATGTAAATGGGGAAGGGTTAAATAAAGAAACAAATAAGATGAACATAAGGTACGAAATATGAAACAAATAATGCAGATTGAATAAACTTACCAATCTTGGAGCAATAAGGGATGACAAAGTGATTGTCTTCTCAGGAGGGATTTCTGCCTTGGTGCTTCCCATTATCACCAAACTATCCCCAGAAGGAACAGCTTTCACTTTTCCTCTCAACCATCCTGTGGCTCCAGCTGTTGATGCCATCTCAACAGCTAAAGATCTGCAGAAACCAGAATTAACATCACCTTCCATGACACAGAACCAAGAGTGCTTAGTGTTTATATGAATTATAATCTTATTTTCACAATTAAAGGGGAAGCTGGAAAGGGCAACTTCATGACAGGCCTGTGTAACCACCATCTAAAGAAGTCCTATTTCTTTTCTTTCCTTTATTGGGTTCAATTTTGCCCTTATTTAAAAAAGAAAATTGCAGTTGTGCAGAGAACAAACAAAATATTGCAATTAAATAAGATGTTCCCTAAAATTGCAAAAAAAAATAAACAAAAACTTGCAAAATAACAGCAAATAGGTGGAATGACTATTGTTTAGGACAAAACTACCCCTCCCCCCTCTTCTCAAGGGAGGGCTAGTAGTGGTGGCCGGCAGCGGGTGGCCTGCCATCGAAGTTGCAAAGGGAGGAGAAAGAAAGAGGAAGAGGAAAAGAAGAGAAAGAGGCAATTGTGTAAATTCAATGGAAACAAAAGGGGCCTTTCAGTCCAAATTTTTTCAATAAAGGAGATTCCATGCTCTTGCAAATTTTATGACCCTTCCACATCCTTCCCAATTATTTTTTATTACCCCATTCGTTTCTTTTTTTCTTTTTTCTTTTTTGGTTCTCAATTTATTTGCAATTTTCCCAATTTAAAACAGGAAAAAAGTTGAAACTATAAAGTGTGAGAATACAAGTTTGGTTCTAAGAGAATCTACTTTATGCAAATCATGCTCATTCCCAGTCTCGCAGGACCCTGCATTATCAGAACCAATAATCGGAAGTATATAGTCTTAATTATGCCTTTAGTTACAGCCATTGTTTGTCGGTCTCCTTATCCATTATTCATGATATGTTTTCAACTAAAACATCAATCCGGCTCAAAATATTTATTTTAAGAAAACAAGTGCACGACAAAACCAAAGCAAACATATGACAGAAGATGGCTAACACGCATTGTTAAAAGGGGAAAAAGCCAGAAAACACCTTAAATTCAGAACTCAATCAAACCGCAAATCTTCATTGAATATATATATATATATATATCTCTTTGAGAGACAAAAATGCGCATAAAGAATATTTAGATCCATAAACAATCACAACTCCAGAAAATAACTGCCAATTGCATATCCTTCAATTGGTCACATCATAAAACAACTAAAAAAAATGATAAAACAGTGTTCGAATGCAACTACATTTATACATACACATACATACACGAAAAAACAATCACAATTTCTGAAAAGAACTACAAATTGCATATCCTTCAAACGGTCACGTCACGATACAATCAGAAACTGCAAACAGGTTTCGAATTAAAAAACCTCAGTAAACCTCCCAACCATTCATACATACACATCAAGTGCGTGCAATCCGCAAAAATCACAAAATATTCGATACAAATCTAGAGTCGCAAATCAGCCTAATGTAACTTCAACAGAAATAGAATCAAGAGGAGCTAAATTTCAGCTGATATACACACATGCATGCACTGACACTCAAACGTATATACATAAATTCGAATATACATATATACAAAGTGAGATCTAAGAACTATACTTGTTTGATCAGCGAGAAAATCCTCCTGCTCTGGATCGAACGAAGCTGAGAGCGAAAAACCAAATCGATCCGATCACAATTGCTACAAAATTATTGAAACTGTGCGAATGAAATCCAAATTATAAACAACTGATACACAGTTGAAATGATATAGATTGCAGAGAGAGAGAGAGAGAGAGAGAGTACCGAGAAGGTTTGTCCAAGGGAGGGGAGAGAGAGGGGGACGGCGGAAGAGAACGAAACGAATCTCGAAATGCTATATATATGTGTATACTGTATATGTATGCATAGAAACTCCTGTATAGGGGAGCTTCTATTAACCCATCCACCTTCCCCTCTTTGCACACATCTCATAAAAATTATTTTTATTACAAATATTTTTTCAAGTGTGATTATTATTATAGGCATCAAATAAAAACATTCAGAAGTCTAGTTCCAAACTAATTGTTTATTTTCAGAAGTCTATTTCCGAACGAATTATTTATTTTCAGAAATCTACTTCCGAACCAATTGCTTATTTTCGAAAATCTACTTCCGAACCAATTATTTATTGAAAAAGATATGTAAAGAGGGGAATGGATGTGTGTAAATAGAAACTCCCCTGTACAGAAGGACAGAAAGTGAAGAAGAAGAAGATACCCCTTACTGTTCGAGAAAAATTACCAAAAATACCATAAAGTTGTTCATCTCAAGCCTATCTAAATCTTAAATCTATCTAAAATTTACTTTATTCAGAACATCATCGATAAAGACATTACTGCTGCGATTCTGGCCTTTTTAAAAATGGAAATTGTATAGGTCTTAAATTTTTAATTAAATAAATAGTTAAATGTTTTTGTATGAGTGTGGATTTTATATTTTTGTGATTCTATATTTATTTGAGATATTTGATTATTTATTTGATATTTTTAACATTATCCTCTAAATAGATTGTTACATTTTTGTGTTTCAAAATTATAAAGTCTACTTTTTGAACTTGAATTGTAATACCTTGTATAAAAAGGATGAAGTCCCAAGTCTATTTTTAGATCTTTTGAGTAATTAGGCCCAAATTTAAATCTTGGCACCTGTTTTTTCTCCAGTTCCGGATTGAACCACAGAGTGTTGTTGGGTTCGTGAAGGCTCATCACGGGTCCCGTTTCAACAATTCGAACCGTTCAATGTGTAGAACTCGTCGAGTATTATATATTTGTAAAAAATCACATTGATCGGATATCGATAGCTATGTGATCAAATCAATTTTATATAAAAAAAAATAAAAAAAAATAGACGGGTGAAAAAATAAACGATTAACAGAAAATTGATCCGATGAGATAGCTATCGATATCCGATCAACGTGATTTTTTACAGACATATAGTACTCGACAAGTTTTACATATTAAACGGTTCGAATTATCCAAACGAGGCCTGTGGTGGGCCCCCACAAGCCCAACAGCACCCTCCAATCCTATTTGGGACTAGAGAGAAGCCAGGGCCTTAAATCTTTTGGGTCCATGATAACAATAATAATGTGAAAGATCATGTTACTCTTATTTATTTAAGGGGCATTGACCGGTAGGTTCTATATATCAAGTTCAAAATCTATCTAGTCTCAAAATAAAACACTTGTATCAATTAGTCTTACATATTTTTAATTATTACCAAAATTCTTTTTTTTTTTAATTTAAAGACGCTGTTACATCCCACCACTGTCAAACTTTCGTCAGACAGTCACCGAAGGTTCGCCGGAATGTTAAACATCACCGGAAAGTCACCACAGTATTGCTGGAAATTCACTAGAGTATCAACGAGTGTTATGAATATCACTGAAAATCATCGAAACGTCCAAAAACATTCGCTGAATATCAAAAATATCGCTAGAGACTCATTAGAATGTCCAAAATATTACCAAGAAAAAAGAATAAATGAAAAAAATTAAAGCAAAAAAAATAGTAAAATGTGTTATATATTGATAAACTAAAAATAAATAAATAAAAAAGGTAACAACAAAACATTAGTAACAAGGGGGAAAAACATAAGTTATTTTTTAATTTTTATAGGATTTAAACAAATAATTTCCTACATTGTTCAAACTGAAAAAGTAAGTTTTGAAACTGTAAAATTGTTACAGTTTCAAAACATGATTTTATTAAATATTTCTCCTTATTAATTAAACTGAAAAACATATTATGAAATTACAAAAGTATACAATAAAAGTATTTTATGAAATTACAAAATTTTACAACTTTAAAGCATGTTATGAAACTACATAAATTTGCAGTTTTAGAGCATAATTCATTTCAATATCAAAAAAACTGAAACTTAAAAATTTTACAGTTTTTACCACTTGTAACTAAAACTTGAAAAAAAAAATTGTTAAAAACTTGAAAATTTTATCCATTAAAATAGGAAAAGAGAAGTGTGTAGTAAAGAAAAAATAGAAAAATTAAGAGATCGAAGGAGACCGATATAAAGAGGATTGTACTCCAATAATTATTTTTGGTTTAGATCTAGTCGAATGTAATGTAGATATACTTAGATCAGAGTAGATCTATTATTATTTTTTGTCAGAAACTTATCTCTTTCACCATCGATGAAGTTGAAGTAAGGAGTCAATGATCGATGGTTGTCAATGAATCCCAATTGACAGTGGTCCCCAGTTTCTAGTGATTGTATATCGAAAACAGAAAGAGAAAAATGAAGACATAGTCGCCGATCGCCGGATATCAGAAAAAGAGATAAATAGAAGAAAGGAAACGCGCAGGACCGTTGGGTCTACCCAAAAGGTTTTGAAATTAATTGAAGTATACCTCTTTCAAAGAGGACTTACATGTAAGTTACACTTTATTTTGTTGTCTTCTATTTGTTCACATATCACTTATCTATCTCTATCTACATATCACTTATCTATAAAATCTATCAATTCACCTAATTTATTTGTTTGTTCAAATCATCACTAATTAGCGCCAATGAATTTTCTAATACACTTTTTCCAATAAAATTTCGATCATAGTTTAGTAGTGATGAATTTTCTAATAGACTTTTTATGATTTTTAACATAACTTTTTATTGTCATGTTATTATCAACAAAAAATAACTCAATCCTGAAAATAGTTTTGAGCAAATTTCTCTTAGAACATCTCCAAAGCTTTATCTTTTCTTTTATCAAATTTAAATTTAATAAAAAAGAGTAAACTTTTGTTGCTTCAATGTTTACATCAAATCAGTGTAAATCCAAGATATCTTAAACTTTTTATCAAATTAATAATGATTATATCTTTCATCAATTTACTGTACATAGCCATTAGAGATGTAGATGTTTTGTTGCAGCATGCACTGTGACTGATCGGATGTCTAGCCGGTTGTTCCCCGATAGACTAGCTCCTTGCAAAAGTCTATTTTAGAATTTGAAAAAATTACACTGACTACTCAATGGACGAGACATCTGATAATGATTTAAATCCCAAATTGTTCTGTTGCACAACGCAATATTGGATAAAACTTTTGCCCAAATTTTTACTTAAATTTAATGAAAAAAAATCTGAAATCAGTTTTCATGAATGAGTAGATTACAGACACCATGAAAATATACTTTTGAGCAATCTATCTATCTATACTATATATTAAACAAAATGAGGTTTTTAACCCTAAACCTTATGGGAACTCAAATCTCTCAATCTAAATTTTCTGATTTTTTGATTTAAAAAAAAAAAAAACTTAGCATTTATTAACTTTTCCCAACCCCCAAGTCTTACCCTCATAATAACACTTTAATACATTAAGAACAAGTATAAAAAAAATTATTTGAAATCCAACACATGTGAATTCCTTGAAAAGTCCCAATACATATGATTATTATCCCTCGTAATAACACTTTAATGCATTAAGAACAAGCATAAAAAAAAATTATTGAAAAGTCCAACACATATGATTATTATCAAAATATTAAACTTTAATATAATATAATTAAAAAAAGGACATTTAATTTATTGAAAAGTCTAACACATATGATTATTATCAAAATATTAAACTTTAATATAATATAAAAAAAGAAAAAAAAGAAGGCATTTTTTTTATAAAAAAAAGACATTTAAAAATCGCAATTCACATATATAGATAATTGTAAACACAATCCGTGCATAGCACGGGTGATATGCTAGTGTATACTATATATTAAGCAAAAGGGAGTTTTTAACCCCAAGGCCTGTGGGAGCTTCAATATCCCAATCTGAATTTTCTATATTTTTTATTTTTTATTTAAAAAAAAAATTCAGTATTTATTGATTTGGTCAAAATTCCCTGATCAACATTTATTTACTTTTTTCAATCCACATGTATTTTCACATGCTTACATTTATTGATTTGGTCAAAATTTCCTGATCAGCATTTAAAATCCCCTTATACAAATAATTATAGATACAATCCGTGTATAGTTACTGCAGTACTCTTTTCAACTTCTCCCATACACTATGGCTAGTGATAAGATTGTTAAATTATTTTTATAAAAAATCTTTAAAAACATAATTTATATATTAAAAAAAATCTAAAATAAATATAAATATCTATAAGGCTAGTATTATATAAGGAAAATTGAGTTTTTAACCCACAAGTTTTGTGAGAGCTCTAATATCTAAATATGAATCTTAATTTTTAATTTTTTGATTAAAAAAATACATAATCTCAGCATTTATTGTCTTCTCCCAACCCATTAACATTTTTAATTTCTCTCATAGTTACTCAACACTCTTTTCAACTTCTCCCACACATTATGATTAGTGAAGGGATTGTTAAATCATTTTTATAAAAAATCTAAAAAAAAAAATAATTTTTAACCTACAAGCTTTGTGGAAGCTCCAATATTTCAATCCTAATTTTCTAATTTTTTGATTAAAAAAATAAATAACCTCAGCATTTATTGACTTCTCCCAACCCACTAACATTTTCAACTTCTCCCATACACTATGGTTAGTGATGGGATTGTTAAATTATTTTTATAATATAATGTAAAAAAAGAAAAAAAAGAAGGCATTTTAAAATTTAAAAAAAGACATTTAAAAATCACAATTCAAATGTATATAGATAATTGTAAACACAATCCGCGAATAGCACGGGTGATATGCTAGTCTATACTATATATTAAGCAAAAGGGGATTTTTAACCCCAAGCCTTGTAGGAGCTCCAATCACCCAATCTAAATTTGTTGATTTTTTTATTTAAAAAAAAAAAATCTTAGCATTTATTAACTTCTCTCGACTCCCAAGTCTTACCCTTATAATAACACTTTAATGTATTAAGAAAAAGTATAAAAAAAATTCTTTGAAATCCAACACATATGAATTCCTTAAAAAATCCCAACACATATGATTATTACCCCTTATAATAACACTTTAATGCATTAAGAACAACCATAAAAAAAAATTCTTAAAAAGCCCAACATATATGATTACTATCAAAATATTAAACTTTAATATAATATAAAAAGGAAAAAAAAAAGAAGACATTTAAAAAAAAACAAAAGTAAACATTTAAAAATTACAATTCACACATATATGGATAATTATAAACACAACGGCTGATATGCTAGTCTATACTATATATTAAGCAAAATGAGATTTTTAACCCCAAGGCATGTGGGAGCTCCAATCTCTTAATCCTATCTCCTAATCCTAATTTTCTAATTTTTTGATTTAAAAAAAAAATCTCAGCATTTATTGACTTCTCCCAACCCAATCTCAATATTTATTGACTTTTCCAAACCCACAATCCCTTTTGACTTCTCTCATAATTATTGCAACACCCTTTTCAATTTCTCCCATAAACTATGATTACACACAAAAATAAAAATTAAAAAAAAGGATAAGAATTTAGTTATAGATCTCAAAAAGATATAACATCTAAATTTGAATTATGATTTAATAATATAATTATGCATTTTTTTTTTATGTATATCTATCAAAATTTTAAATCACTTAATGGGACAAATTAATCAATTTTTCAAAATTATTGATTTTTAATTTACAAAATAGATTAAAAAAAACTATTGACTGATTTATTTATTTAATAACAAAAATATTTCATAATCTCTCTCTCCTAATCTCTCTCACAAATTTTCAAAAAAAATATTAAAACTTGCATTCATTTTCTCTTCTCCAAAAAATCAGATTGGAGTTCCAATCTCCTAATCCTAATTTTCTAATTTTTTGATTTAAAAAAAAAAACCTCAGCATTTATTGACTTCTCCCAACCCACAATCCCTTTTGTCTTCTCTCATAATTATTGCAACACCCTTTTCAATTTCTCACATACACTATGGTTACACACTAAAATTGAAAAAGAAATAAAAAATTTAGCCATAGATCTCAAAAAGATATAACATCTAAATTTGAATTGTGATTTAATAATATAATTATGTATTTTTTTTATGTATATCTATCAAAATTTTAAATCACTTAATGGGACAAATTAATCAATTTTTCAAAATTATTGATTTTTAATTTACAAAATAGATTTTAAAAAATGGGTATTTTTTTTCAAGTCCTTGGTATTATGATTTTAGAGCATAAAGGACACCAAATATTTTCATAATGTCTAAGGTCCATCAACAATATTTTCATAATGTCTAAGGTCCCTCAACCTTGATCTAGAGAAATTTCAGTCCAGAGAAATTTCAGTTCAGAGAAAATTGGTCCAGAGAAAATTGGTCCAGAGAAATTTCAGTCCAGAGAAATTTCAGTGCAGAGAAAATTGGTCAGAGAAATTCTGGCCCAGAGAAATTTCTCTGGACTGAGTTTCTCTACTTTTCTTCTCATTCACATCCAAATCATTGTGATTCATTAGGTAAGCAACATTGTTCAACTGAATTCAACTGGAAAAATTCCACATTGTAATATGTAAGCAACATTAGAATGGGATAACAATGGCAACTTACCAGAACCAGAGAAATTCTGTACAAATCATTGTGATTTATTAGTTAAGCAACATTGTTCAACTGAATTCAACTGGAAAATTCCACATTGTAACATTGTGATTTACCAGAACTAAAGAAATTCTAGACTGAGAAATCATTGTGATTCATTAGGTAAACAACATTGTTCAACTGAATTCAACTGGAAAAATTCCACATTGTAATATGTAAAATCAAGAAACAAAATTCAGCTCTTTTAAAATTTCTCTGAGTTGAGAATTTCTCTGGACCAAGGAAGAATTTCTCTGGACTCACTTTAACTCAGAATTTTTTTTTGAAAGCCAGAGAAATTTTCCTCGCCAGCCCAGAGAAATTCACTCAAATCAGAGAAATTCTCCATCTCCAAATCACTCAACCCAGAGAAATATGTTCAATCCGCCACTAAGCCCATCTCCATAAATGTGAGTGTAACATAACACACATCAACAAAATAAAACAAGCAGAGTTTCACTATCATGAAGATGAGATTAGAGTTGGTCCAGTTCAAAAATAAGGGCAAAGAGAAAAAGACTCACTTGGACCTTGCGTTGACCACATTCCAGATAAAATTAGAAAATTGATCCAGATAAAATTTCAAATACCTGCACTTACACCTATTGTGGTTCAAGGTAAAGCACAGAGATCAGCAACAACCCTCCCCAATATCAGTTTGACCGTTATGCTTCCTTGTTGGCAATTGCATCAGGAGAATTGGGATGCACTTGCTCATGTGATTCCCAGACTCCATCAGCTCCATCTAATGCAACTAAGCTCTCCAGGTAAGTATACACATTTCTCTATATGAGAATTTCTCTGGAGAGGATGAAAGATGAATTTCTGTGGGTTCAACCTAGAGAAAATTCAAATTTCTCTGGGTTTATTTTGACCAATTTTCTCTGAGTTCAAATTCAAATTCAAAATTCTTTGGGTTCATTTATAAACCAGAGAAAATTCAAATTTTTCTGGATTTATTTTAACCAATTTTCTCTGGTTTATAAATTACTGTTCCATCTGATAATTTGCTTCCTCCATAAGACCCACCAAAGACCACAATAGGGGATTCATCAGAAGAATGATTCTTCTTCAAACTCCTAATCAAAACTGCAAAATCAACCAATGCTTTGACTTTGTGTAAATAATTCAGTAGACAAACGTTTCCAAACAATTCAGTAGACAAACTTGCTTGTCCCGAGGAAGTTTCTTTGCCATCTCAATACATGATCTCCATATGGAACTAGAATTGTATCCCCTAACAAGAAGAAGATGATCACAAGCTTGTCGAAGGCGCAGGAGCATCAACAAAATGTTAACATAATTTTGTTTGACAGTTCCATCAGCTGCATATTCCTGTATAACATACCAATCTAGAAGTCAAAAGGACAGGTAATAAAAGAGGAAGACTAAGCATGCTTACAACATTAAAACAATAAAAGGAGAGAACTTCAAAATTAGATGGTATTTTCAAAGAAACATACTGCAAACTGAGCTCGGGAATCAGCTTCTGGTCTGCAATAGAAATCCCACTCCTCCTCTGAGAAATCCACTTTTTTCAATTCTACGTTGAATCATCATCATCATCATCACCGGTTGTCTCAGATACCGAATCGATCCTCGAATTGTCTTCTTCACATAGGTTCGTATCAGACTCAACCGACGAGGACGGCCACCCGCAACCTGGATCTGAAAGAATCCATGGCTTGTTTCTCTGCAAATCAGCTCGACATTTCAGCATCCCGACGAATCGACGGGGAAGATCATAAATGAAAACCCTGAGTGGCGCCGATTCCTGAAATTCTTCATTCCTCGAAACCCCTCCGATCTCAACCGCAGCCTTCGAAACAGCCTTCCTCGGCCTCAGATTCAAGACAACGTGAATGGAGAGGGGATGGGGTCAGGGACCTTAGACTATAAAAGAACAGATTGTGGACCTAATCCATTACTAAAAGTTGGATAGGGACCTTAGACCGATTTTCCCTAAAAAAAACTATTGACTGATTTATTTATTTAATAACAAAAATATTTCATAATCTCTTCCTCCTAATCTCTCTCACAAATTTTAAAAAAAAATATTAAAACTTGCATTCATTTTCTCTTCCCCAAAAAATCAGATAATATTTTCTATTAAAGTTGTAGATATCTACCTATATTTTATATATTATATTATAATATAACAAAAAAAACTAAAAAACTAAAAAAAAAATCTTTAAAGTTTATCTTAATAAACTTTAAATCAATAAAAATCACATGTCTATCACATATCTAACTCACATCATAACTTACCTAAATAATAATAATTAAAAACAAATGAAAACCACAGATAAATTAAATTTAAAAAAAAAGATACCCACAATTCCATCTTAAATAAATTGAAAAAAATAAAATACCTGAATAGAAACCACACTAAAATAAAAATAAAAAGATATATCTATCTATATCTATATTATATATTAAGCAAAAGGGGGTTTTTAAACCCCAAGCCCTATGGAAACTTCAATATCCCAATATGAATTTTTAAAATTTTTTATTTAAAAAAAAAAAACTCAGCATTTATTAATTTGGTCAAAATTTTCTGATCAGCATTTATTAACTTTTTTCAATCCACATATCTTTCCACATGCCTGCAATTATCGATTTGATCAAAATCCCCTGATCAGTGTTTAAAATCCCCTCATACAAATTATTATAGATACAATTCGTATATAGTTACTGTAGTACCCTTTTCAACTTCTCCATACACTATGGTCAGTAATAAGAAAAAAACCTTAAAAAATATAATTTATATATTAAAAAAATTCTAAAATAAATATAAATATCTAAAATTATTACGGGCATACTATGACTGATAAAAAACCCCGGAATCTGATTCGTCTACTTTATATTCATATTCATGCCCTTCGCTCACCATAATTCACGCAAAGTTGCTCAGTTCTTCTTTGCAAATCAATCCGTGTTTGATCTACGCCGAGACGAGGTAATCAGATTCTTCAACCAACTTACAATTTACAGTCAATGGACACATGCATACACATTGTCAAAATCAATTGAATCTTAGTCCTATTGTGTTCACTAATCTACAGGTAATTCGAGGTTGTTTCGTCGATCTCCATCCATGTTCTTTCATCTTCCCTAAATTTAACTCTTGTAATCTCCATTTGTTGCCAAAACTCATCATAGAATATGAATTGCACTTTACCTTTGTTGTGCTTGTAAATGGATTTGATGATTGACCTTATGCATATATGGTGTTTGATGAAAATACGAATTATGTTTGCATAACTATGGTTGATGTATTGGGTTGTATTGGGTTTTTGGTGGTGTGACCAATTCATACTTTGTTATTATTACCCTTGTAGAATTTTGTAGAATTCATAAATGTTTTTGCATTATTTTTCTGCCTTCTTATCACATTCTTTGGTTAATTATGTGTTGTGTTACATGGACACTTCTATTTCCCTCAAGGTACCCGTGTCCGTCTGATATGACAAGTGTATGGGTGTGGGATATGTGTCCGGTACCCATACCCAATTTAGACACTTGAACCCTCTACTTTTTTATCATGTTTAAAGAAGAAGAAACTCACATTTAGTTGTAAAAAAAAAAAAAAAAAACATTTATAGCTTCTCAAATGGATAAGAGATAGAATTCTTTATTTTCCCTAAATCCTATTTAATTTCAAGCGGGTTTTTATATAATTTACAATACATTCTCTAAGACTATTATACAATATGCATGTGTCTATGATGTGTCACCGTATTCATATCCAACTTTTGGATATATATTCTAGTATCTTAAGTTTTAAGTTTATGAAGGCCTGACGCTTGGACCTGCACCGGATAGTCGTCCCTGAGTCCATGTAACATAGATTATGTGGGACTCGAAATTTTGGTTGTGTAAGTTAAACCTGTTGTTTGGCATTTTCCTGTTTTCTAGTGTTTGAATGCAACACTGGAAACATTTTGCAAAAAATATGTTGGAAAATGTAGAATATACACACACACACACACATGTATATATTTATATTTTCAGTGAAATGTAGAATTGTTGAAGACTTAGAGGATGTGTAGACTATTTCAAGTATAATGCATGGAGGCCTTCTAGGCTTTGTATTGAATATAAGATGAAAGATACTCTCCTTTACACGTTGTTGTTGCATTTGTATTTCATTGCTGTTGTTTATGTAATCATATTCAAATTTCCTTCTAAGACTCATTCTGATTGCTAAGGTTTGTGTCTTTCTTATGAACGACGTACAGAATGCAGACCCCTTATGCTCTTTTTCTATATTTTTTGTTGTGTCATGTTTGCAACATCTCCAATTACTAGCCAAAGTCAACAAAATTTGCGGTCTCCTGACAATTCAAAGTATAGAACTTGTCTATACAAGCCTTTGTTCTCTTTGGAAGGACAAGTTCTACTACAACAATAGGAAGGTGAAGAGGAAGTTAATCTTCAGTTGTATTTGTCAATGTAGAGATTTACATGAGGCATCAGGAGTATGAATTTCTATTTTAAGAATTTTGTGTAGATGGACTAGCTTTGGGAAAAGTATTGGAGGATTTCATAGTAAAGTCAGTTAAAATCTGGATGACACTAGCGTGTTGCATGGGTCCTTTACTAGATTCATGTGTTGATTTTCATAGATGAGTAAATGTCTCTTTCTCAGAAATACTTGGAGAGGAGTTGTTGAATGAAGAGTTAACATAAACAATCCAGGAACTCTGCAAACATCTTTTTTCTTTTTTTAAAATAGAATCTAGTAATGCTATAACCAAAAGCTTAGGCTATGTTTGGTTGAGTTTTAGAATCTCTTTTCCGAAAAATAAAAACATTCATTATTTTCTTAAGATTTTCTATTGTTTGGGGCCGAAATAATTTTTAAAAATTCAAAATATATTTTTTGCCGTTTATTTTAGTCTAACTTGTTTTTGAAGTTTTCAACTAGTTTTTTAATTTTTCCAAAAAAATAAAGAACTTCAAAAACAAGTTATGAAAACTCAACTAAACAAAGCCTTACTATTTGAAGAGTAGAACTAAGTACATTTTCTTGTTTTGCCTTCGAAAACAAGAAATTGGTACTTTCTTCACTTCCTGGACTTTGGTAAGCACAGGAGCAAGCTATTGGCTATCTCTACTTATTTATTTCATATAGTTGAATATACTGCATCCACCAACATCGTTGCCCTAGTTGGTTTCTAGTCCAGACTCCAGAGTGGAACCCACATGACCTCTGAGGTTCGGAGTTCGATTGCCCATTAAAGGTGGGCCAGTTTCCCTAATAAATAATGATAACGATCAAGTTCTCAAGGGGAAAGGCTTTGATACACACCCCTAAAAGGTGCATATCATATATTATTTCGTAACTGCACCACAATAATTTGTAACAAAATCACATGGTCCATAACTAAAACTTTTCTTATGGTGCCCCCTTTGTAACATAACCACAGTGGTTCGTAACTAACATAGTATTTGGCGCTTTGATAATTTTGCTTCATGGTCAACAAATTACACGAGAGAGTTGTTCGTAGTTTTCTTAAGGAGAATATTTCCCTTCTTCACATTGCAGTATTGAGTTAGCAATTGTTTCATATTTGTGAAGTATCCAACCCCAAAAGCTGATTCTACTTCAGTTCTGTAGGGAAAATTTCTGTGATAACATATTACTTGATAGAACCAAAAAAAAAAAAAAAATGTTAATTTTTCATCTTTGCAGTGAGGTTCTTCAGACATCATACTCTCTAGACATGCTTAAAGTCCCAGCTCATCAAGTTGCTGGTCATCAAGCTGGTGATGGGAAGCTTGGGCCCCTTGTGGATGATTCCGGACTATTCTACAAGCCTCTCCAGAGTGGTGAACGTGGGTCCACTGAAGTAACCTTCTATAAATCATTCTCCTCCAACATGAGGATTCCAGAGAACATTCACAGGTTCTTCCCTGTTTTCCATGGCACTCGGGTTCTAGAGGCATCTGACGGATCTGGCCCGTGTCCTCACATTGTTTTGCAAGATATTGTCTCAGGTCACCTCAACCCATCCGTCATGGACATTAAGATGGGCACTAACACCTGGCCTCCGCAATCACCTGAGGACTACATAGCAAAATGCTTGAAGAAAGATAGGGAAACTACAAGCATCCAATTGGGTTTCAGGATATCGGGGTTCCAAATTTATGGAAGCAAAGAGTCAGAATTCTGGAAACCTGACAAACAGTTTATCAAGAGTCTTTCTGCACAGGATGTTAGATTAGTTCTGAACAAATATGTTTCTTCCAATTCATCTCCAGATTTAGATTTGAACCCAAATTGTGCTTTCACGTCAGTTGTTTACGGTGGTTCCACTGGGATTTTGGCACAGCTGCGGGAGCTGAAAGCTTGGTTTGAGGATCAAACTATTTACCATTTCTATGCTTGTTCGGTCCTTATGATGTATGGAAAGGAGGGCTCGGGTGCAGAAGTCAAACTGGTTGATTTTGCACATGTTGTGGACGGTGAAGGGGTTATTGATCACAACTTCTTAGGTGGGCTTTGTTCTTTGATAAAGTTTATCTCAGAAATACTTACCACTCCTCCAGATGAGTACCCAACCAAAGCTTGTCTGCAGGACTCGGAGACCTACCAGTCTTTTTGTGATAATGGCATTCATGAATAAACAGAACATGGTGAGCCTTATTAACCATTTACGTTGCCTCCTAGTGTTCTATACTTGCGTTGTCAGATGTTTCACAGAATCTTCTATTACCCCCATAATACCGTGTGACAAGAATAAGAATGTGGGGTATATGTCTGACACCTGTAACCAATTTAGACACTCAGATTCTTTGATTTATAGATGTTTGAAGAATAAGAAGCTCACAGTTCTTAGAAATAAATATTTCTTGTCCCTTATGGATGGGAGAGAGTTTTAAATATATTTCTAAATATTTTACATATTCTTGTCTAAGAATATTGTATAATATGCCTGTACCCATACTTAACTTTTGAATACATATTCTAATATTCTAAGATTTAGATTTAGATTTAGATTTAGAAAAAATTTGACACTTACACCTGCACCCAATAGTTATACTCGAGTCCTTGTAGCGTAGATTGAGGTTGAACTTAGGCCATGTTTGTTTGGCTCCATAAGATGGAGGGGCTTAAGAGTACAGTGGGATTGAGTGAGGAGATTATTAGTGTAGTGGTATTAGGTTGAAGATATAGGATAAAAAGTGTTTGTTTGTACATTATTGGATTAGTAATGCTATAGATAATATTAATATATAAAATTAATATTTTTTAAGTTTTGGTATTTTTTTAATATTATAATTATTTTTTTATTCTAAAAAATATAATTTTTGCTGAAAAATCATTTAAAATTTCACTAATCTCCCCACTCAATTTCTAATCTCAACCCTCCCATGGCTTTGTTAGTCTTACCACGGAAGGGATTACTAGTCCAAGGGGATAGTTAACTCCCTCATTCTTTTGCCCTAACCAAACACTCTTTAGGTGGGTTTCACATACTATTAGTCCAATCACTCTTCCCAAAGAGCCAAACAAGCATTGATGGTTGTTTACGATTAATGGTATTTTGTCATTGTGGTGGTTCATTATAAGATTTTGTTTATTTATTTATTTTTAAAACTGTTGGAAGAAAATAGGTGAATGAGAAGCTGCATCACATAGCAGTGTAAACCCTTGGCTATATTATAGGAAAACTTAACATGGGTGAATTTGTAGAGAGTTCACCTAGCAACTTTGCAGCTCTACAACATAACAGCAGAAATATGTTTTCACCTCTATTATATTGAATACTTTTTGGGAACTTTTTATTGGCAAATTTTGGCAATTTATTTGTGAAGGCACTTGAAGAAAAATGTGATTCCTAGAGATAGTGATGCATGTCAACCCCCAAGCTTCATGCTTCTGTTGTAAATTGATTTGACTAGTATACAGAAATTTGTTGAAAGGGATTTTTTATTTATTTTTTATGGTACAAAAGTGTGGCAACCACTTCCAGATATTAGATCTTCATAATAAATAAAATAAAAAAAAAACAAGAAGAAGAAAAGAAGTCACTGGTTAGATTAGTACTATCGTGTAAATCTTAATAATAATTGAGGTAGATTTTTTATTTTTTTAAAAATTGTTTTTAAATGTAGATTTTGTAGACTTGCTTATATCACTGCCTTACGTATCATATATACTATGATTTACTTTTCACTGAATTAATTCTAATTACCATGCAAATCGATCAAAATATTTATCATTATAATTAAAGAAAATTTATTTATAAATGTCATATTGAGAAATGGTGATCCGATTAGTCCTAAAAAATTTTTTATAGACCAATTAGTCTCGTTAATCTTGGAAAGATAGATTTAATATATTATTTGAAAATTAGATTTACGGTTATACTCTTATTTTTATTATGTTTTCTTCTTCTTCTTCTTTTTTATTTATTTATTTATTTTTATTTTGTGCTAGAAAGCTAAGACACACAATTTGTGAGAATTAAATTTGGAATGAATTTTTATATGAGAATCTTTTTTTTTTGGAATGATTTGAAATGTAAGATTTTTCAAACATTTCAAAAGGAATACAAAAATGACTTGAAATATGAAAATTTTTAAACATTCCAAAAGGATGTGAGATTCTTCAAATATTTTAGAAGAGTCAAAAACTCCTTGGTAAGCTTTAAGCAAATGTATAATTTTAATCTGTAACACTCAAACATAACACTCCAATATAATACACTCAAAAAAAAACTCTTTAACATACTTTTTTCGAACTTAACACTCCAATAAAAAAAAATCCACATCTATTGTTGTGTGCAAAAACACCTATTGTTGTAAGAACAAAATTAATTTGAAAATAAATAACCAATTATTAGCAAATCAAATTGTTTTCAACTTTGGTTTGGTACATTTTCAACTTCTTGTTACAAATATTGAAAACAAGTTGGTCAGTCTAAAATAGGAGTGATTATCTAAATTTCAAAAACATTCACTTTGTTTGGTTTTTATTTTTAGAAATCACTTTCTAAAAAAAATTTACTTTTTACTTTTTCGTTTTTCGTATTTTTTTATTTTCACTGTTTTTTTAATATTTTAAGTAATTTTTAAAATTTTTAGACACCTAATATAAAGACAATTAAAAAGTATAATATTTATGATTTAAAAAAAAAAAACTAAAATTCAGTACATTTTTCATATTTTTGTATATTTATTAATTTTTAAAAATATTTTTCACAAATATTTTACTATTTATATACATCTAAGTAAGGTGTATCTAAAAAAGTTAAAAAAAAATTGCTTGAAATTTTAAAAATATTCTCTAAAAATAAAAAAATATGAAAAACAAAAAAATTAATTTTCAAAATTGAATTCAGAAAATGAAAATCAAACACACTAATTATGATTATGTACTCATCTAATAATAAAAGATTTTATAATTACTTTTGAATAAAAACAAAAACAATGTGAGCAACCATTAATAACCTAGAGGACAAATGGTGTGAGAATTTCCAACTCACCTTATAATTTTTAACATTGCTACATACTCACGAAAATTATCTAAAAAAATATTTAAAAGGTACACAAAAATTGTCTAGAATTTTTTTTAAAAGGTACACATATGTATCATATTTATTTTAATTGTAGCCCATGTTACACAAATTTTGAATTTACAATATACACTTTACTTTTGGGATAAAATTTTGAATATATAGCATTTTTCTTGTTTGTCATATGCTAAAAATATTATTTTTTACCCTGTTTGGGATGTTGACTTTTTGTCATTATTATATTAATTAATAATATATATGAATAGTCATAGTGAGACTAATCAAATTAATACAATAATGGCAAAAAATGATAACCCAAATATAGTAGAGAAATATTAAACAACATAATCTAACATAAAATTAATACGATAATGACACAAAATGATAAACCGAATATAGTAGAGAAACATTAGAGAACTTAATCTAACATATCTAAATTTTTACATGAATTATCTTTTCGATGAACATTCTAAATGAATGACTTAGATCATTAAGATAAGTCCTAGGGGAATGGGCCACCAACCTCTCTCAAACAGGGCCGGCCCTAGGACACAGGCCACAAGGCCATGATTTAGGACCCCTCAAAATATACTCAAAAAAGGGGCCCCTTCTTATTATAATTTAGTGTAATATATTATATATATTTTAAGTCTAAAAAAATTTAAAAAGGCCCAAACTAACTTAAAATAAATTGACCCATTAAAAAATTGAAAGACCATTCAAAAAAATTAGCATTGTTATCCATTGAAAATAGACCCAAAAAAGGGGTCTCTCTTATTATAGTTTAGTCTAATATATTAAGTATATTTTTAATTCCAAAAAAAATTAAGGAATGCCCAAATTAACTTAAAAATAAATTAATCCATTAAAAAATTGAAACGCGCATTTAAAATAATTAGCATTGTTATTCATTGAAAATGATTTTGTAAAAAAATTAGATTATGCAAGTATGATTGATTTATTTGCTTCTAAAAATACAAGAAGAATGAGGATCAAGCGATACTTATTAGTTAATGTAATGTAATGCGAAGTATTTTTTATGATTTTGACACAAATCGTTTATCCTTTACTTTCAAATTTTTTTTTTTCATTCAATGAAAAAAAAAATGTGAAGGGCCCCAGAAATTTTTTAGTTAATTATCGGCTTTGAGTCCCGAAAATCTCAGGGTTGGGCCTGCTCTCAAATTGATGAAACATAAAGGTGGCTCAATATAATTATATTTAGGGTAAGGTTTATTATATTCAGGGTAATACACCTTTTGAAATTTGCTTAAAATATGAGTTGTTCTATGTGATTTTAAAAATTACATCATGTCTTATCAAGTTTCTAATTGCATAACAAATAGCTAATTTTATTAATAAATCATCAAATCAATTAATTATTTTAATGATGTTAAAAATATATTTTAATTAACAATTCGAGTAATTTTATTGTTGTATAGGAGAGTAGTTAGAAATTTTATTTTTTAAAATTAATTTTGTTAAATAAAAATTTATGACAAGGAGATATTTGTAATTTTCAAAATCACATGAGTCAATTTGTATTTTAAATAAATTTTAGGAGGTGTATTTATAATTTATCTTTATATTTAATATAAATCTCAAGTGATTAGTGTAATTTACCCTTAATCATATAGGTGGTGGTTGTTTTGAAGGATTGGGCCATAAGATTGGACTATTAGTCTATCCGGAATAATAGTCCGTTGTTTGGTTCAATTTTTTTTGCTTCGAATTAATAGTCCCTCATATGAGGTCTTAAGGGGAGGGGTGAGATTATTTCCGTGGGATTGGTATCCCATGGAACTAATGTGTGAAATGCCTATTTTACTCTCATGCTATTACTTAATAAACAATTGGAAAAAGGATAAAATAGTCTTTTGAATATTTATAAATTATTTTTTTAGTGTTGTTAATTTAAAATTATATATTAAATAAAAAAATATAAATTATAAATTAAATTTAATTAAAAATAATAAATTAAAAATTATGGCCTTATAAATTAAATTTTTTTGGTGTTGTTAAAAAATTAAATTTATATATTAAATAAATTATTTTTTAGTGTTGTTAATTTAAAATTATATATTAAATAAAAAATATAAATTATAAATTTAATTTAATTAAAAATAATAAATTAAAAATTATGACCTTATAAATTAAATTTTGTTAGTGTTGTTAAAAAATTAAATTTATATATTAAATAAATTATTTTTTTAGTGTTGTTAATTTAAAATTATATGTTAAATAAAAAATATAAATTATAAATTTAATTTAATTAAAAATAATAAATTAAAAATTATGACATTATAAATTAAAATTTTTTAGAGTTGTTAAACTATAAATTATAAATTATAGATTACAAATTTAAAATTATATATTAAATAAAAATTATAAATTACAAGGGTAAAATAGTCTTTTGAACATTTATCCTTATCCTGTCCGTCCAACCAAACATTGGATTCACTAAAAATAGTACAATCCAGACATCTAATCATATGACTAAACAAACATGGGACCAAATAATCCTGGGATAATATATCCCAGGACTAACAGTCCGATAGATTATAATCCTCCTTTATCCAGTTCGTCCAAACAAACATGCTCGTTTCTTGGTCTATTTATTTGGAAAAATTATACATTGTCTCATTTATGTTTGGTCACTTTTCCACTTTGATTCTTAAAATTTGTTTTTTTCCATTTTGGTCCTTTATGTTTTAAGTTTTTCCCAGTTTACTCATAAATTAATTTTTATAAAAATTAGACTGAAAATGACATCTTAACAGTCACGTAATATAAAAATATTTTATTATATAACTCACATCTGTGATATAAACTTAAATTTTAATATAATAATATATATTTTATATTACGTGATGGTTGTTATGATATTTTTTTAATCTAATTTTAAATAAAATTTAACTTTAAAAGTAAATTAAAAAAATTGAAACATAAAAGATTCAAGTGAAAAAATAAAAATAAAATTGAAGAGTCAAAAAGTGGGGAAGTGGTGAACACAAAAGGAAGTGTAATTTATCCCATTTATTTATACTTTCATACGGGACTCGCTCACCTTACAAAAGTCTTCTTCGCGATTCAATCTGCGTTTGGTCTACGCTAACAAGGTAATCAAATTTCTTCAACCAACTTACAATTTACAGTTAATGGATGATATATACATACATCATAACACTCTTTCAATTTCAAAATCAAGTGGGTTTTAGATTTAGTCCCATTGTTGTGTTGAATACTAATCTACAGATCAACTTTAACCTTGTTTGGCCTTCATTTTCCCTAAATTTTTCTATTCATCACAGATTATGAAGTCCCTGTAAATGGGTTTTGATGGACCATTCCATACCCATATTAGTTGTTTGATGAAATACCAACACCAATTATATCTTCTTATGGTTGATGTATATTGGGTTTTTGTTGAGTGGACAGTTTGGCACCTTCTTTGTAGAATTTGTTGAACACTCTTCCCAATAATTACATGATTTTGTGAAATCAAAGGGTTTGCAATTTTTTTTAGGGTACAAGGCCTCAACTAGTAGTGAAAATCACTTCTCCCTCCCTCACCTATGAACCGTACATTTTGAACTCCTCAACTATAAAAATGTATCGCTTTCACTTCTGCAGACCCTCTAGACCACTTCTAAAATGGGTGTGTATTTGTACAATTTTTATAGTTGTGGGGGTCAATATGTATGGTTCATAGATGATGGAGTAAAGTGATATCCGCTGATAGTTGAGGGGTCTTAGTGTAATTAACACCCCCCTCTTTTTTTTGAGGAAATTACCATTCCGTGATAATCATTAAAAATTATTACAGATTAATGAAAAAGTTTACCAAACCAAACCACGCCTAAAGTCCCATCAAATGGGATCGGCTACATGAATCCTTCTTCTCCACGTGGTCCTAGCAAAGGTCATTTCGTTAGTCAAATTAAGGAGATTCATATCTCTATTTACAACACTAGCCAATATTAATCTAGGCCTACCCCGTCCCTTAACACTTTAATCTATCGTTACAGTATCGCATCTCTTCACTACTACCTCTGTTGGTCTCCGTTGAATATGACCAAACTATCTCAATCGATCTCTCTCAACTTATCTATCGGTGCTACTCCTATCCATTCTCGAATACACTCATTCCTAATTCTGTCTTGTCTAGTCTTGCCACATATCCAACTTAGCATTCTCATCTCAGCCACACTCATTTTATCCAGCTTAATATTTATAATGTTTATTACTTTTTTGTAATTATTTTTTCTGACCACCACTGTTAGGTTATTTTCCCTTTTTTTATGATTTTTTTTTTCCTTTTTTTGTTTGTTAATTATGTGGGACTCAGAACTTTGGTTTCATAAGTCATACCTTTTGTGCATATATGTATACTAGCGTTGTGTCCACACTGATGGATGTGCTATTAAAACTACAAGAAATTATAAATTTTGATCTGAAGAGCAATTACATGAGGCAAGAAGTTACATGTAGCAGCGTTAGGGTATTATTTGAAAACCATAAAAAAGTGAGAGTCTACACCAACTTAGGGGTACCATTTATATATTAGTATATAGATATGTATTTTGCAGTCAAACACTGGAAACAAGAAAATATAATTATTTCATGTGTAAAAAGTTTTAAATGTTTTTTTTTAGATGTAAATTATGTTACAGCAAAACAAATGGACTACTAAGGCTTTGTTTGGGTACCCAATATAAGTGCACTTATTTCATCTTTTTATCTTTTTTGGGTCATATCAATCAACATCTCCTCTCTACTTTTTCTACACATAATACAAGAAAAGTAAAAAAGTGCACTTATTCTAAACTTCCCAAACTTGGCCTAATTCTTGTTCGTTTTTGGTAATTCAATTGGTTATTATTTTATAAATGAAGGTAAACAGCTCAACTCAACTCAACAAGCCTTTATAAGTCTTTAATCCTAAGTATTCAGGGTCAGCTACATGGATCCATTTCCTTACGTTGATTCTGTTCAAAATCATGTCATTAGTTAAGTTTAAGTTAGTCATGTCCTTTCTTATCACCCCATCCCCATGTTTTCCTTAGACTTCGTCTATTTTTTTTTCACCCTCCACATGATCAAATCACTTATCTTTCTAGGCGCATTAACTGGTCTACAAACCATATGTCTATACTATCTCAATGGCTTTCTTGCTTTTTGCTTTTTAATTTGTGTTATTTCTAACTTCTTCCTAATGAATTTATTTCTTGTTTTAGCCCTTTTTTTTTCCTTCTTTTCTTTTCTTTTCTTTTCCCCACTCATCCATCTCAACAATATCCTTTCAGCTATGCTCAATTTGTGGACATATTTTTTTTTAACTGCCCCACATTTGATACCATACGTCAAAGTGGGTCTTATAGCAATTCTATAAAATTTTCTCTTCGACTTTCAAGAATCGTACAATCACAAAACAATCTTGATGATCTTCTCCATTTCATCCATCCTGCTTTGATTCTATGCACCACATCTTAAATGTCTACATCTTTATAAATAATTGATTGAAGATTTCAAAAATGATAATTCTATAGGTATCTCTTGCCTATCAAGTTTATAACCTACTTGTTAGTAACTTAATTAAAATTATAACCTTCAAGAACATGGATTCTAAGAATTCTATAAAAGAAAGCTATAATGAGAGTTAATGACTTGTTTCCGTTTATCCATAAATGGAGGGGAATGGATTGTGGTTTAATCTATCTGAAATGTACGTCAATAATTGGTGTCAATTTTGGATTTTCAAATCTAAAATTTGTAGAACTGTTGAAGAAGACTAATAGGATATGTAGAATTTCAAGTACAATGCATGGCGGCCAACTAGCCTTTGTATTGAATTGAAGATACAAGATGCACTTGTTTGCATGTTGTAGTTGCTTTTGTGTTTAATTGTTGTTTATGTAATTATATTTGAATTTCCATCTAACACTCGTTACGATTTCTAATTTTTCTGTCTTTCTTATGAACCACATACTTTAGAATGCAGCCCCCTTATGCTCTATTCTATATATTATATGTATATATATTTCTTTGGGTGTCATGTTTGAAACATCCTCACCTACTAGCCAATGTCAACAAATTTTGTGGTCTCTTTACAATTCAGTAGTATAGGGCTTGTCTATGCAAATCTTTTTTTTTTTCTCTTTGGAAGGACTAATTCCGGTTGATAACGAATAGGAAGGTGTTCAAGTGTTGGGGGTAGTTTGGTCTTTATGTATTATTCTTATTAGTATAAATAGTTGCATGTAAGGGGGAAACCCTAAGCTTTTGAATCAAATAATATACACAGCAGCTTCTCTCTTCCTCTCATTCTGTTTCTTTTTCTTCTTCTCATCTATACATTCAACATGGTATCAGAGCTTCATCTTCCTCCTTGATGATTTCCTTCCTGTTTTTGTTCTTGTATCCTGGTATGTCTGCAAAAAAATAAAAAACAATAAAAATAAATATATATATATTTTTTTCTAATATGCTTGAAATTTAATGAGTATCAACCCTGTGATCTCCTTTTGATTTGTTGGTCATTATTGAGTGTTTTTTCCAATTTTTTCGATTTTTCGTCAAAACTGGGTGTTTTTTCAGAAGTCACTGTTTGAACCTTTGTTTGTTGGTTTTTTCTCTTTCCCTCACACCCTGGGGAGCTGACTGGACCCCTTGAAGGGTTTGCTGTCCTTGGTTTGATGTATTTCGGCCCTACCTTAGTTTTTTCTTACTGTTTGGGTGCTCTGCTTTAGTTTTCTAGCTTCTAATTGATCTGATTGCCTTGTTCTGGGCTTATCGTGGACTGTTTTAGCCTTAGATGGTGATTTGCTGTGTTGGTTAGGTGTTTTCTGGATTTGTTTGATATCCTGCTTGTATTTCTGCACTCTTTTTCTCTCATCTCATGGCTGCCAGCTTGGGTTTGGACTCTAAGGGCAAGGAGGAGAGTGGATTGAGTCGTGGTATGACTCTTGGTGGTAGTCCTTCTCTCCTGATTAGTCCGATCAAGCTTAATGGTACCAATTACTTGATTTGGTCTCGCTCTTGTAGTCTTGCCATTGCCGCTCGGTGGTTGACTAGCTATATTACTGGCAGTATCCAGCAATCTACTGAGGATAGCGCTTTATCTGCTCAATGGATTTCTGAGAATGCTTTAGTTATGACTTGGCTCATCAATTTTATGGAACCTATCATTAGTCGGAGTTTTCTCTTGATGGATACTGCTCACAAGATCTGGATAGCTGCATCTCAGATGTATTTTCAACAGGGGAATGATGCATAAGCCTATGAATTGCGAAATAAGATTAGGGGTTTGGATCAGAAGGATCGCTCTCTGGCAGTCTACTATGCTGAGTTGAGTGGTTTATGGCAGGAGCTAGATTACTACCAGAGTTTCCAGCCAGTTTGCTCCACAGATGCCACTATGTTTCAGCAGGCTGTGGAGAAGGAGCGGGTGTATGACTTTCTTGCTGGCCTGAATTTGGAGTATAATCAGATAGAGGTTCAAGTGTTGGGTCGCTCTCCGTTTCCTGCATTGCGTGAGGCTTATGCACTGGTTTAGCAGGAAGAGAGTTGTCGTAGTGCTATGGTGCATGCCCCTGTTCAGGATCGGTCAGCAATGGTTGTCGGCCCTAAGTCACGTGATACTCCGCCTTGTCAGCCTCACGGTGGTGGTAAGGGTCCATTGGTTGATTGGGACCGGTTGAAGTGTGATTATTGTGGGAAAGATAGACATGATAAAGAACACTGTTGGAAGTTGCATGGCTGACCTACTCGAGGCCGTAGTTGTAGTGGTGGTGTTCGTCCTCAAGCACATGTTTCTGAGACCACTGCTAGTGCCTCGGATGATGCTAGTTCTATTTCCCAGGATGAGCTTCACACTCTCAGATGTTTGATGGCTCGACTTGATTCTTCAGCTGCCTTAGCTCCTTCCTCTTCTGCCTCTTCCAACTTTACCCACACAGGTATTTTTGTTAGTGCACTTTGTACCTCTTTGTTGTCTCCTTAGATCATTGATTCCGGTGCTACCGATCACATGACAGGTACTTCTAACTTTTTCCATTCTTATTCACCTAGTTCTCGGTTAGATAAGGTTAGAGTGGCTGATGGCACTTTATCTTCTATCTCCGGCAAGGGTTCTGTTCATTGCACCTCTTTACTTTCGTTTTTATCTGTTCTTCATGTTCCTAATTTTTCAACTAACTTACTTTCTGTTAGTAGCCTTACTACTGCTCTCAATTGCTCTGTAACTTTTTTCCCGACTCATTGTGTCTTTCAGGAACTGGCTACGGGGAAAATGATTGGCAGTGGTAGAGCACAAAGTGGACTATACTTTTTGGATGCCATTTCTGCATCAACTTTGTCCTCTTAGGCTCTTCAATACACTTTTGGCTCCTCCCTTCGTCTTCTTCATTAGTGGTATCGCCGTTTGGGGCATCCTTCCTTTAGCATTTTAGAAAAACTTTTTCCTTCATTAGTTCGAGATTGTCCTAGGAATAACTTTGTTTGTGATGCTTGTGAGCTTGCTAAGCATAAACGTACTTGTTATCCTTCAATTAATAAAAGAAGTGCTTTTCCTTTTGTGCTTATTCATACCGATGTGTGGGGCCTTTTCCCTGTGGTTTCTACCTCTGGTTACCAGTGGTTTCTCACGTTTATTGATTGTTATTCCCGTATGACTTGGATTTATTTACTTCGTACTAAAAATGAAGTTTTCTCGTGCTTTAAAGGTTTTCATAAAATGGTCTCCAATCTCTTCAATGTTACTATCAAAATTCTTAGGAGTGATAATGGGACTGAATATGTTGATGGTGCTTTCAGGGCATACCTCGAGGAGCATGGCATTCTTTATCAGACTAGTTGTGTTGGTACTCCTGAATAGAATGGAGTTGTTGAACGCAAAAATGGCCACCTCTTTGAGGTTGTTCGCTCTCTCTTGTTTACCATGAACGTTCCTAAGTCTTTTTGGGGGGATGCTGTTCTTACGCGGCTTACCTTATTAACCGTATGCCCTCTAGTGTCCTCCACTTCCAAATTCCTCTTGAGCTTCTTCCTGTGACTTATCTCACTTCTTCCTTTCCGCCTCGGGTTTTTGATAGTGTCTGTTTTGTTCATCTTCAATCTCGTACTTGTGGGAAGCTTGATCCTAAGGCTGTCTGGTGTGTCTTTCTTGGTTGTTCTGCTACTCAGAAGGGCTACAAATGCTATGACCCTCACACTCATAAGCTGTATGTTAGTATGGATGTCACCTTCCGTGAATCTAAGTCTTTTTTTCCTGGTCCTCCGCTATCTCCTCAGGGGGAGAGTGGTATCGATGAGATTACGGATGAGACGTCATCATATCAGTATGAGTTGTCTTTTTTCCTTTCTAATTAACGGGCTGTAATTTGTGGTGAGGGGGAGCCTAGCAGTTCTGTTGATGAGGAGTCGAATATTGGTGGTCATTTGGACAGAGTTGATCTTAAGACTTATTCACAGCGTCAGAAAGAGTAGGCTTCTCTTGTGCCACCACGTCAATCATCATCTCCTATGCTTGTTCTACACCCAGTTTCCACTGACTCTACAGGTAATGATCCTCAACCCAATTTTTCACCTGTTGTTCATAGTCTTGTTACTGATGATTTGAGTCTTCCTATTGCTCTCAGAAAGGGGGTTAGAGCCTGTACTCAACACCCCATTTCTAAATTCATGTCATATGATTCGTTGTCTTCTTCATATTGTGCTTTTGTTTCGCCTCTTTTTCTGTGTGCATTGTGCGGGGTTGGAAAGAAGCCATCAATGATCCCAAGTGGAAGGTAGCTATGGTAGAAGAAATGCAAGCTTTGAGTAAAAATAACACATGAGAGTTGGTGTCTCTTCCTAATAGGAAAAAATCAGTTGGATGTAAGTGGGTGTTCACCATTAAGCACAATGCAGATAGGACGATTGAACGGTACAAAGCAAGACTAGTGACTAAGGGATTTACCCAGATATATGGAATAGATTATCAAGAAACTTTTGCCCTAGTAGCAAAGATGAATTCCATTCGAGCTATTCTGTCGTGTGCTGCTAATTTGGGATGGCCTCTACAGCAACTACATGTGAAGAATGCTTTTCTTCATGGGGATTTGGAGGAGAAAGCATATATGGATGTACCTCCAAGATTCTCATCTCAGTCTCCAGTTGGAAAGGTTTGTAGATTGAAGAAGGCTTTGTACGGTTTGAAACAATCTCCTATAGCCTGGTTTGTAGATTCGTAAAGGCAATGTTGGAATTTGGATATTAGCAAAGCAATGCGGATCACACCTTGTTTGTCAAACGCAATGTACATAAGGTAACAATGCTTATTGTATATGTGGATGACATAGTTGTGACAGACAATGATGAGAAGGAGGTGACCCATCTCAAGATGCAGTTAGCCAAGGAGTTTGAGATAAAAGATCTTGATCCATTAAGATGCTTTATTGGGATTGAAGTTGCCAGATCTGATAAAGGCATCTTCATTTCTCAAAGGAAGTACATTTTAGATCTTCTTGAGGAGGAAACGGGCATGTTGGGCTACAGACCAGCTGATTCACTGATTGAGACTAATCATCGTCTTTGTAGTGGGGTTGGTGAGCTTGTGGAGAAGGAAAGGTACCAAAGACTTGTGGGAAAACTGATATATCTCTCTCATACTCGTCCAGATATTGCCTATACAGTTGGGATAGTGAGTCATTTTATGCATGATCCTCGTGCAACTCATTTGGATGCAATCTATCGCATTTTGCGGTACCTTAAATCTGCCCTTGGAAAAGGAATTTTGTTCTCTAATCATGGTCACTTGAGGTTGGAAGCATTCACAAATGCAGATTGGGCAGGCTCTATAGATGACAGACGCTCTACCTCCAGTTATTGTGCTTTTCTAGGGGGAAATCTAGTCACATGGCGTAGTAAGAAGTAGGCGGTAGTTTCCAGATCTAGTGCTGAAGTTGAATACAGGGCTATGACACATAGAACATGTGAACTAATGTGGCTTCAATCTTTGTTGAGTGATATAGGGCTTGATTGGAGTGATCTCATGACTTTATATTGCTACAACAAGGTTGCTATTAGTATTACACACAATCCTATTCAACATGACCGGACTAAGCATATTGAGATTGATAGATATTTCATTAAGGAGAAGTTGAATAAGGGCATGATATGTATGCCTTTTGTTAAGTCTGAAGATCAACTGGCAGATGTTTTTACTGAGGGTTTTAGTAGTAAAGTCTTTCACCCTATTTGTTGCAAGTTGGGCATGAGAGACATCTTTGCACCAACTTAAGGGGGAGTGTTAAGTGCTAGGGGTAGTTTAGTCTTTATGTATTATTCTTATTAGTATAAATAGTTGTGTGTAAGGGGGAAACCCTAAGCTTTTGAATCAAATAATATACACAGCAATTTCTCTCTTCCTCTCATTTTGTTTCTTCTTCTTCTCATCTATACATTCAACAAAAGGTGAAGAGGAAGTCAATTCAAACATTAGATGTCAAGAGTGTGAATTTCTATTTTAATAATTTAGGGAAATTACCAATGAGTTTTGTTTTGCTTTGAAGATTACTATAAAGTTCTATCAAGTTTCAAAATGGACAACTAAGTCCTATTTGGAATAAATTATTCCAAGGACTTCATTTTTCCATAATAGTGTATTTTATTCCAATTTTACCCTTGAACAACAATTTCATAAATAATTTTAATTTACTTAAAAATTATTATTTTTTAATTGATTATATTAAACAAAATCATAAACAACAATCCTATAGCATAAAATTCATAATTTCCATTATTTCAAACTATGATTTTTAAATTTTAAATTTTTATTTTTATAAACAATCCAAAAAAGTTTAAATTTTATTATATATTTATGAATGCTTGAGATAATTGATGAATTTATATACCTATGCTTTTGTTATTAAAATATATTTAATTTCAATAATTAAAAATATTCTTAATTATAAAAATTTTAATAAGTTAATTTTTTTTAATGAAATTTCTGTTCATATTTTAATGAAAAGAGTAAAGTTATGATAAAATATATATATATTTTTTAATAGACAATCCAAAAAAGATTAAATTTTATTCTATATTTATGAATGTTGAGATTATTGATGAATTTATATACCTATGCTTTTGTTTATGAAAATATATTTAATTTCAATAATTAAAAATATCCTTAATTATAAAATTTTTAATAAGTTAATTTTTTTAATGAATATTTTGTTCATATTTTAATTAAAAGAGTAAAGTTGTGATAAAATATACTATTATGGAGAAATGAACTCTTTGGAAATAATTTATAAAAAATAGGATTTAGTTTTCCATATTGAAACTTAATCAGTGTGTTTGGTTTGAGATTTTTGGATTAAGTTTTTTGAAAATTGAGTTTTTTGGTTTTCGAGTTTTTTTATTTTTAGTGAATATTTTTAAAATTTTAAACATTTTTTTTACTTTTTTAGATGCACCCTACTTAGATGTATCTAAAAAGTAAAAAATTTGCAAAAAATATTTTAAAAAATTAATAAATACAAAAAATATACTGAATTGTCATATTTTTTTTTGTATTTTTTGGTATTTAGTAAATTTTTAAAAGGTTTTTTTCACATGTTTTTACTTTTTAGGTATATTTATGTTAGGTATGTCTAAAAAGTAAAAAAAATTGCTTAAAATATTAAAAAAATTCAGTAAAACAAAAAAATACGAAAAATAAAAAAGTAGAATTTTCTAAAAAGTGTTTTTAGAAAAATGGAACCAAGCAAAGTGATAGCATTCGAAAGTAATCTTCAAAGCAAAATAGGACTAATAGAATCTAGTAATGCCATAACCAAAAGCTTAATAATTGAAGAGTCAAACTAAGAGCAATGAATTAAGGATTTAATAATAACTTTCAAATAATGTGATTCATGGGCCAAATTAATCTTTCCTTTACATTTTATTTGATTTTATTTTTCTTCTTTTTCTTTTCCCCATCTTTTGCCTTCAAAAACAAGAAATTGACAGTTCCTTCACTTCTTGGACTTTGGCAAGTCCTTGTTGATATTACAGGAGAAAGTTGTTTATGGTTTTCTGAAGGAGAATATTTCCCTTCTTCAAATTGCAGTTGCAAGTTAGCACCTGTTTCATGTTTTTTGGAGTGTCCAACTCCAAAAGCTGATTCCACTTTCTGTGATAACATAACTATACAATCTGGTACAAGATTAAAAAAAAAAAAAAGGGAAAAGGAAAGGGGGGGGGTTTGAACTTTACAAATTTTAATAATTAAAGCTTTAAAGTTTTCCATGAATGAGTAATTATTTTTGAAAGATCAAACTGATTTGTAATTCTCCCATAAAAAAACATTAATTTTTCGTCTTTGCTGTGATGTTCTTCAGAGTTCATACACTCTAGACATGTTTAAAGTCCCAGTTCATCAAGTTGCTGGCCATCAAGCCATTGGTGGAAAGCTTGGGCCCCTTGTGGATGATGACGGACGATTCTACAAGCCTCTCCAAAGTGGTGACCGTGGGTCCACTGAAAAAACCTTCTATACATCATTCTCCTCCAACATTAGCATTCCAGAGGACATTCGCAGGTTCTTCCCTGTTTTCCATGGCACTCAGGTTCTAGAGGCATCCGATGGATCTGGCCCATGTCCTCACCTTGTTTTGCAAGATATTGTCTCAGGTCACCTCAGCCCATCCATCATGGACATTAAGATGGGTGCCAACACCTGGCCCCCGCAATCACCTGAGGACTATATAACAAGATGCTTGGAGAAGGATAGGGAAACTACAAGCATCAATTTGGGTTTCAGGATAGAGGGGTTCCATATATATAGAAGTGAAGAGTCAGATCTCTGGAAGCCTGAGAAACAGTTCATCAAGAGTTTTTCTGCACAGGATGTTAGATTAGTTCTGAAGAAGTTTGTTTCTTCCAATGCATCTCCAGATTTAGATTTGAACCCGGATTGCGCTTTCGCGTCGATTGTTTACGGTGGTTCCACTGGTATTTTGGCACAACTGCGGGAGCTGAAAGCATGGTTTGAGGTTCAAACTATTTACCGTTTCTATTCTTGTTCAGTCCTAATGATGCATGGAAAGGGGGGCTCGGGCGCAGCTGTCAAATTGGTTGATTTTGCACATGTTGTGAATGGAGAAGGGGTTATTGATCACAACTTTTTAGGTGGGCTCTGTTCTTTGATAGAGTTTATCTCGAAAGCCACTCAAGATGAGTACCCAAACAAAACTTGTTTGAAGGACTCTGAGAACAACCGGTCTTCTTCTGATAATTGTACTTGTGAATAAACAGAGCATGGTGAGTCCTTTTTAACTATACGCATTGCATGCTAGTGCTCTATTCTGCATTATTTGGTGTTTTCCGAACTTAGTTCTTTTCAGACTTGGAACTTTCTGAGATTAATGAAATCGTCGTAATGAATTTAAGTTACTTGAAGAGATTTGAACTCAATTTGATTGTCGCCCGTCTGGCTAAGGGAGAGATTCTTGTTACTAAAATGATCTCAAGATACACAAACAATATATCAATCTATCTATCTATATATAAATCTGTGTACCTTCCTTTATTATTCTGTATCATCCAACTGCTTAACTAATTCTGTTTTTTCCATTTTGTTTTCATTTGTAATTTCATTTTTGATGGATCTTCTTTGTTAGCAAACAGTGAACTTCTTTTCTGCTTTCTACTACAGAATTATCTTATAGCTGCTTGTGTGATACAAGTAATCATATTATTGAGGTCAGTGTTATATGGACTCTTCTATTACCCCCATAATACCACCATGTCCACTGGATATGACAAAGATAAGGATGTGGGGTGTGTCCAACACCTGTATCCAATTTAAACATTCAGATTCTCTAATTTTATATGATGTTTGAAAAACCAGAATCTCACAGTTTCTAGTAAATAAATATTTCTTGTCCATTATATGGATGGAAGAGAGAAATTTCATATCTTCTTAAATCTTATTGTAAATATATTTCTAAATAATTTACATCTGCTTATCTAAGAACATTGTACAATATGCGGCATATATGTGTTCCTGTACTTATACTTGACTGTTGAATATATATTTCAATATTTTAAGATTTAAGTTTAGGAAAATCTAATGCTTAAACACGCACTTGCACCCAATAGTTGTACTCAAGTCCTCGTAACATAGATTGAGGTTGAACTTATACTTGACGGTTGTTTGCAATTCATGGTATTTTGTCATTGTTGAGGTTCATTATAGGATTTTTTTTTAAGGTCGGACGACAATAGGTGAATGAGAAGCTCAATCACGTAGCAGTGTGACGCAAACCTGGCCTCACCCTGTAAACCCTTGGCTTCAGTATAGGAAAACTTACCGTGGGTGAATTTATCGATGGTTCACCTAGCAACTTTGCATCTGGACAACACAACAGCAGAAATAGGTTTTCACCTCTATTATATTGAAACCCTTTTGGGAACTTTTTATTGACAATTATCATATTTGTGAAGGCACTTGAAGAACAATGTGATTCCTAGGTCATGTGGACTATTGTAATTGTCATCAGTGACAAACTAGAACTCAACAACAAAGAAAATTTCCTGCACATGAACTGTGCCAAAAGCATGCATAAGATGTTTTTATATGAGACAGTGTCTGACATTGAGGCTTGAAACATAATGAAATGCAACAAAATGCTACTAAATAGTGTAGAATTCATTGTTCTTTACCTGAAAACAATTCTTGTGTGTTATTGGTTTTGTGCCTGGTATTCAGTTATCTAGACTTCTGGAGCTATAATTCTTTTTGTAAATTCCCAGTGTCTTAATTCAGTTCTCTGCACGCAATACACACACACACACATATATTTTCTGATAAGTAAATCCAATTGGGTCTTTTGTTTTGGTTGTTTGTTTTGCAATTCAATTAATTGTTAGAGCTCTACAGAATATGGTGGATGTTTAGGGTTCATTTGGTTGCAGTTCATAAGTTTGCGCAGGTTGTTTGATAATATGATTCAACACTTAAAACTGAATTAATTAAGTAATTATCAATTAAGTTCGTTTGATAATCATAATTGATATCACTTAAAAATTTAGGGCAAATTACAAATAAAACTCCAAGGTTTAGCATGTTTTACAATTTAATTTTTAATTTTGACAATTAAAACCCTGTTGTTCATTTCGTGTCACAATGTAAGCCCTCCATCCATCTCCGTTTCATGAAGTAACAGAGAAAGTCATTTTTAGTGCCAAAACCAACCCAAAACGACTCGGTTTAGAGAGAGTAACGGAAATATTTTTCTTTTGACACATGTCATTTTCTTATTTGTTATTATTAGTTAATATAAAATGAAAATACCCATCTTACCCTCACCCTGAACTTTTACAAACCCTAATCCTAATCTCCACCCTTTACCCAGCTCCGACAGCTCCAACCACCACTCCCTCCATTTTTTTCAACGATATCCTTGTTCTTTCCCACATTCGGTGCAACCACTGAACCATTTCCCTATCTCTGGTGCAACCCCTTTCACCCTCACTTCTCTCTCGCCACTACCACTACCCATAATCCTTCTCATTTCCCCACGCCACCGCCTTTACAACCCCACTACCTCCTTTTTCCTGATCTGTAACCCCACTGCTCCCTCTATCCGATCTGCAATTGTAACCTCCTTCTTCTTCTTCTTCTACTCAGCGTCGCGATGACCTCCTGCAACTCTTGTTTCTCTTTTTCTCGCGCACAACGCAGGTGTTCGGCGAAGGACAATCGAACAATGATCAGTGGTTCGGCGAGATCAATCTGGACTATTGCTCTTTGTTTGGCAAAATAGAATCGAACGCAGGTCATTCCTTCGGCACTGGTTGTCCGAACGAGAAGAACGAGGTTGGACCTCGCCAAGGGGGAGGAGGAGGAGGAACGGGAAAGGATGAGATGGGGTTAAGATAGGAGATAGGGGGTTGCGCCGGAGATAGAGGAGGATCTGAAGGTGACGTCGGAGAAGGAGGTGACCGGAGCTGCAGAGATAGGTTAGGTGAAAGTGTTTAGGGTTAGGGTTTGAGAAGGTGAGGGGTAATGTTGGTATTTTGGTGGGGTGAAAGTGGTAGGGTAAGGGTTTAATAATAACAAATAAGAAAATGACATGTGCTAAAAGAAATTTTTTTCCGTTACTCTCTCTAAACGGCGTCGTTTTGGGTTGGTTTTGGCACTAAAAATGGCTTTCTCCGTTACTTCATGAAACGGAGATGGACGGGGGGTTTACATTGTGACACGGAATGAACTATAGAGTTTTAATTGTCAAAATTAAAAACTTGGGGTTTAAATTGCAAAACACACTAAATCTTGGGGTTTTATTTGTAATTTGTCCAAAAATTTAAATACCTCTTAAATTGTAAGTTAAGATTTTAAAAAAATTTAAGTCATAATCTTGACCGAATTTATAAATACTAAACATAATATTAATATATATTATTATAAACTTATCACCACTAGGGCTGCAAACGAGTCGAGCCGAGTCGAGCTTTAGTATGTTTGAGCTTGTTTATTAAAATTTTAAAGAGCTCGAGAGCTCGAGCTTAATAAAAATTTAATGAACCGAGCTGGAGCCGAGTTGGCTTAGGCTCGACTCGAGCTCGAGCCTGTTCACGAGCCTTAATGAGCCAAAAAATTTATAAATTCATACTTACATGTGAGACTAAAATTACAATTAAAACTTTGATTATGCAATTATATATACAATATATATAAACATACTTTAAAAAAGTCCATATTTTACTAAAATAATAATACCTACTACCACTATTATATAAATGTACTATCTATAGTTAACTGTTATTTACATTTATATTTTTTAAATATATAAATAGCGTATTTCTCTTATTTTTTATACATATTTTTACATTATTTAATATATAAATAATAAATATTAAACGAGCAGAGTTTTAGAATATTTGGGCTCGTTTATTAAAAATTTAACAAGCTCAAACTCGAAAGCAAAAAAAAATTAACGAACTGAGTTCGAACGAGTTCTTATCGAACCGAGTTCGAGCCTGTTCACGAACGGTTCTGTTCATTTGCAACCCTAACCACCACTGCCGCCGCTACCACTATCGCCACCATAACTACCATTTTCATGCCACCGCCACCACTACTGCCACAACCACCACCAACACCACTACCATTACAACCACTACGATTATGCCACTGCCACTATTACCACCATCACCCCCACCATCACTATTACCACTACCACTACCACTATGCCACTACTACCACTATCACCATTACTACAATCATGGCCACCATCATGCCACTGTCACTACTGCCGCCACTATCACCATCACTATCGCTACTACCACCACCACCACCACCACTATAACAATGTCACCATCACCGCCGCCGCTGCCACTATTACCATTACCTTCATCACTATTGCCATTATTGTCATAAATAGCACCATCATTTACTATCACTACCATTGCTACTATCACCATTACCACTATGCCACTACCACTACTAGTATGCCACTACCATCACTATCACTACTACGATCACAATATAAAAATTAAAATATATAATTTAAAAATAATAAATTTCAAATTTGATTTTATACATGTCAAATAACTTATTTTTAAGGTTTTTTTATTTTTATTTTTTATTGATAAATCTCATTTAAAGGTGTTCTAATCCAATAAGTCATCAAGGAAAATTATAACTTAGTTAGTCCCATGTATTTATATTTTTATTTCATGAGATTTTTTTTTTCCTGATTTATGTTGTTTGTTGGACTATTATACCCTTATATCTATTGTTGATATGTATTACATAAAAAAATGATATACACATTTTCTTTTTGTTGTTACCTCTATTTTGGTAGTTATCATTATTCACATTTTTCTTTTTGATCAGTTTCATTCACATTTGTGGTATTGTTTCATTGTGTTAGGGTTTCAAAACTCTCTATTTGGTGGGGTTTAGAAATTCTAGTTTATACATGGTGGTGAAATAATATTATGTTCCTTCATTGTTTCGGTAAAACTTTATGTTCTTCCATTGTCACATTGTGTTCAAAATTCTGTGTTCGTCTATTGTTGCTTTGTGTTCAAAACTCTATATTTCTCAATTGTTGTAAGTCGAAACTCTGTTTATGTCTAGTCAATTTTGTTATAAACATATTTTTCAAAGGTGGGTTTGGTTTTCTTTGGATTGGTGGAATGGTGAAATTGCATAAATTATTAATGATAGTGATAATGATAAAGATAATGATGAAGATGAGGATATGAGTGATATTTTTTTTGTTTTTAGAGTGATTGAGTTTTTTTTTTTTTTTTTTCTAATTCTATTGTTGCCATTATTTTTATTTTTTTTTGTTAATCAGTGTAATTGTTTACATTTCACATTATTTGAAAGTCTGAGAAATAAGCTTTGGAATATAAATATGAACATAATTGTATATTTTGCAAGATGTAAATATTAACATATTATTGGTTATTTGTTACTACACTTGTTGTTTGAATAATCATTTTTTAGTTACCATTAAATAATTGAAATAGTCATTTTTTTCTTTCAATTTTGTTTCATGTTGCAGTGTGATTGTTCACATTGGTATGAATTTAGTTTTTCTAAGGTTAATTCTAAATTGTGAACATTCATATTATATTTTGGTATGAGTTTTTTTATTTGAATTTTTTTTCAAAAGTTAGTTATATTTTGTTATTTTTTTTTACCATGCTTATTGGTTGCACAATCATTTTTGTTACCATTGAACAATCGAAATAGTCGATTTTTACTTTTTTGAATTTTAGTTTATGTTTTCATGTTACAGTGTGAATATTCACATTAGTATGAGTTTATTTTTTAAAAAACTAGTTGTATATTAATTGTAAATTGTGAACATTTACATTGTATTTTGGTATAAGTTTTGTATTTTCGAAAGTTAATTGTATATTTGTTGTTTTTGTTACTATGCTTGTCAGTTGAACAATCATTTTTTTTACTATTGAACGATTGAAATAGTCGATTTTCACTTTTTTCAATTTTGTTTTATGTTTTCATGTTGCAGTGTAAATGTTTGCATTGGTATGAGTTATTTTTTTAAGGCTAGTTGTATGTTAATTATAAATTGTGAACATTCACATTGTATTTTGGTATGAATTTTATTTTTTCGAAGGTTAGTTTTATGTTTGTTATTTATTGTGAACATTCACATTGTACTTTAATATATGTTTTGTTTTTTGAAAAGTTAGTTGTATGTTTGTTGTTTACCGTGAACATTTACATTGTATTTTGATTTTTATTCAGATTTTTGTTGTATTATTTTTAAAATTTTCAGATTATAAAAAGATTTAAAGTTTTCTTCATAAATGTAGGAGAGATTTTTCTCCTTAAAATAAGAGAGAGATTTTTTTTCCATAAAATGAGGGACTATTGTTATTTATTAATTTCAAAATAGAAACATGTATAAAAAATTAAAAATGATGATTTGGTTATATTACATTAAACATAACTTAATGGAATCCTAAAAAAGAATATGGGTTAAATAGAATAAAACACTTAAAAAGAGAATCTAACAAAAAATGACCCTATTTTTAATTCAATACTTAAATTTTTATTAAACAACTTTTTAACTTAAAAAATTCAATATTCAATTTTCAAGACTTAATTTTCAGACTTTAGTTTTCAATTTTTAACTTTATCAAACAACACTGTATTTTTCGGCTTATTTTTGTCTTTTAAGTCAAAAAATTTTAGTTTGTTTATTTTTTATATTTTATAAGTTGGCTTATTTTAGTGATTTTTTTTTTCCCCATTTTTATTCTTGTAATTAAACAATGCTAATTTTTTTTTTTCCAAAAGAAAGGAGAAGAAAAGTTGTGCTGCTTGGCTGTCAAATGATCTCAGCTTTGTTTATCAGAATGGTTTGGTTAACCGTTTTATTTATCCATTTATTCATTATTTTCTTATTGGGTGTTCCTCGTTAACATGCATCGCTATACGAATGAATGAAGCTCGGAGCTTCTATTTTCATACATCATTTTATTTTTCATACAATTTTTGATTTTTGGATTTAGAGGTTGATTGCCAAACAAAATTAATTTCGAAACCAATGAATTTTGTTTGACAATCACTTTTTGAACTAAAGATACAGCTAAATCAAATAATTTTATTCAAAAATTGATTTTCGAACCAAATAATTTTACTATTTCCAAACAAAAAAGGATGTGTGCATTGAACGAAAACCATGAGCGGAGATAGAAAGCTCCCTTTTAATATTTAGGGTAAATTACACTTTGCTCCTTAAGATTGTGCATTTTTTCATTATGGGTCTTAAATTTTTTTTTTTTTTAGTCTCTAATGTTTCAATTTTTTTCCTAGCTTGCCCCAATAGCTAATGTCGTCCAAATTTGGACGGAAATACAACGTTGGCAATTACGGCAAGTGCCTGCCAACATAGTAGCCATGTGCTACAATAATACATTATTGAATAAAGGTAAATTATACCAGTAATCATTATATTTTATTCGTTATGTCATTTTAATTTTTATATTTTTAATTAACTCAACTTTCACTTTTAATTTTAAATTTTATTTTAATTTGATCAAATTAATAATATTGTTATTATTGTTTACGAAAAATTATCACTAAATTAGTTGAGATTAATTGAGTTGAGTAAATTTATAATTTTGCCCTTAAAAATATGACACGTGACACTTTTGTGCTTAATTTTTTTTTTTTATAAAAAAATGGTAAGAGTTATAATCAATTGGATAAAATTGAGATAAAATTATAAATTCAGGGTCAAAATCGAACTAATTGAAAGTACAAGAACTAAAATGACACAAGTGATAAAATACATGAATTACGGTTATAATTTTTCTTTGAATAAATTATACTTTACTCTCTTAAGTTTCAAATTTTCTTATGTTGGTCCTTAAATGTTTTTATTTTTTTTTTCAAAGTTTTTTCAATAACAAATGTTCGTTCAAAATTAAATGAACGATAGCCATGTTGCCTCCAATTTGAATCCCATATTCCGTTGTCCATTTCTCTACCCTAGAATAACTAAAATAGTAACTAGATTTGAAAGGAGATGTTCAATGATGGTATTCAATGGTGTCAATTAGAAGGATTTGTGGTGGTGAATAATTGATGGTGGTTTTGAGGTGTTAGTGATGGTAGTGAGGAGGTGGAGTGAGGTAGTAGATGGTGTTGTTATTGTTGTTGAGTTGTTAGTGATGGCAATAAGTGAGGTATTGTGGGGGATGGGATTTGGAAGTTGGTGCTCCAATGTGGCATTTTTTTTCATCAAATTTTGAACTCCATTGCCCATTTCTCTACCCCAGAATAACTAAGATGGTAACTAGATTTGAAAGAAAGAGATGTTCAATGATATTCAATGGCGTCAATTAGAAGGGTTTGTGGTGGTGAATGATTGATGGTGGTTTTGCCGTGTTAGTGATGGTAGTAAGTAGATGGTGATGGTGTTGTTGAGTTGTTAGTGATGGTAGCAAGAGGGTATTGTCAGGGATGGGATTTGGAGATTAATGTGTCAATGTGGCATTTTTTTAATCTAGTTTTGGACGGATGTTGGCTATTGGAGCAAATTGAAAAATATTAAAAACGTTTAAGGATCAAAATAGAAAAAATTATCTAAGGGTCAAAGTGAAAAAATATTGAAATTTATAAGAGCAAAATGCAATTCATCCAATAACATGTTATTATGCCAAACATGACATTTTTAGATGAATATTAGCTATTGGAAAAAAAATTTAAATGTTAGGAATCAAAGTGGAAAAAGAAATTTTGAGAGCCAAAAGTGAAACAATGATGAAAGTGAAAGGGATAAAATATAATTTAGTAAATCAAACTTTGTCCCTTTTATGTCTGATTATTTTTCACTTCAACCCTCAATTATTTTTTCCCTCACTTTTGCCATTCATTTTTCAAGTTTTTTCTAACTATAAAAGCTAACTCATGTAAAAAGAACTAGACAGAAAATAGCACATTGACAATCACATAATATAAATTTATTTTATCATATATAACTCATATCTCTAGTACAAATTCGGACAGAAAATAGCACATTGACAATCACATAGTATAAATTTATTTTATCATATATAACTCATATCTCTAGTACAAATTTGAATATGAATATAATAATAATAATAATAATATTTTATTATTATTTATTATTATTATTATTTTATGTCATGTGACAACTAACATGACATCTTTTGTCTAATTTTAAACATAAGTTAACTTTAGGGATAAATTAAAAAAAAAAATTATATCATGCGATATAGTTAACATAACATTTTTTATTTAATTTTGAATATAAGTTAACTTTAAGGATAAAGTGTAATTTTTTCAATATAATTTATCCTAATTTTATTTTTATTTTTATATTTATTTATTTATTTATTTTTATGACAGTTGAGTGCGATTCTCTATTTGGAGTTGTCTAACTCATGTCGGTTAACCACCCATGAGTTAGATCTTTTCCTTGGATCTCTCTACTTAATTTTTTATTTGGTGGGTTATTAGACTCACTTTTGAGCTTAATTTCGAAAGTTTAAACCGTTCACATTTTAAGATTTATTGAGTGTATTATATCTGTAAAAAATCAAATTAATCGGATATAAAGAACCACGTGCTCGGATCATTGAACTAAAAATCGTTATTAAAAAAATTTAATAAACAAATTTATTTTTCAATAAAACTTTTAGTTCGATGATCTGAACACGTAGTTTCCGATATTCGATTGATTTGATTTTTTACAGATATAATATACTTGACAAATTCTTAAATTATGAACGATTTAAATTATCAAAATTAGATCCAAAAATAGGTTCAATGGCTCACCAAATAAGAAATCAAATAGAGAGATCCAAGGGGAGTGGATCTGGACTCAATTACCCATAAGAGGCCGGAAAAGATGGTAGAAATTAGCAATTGAAATTGTTTTCAACTTTTTGGGTACATTTTCAACTTCTTGTTAGTGTTGTTTACACATTATTTTGTTTGGTCAATGCCATTATCTAGATTTTAGATTATCATGGCCTTGTTGGGTAGTTAACCTTTTAATAAAAAGTCAAAAAAAAAATTAATTTTTTTTTTTATTTATAAAAAAAAATTAAAGATTTTTTCACGTCTATTCTACTTTTTAGACATTTTTTTATAAAAAATTTAAAATTAATTTTTTAATCTCATATTTTAACTAAAAAATTAAAAACTCATTAAAAAAGTCCCTTTACAAACTGAAGGCTCAATACTAAAAGAATATGTAAGTACTTTTAAAGAAAATAAAAAAAAAAGAATAAATTACACTCACCCCCTTAAGATTTAAGAAAAATATAGTTAGCTTTACAAGTTTAAAATAATTACACTAATATCATTTTTCACAAAGTTGAAGTAATCAAACTAATGCAAATGATGGATAAACAATGAGAAAAACAATGGTAAATAAATATTTTAGGTAAAAGAAGTTGATAATATCATTTTTTTCATTAGTACGAGTCACGAATTATTGATGAAAAAGAAATCTAAGTATTATGTGAAATAAAACTTCAAGAGAAGTTGTTTTAATTTTGTTAAAATTTTGTATTTTTTCTAAAGTTCAGGATAGATGCGTATTATTTACCCAAAAAAGTAGAATAAAATGTGAACTGTGAATAGGCACATGGCACTGAAATTTCCGGCTCACCTCATAATTTTTATCTACATACTGACAAAAATTATCTAGAAAAAACCTTAAAAAGTAAATATATGTATCACATTCATTATGAGTGACTTATATTACATAAATTTTAAATTTAGAGCATACACTTAATTTTCGGGATAATTTATTGGATAAATAGCATTTTCTCATAATATTCTCATTTCGCATAGGTTTTTTTGTTTTTTTCCTAAGTGTTTGGGGTGTTGATTTTTTTGGGGATCAACAGTCAAATATGTTCGCATGCACAAAAAAAATGAAGAAATCTTCGTACAAGTTTCAAAAGAACAAATTATCTTAATGAATGCATATGTATTTATACCTTTAAAAGGGTAAAATGAGAAATTCAAATAAAAAACAAAAATATGATACAACCATTCATATTTTTTATATAATTAAAAAAAAAGTCCCCATTAATTTTTTTGGAAAAAATTACAAATAAGGACGTTTGACCCAAAATAATTAGTCTTTCTTGTGTAGAAATGCAAAACAAAAGTTGCACCCTACAAAGATTTCCACCTTTACTCTCACTCATTGGTAATTTTTTTTTAATTATTATCTCCTAAAAAGTTAAAAAACAAAAATATATTATTTCTTAAACTAAAAATTAAATAAAATAGTCTATTTTTTCACTAACCAAAAATTTTATCTTTAACAATTATTAAACGTATTAATTTTTTTTTTAAAACTTTTTAAAAAAAATATCAATAAACAACGAAATTGTCAAATTCCACTTTGAGATAATTTCAGAGTCTAATCCATAAGGTGTAGCCTACCATGTTGTAGGGCACTAGAAAACAAACCTATATTTTGTTTTTTTCAAGAGCCATTTCAATTTCAAATTCAACTAACTACTTTGAAAATCTAGTTGTAGGATTCATCCACATTTTCTTGAGTTGAGATCTTCTATTTGGTCTCTTTCTTTATTTTTTTATTTGTAATGGTAGAGATTCATCTTAAGTTGATCTAATGGTTTAGACTTGGACGAAAAAAATAAATTTAAATTTGTTTCATTATTATTTTTTATTTTTAAATAGTCAAATTTAAATCATTAAATTAACTTAAAATATATCTCTACCGCTACAAGTAGGGTGATAAGGAGAGAGAGGATCTCAACTCCATTTTCTTTATGCATCTGTGTTTGTGTTGTCCACTGCATCTTCCTCCTAGTTGCCTTTCCTGAACTTTGAGAAATTCCAGAGTGTGGACCAGCTGCTAAATGAGAATGGGAGATAAATGTGACACCAGAAATTTTTGGCAATTTTCAACTAGTCAAATCTAAATTGATTTCCCATTGTTGATTGTCACAACAATTACAATAAGGTTAGTCACTCTTTCACACAAACTCGATTATATAACTCAAAAAAATAAATAAAAAGTTTCTCTCTAATCGAACTGGATATTCCGTCCAAATTTTATGAGAATAGCCGTGGAGAAGTCGAACCAAAAAATAAATAGATTGTCAGTGTTAAAAGTTAGTCATTTGTTTACACAAACTTTATTATGACAACACATAATAATATTATAAAAAATACTAATTTTTTTATTATTTATAAATATGATTTTTTTTAATGATGTAACAGGGGATTAGGTCACAGGTAGTTGATTTTTAAACTAATCAATAATTGATACGGATAATTCACATTATTTTAATAATCATGTTTTAAGTAATTTAATAATCCGTATCAATAATTGATACGGATAATCCACATTATTTCAATAATCCGTATCAATAATTTATACGAATAATCCACATTATTTTAAGTAAATTTAATAATCATGTTTCAGACATTATAATAAAATAAGGTTTTAGATTAAAAAAAAAAAAAAAATAGGAACAAAATTACTTTTTAGTGACAAAATATCTTAGTTGCCACAAGTGTCATTGTTATATATTTAGGGATGAAATTAGACATTTAGTGATGAATATAATCCTTGTGAGACCAAAATTTATGTCTACAAAAGTACACATTTTTTGCACGAAATTGTTTATCTCTAAAAATGCATTTATTTGTGACATTTTCAAAATTTTGTCGCCAATGGTCCTTTTTTTGACTTTTTGGGAAGATATTTGATTAAGAATTGGTCTCTTAATGTTTTTTGTAACAAAATTTCTACTTTTGGGGTCAAATATTTTGACTCCTAAAACCCTTATATGTTGTAGTGAGATCAAATTTTTTTCTAAAATAAATGATATCAGTGTTGAGCTCATGTAACATGCTCTTATCTACAATAAATAAATAAATAATTTTTTTTTTAAAAAAAAAGCTCATGTAATATGAAATTAATACAAATAACATATTTAATGAAAGGTTAGTCACACATTTTATCGTCATTTTTATTAAGATTATCATGACATTTTTAAAAACTTTATATAACTTCATCTAGTTTAATTATAAAAATAAAAAAGAAAATTGTAAAATAAGATTTTGATTTAATAATATATGTTTGTTTTTCTTTTGAAATAATCTAATATTTTAGAGTCAATCTATAAAAATAAATAAATAAAAAATAATAGTTTAATTTTTTGAAACTAGATAAAAGAGAATTGAGTTGAAATTAAACACTTTTATGAATAATTTTATCGAGTAAATATTAGTTTTATGAAATTTAACTAATGGAAATTTTTTTTTTTTTTAATATTTTATACATTAAGATGATATAAATGAAATATGAATTCAAAATGACACGACATAATATGAGCAGGGATAGACTTGACAAATTCTGACATGACATAATTATCATCTTTAATTGTAAGATAAACTCAGATTAAGATTAAATTGAGCACAAAAACTCTCACTATGGAAGGACGTTTCATATTTAATTCTCACATGGTGTAAAAACATTGAAACCTAATCGATACACGTAATTTATAGATAATTATGTATATTCACAAGCTATTTATAAAACTCTGTACCGGGTGACCTAGTGGATTACTTAGAATTTTTCAAAATAAAAATTGTCACAAAATTCCAAATAACCCGTCCACATTAAAAAGTTATCTTGAGATTATAATTCTGAAATTAATTATCCTACCTAGTTTTGTCAGTATATAAAACATGATTGAGAAGATCCTTCTTCGAAATATCCAAATGATGTAAAAAATGTTGAACCAAACAATTGTTGAAATAATACAAACATATATAAATAGGGCCTTGATTGAGGCCTTGAATTCGAGGCTCGAAATTACCTCGAATTCAAATTTTTTTTTTTTTAATTACCCTCGTTTGGATTTGTTTTTAACTACTTAATTATTTTAAGTTGTCTGAAAAAATTGTGTGTTGGATGATTTTTAATTTTTTTTTTCTTTTTTATAGTTAATTTGATAATTGCAAAAAAAATAAAATAATTTAAATATGACATATTCTCTTATAAATTATTTTAATAATTTTTTAAAATTTTTATTAACTATTTTAATTCAAAATTTACATCTCAAACAAAGATATTATTATCAAAATCAAAAAAGTATGAAACCATATACATTTCAAGGTCAATCCTTTTTGTTTGAGTGGTAGTTGGCAATATCCCATTTCCACCAACCCACCACCACCCATCTCACACTTATCATCCCCACTTATATCCTCTAAAATCAAAATAAATTCCTAAATGAACAAATATAAAAATATATATATAGAGAGAGAGCTTTGAATCACAACTACCTACTCTACTCTTTGACCAAATGAATGACAATTTCTCACACCTCCATATTCAAAGGTGGTGGGTGGGCACCCACCACAATCACCATCACCATCCAAAAACATAGAGCCAAATTTTCCCAATGCCGTTTTGTCTTTTCACCATCTTCCCTTGTCGATCACTGTACGCAAGCTCTTGGATTTCATATAATATTTAGTATACATTAACATGAATGTGAATGTAAATATGGATGAGAGCGAGAGGGGATGATGAAGAAGGGTTGTTTCTAAAAGGGATAGGTTTAAAAATTTTCTTTGTGGAATTCAAATTTGGTGGAGGTCTTGCGAGAGAAATCAGAAGCTAGCTGTTTCAGCTCTTTTGTAAGTGCTGGTGCCCCACAGTAAAACACTCCTGCAATTTTACCAAATAACACCATTAATATTCAATAAAGCTACATATGTAATTTATCACCAAAAAAAAAAATTTAATATAATGAGGAAAAGCACAACCACTGCAATTATTATATATATATACATATAACATAAAAAAAAATTTAAAAAAAAAGAAGGAAAAATTCATGATTAAAAGTAATGTAAAACCAGAAATGTGAGGCAAAATAGTCTGCTGGAAATTTAAATGTTACTTTTATTTATATATTTATTTATTATTGACTTTTGACACATATTTTTACAGGAAAATAACTGAACAGTGTAGTAGTGGAATTTCTTTCTCCAAAATAATAATAAAATTTATAAATTTTAATTATTCAAATTATAATTTTTTTTATATGTATGTAATTATTTTCGTAGGGTACATTTGATTTGTAATTTTCCTACTTTTATTACCTTTCGTTTCTTATCCAAAATATATGGCCCCTATTTAACTTCAATCATCTAGAAAACTAGAACCACTACCAATGACAAAATAAATAAATAAATAATTAACTAATTAATTAAAAATTAATAAGTAGAATAGCAAGACAACCTTGAAAAGTTGACATATATTTTATTACTTTATAGTCTTTTGACCAAAATATGTCACAACTATCTTAGACTCTTTTGTCAAAAATTGTCTCTAATTTTTTTTTTTTTTTTTTTTTTAAAGTAAATAAATTTTGAGACATAATTTAATAATTATAAACATTTTGAGACTGAAAATCCCACATTATATGATACAATGCACAAAACTAGGCTAATAGATAGTTGAAATAGTAGGACTTACCAACTCTGCCATTAGTGTGATTGAGAGCGATCCGCTTGTAGACATTGCGCCAATTGGGCTTTGCAAAATGAGACTTAACTCGTGTCCCAGAGACAACATCCACGCCATTCTTGGCATGGTTGAGCGATTGAAGCATGGTGATGAGCGCAGAGCGTGCATCGCCTTCTTCATAAACGCTCGTGCAATAATTGTGCATCTCTATCACTCCATTCTTATCTGTCTCCGCCACCTCGTTCATAATCCCTTTGAACCAGTCGAAAGAGCCTTGCTCTCTTGTCACCCAATAGAAGTAAGCCCTTGTCGTCTTGAAGCTGTTGCCGCTTCTCTTTGTTGCCTGGGGACTTTGTGAGGTTCCCAAGGCGGTGGCGCCATCACCGCCCTCCAAGGCATTTTCTTCCTCATCGTTTGCCTTCATGTTGTTCACAATATCTTTGACAATGCTGATCATTGGTGTCGCCCCAATTCCTAAGCCTACTAGCAACACCACATCATATTTCTTGTAGTCCTGTGCTGGTGCACCATATGGACCATCTATCAACACTCTTGGAAAACTGTAGACAACCATCAATATTGTCAATATTGTGGACTATATGTTTAAAACAAATTAAGTTTACTTGAATTCAACTTATGTTTGAATCACTAAGATGGTATTTAAACCACAGTTTAAAGAGTGATTTGGTTTGTAAATTTCACTTGCTTTTTTTTAACTCTGCAAATTTTTTCTCTAATTTATGATCAAAAAATAATCTAAAACTGCGTTCTAGATCTACTCATTGTATAAATGGGTCAAGTTTAAATAAATTTTTGTAACTAGTTAGCGTTTTTGGGTTCAACCTATATGTACTGTATAGCTGTGTAATAAAAAATTAAAAGAAAAAAAATAAATTACTCTAACTCGGCTTGTGATTGACTCAAAAAATAAATAAACTAAGTTTAGATACAATTTTAAACTCATTACGTTTTTTAACCAAATTTAAATAAATCACTGCTCGACTTAGGATTGGTTTGGGATATTCTAAAAAAGTATACTTTTTGACTTATTGGCATATATGAGTTGGGTTTGAGTTGGGTTTGATGTGATGTGTTAGAGAGGTGATGTGATTTAAATAAAATGATGTGACTTAAATAGGATAGTGACTTTTTGACTTTTTGTATTATTTAGTGTACCCCAAACCAAGCCTTAATTTAGCTCGTTTATACACTTTTGAAAAACATTGATAATTTATTTCTTTTTTTTAAAAAAAAAAAGACTTTTCTTAAGTTGTATTTGATTAAAAGATTTGAGAAGAGATTTAAAAAGAAAAAAAAAAAAAAATATGTAAAATTATAAATAAAATATAGATATATTTTATTTATATTTCGCTTATTTTTTTTCTTTTCTTTTCTTTTCTTTTCTTAGAGCTCTTTTCAAATTTTCTAACCCAACTCGTTAGAAAAAAAATACAAATGGGAGCCAGGGAATCTTCAAAAAGCAGTAGAAAAGAACAAAATGCATGTGACATGTTGTTACATGTCTTTGTCTATGTGTGGGGAATTGACTCTCTAGTCCCTATAGCGTTATTGATGCTATGATTGAAGCCTACCTTTAGGCATTTGCTATTTATTAGCTCAACAATGCTAGGTATCATGAAAAGTCTTTCATGAAAATGATCATGAAAGATTTGTGACCTTTGGATTACACTTAGAATAAAGCACTACACACTAATCAAGGTAATCTAAGGGTCATAAATTTTTCATGATCATTTTCATGAAAAAATTTTCATGATCCCTAACATTTCTCTTATTAGCTAGATTACTGTCATCAATTTTTCTAAGTAAATGATGAAAGATTTCTACTGGTGGGGAAAAGAACAAAATGCATCACTCGAGAATTATTCGTGAGTTGTAAAGCAGTTATATTACGAATACAGAAATGAATATATAATATATATTAATGAACAAAATTTTATAAAATTTGTCAATAGAATTTATTTTTAAAATTTTTATCTGTTTATATATATCATGTGTCCAATTCTTTGTTCAGTATCTATATTCCTAAATTTGAATGCAGAGTGAATTTTTTATGAATTAAGAACTTGGTAATGACTTACTTAGGATTGTTCTCTCCTTGCATGTAGTCAGCTCTGAGGAGTCCACTTTTCCCTGTAGGTGGTGGCTGACATACCTAACAAAGACAAAACACAAGCTGAAGCAAGTTACAATTCACAACAAATATACTAATTTTATAACATCCAAATACGTATATACCATGATCATGATCTTGAACTAACTTTTAAAAGAATCAGATTAAAACATGTTTTGATTTGTATAGTTTGTTGGGTTCTCACAAGAAGATCAAGATTCAAAATAGGTTCCCCTTAAAAGTTCATGTTTCTTGGAAATTTAGCATTATTTGATGAGTTTTAATGGACAAGTTTAAACATTTTGAATTATATACAAAGAAAGGACTAGTAGTAATATAACGCGATAAACACAGAAAATTTTCAAATAAAGGGAACGCACCTCTGAGAACACTGTTTTGAGTTGTCGTGTCCAATCACCAAGAGTTCGGATATGAACGCTAAGGTAGTCGTCTCCGGGAGCAGAAGTAATGGAGAATGGGTGCCTGTTGATATATGAAACGATGAATTAGAAAAATTAACCCTAATTAGTTGTCGGGCTGACTAATATATATGACAGTATCATCGATATTGATACTTATTCCGATACTGTTATTTAAAACAACGGGTTTTACACTTACCATTCAAATGGGGAAACAGCAGCACAGTTGACAAACATGTATTGCCCACTCTTGTATTTGAAGCCTTGAGGCTTTGACATGTGAATAGCCAACACATTTCCAGGATAAACAGCCACCTTCCAAAATCCCAATGTAAACATACCCACATTTTCAGTTTCTAAATATCTTCAAAAAACAAAAACAAAAATAACAAAAAATAAAAACACTACCAAATTTGCTTACCTTGAGTATCTTAACCGGCTTGATGCTGGATCTGAATAACCGAATCAATCTTTCGCATGCATACAGAATGATCGGAACTGCCAAGTACATCCATACCTGCCAATGTGCAACCATGTAAGGATTCACGCAAATAAATCAAATCATCAGAACAACACATAGACCCGTGTTGAGGCACTAACCGTTTTCTTGTACCATTTGTGGGTCAAATAAAGCTTGATTCCATGAGCGATGAGAAGACCGTAGACAATCACAAACAGGTGGTGTGAATACCAGAAAGCGTTGAATCCGGATAGCTTCTTGAGGGCTTTAGGCAGGTTTACCCTATTTCGCCTAAACCACGGGCTTGCCAATGTGAACGCTATCGCCATCAACACCACCATGATAATCCCACTAATTCCTTCGAAACTCTTCACAAAATGCCAATAGCTATGGGCTTGTTCCCCAAAATACCGCTCCATTGGCGCGTACTTCTCAGGACTGGCCTGAATCAAGCGAGGGAAATCGCACACTAAATGATAAATCGCGTGTATTCCAACTCCAAGGGCAATTGCCACAGCAATTAACTGAAAACAGAAACACCGCTATCATTTAGTACTTTTACGCGCTACTAAAACTTGCATTATTAGGAACATGAGGAGATTAATTAGAATTATTACTTTGTGGAAATTGAGATTGTCGTCGAATGGAACCGCGACTCCCAACTTGGTCTTGTTTCTGAGCCAGGTGATTGTGTTCCGACAAACGGGGAGTAAAATTATTGCCATGTTGAGCTTGAGAGTCTCGGCAGCCCCTTTTGCCATGCAAACACAATGGCCCATTACCTCGTAGGCTGCTCTGTTTCGATACTGAATGAATTTCCATGCAAATAGGCCGAGCATGACACAGATCCAGAGTGCCATAACCCAAACTCTCTGCCAGTTATCGAGCAAGAAGTACTTGGCGGCCCGGTACCATCTCCTTAAAGGGTTGAGTTCTAGTGTGGGCTTGAGCTTTTGGCTCAGCATTTGGCTTAGGATTCTACTTTCACCTCCTCTTGTTTGATGGTTTGGTGCTTGCAACAACAACATCTCCAAGTTCTCTATCTGTTCATCCAAATTATCAAATTACAATCAGTCTTAAGGGAATCTTGTCTGTCTGTCTGTCTGTCTGTCTGGTTTTGTTTTCGCCTTTCGTGTTTTTGAATACAAAATAATGAAAATTTTGTAACACTCAAGTGAAATTTACCATGATATATCCAGCATTATCTGGGTCTAGCTCTTCCATAATCAATGCTGCATATTCATCTGCCTGTTTCTGTATATTTGATAGCTTGTTGGCAGAAGCACTGAGGCTTATAATCTGCAAATATAACATATTATTGTCAATTCATTTTTTTATTTTTTAAATCTGATACAACCCATATGAAATTACTTATTGATGATATGTGGGTTCGAAATAAAATTTTATTATGAAAACCAAAAAATTGACAAATATTAAAGTCAACTTTTGCCATAGTCCATGTTTGAAGGTAGCATTAATGTGTCCACACTTGCCTCTTTGACTTCTTCTCCTGTGATTCTCCCATCTGCATCTTTATCAACCCTGCATTAAATCCACCATTAATTAATCTAATAATCCAGTAATTGTCGAATTTATAAACACAAGATTATCAAACAATGGCTCGTAAATAAAATTTGCTACTAATACAAAACTAGTTCAGAATTCAATAGTCGGATCCAAAAATATTATGCATTAATATGTATATTTTGTGGCCGTTTATGTAACTCATTTCTATGTTGCTAAAAGTGAGTCCAATCAATAAAAAATGAATATGTTTCTCTAAAAAAACAAAAAAATTATGAATAATGATATTGTTAATTTAATCTCTAATTGTAACATTTATTATTTATTTATTTATTTATATGATTAGAGTTTTTCTAAATATATTAGTTGGACTCACTTGTAAAAAAATTACCCATCTGTATATATTGTCAAATTCTATGATTAGTTTCCATGTTATTAAAAGGGGTCTAGCTAATAAATTTTTAAACTTTTATCAATTTTGTGTTAACAATAGAACTGCATACCAACATTCCTAACCACCACATGAACTTGGATAACGTCTTACATGTCAAAGAAAGTCTGAAGCCTCGAATCGAAACTTTGATCGGAGATTTGCTCCCAAAACTCTTTTAACTCCGCCATGTTGATCGTATCACCGGTTATGTTCCGTCTCCGGCCAAGTGCGTCGAAAAGCTCTCCGGCGAACTCTTTCGACTCCTTATTCATCCCTATATATAATTACAATTCAAATCATTGTTAGAACAAAAAACCAAAACAAATCAAACTCGAACACATATCAATGTCATACGGTCATATATTAAAAAATCTTATTTACCTATGCATTCACAGAAGAGAGACCGATGAAGCAAGCCATTGGTGGAGGAAGTGAGGTTGTTGAACCGCTTCTCCACCGCAGCCCAGCCAGCGCCGCCGTCGGTCTTGCTGATGAATTTAAGACCTTTCAAAGCATGCGCCGCCGCAGACTTGTTCCGATCAAACCGACCCGGATGACTCCGCGTCGACAATGAAGCCAATTTCTTGAGCTCCTGAGACACTTGTCTGATCCGAGACGAAGCATTTCGAACAATCGAAGACTTAAACGAAGATCTCTTTTCGAGCCCTTTAGCCAACAAAGTCAGCTCCGGATCTTCCACCTCCGCCCCTCCAGCGGTCTTCACGCTGTGCACCGCCACCGAGTCATCGCGGACATCGAGAGTGATCTCGACGTAGCTTTGGTCGTCGTCGCCGGAGACGGAGCCGGCGGCGCCGGCGGAGTCGGGGAGGTTGAATCTGGCGCTTTTGCGGCCGCCGGAACGCTTGTTGAGAGGTCCGCTTAACGGACCGCTGTACGACGCCCTGTCGCCGCCGACGATATCGGTGTCGGAGTGGTGGCGGTGGTGGGGATTAATTGTTCCCTTTCCGTCGTCCGTTCCCATTTTCTGCATTTGAATTTGATATCGATACGAGAAATATTGTGTGGATATATTATTTATTAGTATCTTGAGTTTGAGAGGTAATGGTAGGTTTGATATTGAGGATTACAAAAAAAAAATGAACGAATAAATAAATAAACTCCCAAAAAACAGATTTTTGTTTTGTGTGTGGAGGAGAGAGTCTTGGAAGTTCTTCAAGAATTCATGCCGGAAAGATTTGAGGAGTTCCACTTTATATATACACTGAGATTATATGGGAATATGTAAAAAAATCACAAAAACACGTTTATGTTTGACGACGAAAGAATGGACTGTATGACTATGCATCCCAAAAAACATAAAATAAAATTGGACTGTATGACTAGGCAATTGTTGATGGTGTCATGGATGAATCATACTACACGGGAAACAAAATAGCTACAGCGACACATGTTTGGTTGGGCGGACTGGATTAGCATTCCCATGACTAATAGTCCTAGGACTACGAATCCGTTGGATTATGTATCCTATCTTAACTAATAATCAAATTTAAAATAATTAGTCCGTACTTCAATTATTTAACCAAACATCGGATTAATAATTTTATTGGACTATTAGTCCAATCCCAAGCTCATGTCCACCCAAACAAACATGGCCGTAGGGAACACGGAAAAAGTTCACTGTATGGTCTACCATCAATAAATTTTGGATAAATTACAAGCACACTCTCTGTCATTTATTTAAATTATGAATTATTATTGTAATTTTAAAAATTACATTATATCTCTTAAAATTTTTAATTTCATAACAAATAAGTCATTTTATTAATAAATCATCAAATTAATTAATAATATTTAATAATGTTAAAATTTTATTTCAATTAATAATTCAGATAATTTTATTATTATATAAGTGAACAATTAGAAATTCTACCTTTTCAATTAATTCTGTTAAATAAAAAATTCTGATAGGGAAGTATTTGTAATTTTCAAATCACAGAGAGCAATTCATTTTTTAAGCAAATCTTAAAGAGTGTATTTATAATTTACCCATAAATTTTTCATTCTTCATATGATCAGCTATTTAAATCAATTTATGTATATCTCAATTAATTTTGAGATTCATATAAAGTACTTCTTTACGTGCAAAAGGTAAATCTCGAACATTTGCTCATGGGCGTGGCTCTAAGAAGTGAATTAAGAGTTAGAATCTAAAATTTAGAGAAAGCACACATTTAAGTCCCAAATTGCACCTACTAGGCCAATTCCATGAAATTTACCATCAATAATTTTGATTTGTTTTGAAAAGTAGATTAAAAGCTAACTTTTTAATTTTTTATAATTTTTTTTTTAAAAACATGTAAAAAATAAAGAAGTGATATGATTTATAAAAAATTAAAAAATTAAAAAATAAACTTTTAACCTCTTCCCAAATGAGGCTTTCATACGCTTTTGTTAAAATTTTTAGTGAAAGCATGAAAGTTTAAATATGATTGATCTCAATAAATTAATGATAGACATTTAATAATAATCAGATATGTGATTTGTAAGATTAAAAATTAGAAAATTTATCTATAAATCCTATTTTGAGGAATGATGATCCATTTAATCCTAGAAATTTTTTTATAAACTAATTAGTCCCATTGATTCTGGAAATGTAGATTTAATATATTATTTAAAAATTAAATTTACTATTATACCCTTATTTCTATCATGTTCCTTTTTCTTTTCTTTTCTTTTTTTCTTTTTTGCGCTAAAAAGGTAGGTACACAATATATGGAAATCAAATTTGGGATGAATTTTTATATAAAAATCTTTTTTATTTGGAAATCAGTTCAAAAGGAATTCAAAAATAACTTAAAATATGAGATTATTCAAACATTCCAAAAGGATGTGGGATTTTTTAATATTTCAAAAGGAATACAAAAATTACTTAGTAAGTTTTGGTTAAATGTATAATTTCAAACTGTAATACTTCAATGTAATACTCAAACATAACACTTCAATGTAACACTAAATAAATAAATAAATCTTAGTGTAATACCCTAATGTAATACATAAAAAAAGGGGAATGAGGTTGGTGATGTGCCTTATAGGCATAGCACAGTGTTGTGAGTCCGTAAAGGCACGTCTTGAATTTATTTTAATGATCCGAAATGTTCATTGTGTAGGGTTTGTTGAGTGGATCATCAATGAAAAAAGTCAAGTTAATTAGACATCTGTAACTTATAACAAAACTACGTTTATGTTCAAAAAAAAATAAACGGTTACTATCATTTAAATAATTTTTTAGAGTTATTATTTGTCTTGATCATGTGATTATATTTATTTGATTAATTTCATTTTTTATAAGGATAATATATTCAACAAATTTTATAATATGTACGATTCAGATTATCAAAATATGATCGGAATAAACCATACGGGGTGTGATAGTATGGGTGATGTCACAGCACCCACTCCCAATCTTAAAAAAACTCCTTAATGTATTTTTCCCAAACGTAACATTCCAAAAAAAACTCCTTAGTATAATTTTCTAATGTAATACAAAAAAAATTCCTTATTGTAATACTCTAATGTAACACACAAAAAAACTCTTTAGTATATTTTTTTCAAACTCCATACTCTAATATAACACTCCAAAAAAACTCCTTAGTGTAACACTCTAATGTAATACACAAAAACTTCTTAGCGTAACACTCTAATATAACATACAAAAAAACTTCTTAGTATATTTTTTTTCAAACGTAATACTCTAAAAAAAACTCTTTAGTGTAACACTTTAATGTAACACACAAAAACTCCTCAGTGTAACATTTTAATGTAACACACAAAAAAAATTCCTTAACGTACTTTTCCAAACGTAACACTTTAATATAACACTTCAAAAAAATTCCTTATCTTAACACTTTAATGTAACACACAAAAAAATTCTTTGGTGTACTTTTCCCAAATGTAACGCTCCAATGTAACAAAAAAAAAAAAAAAAAGAACGTGAAATTCTTCAAACCATTCTAAAAGGAATACAAATATTCCTTAGTAAATTTTGGACAAATATACAATTTCAAATTGTGGACAAATGTATAATTTCAAATTTTGGACAAATGTATAATTTTAAATTGTGAGTGTTACGTTTAGAAAAAATACAGTAAAGAGTTTTTTTTGTATTTTTGTATTTTTGTGTGTTATATTGGAATATTACATTTGGAATTACACTAATTAGAATGTTACGTTTAGGAAAATTATACTAAGGAATTTTTATTTTGTTTTATTTATTTTATTTTATTTTTTACATTGGAGCGTTACGTTTAGGAAAAATACACTAAAGAGTTTTTTTTTTTTTTTTTTGAGTGTTATGTTATTACGTTTGGGAAAAGTACAATAAGGAGTTTTTTAGTGTGTTACATTGAAATGTTACGTTATTGGAGTGTTACATTAGAGTGTTAAGTTTTTGTTCATAATGTGGGATTTGTTCTAGAGTGAAGGAAGATCCAAAACTTCTATAGTGCAAATTGTCCAAATGTGTAATTTTACATTTTGAGAAACCCACTTTTATCCATAAAAAATTAAATTCAAACATGAAAGTGACTACATTTTTATATAATTTCCACTTTAATGGGACCTTTGGGTTTAAAAGAAAAAATGAAGGACTAAATAGTTCATAAGATCGCATTTTGAAATTTATTGGTGCTTCACCCTTAAAATTTTAGTACATTAAACATAATCTGTCTAGGTTATTTTGAGAGCAAGGATCCTCTCCTTAGATTTCTCTGCTTGGCTCCCTATTTGGTGGGTCATTGGGCTTATTTTTTGGCCTAAATTCGATAATCTAAACCGTTTACATTTTAGAATTTGTCGAGTATATCATATCTATAAAAATCAAGTTAATCGGATATCGGAAATCAAGTATTCGAATTATCGAACTAAAAATCGTTTATTAAAAAAAATTAATAAACAATTTTATTTTTTAATAAAATTTTTAGTTCGATGATCCGAACACGTGGTTTTCGATATCCGATCCACTTAATTTTTTACAAGTATAATATATTCGACAAGTCTTAAAATGTAAACAGTAGAGAGATCCAAGGAGAGGATCTGGACTCTTATTTTGAGTATGGTTTACAAAACACTTTAGGAATGTGTGCTATATACAAGTTATGCAATTTATGAGTTTAATTATTATAAATGGCATAATTTAATACTATGGGAGTCTAACTTAAAAGAAAAATTGAGTTATAACTAAACATCATATAAGATATAAGCAAACAACTTTATATTTTTTTTAATCATAATTAAAGTTTTGTCATAACGGGCATCACAATATGTCATGATAACTAACAACACAAGAGATAATAGTTATTGATTCAAAAGTCGTAACTATGGTACATACCTTAAAAGGGATGTATATCATAGAATTTCCTTTAACTTTTATACTTCGTTTTTGTTTTAGATACACCCCTTTCAAAGGGTGTATATAGTAGAATTTCTCCAAAAAAAATAGATGATTATTATTGAAATTATAATTGTCATCTATTTTTTTAAATGTGATTAAAACATATAGTTATCGATATCTGATCATCTTAATTTTTTGCATGAATATTCTACTCAACTAGTCGTAAAAATTGAACAATTTTTCAAGTTGCATGGCCAACTTGAGAGAATCCAAACCCATTTTGAAATTAATTGTGTAGAGTTTATAAAAAATAATGGGTGAATTACATTAATAGTCCATATAGTTTGAGACTTGTGTCACTTTGAACTCTGACTTTTCAATTGTGACACATTTGACCCTAAATTTTAAATCTTGTTCTAAATAAGGACAATTGAAGATATCATTAGATTTTTCAAGGGTAAAATCATCAATTTGTTAAAATATAAACTAATTTGACAAAAATAAACGTCAAGCAAATATTTTTAAATTTTTAAAAATTATTTCTACCCACTAAAAATAAAATTATGTAAAATTGATAAATCTTTTAGACATTTATTAATTTTTTTTACCAAAATAATTTTTATTATGTGTTTGGATGATAATCATGTAAAATTAATTTTTAAAAATTAATCATGTAATTTTTATTAATTTTTATCAATTTTACATAATTTTATCATTGGCGGATAAAAATAATTTTTAAAAAATTAAAAATATTTTTTTGACATTTATTTTTGTCAAATTAGTTTATATTTTATTAAATTGATGATTTTGCCCTTGAAATTAAACAATGATATCTTCAATTATCCTTATTTGGAACAAGATTCAAAATTCAGGATCAAATGTGTCACAATTGAAAAGTCAAGGACCAAAGTGACACAAGTTTCAAATTACAGGGACTGTTAGTGTAATTTGTCCAAAAATAATTGTAAACTAAAATTAATAAAAATAATGTTTAGCCTCTTTTGGGTAGAGGGTTAAAAGCCACTTTTTGACTTTTAACATATTTTGAATTACATTTATTTCTTTATTTTTTTACACATTTTTTCAGAAAAAGTCAAAAAAACAAAAAATCAACTTTTAACCAATTTCTTAAAACAACCCTTAATAACATGACAAAAAGATAAAAAGGTTTGTTGAGAGTGTAATTAAAATTAACAAAAATTTAACTAGTTTGATGATGATATTAAATATACTTTTTTTTTGTTTTTATTTTTATTTTTTCCAATTATGAAAATTGATGAAGTGTTTTTTTGGGTCATACTTAAAATAAATCTAAACTGTACAGACACTTTTTTATGTTTTAATTCTATACGTGTAGCACTGTCCAAAAAAATAAAAACAAAAACAAAACAAGAAGACATGGCTGAACATAGAATATTGACTATTTTCTTGAGTCTTTTTATATCACTAGTGAAAGGGCCGCGTGCAAGGCACGCTAACTAATGGCCAATTAGTGCCCATTACATTTGTGTATTTAATTGAGTTTTGAGCTATTGCATAAACACACAAAATTAGCAACTCGATCATGAATACAAGATCGACTCAACAATACAAAGTTTTTAACAAATACTATTACTTATACAAAATAAAAAATAAAAAAAACCTATTACAAGATCTATTTTCCCAACAAAATTGTCATTCCTAAAAATATGATGTAATAAAAATAAAGCAATTGTTTTCTCTATTTGACAAATGAACAAGTACTCAATCATCCTTAATGGCAAGACTTGAAATCCCTCATCAATTGTGAACCCAGTTTTACTTGGTATAATATGAGTAAGATGAGCCAAACCATGCTCGTATGTAATGCTGTGAGACCTACCACATCATCTCCTCCATAAACTGAATTTTCTATTAAATCCTCAGCCAGAGTTGCTCTGCATTATATTTGTTAGAAAGAAATATCTAGTTTTCATAATTTAGCATTTCAAATCAAATACTACCTTTCAGATCCCATCAACTCCTTCAATCTAAATGTATACCAAATAGATCAGGATCATGTGAATAATCAAACATGATTTGTCTGCAAAACTTTTATTCGTGAATAATCAAACATGATTTGTTTGCAAAACTTTTATTCTACTTGCTTAAAGCATTAAAAAAAAAAAAAAATTAAAAGCAATAATAGAAAGGTTATCAGCCCTTCTTATTTAATAGTTTAATGGGGAAAAAATAAAATAAAAAAGCAATACAAAGGTAGACCATAATAACTATTATCAGACATCCTTATTTGCATGGATTGGAGATAAGATAAGTAGCTAATCATCTACTTGAAAAGAAGGAAATAGAGAACATACCTACAAGCAAATTCTTACGAGGGTTAGATTCAAATCATTGTGTTTTATGCAGTTCAACCATAGCACATGCATGCAAATTAAATCATTCAAAATTCAAAGAGAAAATTAATCAGCAAGATGGTGCAAATTACATAGCGAGGGAATTTCACATCTAAAAGCTAGACCAAACACACATGCTTAGTTTTTTAAGCCTTTCATATTTGATAATTAGCTTTCGGTAATAAGGTCTAGTTTGCTATTAGATGTTTTTAGCAACTTGCATTCACTAAATTGGATCACAGATGGTCATTCCACAACATCAGTTCTAGATTAACAAGAAGCAGAAGCAATGTTGGATTCTATCATTGTAGTGTTTTCTTTAATATTTGAAATAGATTTTGAGTGCATGAATGCAAGTGATGTTTTAAGTTAGGTTTAATGATCACACTGGACTACAAAGTACAAGTACAATAATTCCAATGATCTAATTAATCGGTTAGAACCTTCGTCTAAAAATAGATCTTTTACAACGTGTGAAAGGAGTTTTTTCTATCCAATCGAAATTTTTTTACAAGTTCCAACTCTTCAGGGAAAATTTGAGTCTAAAGTTGGGGGATGGCAAGAATATTAATTTCTGGAAGGACAAATGGCTTGATGAGAGACCCTAGTTGCATAAACTTTCAGATAATAAGGATGGAAATGTGGCTAATCTTCTCCGCCCAAGTGATCATAATGGTTCTTTGCAACTTAATTTTAGAAGAGCTTTTTTTGTATAGGAAGAAGACGACTTTTCAAACCTATTACCTTAATGTTGTATTTGGAGCATGGATTTGGGTAAGGATTCGAAAAGGAAAAGGGAAAGGGAAAGGGAAAGGGAAAGGGAAAGGTGGGTGAAATGTAACTATATTTCATTCACATTTTACCTATATTTTTGCTTTCCTTTCCAAATCTCTACCTAAATTCATGATCAACACAGCCTAAGTGATAGGTGTTCAGTCTTGAAACAAGATTATGGGTGTGCTCTGTTATGCTATGGGAAGCATTGTAGGAATCTTTTAAACATTGGAGTTTTTTTGGTTGAGTGCAGCAAGGAGTTGGGAATTTTTTCAGCATCAATTGCTGCTGGTGTTTTGTTTGCAATATTTGCTACTTGCGTTATTTGGCTTTGTTTTGGTTCTTGTTTGGTGTTGCTCCCAATTTTGATTGGGATTTGTTCCCTTTTTTGTTGCTTTAGCCTTGGCCTTTTGGCTCCACTGACGTATTCATTTGTACACCTTGTACCTTTGTTTGACATCAATATATTTTATTTTTGCCAATTAAAAAAAAAATCTAGAAACTGCATAGCTTCTTTTGCACTTCTAGTATCAGGAGGAAGGACAAGAAATAAATCTCACATTACTAATTTACTTTTATTAAAAGCAAAGAAAAAGAATTATGAAATAAAAATGAAATGAAACAATAAAAGTGAAAATGGTTGTTAGCAACAACACTTCCATTCAAACTGACAAAAGCAACAAAAGCCACCATATAATGCAAAGAATGTACATTTCAATAAGAGGTCTTCAATCTCATTAAATAAACAACCATGTTTAATATTTGTGTTTGGTACAATACATTTTTAATAAATAAATTGTCTTTGAATGAATAAAGGAGAATTTTCTAACCCTTAATGGGCAACACAAAAAAGGGGAAAAGAAAAGAAAAAAGGGGAAAAGATGAGAGGAAGCAGCGGCGTAGATGCAGGGAAGAAAGGGGGAACTCTAGACAACCCACATAGTTCTCTTAACTCAAAGTTTGGTTGTACACTGGATAGATAAGAAAAATGAAAACAAAAGTGTAATTGTGAAATTATATCAAATGTTTTAGAGTTGATCATGCGAAATGCAAACATTTGTTTGTTGAAATTAACAAATTGTTTTCTAACTAAAAAGTAGCCTACTTCATAAAGGGAACACTTTTTGTTGTATAATTTATTCAATGCAGTTTTTGTTTTGTCTAAGTTGAAATAATGAACATATAATGCTTGAGATCATTATAACAATTATCTAAAACATTATGTGCGCAAATTATCAAGTAACAATTACCTTTAATTTGTGGTTTCAGAAATTATGATAGCTAAATACTGGAAGGTACTTACCTTGATCTTGTTAATCCTATGTATTTGACAAACTATATTGTTGTAATAAAATCCATTATTTCCCTGCAATAGAGACCAAGAAAGTGTAATCTTAGCCTACAACAACTCTCTTAAATCCCATATTTGTGCACACATAACCAGAGAAAAAAGAAATGCATATCCATATCTAGATGATTGTTGTTATACACCTACAATTTGTTTATTAAATGCTACACAAATGGAAAAAAAATATATATATATGAAGCAAGTAACAAAATCTACTAAAGGTAAGAGAGGAAATTATAAAATTTATTGCAAACTCACATCACAAAGAAATATGAAACCACTAAATATGAAACAAACCATTGGCGAAGACTCCAATGGCTGTGTAGTTTTCCTCACATTTCTATTTAACCCTCCATAGTGGCCTAAGGCATTGACCCACCCCCAAAAAAAAAAAAAAAAGCAATGAAGAAAAAAGATTGGACCTTTAACCATTCAAATCAACGTTTAAAAGTGATTTTAAGAAATAGTTGAGGTTTATTGAACTTTTGACACAGATGATATATTTTTCAATTTAATCAAAGGAATAAAAAAGCAATACAAAGGTAGACCATAATAAAAAAAAATAAAAAATAAAATGAAAAGAATGTAATGTCAAAAGGGCGTTGTAAGCTTTGCAACCAAAAAGCAATTGGCGCTAATGATTTACACAGTTAATTTGATCATGTGTTAGATTGGTAAGCAAACTAAAGTATCTTTGGTAGATGATGCTACTTTAAATACGTTCTTGGCTAATGTTGTTAATCAAAAGAAAAAGGGAGGAGAATGGAACATTATACTCTGACTAAGCATCAACCAACACACTGTAGTTTAGGTATAAATGAAGTTTTATGAAGTTTGATTTAGGCGGTAAGATTTAAAAAGTAGAAAAGAAAGAAACACAAACACCCATTGAAAAATTGATATTCATGAGTAACTAAAATCAATAAAACAAGTTCTTAACTAATATTACATAACACCTAATCTTCCAGATTACAAACACCCATAAGTCATGATCAAACACAAAAATAAAAAGCTAACCCAGAGATAAGAAAAATTAAATTTTGATAATAAAAAAAACAAAAAAAAAAAATCCAACCAAATGCTTTTAAGTAATTAGGCCAATTCACAAATTTTCCAAAATAATTGAATTGCATCAAATCAAAATGCAAAAGCAAGAAAGAAATTAGCTCACACAATTATTTCCTGCAATATACACAAGTGAATTTCAAATGAATAAATATATATATATTCACATAATTTATTACAATGATTACATAATAACACATTATCTACACTATATATATACATTTTTTCATTTTTTATTTGTAAATTCTTAAGTAATACTCGTCTCTCTCTCTCTAAATAGAAACCCATAAAGTCATCAAATCAAATAAATTGTTCAGTTAACATAAGTGGATGAAAAGAAACACAGCCACAGACAGAGTGAACCACCACAGTTTGTTTACATGTCATATGATCTACCAATCAATAAAATCTAATTAGTTTTGAGACCGAATAGCTTAAATTTCGTAACTCGATCAATGTCTACATTTTCAAGGGAAAAAAACAAAACGAGGCAAAACATAGTGCACTACCTCAAAATGAACAAGACAAAAAAAATCCTAATATTAAGCATAGAATCCCAAAGGCCTTGGCACAGAATATGATCAACAAAATTAATTTTTTAGCTCAAATTGTAAGCCAAATTGCAGAATAAAAATGAAAAAAATTAAATTAAATTAACTAATGAGAAAGAAAAAGAACACAGAACCAAAGAAAATTAAAACAATAATAAAATTGAAACCCTAATGAAAAACAAGAAGCCACAAAATATACAGACAGTAAACATCATGCAAACAATAATAAAAAGAACAAAACCCCAACTAATTAACAGAACCAAAGAAAATTAAAATACTTTGCAAACCCTAACTGGATCAAAATGAACCTAAAATCGAAATACCTAACATTCTTCATCTATGTCTTTACCTTAATAGAAGCTTGTGTCGTATTCTTCCATCCTTGGGCTCAATTTTCGTTTGATTCGCTGGGGATCACTATGAATACCCACAAAATCAAACAAATCGGCACCACAGAGGAGACGTCATCCGTGGTCGCCAGAGGAGAAAGGAGGGAGGAGATCGGTGAGAGGAGGGAGGAGATCGGTGAGAGTAGGGAGGAGGTGCTGGAATATCCGGGTCTGTGGAGGGAGATCGGCTTTGAGAAGAGAAGGGAGGGTTTTTTTTGGGTGGATAAGAGAAGAGAGGGTTATCTGGACAGATTATAGAGAGAGAGAGAGAGAGAGAGAGAGAGAGAGAGAGAGGGTACATGGATCGTTTGATTTGATAAACAGCTGTAAGTAATTTGAAGATATTTTTCCATCAATACCCTGGCATCCAAAGAAGCAAAGCTATAAAACACAAGGGTAAAATCGACTTTTCGACTATTACAAAACACTGTTCATATTTGGCTGAAATTACTGTTCACGTTGCATCCGTGCTTTATATATATTGTATAGATATATATATATATATATTTTTTGATGTTGTTGATTTCAAAACGGTATTATTAAAATAAGATGAATGGTGGAGACAACGTTAGATTAGAGAAAAGAGGTTGCTTTAGTGGGAGTAGAAGTTGACTTGGAGAAAGGTAAAGAACGGAAGTTAAAAGTAGTGGTGGTCGCATAGTATGGGTGCTTTAAATAAGAGTTGATGTAGTCAAAAGAGCGAAGATGAAAAATTGGAGAGATGCTGGTTGGTGAAAATAGCTAAAATTTAATTCATTCTAAAATAAAGAAGAACAGTAACTAATTTCATTATTATGATTTTATAGATTAAAAAAAGAACAATAATCATAAAAAGCACTATAAAAATTCCTAAAATTAAGGCATTTTTTGTTCATTTTTTATTTATTAGTATTTATATATATAACGTATACAAAATTATTTATTATTTTATACGTGTTGAGTTCGAATTTATTTGAGAATTTATGCCAACTCAACCAATCTATTATCAATTAATGCTTAATCACAATTTTAATGACCAAACAATAGGATGAAGGGTGGACACAATGTTAGATTAGAGAAGAGAAATTGCAGGTGGGAGTAGAAGTGGATTTGGGGAAAAGGTAAGGAAGGAAAGTTAAATGTAGCGGTAGTCTCATAGCAGATGTGCTTTATATAAGAGTCGATGTGATCAAAAGAGCGGAGATGAAAATTGACAAGATGATAGTTGGTGAAGGATGAAGACTTGATAAGGGTTATCTAGGGAATTAGTATCATGCTCCTCTTAGAAAGAGATAGTTGACAACAGTGGCGGAGTTAGAAAATTAAATTAGAGGGGACACTTTTTAATTACAATAATTTTTACAAAAAATATTTCACGCAAGTTTTTACGATTGATTTCAAGAAACATAAAAAAAAAAAAAAAAAAAAAACTAGTGTGTTTGATTTCAGTTTTCTGAATTCAGTTTTTTGAAAACTGAGTTTTTTTATTTTTTGTATTTTTTTATTTTTAGTGAATAGTTTTTGAATTTTAAGTAATTTTTTTTACTTTTTTAGATGCACCTTACTTAGATGTATTTAAATAGTAAAATATTTGTGAAAAAATATTTTAAAAAATTAATAAATACACAAAAATACAAAAAAAAATATACTGAATTTTTATTTTTTTGTTGTATTTTTTGGTATTTAATGTATTTTTTAAATATTTTTTTCACAAATATTATACTTTTTAAGTGTATTTATGTTAGGTGTATCTAAATTTTTTTTTAAAAAAAGGCTTAAAATATTAAAAAAATTCATTCAAAACATTAAAATGCGAAAAATAAAAAAGTATAATTTTCTGAAAATTGTTTTTGAAAACTGGAAACAAACAAGCTGAATATTATTTGTAACTAGTGTATCATGGACAATAAAGAAAATATGGATATAAGCCTTAAAATAAATTATATAATGATAAATTATTTTTTGATACAAAATTTGATTAAAAATTCAATATAATGGTAATACCACGTTATTATTGATATGTGATATCACCCACTAATAGTAAATAAACAGATAGAGAGTGAACCTCACATGTCAAATGTAGCTAACAATCTAATAAATTTCATATCTTTATAGTGAGATTACTTATTTTTGCATATCACTAATAAAAAAATATAGATATAAGCCTTAAAATAAATTATATAATGATAAATTATTTTTTGATACAAAATTTGATTAAAAATTCAATATAATAGTAATACCACGTCATCATTGGCATGTGATATCACCCACTAATAGTAAATAAACACATAGAGAGTGAACCTCACATGTCAAATATAACTAACAATCCAATAAATTTCATATCTTTATAGTGAGATTACTTATTTTTGCATATCACTAATAATGACATCACTGTTACATTCAAAAATTTTCATAGCTAATATGGTTTATTTATAATAGTCTCTTTATTTTCAATCAAAACAACCATTATCATTTTCATAATTTTTAAAATGTCATTGACATTTCACTGTAATAATATTTTTGTAATTTTTTATTTCAAATATTTTCTTTATGTTTGCAAAAAATAAAAAAAAAATTCCCCAAAATCCAAGAGGGCACGTGACCCCCCTGGTCCCATGCTCCCTCCGCCACTGGTTGACAAGTTTATAAATCAACATATAAGATTGTCATATGTAGAATCATTTGATAAGAAAGACCAAATTTTTCAACAATGACTCATTTTAAATCATAAAATTTCGTACATAGCACGGATAATATACTAATTATATATATATATATAAATATAACTCACATGAATGCACACCATCCTTCGTGGTGGGTACAATATTTAATAAGTTGTTAAATTATTGCAATAAATAAATAAATTTGAAATTAATCCCAGATGCACTTGATTAAATGTAATGTTTAATCAACTAGTCCTTTGGAGGACTTATTTATTAAAGGTAAATATTTTGGCCTCCTTATGTTTGGCTAATTTTTTTATTTTGATTTTTACAAAAAAAAAAATTCTTTAACCTTTCATATTTTCAACTTTTTTAAAAATAATTTCTGTTCAAAAATTAATAAATAATGCCACAGTAGCTATGATACGAAGTATAAAAAAAAATATTTGGGAGTACTAATTGAGCACCCCAATTCATCCCTAATGATATTGAATGAACCAAGTGAATGGATGAATTCACACTCCTCATCCCTCTTCTCTCTATCTCTCTCTATTCTCTCTCTCTTTCATCTCATTGGGGGTCAAAATTGTGGTATTATATTGGGAGACGTATCATAGTTGATAAAAAATGTATTATTATATTAAGATTTAGATTTGTGTCAAAGGAGTAGGTTATATGTAATAAAATATTTTTTTATGTCACATGTTTGTTAATATGTCATTTTTCTGTCTAATTTTAAACATAAGTTAGTTTTTGGATAAATTGAAGAAAAACTTGAAACATGTAAGGCCAACATGGAGAAAAAAAAAACATTTAATAGCCAAAGTGAAAAAATAATTAAATATAAAAAGGACAAAATGTTATTTACCCTTTATTACAGGAAAGAGGCATAGAACTTTTTACTTAAATTTTTTTTCTCTTTATCGCAAAATATTCAAAGTTATTAAATTATATTTTAAGTTTTAAAATAATATTTAAAATGTGTTTTTTTTATATATATATCACCACATTAATGACGATGATCATACTTGTATAATGTAATTTTTATTTTTTTTTTCATGACATAAATATTGCTAACTCATGGGTTTGGCTTCAGTAATACTACAAATTAGTTTTCAATCCCGTCTTATGCATGGTTTCTATCTAAAATTTTGAAATTTACAATTAATAATTAAATATTATAAATTTATATTTACAAATATAAATATTATTAAATACTAAATATGAATGTATATACTAAATAGTTATGTAGTCAAAGTATAGAAGTACTTTCAAATTTTATTTTTTTTATTTTAAAAAAAATAACTGTCAAAGAAGAAAATTTTATCAACACCTTTTCTATCATCTCAAATGAAAATTATAAAATAAATCATAGCACATTTTAAGATAGATTTTGTGATGGCTGAGATAAGTATCACCAAGACCGACAGTACCAATCCCATCAGAGATGGACCGAATAAAACCCAAGCCCATTAGGCATTGGTCCATTGCCGAGTATGCACAACAACATAGAGAGGATGCTGAGTAAAGGGTACCTGAATCATAAGGTTCAGCCGAGTATATTGAGAAAGTCGGCTCCATCAGATTAGACGAGTCCGGATTGTCCTTTCTTTTAATAAAATCTTTTAAATATATTAGGGAGATGGGTCATGACAAAGTAATGATGGAGCGCTAGGCTACGTGGAGAGAAGATCAAGAAGAATAATGACATAAAAGGAGAAGGGAAGCTCAAGGAGGTATGTACAATAAAAAACCTTGAATCTCAAGAAACTAAAAGACACCAACCTTTCTACAGAGACTAACTTGTCCGTCGGAGTGCTAATTCTGGCGTCACTGTCCGGAGTTTTATTTTTATTTCAGGTGACAACATGGGGGATTACCCAAGAGCTCATTTGGATCAGAGGAGTATTCCATATCCACTTCCACACAGATTTTATGTATTAAATTTATTTTAATATAAATATATTTATCTTGTTTGAATGCAATCATTGTTTTTTTTTTTAATTAAGAACATTTTAAATGTCATAGAAAAGTTTAAGTATGATGAAAACATTATAAGATGAGAATATTTGTCAGAAAATATTTTTAAATAAGTCATTGACTTCGTTTAGGAAGAGCTAATTTAGCATTTTTTTTTTGGTTTTTTAGCTAATTTAGCCTCGCTAAATTAGCTCCATTTGGGAAGAACTTTTGGATTTTTTTGGTTTGGATGTGATGGTTGTAAGAGAAAAAGTGAAATGATTATGATTTGGATTTGATATTTTGTCTTAGGGGAATTTTTTTTAAAGTCTCTGATATTAAGATTTTATTAGATAAATGACATATAATATTTTTATAATAGTTGGGGTCTCTCAACATTTTCACAGAGAAAATTCGACACAGAGAAATTTCGCCCTGACACAAATTTTTTCTACTATGATTACAGAGAAATTTTGAAAATTTTCTAATATGATCACAGAGAAATTTATCGAGGGTTCTTAGCTAATAAATAAAAAAAAAAACATATTAAACTTCTCCTACTACCCAAAATTGGAGTGGAAAGTTTCACTAATTTTCCCAATGTCTTATTAACTTATTTAGCCTATTTTGTTTTTTTGTACTTATTTAGGCAAAAAAAAAGTTGTTACCAAACGGCAACAATGTAATATCTCATAAAATGACTTACCAAATATAAGTTTGTAAATAAATTTACATGATCCAATATAAAATGATTTGTTAAAAATTGTTTTATCAACATTTTATGTGGTCAAATATCACAAAATGCAAGAAATATTTTTCATGACAAAAGTTTAGAATAAAGGAAATGAGTCTAAATGTTATAATGTCTAAACAATATGAATTCAACAATATTTTTTTGTTTCTAATGTGATATTATTATAAAACTAATAGAACTAACAAAATTAATAATAAAAATCATCGACCACCAATTTTTTTTTCTTTTTCTGTTTTTTTTTACTGAAAGGTCTTCGTAAAAAATAGACTTTTTTTTTTTAATTATGTTTACAATATTCACTAAGCTTATTCAGTAATCCCGGAGTATGAACATGTGGTATTTCATAATATTATGATTGGTGGAGAAGGTGGATAAGTGGGAATTTGTGTTGGTGATTGGGGAATATAATGAGACATATTGAATGATGATTGGTTAAGGAGTACAGACACGTGGTACTCCGAAAATATTGAATAATTTCCCCTTTTTATCATACTTTTGTAAAAGTATTTTAAAGTTGAAATTTTCATCTACATGTTATTGAAAAGAAAAATTGAACCATTTAGTCCTAAGAGTTTTCTTATAGACCAATTAATCATATTTTTTAGGTAAGTTTTATTATTTGATTTTTGGTTTTATTTCAATTTACATTAATACCCTTGGTGTGATTCATTTTCCTATTTGGGTGATTCGGTTTTTGGCTGGGAATGGGAATGTTAACGTTGCAAGGATTTTGATTGTTGTAACATTGGCTAGAGTTTGGGTTAACGTCTACAAGAGTTTTTATTGTTTAACATTGGCTAGAGTTTGGGGGGAGGGGGGGTGAGTGTTGGGTTGTTGATTGTGTTGTGCTTTATTTTCCAGTGACGTGATTTTCTTTGGCGGTTGTTGCTGGGTTTGCTTTTGTTGCTTGGGTCTGCCAGACTGTTATAGGTGCATTCAATGTTTGTTGATTTTTCACGTTTGTTCTATGTTGCATTACGTGGTGTTGTTTTCTTATCCTATAGTGGTCGTTGATGTTTATTGTCGATGTGTTGTTATTGTGTAAGATGATTGACACATAGAATGTAGTTTTCTTCGTTTCATTTCCGTGTACGTTGTTGGTGTAATGGGTTTCAGATATGTTTTTATGACAGGTATGGGTGAGGTTATCTTGTTGTTGTGTACTTACTTATGAATCAACGCTGTTATTCAGTTATATCACAGGTTGAAATTCGTGCAGTTGGTCAATGCTATATGTGGGAAATTCGATGGGTTGGTCCCAGTGCGGTGTATATGTTGTTTGATATTCCCGGGTATAAGAAGTTTAAGGTGGATAGTGATGATGATATTCAAAACATGTTATGCCTTGCTAAGTCATTCGGGCTAAATCACATTGACATCCTTATTTAAACACAGAGTGTGGGGGCAGGTGGTAATTGCCTCCACGCCATACCTACATAAATGGGTATAGAATATAAGTGACTACGTGACATGTAATTTCACAATGTAGTCCTTTGATTTTAACATAACAAGAGTAACCAAAAAGAAACAACAACATATCGTAATCACATATCAGACCACACAAATACATACGTTACTTGCAAAACGTTTTGATTACCCCCAAACGAAATGTCAACCATACCAGACCTCGTACCTCATAATTGGAAACAACACATTACTCCGATTCGTTCAATTTGTCATTTAATGGGGGGAACAAATACATGTTTTGCGTAAGTATTTTAAGCCATGTTAGGAATCGTAGTTTTATGTTGCAACTGAGTAAATGTGAACATGCCATCACAGGTGTTATAATGTTCACTTGATGTTTTCTCTTTTCGACAATGGATTTGTAGATGTTCTGTTTCAGTTTGGTAGTAGAATGAATTTATTTCCATTTTTGAACCCTCAATCCATCCTTCAATAGATGACACATTTCTATTTTGTGTGACTGTGGAACAATCAGTCACGGTGGCGGGGGATTTGGGGGATGTGTAGCTTTGTCCAACATGAAAAACAAAAACATTTTTAGCACGAAACAACAAGGTTAGTTTACTCCACTTCAAAACTGAACAACAATGTAAACTTTGTTCAATGTAAACCAACACTAGCAAGGTCACATCCAATTTCAATTACATGGAATTACATTGCAACATTCAAATCAAACATAACATTAACAAATATGGGACTCCATAGTCAATGTCAACAAATAAGCCACTACAAGCATCATATCACAAGTCATTCATTCCAATGCAGCAGCCACAGATAACCTATCTGTAAGCATGTAAATAGTGCCATACGTCACGTTCGTTTACTACGCTCGAAACGAAGCATGCAATGTAAATTCCTGTTGGAAATTGGATCAGGTGTAGAACCCAGACTCAATTGGGTCGCCCATGGTGGCATGACCTAATTAGGAGAGATCCAAATATCAGTAATAGATTTTATATATATATATATATATCAAGATATGGGATAATCTTGATATGGGATAATTGTCAATATAATATATGATAATTATTGATAAGATATTATAGATATGAGATAGATATTATCTGGGATAATATATCTATCTTATGGGTCTCCTAACTTTCTTATATAAACAGATCTTGGGTTCTGTATTTTATACAACAATAAAAAAAGAAACATACATCCTCTTTTCCCATAAACTATTCTGCCTTTGTATTGTGATTGGTGTGGGTAAAACTCTAGTAGTTTTTACTCCATTACTGTGGAGATTATTCAAGAGTACGGGATTCACCTTTTAAGCTGGATTCATTGTGCAATCTGTTTACCAACAAGGTTTGTCTGAATGCATATTATTTTCCACTGTGTATATAGTATTATATTTCCATCATTGGTATCAGAGCCATTATTAAGGTGTTTTCGTGCTATTGAATATCCATGAAATTAGTATTTTATATTAATATATGTATATATATTATTTTTGTTTGCATAAAATACTGATGCTTGGTCAAAATATTTTTATCAGTTTATTTTATTTTGTTAATTTTTTTATTTTTTATTTTTTGAACCTTCACATGTATGTAAAATTACATTAATAGATGATAAATCATTATTGGTAATTTTACATTTCAAATTATTAGATATTAATGAAAGTACTTTAAAAAAAAAAAAGAAAAAAAAAAAGGAGGAAAACTAATAATGGCGCAGCACGAGACTGCTGCTGCACTGCGTATGCTGACATCAGAGCTGACACGAGTGCCAGAACATGCGATGATGATACACACGCTTGAGGCAAGTATGGGATTAGTATTGATAAGGCTCTGTTTGGTTGTTTTACTTTAAAAAAAAAAACTAAATTAATTGCTCATAAAATATTCGCTATAATTTTGTTTTCAGTATGACTTGTATGGTTAGTAATTACTTTGCCTACAATCTATTTAAATTTCAGATTTTTTGAAATGAAAAAAATATTTTTCTGAGTTATTAATTCAATATTTTTTACGTTAAAATGCTTTTGTGCATGCATAATTAATTTTCTAGACTTGAATATTTTACAGAAATATACAGAAATCATATGCTATTTACTGGTATAAGATTTATACTGTTTCAGTTTCTAAAATATTTATTTATATTTTCTGTGTATTATAGTATTAAAGAAATCACGGAAAATTCCAAAAAATTCCAGAAAAATTCTGAAAATTATTTTCTGCTGTTTAAGAATATTTTGAATATTAGGAACATCGTGATTAATTTTTTTTTTTTTTATGTTAGAACTCATGTTGTTATCCCCAAAGCATGATTAATATTAATTCGAATTTTATGATAAAATAATGTTTATCATTTTTCGATTGTATTATCATATTGAGATACTCATATGTGAATTTTTCCAAATCATGCTTATTACATGTCATATAAACTGGAGGATTATTCTTTTAATAAATCTGTTCATTTGTTTTTTGCGAATTAAATTAAATTGAATGTTTGATAAGAATCACTAGAGGCGCAAGAGATGATTATAAGCTTAGCAAATTTTCGATCTTGCGTCATGTGTTTTTTTTATTAAAATTTAATTTAAATTTATGCAGCAAAATTATTCTGTATGTTGCTAAAATTTTATCCCTTGCGCATTTTTTTTTCTTTGGCAGCAAAAGGCATTGTAGCTGATTTGACTAAGTGAGAAAAGCAGGATGGTGATAACTATGATATTTGGCGCCGTAAGATCTAGTATCTCCTAAATGAGCAAGAGGTCTTGGAGACTCTTGAGCAAGTGATGACTGAGCCTGAGGAAGGCACTACAGCTCAGAATCATTGTGATCTTGAGGCTTATCAAAAATGGTGCAACAAAGATCGATATGCACGCTTTACGATGTTAAGCAGCATGCATAACAACTTGATAGCAGAGTTTGAAGGTTCCTTGACTGCTTTTGAAATGTGGAAGGCTCTCAAACAAAAATTCGACATCACCTCTTTGGCTAAGTTGCGCGGGTTGACTATGAAATTTGATTCCTATCAGAAAAAGGTGCATCAGTCAATGAAGCAGCATTTGAGGGTGATGTCAACTATGATACGTGAGTTGGCGGCAACATGTCATAATTTGACACAAGAACAACAAGTTCAAGTAGTGATTCGCTTACTTCCTCATTCTTAGGAAGAAATGAAGCATCATATGACGCACAATGATAATGTTAAAGCATTTGAGGACATATCACGTCATTTGGAGCTTGAAGCTGAGCGCCTAGAGGCAGCTAAACCTAATAGCACTACTCTTGTTGCTGATTCTAACTCGTGCCAGGCATTTAGCCTTAGGCGCGGAGGAGCTAAGCGGGCTTCCAAAAAGAAAGATGGGGTTGACCTTGGGCCAAAGCGCGCTATCACTTTTAAGCGCAAAAGAGGTAAGAGGGCTAGCAAGAAAGCTAAGGCTAACATGGCGTGCTTTAACTACAAGAAGGAAGGACACTTCGCTCGGGATTGCCTTAAGCCGAAGAAGGTACTCCCTAACTTATTTTCTCGCTTTGACTGTTATGTTTCTAGTCAAGTTTTAGTTGCTCACTCTCCTCATTTGTGGGTTGTAGACAGAGGAGCAACCTGCCACGTAGCTAGGGACAAAGTTGGGTTTGTTGAGTATTGTAATGACCCGGAATCTTGTGACGTAATTACTGATAATTAATTATGTATTTATCTGATTTAATTGAGAATTATCTGTTCGAATTAGAAAAATATCTGTTGGAATTATGACTCCGGGACTGAAATCGAAGACTGTAATGGGATTAGAAAACGAAATTGAACATACCTATGAGATACTGGGAATTTTTAGAACTATCTGAAACGATAAATTGAGGACTGAATTTCGTCTGCATCGCTAAGTCTTGTTTGGCTTGGGATTATGGCACAACTTGATTATTTTGTTATATATGATATGTATGGCTTATATAGATAAGGATGGAACCTTTTTGACTCAAGAAAGGAAAAAAGAAAATATCTAGAGAAAGAGGGAGAAGAGAGAATTCGGGGAGAGAGAGAGATCAAGGGAGAGACCAAGAGGGAAAGAAGAAGGAAGGGGAAAAGAAGCTTGAATCTTCTCTAATTCAAGAACCAAAGGTAAGAATCTTCTTTGAATGTTAAGAATTAAGGTTGAATCATCATGTTTTCATGGTTCATAAGAAGAATGAAAGAGGAATTATCATTTATGGCATAATTTAAGTTATGGTTGGCTAGTTTGAGGAAGAACCTCCATGGATATATAGAATTGAAGCTTTTATGTGCAAGTTCATGATTTTCCAACTTAATTCTTGGAATGATCTTTTATATGATGTATTGAAGTGTATTTGGAAGTTATGAAGCTTAAATCAAGTTATTTTCAAGTGTTGAGCCTTGTTTTTCATGATTTGGGAGTTGATTTTGTAAAAAGGGAAGCCATGGTTTGACAGAAATGAAGCTGGTTTTCACCCAGAATTTGCACTTCCCGCTCGAGCGGGGGTTGGGCCGCTCGAGCGGAGATTCCGCCCATCCAGAATCTCGGTTCAGGTTGCAGTCCGCTCGAGCGGAGGTATTGGCGCTCGAGCGGAGAGGCTATTTTCAGAAAAGTTTTGGGAAGTTGTTCTACTTGATTTTCACATGTTAAAGGCATCATTTAGCATCTCATGAGTATGAATTAAAGTAAAGAAAGATTAGTTGAGCATGATATGAATATGAAAGACTGAAAAGAAGAGAGAGAATGATATGAATGATGTGAATTATTGATGATGATGCTAAGGCAATGTGTTATACGGTTAATGTTTGCAGGTCAGACTGAGAAGACCGTGCCATCGGTATCGGAAACCCACTGTAAGTAACGTTTCCGTAAAGATACGTTATTATGACTTATGTTTCAAATGCTATATGCTATGATATGATTTTGAAATGATGAATGTTTTCTGTGAACGAAGGTCCTAGTTTGCGAATCTAGTATGGCATCCATAGGTAGTCCTAACGGACCAGTTTACGAGATCTCGTCAGTCGATTAATCGGTGTACGGACCGGTTACTCTAGTCGTAAGACAACCCATGTTTAGTCCCTGTGGAGTATGCCATTACGTATGTTGATATGATGATTGATATATGTTTATGATTGATTTATTATGGATTTATGAAATGTTGGACTTCGTTCACTAACCTCTTTACTGTTATGTTACTTGCTGAGCTCTAGCTCATTGTTTGTATTTATGTATTATAGGTGAGCATTCTGGGAGTCGAGCCCAGGCGGAGTCTTGATCGAGCCGCCATTCTGTAGCCACCAGAGTTTTGTGTGCCTCAAGCCGGGGCCAGGCCTGGAAGGCCGTTTTGAGAGCTTTCCCTTGCTGTACCCGAGTCTTGTAATGTATATATAGATTGTTTTTGTTACATGTTTGTTATGTACATGTTGTGGGTAATTAACATTGTTTTTGGCATGTAAAAATATGTTCATATTACGCACAGCTCTTGGACTATTAGATTTCTTTCTTTCGCTTCCGCGAGCCCCATTTATTTATGTTTTGTACAGTAAGGCCTGTGGTAATCTAGGATTACTGGCCGGTCTCGTCACCGAACTTCTAGGGGCGGGTTCGGGGCGTGACAAGTATTGTCGAGTACCAACTGGTAGCAAACAAGTATACATGGGGAATGAATCTAGCATGGAGGTGCTTGGGATTGGCACTTACAAGCTAGAAATGTGACATAGGCGCATTCTATATCTTCATGACGTACTCTATGCTCCAGAGATTCGATGAAACTTATTATCAGTTATTAGCATGATGAGTCTTGGTTTTAATTTTCAGTTTGAGAGTCAACAAGTTAGCATTTTTTTGGGTACAATTTATTATGGTAGTGGTTTTATTTTAGATGGTTTTTTAGTTTTTGATGTTAATAATTCCAGTTTGAATAATGCCAATGACTCTATTTCATATATTACGTCTAATTGTGATGTTGATAATGATTCTATTAAATGTCATGCTAGATTAGGCCATATTGGGAAAGACAGAATGATCAGGTTAGCTAGAGAAGGCCTTTTAGTCTCACTCGCTAGGGTCAATCTACCCACTTGTGAGCATTGCCTTACTAGCAAGGCAACCAGAAAACCATTTAGAAAAGCCAAAAAGGCATATTTTCCATTACAACTAATTCACTCTGACATATGTGGACCAATGAATGTTAAGGCAAGAAATGGAGCTCCTTACTTTATCACATTTATAGATGACTGTACGCGTTTTGGTTATGTATATTTGATCTCTCATAAGTCAGAAGCATTGGATTGTTTTCGACGTTATGTTTTAGAAGTCGAGAATCAATTAAACAAAAGCATTAAGGCTTTAAGGACAGATCGAGGCCGCGAATAGATATCTGAGCTATTCAAAAGCTTTGTGAAAAGAAAGGAATAATTAGACAGTTGACAATTTTTGGAACTCCGCAACAAAATGGTGTAGCGGAGAGAAGAAATCGAACACTGCTGGATATGGTTAGGTCGATGATAGTGCAAGCCAATCTTCCCATTTCCTACTGGGGAGATGTTTTGCTAACTGCGGCCTACATCCTTAATTGTGTGCCTTCTAAATCAGTACCTTCCACCCCTTATGAATTATGGACTAGCGAAAAGCCAAATTTGGACAAATTGTGGCCATGGGGTTCAGCAGCTTTCATACACAACACTTCTCATAAGTATGGGAAGTTAGGCCCTAGAGGAAAGAAATGTATCTTCATTCGCTATTGTAAGCATTCTAAGGGCTATGTGTTCATTGGAGAGCAGCCGGATGGGAGTGTGACTGAAATTGAGTCGCGTGATGTGGATTTCCTAAAAGGAGATTTTCCTAGGAGAGGTGAGGTTAGTAAAAATGTAGATCTCTATGAGATGGAGGAACCACACCATGGCGTACCAAGTAGCTTAGTTGAGAATGAGGAAATCCCTCAAGCTCCTAGGGATAGTGGGAGCGACATTGATAGACTAGGTCCAGCAAATGTGGATTCTCAAGAACCTCAACGTCGTAGAAGCGAGCATGGATCCATTCCTCGTTGTCGTTTTGAGATTGAGAGGGAAACATTTATGATTGCTCCATGTGACATTGCTGAGCCAAAAACAGTAAAAGAGGCTTTAGCATCTCCTATGAGTAATGAGTGGAAAGTTGTAATGCCTGATGAGATGAAGTCTATGAGAAAGAACCATGTTTGGGACTTGGTTGATCTACCACCTGGGCGCAAGACCATTGGGAACAAATGGGTTCTCAAGATCAAAAGCAAGCCAGATGGTTCCCTAGAAAGGCATAAAGCTCGTTTAGTGGCGAAAGGTTACACCCAATTACAGGGTGTAGACTATGAGGAAACTTTTTCTCCAGTAGTAAGGTTTGTCTCTATTCACCTTATTCTGGCAATAGGAGCTCGGTTGGACCTTGAGCTATATCAAATGGATGTTAAAACTGCATTTCTCAATGGAGAACTGGATGAAGAAATCTGTATGGATTAGCCAGAGGGCTTTATAGCAGCTGGAATATAGCGCAAAGTTTGCAAGCTTCAAAGATCTATTTATGGTTTAAAACAATCATCACCGATGGGTTTACAATGATCGATGAAGACCACTGTATGTATGTTAAACAATCCAAGGATAGTTTTTTGATTTTGTCATTATATATTGATAATATACTATTGGCCGGAAATAACAAGGAGATTATTGGCACCACCAAATGGTGGTTGTCCTCAACCTTCGAGATAAAGGACATGGGTGAAGCTAGCTATGTACTTGGGGTTAAGATCTTGAGAGATCGCTCTAAGAGACTTCTCGGTTTGTCTCAAGAGACTTATATTAAGAATATCTTAGAGTGATTCCGAATGCAAAGCTGCAAACCTATTGACACTCCTTTAGCTAAAGGTGAGAGCCTAAGCCTTAATATGAGACCTGAGACTCTAGAAGAAAAAGAAAGGATGGCCCAAGTACCCTATGCTAATGCAGGTGGAAGCTTGATGCATGTTATGATGTGTACTCGGCCAAATATATGTTATGCAGTGGGATTGGTAAGTCGTTACCAGTCCGATCCAGGACCTGCTCATTGGAATGCAGTCAAGAGGATATTGCGTTACCTCAAAAGGACTGCAATTATATGCTTTGCTACCAGAGTACGGATTTACGACTAGTTAGCTACAGTGATGCTGATTGGGGCGGTGATATAGATGAGCGGAAGTCCACATCTGGATATGCTTTCATGCTCGGTAGTGGAGCCATTACCTGGAGCAGTAAGAAGCAATCATGTATTTCCCTATCTACCATGGAGGCAGAGTTTGTGGCATGTTCAGCTGCCGTACAGGAAGCTGTTTGGTTACGAAGGTTCTTACAGCATTTGGGAGTAGTCTTAGAAGCCTCAAACCCTGTCACTATTCATTGTGACAGCATGGCTGCACTCGTCTATGCCAAAGATCCTAAGTATCATGGAAGAACCAAACATATAGACATAAAGTTTAACTTCATCAGAGAAATATGGCGCAGAAGCAAGTTGTCTTAAAACACATTTCTACTAGTCGCATGGTTGCGGACCCACTGACCAAATCCATTTCGAGAGATGCTCATTGTACTCATGTTAGGTCTTTGGGTTTACATAGATGGTAGTGATGCTTATGTGTTTTTTTTACTTGGATGATTACTTATGTACTTTGCAATGTTTGGGATATTATTTATGCAATCAGTATTTATGCTTGTTCTATTCATTTTTCTATGTTTGGATATGACTTTTGAAAGAGCACATATAGATTTGTTGATTGATGTTAATAGGCAAGATTAGCTCACTCACACGAGCAATCACTTTTGGCGCTCGATGGAGCGAGCAAAAATGAGACATATGGTTATTAGATCATAGTGGGAGTTGCTTCTAACTTAGATCATCCACAGCTAAAGTCGCCTTGGTTTACCAAGATGGGGTCATGTTATTTGACCAACCATGGATAGAAATTTGTACTTTCCATGATGTGCCTATAGATGATGGCCAGATGCGAGATCTCATTTTAGCGCCTATATAGCGGCTGAATAAAGAACTCGAGTTAGGCGTTGGAAAACGACATGTGCGCTAGTTAGTGACTGAACTAAGATCTGTACGGTGTTTTGAGGATGACACACTCTTTAGAAGAATAACTCCACCGTAGCATGTATTCATACTACATGTGCTTGGCGACCAATTAGTGAGGTGAGAGAAAGGATCCTAATTTTTCCTTATCGTGTGAGTCTATATACGTCAAAAATATGCTTTAAATTTGACATTTATACTATACCCTTAGCAACTTTTAGACTATGTCATAAAGTAAGAAGTCAATGTTAGCTACTTTGGTATGTTACCCATGGTCATGTATGATTCGAATTTGAGGAACATGCCCAGGAAAGCAATTGACTTCGAACTAAGTGACATGAGGACGAAAGGAAGATTGTCTAGAATTACACCTCTGCTCTATATTTACTGTCAGCAACTCACATCGCTCTATATGGGACGCGAATTCGGTGTGAATACATAGCATGATTGAAGGAGTAAAGCTTGCTCATTGAGGGATTAGAGATGCTTGACTTGGTGTAACTGGATGGATCTAGGGCATATGAGATACTATTTTTGGGTTGATGCCTCTATATTGGCTCGTGACGAGTTTCTAGTGTAGAACTCCCACATGCAGGTATCCTCAGCGGTCGCACGGTCCATTGGCTAAGTATGATTGCATTTATTGGGTAGATTGAGATATAAAAGACGCGGTGTCATGCCAGCACATGTTCGAGTGGGAGATGTTGGAAATTGGGTCGGGTTTAGAACCCAGACTCAATTGGGTCGCCCATGGTGGCATGACCTGATTAGGAGAGATCCAAATATTAGTAATAGATTATATATATATATATCAAGATATGGGATAATTGTCAATATAATATATGATAATTATTGATCAGATATTTTAAATATGAGATAGATATTATCTGGGATAATATATCTATTTTATGGGTCTCCTAACTCTTCTATATAAATAGATCTTGGTTTCTGTATTTTATACAACAACAAAAAAGAAACATACATTCTCTCTTCCCATAAACTATTCTACCTTTGTACTGTGATTGGTGTAGGTAAAACTCTAGTAGTTTTTACTCCATTGTTGTGGAGATTATTCAAGAGTACGTGATTCACCTTCTAAGCTGGATTCATTGTGCAATCTGTTTACTAACAAGGTTTGTCTGAATCCATATTATTTTCCGTTGTGTATATAGTATTATATTTCCATCAATTCCTTTAAACATAAATCACTAGAAACAAAGTCAAATTCAAGTTAAATTCAATGAGAACCCATGGTGGGGGATAATTCCACAAACAGGTTTTAATTAACACAGGACATATATACATAACATGCATGGCTCTTAATGTTATTCCATTATTTGGTTCTTAATGTTATTTTTAAGGATGGATTCAGAGTTCAAAAGTCCAAAACAAGTGCATCATAAAACTAGACTGAAACAGTACATACACAATCCATTCCGGAACACAAAGAACATCAACGAAACATTTGCTAACCGTTAAATGTTACGGTCACATTTACTCATCTTCAACATAAAACTAAAATCCCTAACTTGAGTTAACATAATTACACACGCACGACAAGTACATTATTCATACAAAGGATCTTACATTTGTGTTGCATTACGTGTTTTTCACATGACAAATATGCGTGTTTGTTCAAATGATACAACATTACATGACAAAGCGATGCTCAGCAACACGACAATCAAATTCCATACCAATATGTACACACCGTCATTGTAACACTTTGTCACATGTTATTTCTGTCGCACACAAATGCACATCAACATAACACTACACTCAACTCCACCTTACACCTGAAAACCCCAAACCAATTCCACATACAGATGAATATCATCACACTAATCACTAGACGCCATACATAAACATCAACCACATAACATCACACATGAATACACAAAACGTAGAACACAATACATACCTTCTTGTGTCTTCGTCATGTTACGACATTCCCAATCTTGACAACTTCACACTATGACTTCGTACCAACACCGTTCACACTGCGACTGGTGTGATGTTCAACAATTAGCGGTCACTTCGCTATTCACGCTTCCACAATTGTATGCACAGTGCCCGAATCGACGTCACATTTGGGGATAGCATTTTAGGGTTCTCCCAATCTAGGGTTTTCTCATCTTTAATTTCTAGAATGTAAATGTTACAATCCTACATCTCCATTTGAACTACTCCGATGTTTCCCAACTTAACATTGATCCCCAAAATCTTTCCATTTCTGCAACTTCAACACTGACCACAAAGGAAGGAAGATGCCTCAAATTTGTAATTTCAAATGGTACAAAATACCAGTTTTGTCCATTAATTTTTACTACACGCGTGCATTACAATAGCCCTCAGAGGTAAAATTGCATATAATGGGACCTTCCCGTCTACAAGAAATCTTTTAAGACCAAACAGTTCATAAGTTCACGATTTAGGATTTATTGGTGCATCATCCTTATTAAAATTAATTAACATAAATATATAGGTTAGAATACTTCAAAACATATATACAAAATAATGCATTTATAGATGAAATAAGAAAAATCATTAGAGGAATAAAAGATAAAAGAAAAAGATGATTAAAAAAAATGCTAAAGGAAGAGGAAATTTTTTTAAAATAATTCTACGCATGCTAACAATCTTACTAAAAATACAAATAGTCAAATGTGATTGGTTTAGAAAAAAACAACAATATTTAAACCTCCAATGATATTTGAACATGGATGCTTTTAATAGGTTATTAGTAAAATTTTAAGTTGATGTAGCATTACTCAATTGGCAAGATTCTAAGAAACTAAAAGTGACACATGACACCTTTCTAATGCTTCTTAAGATAAGTCTCTATTTTATTTATACTAGAGGTTGACACACGCGATGTGTGTGCAATTTAAATAAGTAAAATTAAAATAAAATATTTATTATATATTGTGTGCTATTGAAATGGTAATTGTCTTCTTTGTTAAACTTAAAGTCCAAGTCTTGCTCCACACATCTATCTATTTTTTTAAATAGAAAAATAAGAGATACATGGCACAAGGAGAAGCCGACACGTGACATGAGAAGCCTTGGACACCAAGTGAGTTGTTCATTTTATATAATAGCATAGATAGATATTATATGATTTATAATTTTTAACTAAAAGTTTTTTCTATTCATTAGAAAGACTATGGTATACACCACTCAAATGGTGCGTACCATATGCAGCTTATAACTAAAAAAAAATTGTATAACTTTATATTTTCCAAGTCATAACAATAAAAAAAAAAAAAAAAAAAAGAGAAAAAAAAAGAAGGTCATAACCAAACATCACATGAGGCATAACCAAAGACCTCATGAGTCATAACTAAAATAATGTCATAACTAAAGAAGAAAATGACATAACTAAGGGTGACATTTATATAATGTCATAACCAAAGAGGTGTGTATAGTAGAATTTCACATTCATTTTATATATTGACTCCAAAATACACTAATTAAATTAAATCTGAAAAAAAAAAATTAACAATTTTTTTGCTTGAGTAGAATTTGCTGTTTAAAAAGCCTAACCACATAGGAGTGACATCTAGGGTTAGACCTTAAGGAGCCGAGACCCTAGAGATCACCCTTAGGTGATGCTATATAGCAGTCACACGACCATGTAGCAGTAAGTTGTGGACTCGCACACAGGCAGGGATTTGAACCCACACTCCTAACATTAGGTACGGTTTGCCTATACCTAAAAGGTTCGTCCTACCAATTATATGTATTATCAATTAGATAACTAACTCAAAAAAGAGTAGAATCTAAAATCTCAAAATTTGTACCTCAAAACCTTACCCAATTGCCACACTCTTTGGATTGAATTTTCTATTTATTTCTCTCTTAAAATGAATTAGACCTTGTCATTGCACATCTTACTTGTCATATCAGCTCCAAGTTTACCTTTTTTTTTCTCTTTACTTTTCTTCTTTCTCATACATAAAACAAAAAATGCTATGGTGTGAAGCTTTAGGGGAGCCTACTATATGGATTAGGTTTAGCATAAAAGTCGAAAAAATTATAAATTGGGCTAGTCTAAATTAAATTGTATGATTTAATTTGATTTTTTCAATGCACAATTCAGTCCATAGTTTTATAGCTATAAATCCAATTAGAATCAAATCAAGCTATTTAGATTGTATATATAATTTGTTACCAAATCTAAACATTAAAATATTTTATTAATATCAAATATACATATATATATATATATATATAAATAATAACTCTCTACTATTATAAGTATATTTTTGTATAGTGGTAGAACTAGTTTTAAACAATCATGTAATCAATTCTTAAGTTGTGAATAATATTTTGTAATCATATTGTGAATAATGATAATATTTTTAAAATTCATTATTTCAAACTGAACCAAACCGTGGTTTAGTGATTTAGTTTAGATTGGTTCCAAGATTTTCATAGTGTTTGGTTTAAAATTTGATGGAACCATAAGTAATGGACTGGTCTCGGTTTACGACTAAACTGAACCAATCCGAACCATACTCACCCTAATAAAAATGTGTAATTTTATAACAAAATTTCATAACATCAACTATAATATGCGTAATCTCATCACAAATTGGAGTAACAAAAAATATCGTAACCAACTTACAAATTTTTGTTACATTAAGTTCAAAATTTTGGACATTTTTGTTATGCCAATTTATCCTTATATTACACATTTTTGTAGTAGGGTGCATATCATATGCACCCTTTTAGGGGTGCACAACATAGTATTTCTCCAAATAACTGGTAACGTTTATATTAACTGTTTTCTGTTTGTATTTATAGAATTTTTAAAAATTGTAAACAAAAACTTGTTTGTTTCTGTTTTCGTTTTCAAAAAGTTGTAAATAGTAAATTTTGTAAACACAAAAAAGTTAGTTTCGTTTTCTATTTAATTTTTTTTTTCATTTCTTCTTCTTTCTCCCACTCTTTTTGACTGCCACCCATCGCTCTTCCATCCATATCTACTCCTGTCTCCTCCTCAATTTTATTTATTAAATATATTTTTTTTTATAGGAAAATGTTTAAGACTTACAAAAAATCTTCCACAATGATATAGCATGATACATGTCAATTTTTGATTTGTCACATACTCAATTGTGTAGGGCTTATGTCTATTGCCACATCATTATGGGTAAATTTAGGAATCCAAATTATGGATCTCTAGCACTACTCTTCATTTATTAATTATAAATTATTATCTATAATATATTATATTATCTTTAATTTTTATTAATTTTTTTATTTTTAAGGCTACAAAACTAACCTGCCTCTGCCCCTGATAAGACCTACATCATTGTCATTTTTTCTTATTGCTATCAGTTACCATCACCAACAATAACATCATCGGTCAACCACCTTTGAGCACTACATCTAATGACCTTCCATTGCCACCAACCACCTCTTACTGGCGATAATCATCTTTGGCCACCACTTTTTATTGAGAATCACTTTTAACTACCACTTTAGATGGCTGACTGACCATCATCTCCAGTCATTGACAATCACTTTTGACCAACACTTCTTGTGGCTAATAACAACCTCTAGTTATTGCCAACTACTTCTTATTGGTGGAAACCATTTTCGACCATTACTTCCCATTACCAACAACCACCAATAGCACCTCGACCCTTTTGGAGGCCTAATATGACATTTCAAAGCGAGGCCTTTTGAAATTAAATATTAATTATAAAAGCAAAATTTATTTTACTCATTGTGTTTTACTCACATATGGTTCAAAAATAATTATAAAATTCTCATATAATTTTAGACTAAAGTACAATCGTTAACTTTGTTAATTATATACGTAAAATGACTGTAATACCTTAAAATCTTACACATTTTTTGTTATTTTTTTCGCTCTCTTCTCTCTCATACACATAATTTATAATTCGTAACATTAGTTAATCATAAATTATTAATTATTTATTCTAATTCCAAACTTTCTAATCTAATCTAATTTTAATTTAATTATATTTTAGATTATAATTAATTCTAAATCCTTAATTATTTATTATAATACCCAACGACTGGGGCACATGATGCCTAGGGGGCACGTGCCCCCCTCAACTTTTAAACAAAAATGTACTTTTGCCTCTAGTAAAAAAAATTATTTCAATTTAATCCTTTCAAGTATTTATATCAATATATTTTTTTACATTTAAAATATATATATATGGATTCTTATAATTAGTTCATTTGCTAACAACTAATTATTACATAATTGATGACAACTAATAATATATTGTCATGTAATTCAGTGATTCAAAACAGTGAAAAAAATAAGTAAAAATTTACCTATAAATCTCATCTTTAGGAATGGCGATCCGTTTAGTTCCAAAGATTTTCTTATAAACCAATTAGTTCCATTGATTTTGGAAATGTTGATATATTATTAGGAAATTGGATTTACAATTATACCCTTATTTCTATTATGTTTTCTTCTTCATTTTCTCTTTTTCTTTTTTTCTTTTTCTTTTTTTGTGGCTAGAAAGGTGAGATACACCACTTATGAGAATCAAATTTGGAATGAATTTTTATATGAGATTTTTTTTTATTTGGAATGACTTGAAATGTAAGATTTTTGAAACATTTCAAAAAGAGTACAAAAATGACATGAAATATGAGATTCTTCAAACATTCCAAAATGATGTAGGATTTTTCAAACATTTTAAAAGGAGTACAAAAACTCCTTAATAAGCTTTGTGCAAATGTATAATTTCAAACTATAACACTCCAAAAAAATTCCTTAGTATACTTTTTTCAAAATAACATTCTAATATAATATTCTAAAAAAACTCCTTAGTGTAATACTCCAACATAACATACAAAAAAACTCCTTAGTTTACTTTTCCAAACGTAAATTGGAGTGTGTTATCTTACGTTTGGAAAAAGTACGCTAAAGAGTTTTTAAATATTTTTGTGTGTTATATTGGATTGTGTTACATTGGAGTGTTACGTTTGAGATTACATTAATTGGAGTGTTATATTTAGGAAAAGTATAATAAGAAGTTTTTTTTAGAGTGCTACGTTGCTACTTTTGAAAAAAGTACACTAAATAGTTTTTTAGTGTGTTACATTGGATTGTTATGTTCTTATTCCTAATGTGAGATTTTTCTCAAAAGAAGGGAAAATCTAAAACCTTTATTGTGCAGATTGCCCAAATGTATAATTTTATATTTAGAGAGACCCATTTTTATCTCTCAAAAATTATACTCAAGCGTATAAATGACTACCTTTTGTGTAATTTTTAGTTTAATGAGATCTTTGAGTTCATAAGAAAAAATAAAAGATTAAATAGTTCATAAGATCACATTTTGAAATTTATTAGTACTTTATCCAAAAATAAATGATATATAGCCGTCCCTATATATTACTTGATCACCTTTTTCTTATTTATTTCTCTATTACTCTCTATCTTTTTTGTGTGTGTATCTTAATATAATTTAATTAGTTAACTTAGGGTTATATTTAAATATAAATTTTGCATCACACTAAGTTTTAGTTCTACTATCAAATAAAAATCAAGTTAAATTACATTGTAAATTTTGTTAAGATTTTAATTTAATAATGCTCCTAATTTTTAATTCTACCATCAAATAAAAATCAAGTTAAATTTGATTGTAAATTTTATTAAGATTTCGATTCAATTATGTTCATTTTGAATCAAAATTTTGACTCCGTTACTAATACTTAACTTTTTAAATACAATAAATATAGTATAATGTCAAGGATACTAAAATTTCTACCAAATAGATTATTAAATATCTCACATAGGTGTGAGGTCTACAATTTTGTAAACCTCATACCCATGTGAAACATTTGATTATTTATTTGGTAAAATTTTTGGAACCGATAACATTTTATATAAATATAACTTGTATTAAAAGTTGAAAGTAATTAATGACTGACTAGAGCAATAAAATCTCTGAATGGGCCATTGGAAGATTTTATTTTATAATTTTTTTTTAAAGTTATGTTAGGAATTCGAAATAAATTATCAAATTTTATATCAAATTTCTCACATAGTTGTAGGACCCATACACATATGATTTGTGTGAATTTTACTCTCATGTAAAAAATTTAGTAAAAAATTTAATAATTTATTTGGGGTTCATAATATATATATATATATGTATGTAAGTGATTGAAGGCCTAATGTCTACGAAGAATAGGGTTTAATAAGGCATTTTTTGGCCTGGTTATTTTTTAGTTTTACCTAAAATATAAAATAAAAAAATTAATATGTTTGGAATGGTTTTTTAATTTTTTATGAAAAGGTGTACAAAAAGTAGAGAGAAAAAAAAAATTGATTTTTTAATATAAGTTATAAATTTTTTAATTACTTTTTAATTTTTATATCATAAGGCCATGTTTGTTTAGGTGGATATGAGCTTGAGATTTGACTAATAGTCTAATAAAATTATTAATCCGATATTTGGTTAAACAATTGAAGTACGGACTAACAATCCATCCGAATATGGTATCTCACATATAATGGACTATTAAATCTCACATAAGGGAGAGAGATATAAATTGGAGGACTAAGTAAAAATCTAAATTATTAGTCCTCTTTATAATTCTAACTCAATTCAAATATAAGATAGGATACACAATCTAAAGGATTCGTAACCTTAGAACTATTAGTTATGAAAATACTAATTCAACCTAAGAATAAAGATTGAGAGTGATGTGGCAAGGAGTGCGGTCCACATGTGATGTGATGTATGTGTCTATATTTTTATTTTTTTCTCTTTTCACATCATTAAAACTCTCTTTAAAATTCTAAAATTAGAATTCTATATCATTATTATTCAACTTAATTCAATCTGTTCAAACAAAGAGCGTGGTTTTGAAACGAAGAGCGTGGTTTTGAAAGAACAAGATGTGGAACCAAAACAAATCAACTGTCAAAATTGTGGGGCTTCCTAGTTGAGGTCCTTAGCCTCCGTTTGGGAAGTGGGTTGGCTTTTTGGCTTTTTGGCTTTTTTGGCTTTTTTAGCCTGGGCTTAAAAGTTTGGTTTGGGAAGGGCTTTTTGGCTTTTTGGCTTTTTTGACTTTTTTTGTGAGAGAGGAGTGTAATGATTATGGGTTGGATGTGATGTTTTGTTTTTTGTGGCTAAAAAAGCCTATTTTGTCTTATATGGCTAATTTAGCCAAAAAAGCCCACAAAAGCTCTTCCCAAACACCACCTTAGTTGTCTCAACTGCCTTGAGGAATTGCCGGCCGCTCTTTAATTGTCTAACAGAACTGATAGAGAGTTTTAATAAAGTAGCTCAAAAAGTAGTTTTAGTGAGCTGTCAATGTATTTATAAAAAAAAAAAAAAGAGATAAAACACAAGAGAAAAAAAATATTAATGCTATTTTAGGGCTCTAAAAAAATTTTCAACCGTCAATAATCAAAGCCGTAATTATTATTTTTATTTATTTTTAAAATAAAATTTTTAATTACTTATATATTAAATATATTTTTTATTTTTATTTTTACTGAAAATAAATTGTAAATTATAAATTTTGCCAAACATTGTTTTCATGGGTATTCTAGAGTCTTGGACCATATCAGAAAAAAAGAAAAAAAAAAAGCCATAATGACAAAAAAATTGATGACATTATTTAATATTCATCTACGTGCAAGTATTGGATTAACTATGAAGATTCTACATTATCCTCTTCCAAATTAGTTGTAATCACAAGTTTTCAGTAAAAATTTCCAATTCTCTCTTACTTTTGGACAAAAAATGAAAATATTTTTTATGAATATTTTTTTTTATGTTTGGTGGTGATAGTAGTGAAACAAAGCTGGAGGTGGAAGTAGAGATGGTAACATGGCGGTGGGGCGGCGATAGCGATAGCGACAGTGATGGTGACAAAAGTTGTGGTAATGGTAGTGTAGTGGTAGAGGTGAAAGTGACGGTAATAATGTGGTAATATTAATAAAATTTTAATCCTAAAAATATTTTTCGCCTTTTAAAAATAAAAATATTTTCTGTCCATATAGATTTATTTTCTATTAAATATTTTAGTTAACTTTTATTTTTCGTTATATCAAATATTAAAAATTTTTAAAAAAAATTTGCTAAAACAAACAGAACGTGAATGAGCATTTTTTTTCAGCATTGTTGTATAGAAATTATTAAACTGTACGGGGGAATCCGAGTATATCAAGTACATTATTGGCAAAACACAATTTGCATGGGACCCACCTTATTTTATAGTAAAAAAGTAAAATAAAAAACAAAGCTTGGTGATCATTTTCGAAACTAACAAAACACAATTTGAATGGGACCCACCTTAGGCACCGTTTGAGAAGAGGGTTTGTAGGTTTTTTTTGGTTATTTTAGTCATAAAAGATAAAATAGGCTATTTTAGTCACAATTAATAAAATATCACATCCAACCTATAATCATTATACTCTTCTCTCACAAAAAAAGTCAAAAAAGTTAAAAAGTTAAAAAATCCTTCCCAAATCAAACTTTGTAACACAAGCTAAAATAGTAAAAAAAGTCAAAAAATAAAAAAATCAACCTACTTTCCAAACCAACTCTAACATTATTATTATTATTTTTTATCGGTACAAGTCAATTATTAGATATGAGAGTTAGTCACTCTTTTCAACCCTTACAAAGTAGTAAATACTTATTTCTTAATTTGAACTCTCCTTGAGAGTTAGCCACTCCTAACTATTCCAAAGTATTAAGCGCTTATTTTCTATTTTCAACTCCCTTTAAAGAGAGGGAGTTAAGTCCTTAGAAGAGTTATGGTGACTAATTAAATTAGGTCTAATTAATTATATTATTATGATTTTTATTTTTGAGGAAAACCATCAAGCAGATATTAAGAAATAAACAAAATGTACTCCTCCTAAGAGCTTTGGCCCTGGTACTAGTAAAATCAAAATAGCTTTGGCCTTGGTACTAATAAAATCAAAATCATTACATAATCTTTTAACATCATTATAATTAGGGATTGACTTTCTTTAGTCCGTGATCAAATTAGATGGCACTGTTGAGTCCGTGGGGGTTTATCACGGGTCCCGTTTCGATAATCCAGACCGTTCAATGTATAGAACTCGTCGAGTACTATATGCTTGCAAAAAATCACATTGATCGGATATCAATAGCTATTTCATCGGATCAAATTTCAGTCAACTGTTTATTTTTTCACCGTCTAATTTTTTTATACAAAACTGATTTGATCATGTAGCTATCGATATCCGATCAACATGATTATTTGTAGTGCACAGTAATCGACGAGTTCTACATATTGAATAGTTCAGATTATTAAAACTGAACTTGTGGTGAACTCCCATGGATTTAACAACACCCTCCAATCTGTGTTATCGGATTGGAGGGAAGTCAAACCCTTATAATTATATAAAATCGATCCTATGCAGCTTCAGAACTTGCATCAATTCAGTAATGAAAACTTGAGAGTAATATTTTTGTTGTCACTAGTTTTTCTCTTGTTCATAAAATTTTCCATTATTCTTTTTCAATTAATAGCCTCATTTTTTTAAAAAAAAAATTCTTATTTTCAGGCAATTGTAGCAATTAATTTGACTTTATAATTCACATTTATTTTGTAAATATTTTGTTTTATCTTTTTTATGTTGAAATATTATTATTTTCATATTTATTTTGACTAAACTATCAATATGTTCCAATAATTAAACTTAATTCCCATAAAATCCTATTAAGAATAAGTCCTAATAAAATCGTCGCCAAAAATAATTTTTTGTGACCATTTTTTATATATATCGCTAAAATTAACAATTAACGACTTTTTAAGCCACGATTTTTATAAATTGTCGTTGAAACTTACAATTAGTGACTTTTTCTGTGACAAATTTTTTAAACCGTCGCTAAAAGTTGAAAATTAGTGACTTTTTAAAGATTTTTTTAAACTGTTATCAAAACTTATAATTAGTGACATTTTTTGTGATAATTTTTAAATTGTCATTAAAAATTAACAATTAGCGATATTTTTAAATAGTATTTGATAAAAAAAAAAATATATCATTAACCATCATAAAACTTATTAGATAATGAATTAATAGACCTACACATAAATTTTTTTATTTATTTTTCTATCATATCTACAAAGTACATTTTTTAAGGAATACGAGTCAAAACTGTGAAGTAGGGCCACCTTCATCCTTTTGAAATTCACACTGAGAAGACCCTAAAAAACTGTGGGTGAGAAACCAGCGATTCATTTGCTTGGTTGTTGCAAAAACCATTTGCGCACGTTGTTGAAGAAGACACACATAAATTATCCTCATGTTTGATTTAAAGGATTGTTTTTTTGGGTAGGAAGATTTAAAAGATTGTTCTTATGTTTTCAAACTTTCAGTTGACAAATAAGTATGATATGACGTGGCAGCATCATTAGTTAATAAAAAAACATTGTATCATGGTTGTTGAGGTAGTTTTTTTTAAGGATAAATTACATTCACACCTCTGATTTTTTTTTTTAATACAAAATTATTTTCATATTTAAAAGATTATACTTATCTCCTTATTAGATTAAAATGATACATTTATCTATTAACTTTTATACATATAAAATAATATTAATATTTTATTCATATCATTTCAAATGAAATAACAATCATCTTTTTTGGTTTAACTCACACAAAAAATTAAATTTTTTTATTTTTCTTATTTTTTTTAATTTTTTTTTTTTACTGATTTTTTTATAAATATTTTAAGCAATTTTATTTGTTTATTTTTTAGATACACATAATCTAGATATACATAAAAAGTTTAATATTTTGTATTTTTTTAAATTCACCAAATATAAAAAAAATATAAAAATTCAATAATACTGCAATAAATGCGAATAACAACGTTTCGTAATACTGTAATAAATGTGGATGAATAGACGAGAAAGAAAAATGATAGTGGAAATTGTGTGAGTGATTTTCCGATCACACTGCCCTCCTTAGTAATTCAGCTGTAGAACACAGGCAGAACAGATGGCACCCTGTTATCCTGCACAGAAAGAAAAGGCTCCGGCGGTGGTTCTTCCACCGGGGGGCACTCCGACGATCAAGTCAGTATATTTCTTAAAGGTAATCAAGTATTTAACTCACAAACTTGAGTATTTAGAACATACCTTAGACCCATGGGGGTGCCTCCCTTTTATAGTCAATATATCCTAGTCCCAATAGGAGCCTAACTCCAATGGACTCTGGATTATTGCTAATCTGAAACTCCCAAGAGGTTCAGGACAAAACTCTCCAAGAGTTTTACCTTTATCCAAACTGAAGTCTTCTCTCAATTTAGGACTCCTGTCCTTTATCCGCTTATCTCGGATTCCGATATCTTCGGAGTTAACCTCGGCAACTCTAAGATCACCTCGGCGTAATAATCTCAACATGTGGAACCTCGGCTGACACGTCGGCGTCACCTTGCCACGTGTTGGTACTCAGAAAATATATCCCCACAATTGCCCCCTAGGTTCTATTACCTCGGCATTCTGAGATGATAGAACCTATAACGAACTTTTCCCTCGTACATCGGCTTTAGAGCTTTCTAGCCGACGTCATTCTCTTCAGGCCAACGTGTCTTCGTTCAAGAGCAAGAATTCAAAAAAAACTCCCCCACGCGCATGAGCTGTCATGCACTACTTCTTAACCGTTTTATTTACGCGTTTTATCCCCATTGGCCCGTGCCTGCGTCGCGCCTGTAAGCTGTCTTTTCTCTGTCTGCGCCGCCTGACGTCTGCGTTACTCTAGGCGCAATAAATGCTCCGTATTTTGCCGCCGTTTCAAGTTTTTTGACAAAAAACTCTTGCTTCTCTTTTTTGCCTTTTCACTTTTGTATTCGTTTTACTTTCGCTTTCTCTCTCTAAAGTTCTTTCTGTTTGGGTCTGCCATTTCCCTAAGCTCCAAGCTCTGCGATTGATCTCTTTCTTTCACTCCAGTGAAGTTTCTGAGACTCTGCTTTGTCGGCGTTACTCATTCCGGCTTCAATTTTTCTGGTAAACCACTTGCCCTTCTTTTCTCAGTTCTTGGTTGTTTCTGGAATTTCTTGTTAATGCTGTTCTGCTCAAGCCTTTATTTTGTGAATCATTCACCTGAATGCGTCTTATTTCATGATTTTACTCATGTTATGAACACCTGCACTGTTTCACCACTGCTCCTAGCCTTCGATCCTCTGTATTTTTCGTGTTTCTGATAGCCCAACTCTGTTCTTGAATCTGAGACTTCGTCTTCGTTTTCTGTTCTTTGTATTTTTCTCCAGATCCGTGCCCTTGATCTTCGTCTTCATAATTCTAGGTTTGGGATTTGTATATAGAACCATTAACTCTTAGGAAAAACTGAAACAATTTTCACCATTACATACCTGGATCTCGGCCGAGGTCCCAGCAACCTTTTAAGAATATCTTCTATCTAAGTATCTTCACACCACAAATCATGGGTATGTGGAGAAATAGGGTAAATACCCCAACCAAGCTTGAATTTTTTAAGCAAGAGTTCTCCATTCCGGATGATGTTTACCTTAGGCTAGCTGGGGATGATGATTCCATCATGCCTACAGACCATACGATGCCTTTCCCTATTGTAGCTTTTGTTGAGTGTGGACTCCGGCTTCCACTCAATCCCCTTTTCCGTGAGGTTCTTCACTATTATAAATTGAACCCCATGCAACTTGCCATCAACTCTTACAGAGTGATTAATGGTATCATAGCCCTGGCTAGGCAGGAGAACATTAGGATCACTCTTGCCGATATCCAATTCTGTTATACCATGTGTCCTCTTAACCTGAAGGAAAAAGGTTTCGTCTATTTTACCTCAAGCCGAGGTCTACCGAATTCAAAATCGTAGCCGACCTCCCAGACTCCAACAAAGGGGCTGGTGACGATTATATTATTGCTTCTGGAAATTGGGAGTTCGGCCCAGACGAAGATGTTCATCTTTATCCTCTTCCCCGAACAGTAAAAGAGGGCAAGGGTAAGAGCCCAGTGTTAATTACTTAGTTGTTCCTTTTTCAAGTCTTCAATGTTTGATCTGTTTCTGACCACTATTTTCTTCTGCAGATGTTCGTCAGCCACCAAAGAACTTTCGTCAGTCCTATTTTCTGGGTAAGGACTTGAAGAAGTTACTAGATCTGCCAATTGACAAACGAAAAGCTCCACTGGTACTGAATTTCATCCCATCATATAAATCCACTCTGCCCGACGTCCCAAGAAAGAAGAAAAAGTGCCTCTCTTCAGCTACTGCAATAACTCAAACCGCATCCTCATCTCGGGCTGACCAAGGATCAACTTCTGACCCAGCCGACCAACCATCCACTTCAACCCCATACTTAGTCCCAATACCAGAAAGAAAACGCCGACGTAGACTTGTCAAAACAGCCGAAATGGTTCGCCCGAGACCTGTCGCCCAAGACCTTCTGGCCGACCTACCAGATGATGTTGATGCCATTCCAACCCAGTCGATGCCCCCACCAAAACCGAAACGAATAAAGAAGGCTCTGCCAAAGACCAAGGCTACTGAGGCTGAGGCTGAGGCTGAGGATGCTGTGCCGATCTCACAATTGGCCGAGAATATGAAGACCGCTTCCACTGCGGCAAAAAGATCTGCTGAAACTCAACCAGTAGAATCCTAGAAGTCAAAAAGGCCGAGGTCGTCTTCTGGGACGACTTCAAAGTCAAAAGTGCCCAACGTCCCTTGGACACCAGCAATCACATTGGAGAACAAGCCAGTCTTGGCTAGTGACAGCGCCGATGACATAAACATTGGCGTTGCACTAAGCACAGCCCTCCTTCTTCCAGGCGATCTTGAGAAGAATGCCGAGATGAGCGAGTATGAAAATTACGCGTTCATGCTCCAACGTTGCGTTCAAGCAAGTGGCTTTACTTGGGAACTTGTTTTATCCTTATTGTTTCATACTTGTTAAATCCTGTAATGACTTTTCACTTTGTGTTTTTTCAGGCTGTCCAGCATGCACACTCCTTCTCTATGCAGTCATTTGAGACCAGGGAGAAATTAAATGATTTGAAGAAGGAGTTTGCAGCTCTTCAAAAGATAAATAAAGGCCTTCAGTCAAAAATGAAAAAGTTGGAGGACCAAGCCGAGGCTGCAACCAAAGCCCAATCCTTGGCCGAAGAAAAAGCTGAGGCCGTGGAAGCCATAAAAAACGTTGCTGAGGCGCAAAAGAAGGAGGCCGAGGAAAAGGCCGCTCAGTTCGATAAGGAGCTTCAGCAAGCCTTAGCAACTAAAGAGGCTGAAATCAAAGAAGCTGATGAAAAGGCTTACGCCCAGGGTGTAGCCGATGTTACTGAAGATTACAAGCTCCAAGTCAGGCAGGCATGCAATAGGGGATTTTCCTTGGGCTGGATGTCCCTGGTAAAAAAGCTTGATCTTCCTGCTGACTCACCCTGGCGCAAGGCTGAAGTCATTCCTCTTTCTTTCCCTCCTCCTCCACCTCCAAGTCAAACTGAGGAAGATGATGCATCTGAATCTGAAGCCGATGTGGAGGATAAGGATGCTGGTGCCCCGGTAAGGAAGGCCAAGTCCCTACCTCAGGGTGATCAAGTCATGGACTTAACCCAAGATGAGGAGACTGAGGAGGTGTCCAAGGAGGCTGAGCCAGGGCATCTATCATCTGACCTTCTTCTGGCTGAAAGAAGTCTTAGTAAAACACTTACAGAGATCGATGCCGAGATTGCGGCAGATAAAGATGCCGTGGTCTCTGTAGAAAAAGATACAGAAGTTGTGAGAGAAAAAGATGCCGAGGTGGTTCTTCCAGAGCCCTCCGAGGTCCTAGTCCAACCATCTGTTAATGCTGAAGAAGTTTGAGTGTCTTTTGTACTTTTTTCTCTTTGTGTATTTTTCTGAACAATGTAAGCTTCCTTTTTGTGGCCGATGCGCCTTTCTTGTGAACATCCAGCTTTTGCTAGGCCACAGCGCCTTCATTCTATACAACTACAACTGTTTTTCTCTGAATACTTTGTCTTTAATTTCTCTTTATTGCTTCTGTATGGCTTTATACTTAGAATATTTTGCATAATTCTTCCTTTGTACAATCTTCTCGCGGTTACATACCTCGGGTATAATAACTGCAAATTTTACTTCGGCCAGATATTGTCCTGCAGTCTTTCATAAATTTCAACAAGTATGAAACATATACTATTCAATGTTAACTTTGCAAACCTTTCCCAAGTTTTAACGAGTATTTAAGCAGCGATCTCAATCTGTTTTATTTGTAAACTGCTACAAATTTCAACAAGGATTAACATATACAATAAACTTTTCTCAAATTAGAATGAGTATTAAACAATGATCCACTTGTAAATTACTGTAAATTTCAACAAGGGTTTAAACAATTATATTTACCTCAACCTGTAAATTGCTGCAAATTTCAACAGATGTTAACTATCTTCTTTAGTTTATCCAACCAGTAGATTGCTATTAGTCTGTAAGCAATAACATCGGCTACATTTCGACTTGTAAATTGCTACAAATTTCAACAAGCGAAGAGAAACAGATATCTCGGCTTAAGCTTCAACTTGTAAATTGCTACAAATTTCAACAAGTGAAGTTAAGGAACCATCTCGGCTTACCTTTAACTTGTAAATTGCTACAAATTTCAACAAGTGGTAAGCTTTGTATTCGGTCTGACCAACTTGTAAATTGTTATAAATTTCAACAAGTGGTAGACTTTGTATTCGGTCTGACCAACTTGTAAATTGCTACAAATTTCAACAAGTGGTAGACTTTGTATTCGGTCTGACCAACTTGTAAATTGCTACAAATTTCAACAAGTGGTAGACTTTGTATTCGGTCTGACCAACTTGTAAATTGCTGCAAATTTCAACAAGTGGTAGACTTTGTATCTTCTCTGCCCACAATGTGAACCTGAGTTCCACTTGGGTTCTCATTTTTTATGTCATCCAGAAACAATGTTAAGTATCTTAATCAATCATATGTGCTTGAGAAATTCTGAAAAGATTTTTATTGATGACATCGGCCGAAAATAGTGAACATCTAATGATAGAAAAATTTTAAATTACAAGTGTTCCAAGGTCTTGGTAATGCTTTGCCCTCATTGTCTTCAAGCCGATAAGCTCCATTGCCTAACACCGAAGTAATTCTGTATGGTCCTTCCCAGTTTGGGCCAAGTTTGCCTTCTCTGGGATTCTTCTTGTTGCCGACAACTTTCCTCAAGACTAAGTCGCCGACTTGAAAATCTCTTGGATTGACCTTTTTGTTGTAAGTTCTGGCAAGCTGTTGCTGGTATGCTGCAAGCTGAATTGCAGCCTTCTCTTTTCGTTCTTCCAAAAGATCCAGATCTCGGGCTAAGAGTATATCATTAGTCCCATTCTCAACTCCCTGGGTTCGGATTCCTGGGATGCCGACTTCCAGTGGAATGACTGCTTCTGTGCCATAAGCCATGGCAAAGGGGGATTCCCCTGTTGATCTTCTCGGCGTAGTCCGATATGCCCAAAGCACGTTAGGCAATTCGTCTACCCACTTTCCTTTTGCTGCCTGGAGCCTCTTCTTTATTCCATCCAAAATTACTTTGTTGGATGCTTCTGCTTGCCCATTACTTTGGGGGAAACTTGGTGTTGAGAAGTAATTATTGATCTTGAATTTTGCACAGAAGTTTTTGATGAGTTTGCTGTCAAACTGTGTTCCGTTGTCGGCAACGATGGCTCTAGGAATGCCAAATCTGGTGATAATATTTTTCCATATGAAATTCTTGACGTCTACATCTCGGATTTTGGCAAGCGGCTCTGCCTCTATCCACTTTGTGAAGTAATCTGTTGCTACCAGCAAGTATTTCCTCTGCCCAGTTGCTTGGGGAAGTTGTCCAACCAAATCCATGCCCCATTGGGCAAACGGCCAGGGGCTGGATACTGGATTCAGGTCGGCAGCTGGCTGATGAATCAAGGGTGCAAACCTTTGGCATTGTTCGCACTTCTTCACGTATGCTTCTGCATCTTTTTGCATGTAGGGCCATCAATACCCCTGGGTAATGGCCCTATGGGCTAGCGATCTGCCCCCAGCATGGCTTCCGCAAATTCCTTCATGAATTTCATATAAAAAATCTTCAACCTGAAAAGAGTGTACGCACCTTAAAAGGGGTCCAGTGAAGGACCTTCTGTAAAGATGTCCGTCCTTGGTCAGGATGAATCTTGCTGACTTCAATCTGACTTTGTGTGCTTCTTTGCGGTCTTTTGGCAGCTTTCCTTCCTTTAGATATGCAACAATTGCATCCATCCAGCTTGGCCCCATGTCCACATACATTGCTTCATGTTTTGTGCTCCGTGGTTCTATGCTCGGGCCCGACATATAGTCAATCATAATTGTTCTTGTTTTTCCAGTCTGTATTGAACTTGCCAGGTTGGCCAACGCGTCGGCGTGGCTGTTATCATCTCGGCTTACTTGAAGAAGTCGGCAGTTCTGAAATTGTTCGGCCAATCTGATGACCTCCTTTGCATACGCAGACATCCTCTCGTCTCTGGCTGCAAATTCTCCTGTTGACTGGTTAACAATTAACTGTGAATCACAAAAAACTATTACCTCATCTGCTTCTGCTGCTGCTGCCAGCTTTAGTCCTGCAATTAATGCCTCGTATTCTGCTTCATTGTTTGAGGCCTTGAACCCTAAACGGATGGACTGTTCTATTATTTCTCCATCTGGAGATATCAACAGTACTCCTGCCCCTGCTCCCTGCCGGTTTGAACTTCTATCGACGAACAGTCTGAATGAGTCGCCGATGTAGATGCTGCAAGGTCTGAGCTTTTCCTTCCTTTGTTCCTTTGCTCTTTGCTGGGATTCTCCTTGCGTGCTAGGACCTCGTTCATCCTGGCTCGACGGAGCCCGATGTTCGAGGTATTCAGGCGTGAATTCTGCGACGAAGTCGGCCAAAACCTGGCCCTTGATTGCTGTTCTGGGCCTGAATTCGAGGTCATACTGGCCCAAGGCTACTGCCCACCTTGCAGTTCTTCTTGTTAAGTCCCCTTGTTGCAATAAGGACTTCAATGGGTGCTCCGTCAGCACTACAATTTTGTGTGCCTGGAAGTAGTGGTTCAACTTTTTTGAGGCCATTACCAAGGCCAGCATTAACTTCTCCAGTGGTATGTACCTTGTTTCAGCGTTTGCCAAGGTTTTGCTTACGTAATAGACAGCCTTCTGTTCTCCCTGTTCTTCTCGGATTAGCACTGCACTTACTGCGTGTTCTGACACGGCTAAGTACAAAAACAACTCCTCCCCAGGTTCAAGTGTGGAGAGAACTGGGGCCGTGGTCAGGTACTTCTTTAGGTCGGCCAAAGCGGCCTCACATTCTTCAGTCCATAGGAAGTCTGCGGCTTTTTTTACCAGGTTGAAGAAGGGTTTACACTTGTCTGAACTTCGGCTTATGAACTTGTTTAGAGCTGCTGCCCTTCCAGTGAGCATTTGAACTTGTTTCGCCGATGTTGGACTCTGTAGATCTAGGATGGCTTTGATCTGATCTGGGCTGGCTGCTATTCCCCTTCTTGTTACCAGGTAACCTAGGAACTTACCAGATCCAACTCCAAACGCGCATTTCAATGCGTTGAGTCGGAGCCGATATGCTTTAAGTATCTTAAATACCTTTGCTAGGTCGGCAAGATGATTTTTTGGCTCCTTGGTCTTCACGACCATGTCATCGATGTAGACTTCTACTGTCTGGCCTATCAGGTGTTTGAACATTTTTGTTACCAGTCTTTGGTAGGTTGCTCCTGCGTCCTTCAATCCAAAAGGCATCACCCTGTAACAGTACAGGCCTTTTGAGGTAATGAATGCTGTCTTCTCCTCGTCTGGAGGGTACATAGCTATTTGGTGATACCCCCTATAAGCGTCCAGGAAGCTCATCTTTCCATGTCCTGATGTAGCATCCACCAGTTGGTCAATTTTTGGTAGAGGGAAGCTGTCTTTGGGGCAGGCTTTATTTAGGCTTGTAAAATCTACGCAAACCCTCCATTTACCATTTTTCTTCTTTACCACTACTGTATTTGAAAGCCATGTTGGATAATTGACTTCTCTGATGGCCTTGGCTTCCAGAAGTCTGTCTACCTCTTCCTCCACAGCTTCGACGTGCGTCAGCGTCGGTCTTCTAGCTCGTTGTATTACAAGTTTTGCCGACCTGTCGACGTTCAGTCTGTGACATGTGACCTCGGGGTCAATGCCAGGCATTTCATAAGGTGTCCAGGCGAACACCTCTATGTTTGTTCTTAAAAAAGCTTCTAGTTCTCTCTCTTCTTCTTCGGCTAAGCCTGAGCCGAGAAGAAAGAAGCGCTCTTCGTCGCCCTCCTGGACGAGGATTTTCTTTAGTGATTCCTCACTTTTTTCGGCCTGCTCCTTGCCGACATCATCTAGGACCTCTATGTCCTCATCTTCAATCTCTGCCTTTGCTGGTTCTCGGATATTGCAGGTAGTCTTCATTGCTGCCATAGTTGATCTCCTCTGACTTCTTCAATCCCATGTTCTGTTGGGAAGTGCAGTAGTTGGTGCAATGTTGAGGGAACTGCCCCCATTGCATGCAACCATGGCCTTCCCAATATGATGTTGTAAGGAGATGGCGTATCAATCACGATGAATTTTGTCCTGATCTTCTTAGTACCGGCTTGTACTTCCAAGTTTGTGGCGCACAGTGGCCACGTCGGCGTTCCGTTGAAGCCGACCATCGGGCCATTCGATTGCTCCATGTCGTCTGGGTGAAGGCCTAGCTCCTTGTAACATCTAACGTACATGATGTCACAAGAGCTGCCTTGATCTATTAGGATGCGTTTCACTTGGCACTCCCCAACCTGGAGGGATACTACCAAGGCATCATTATGCAGGTGATGGACCATCTCTAGGTCGGCTTCGGTGAAGGTTATTATCGGTCCTTGGCCTTCTTCAGGCCAATGTCTCTTTTTCCCGACTTCGTAGACATGCTGTACATGCCTTACCCTTTGGGTTTCTCCTCTAACTTCATTCTCGTTAACCTTTGAATGGATCACATTAACTATCTGAGGTCCTTCTGCCTGAGGTTGCGGAGGTGGTGGGGCTGCTGGAGCCTGAGGTAGTCTTGCCTGTTCCTCTCTTGTTCTGGTTTCATCGACAAGGTCCCTCAGGTGGCCTTGTCTTACCAGATCTTCCAAGTGCGCCTTTAGGGCTCTGCAGCCCTGTGTTGTATGTCCGTTTTCATTGTGGTAAGCACAATGTCTGTCCATGTTTCTTCCCATGAACTCTCCTGGTTCCCTTGCTGGTGTTCTGAAATAGGGCTGGCTCCGAATTTTTCCTAGGACTTTTTGAATTGGAATTCGGAATACGGTGGTGACTGCCTGTTTGGTCCTTAACTCCATCTCTGTTTTGCTGAATCCGTTGTTACTTCGGCCTTGCTTCGGCCAGGCGTTCCCTTTCTCTTGTTTGACTTCCTTGTGGGCCGATGTATCCTCCTCGGCTCGCGCATACTTTTCGATTCTTGCCATGAGCTCCTCCATGCTCTTTGGCAATGTCTTTGCCAAAGATTTTCGTAGTGAACAGTTATCTTTCAGGCCGTTCTTGAAAGACACGACCGCTACCTCCTGGTTGCATTCAGGTATTCGATTCAACACCTCGTAGTACCTTTTGGCATAGGCCCTCACGCTTTCATCTTTGTTGATTTTTAAAGCCATTAGCGCGTCCACTCTTAATGGCTGCAGTTTGTTTGTTATGAACCTGGCCACAAACATCTCGGCCAGGCCTTCCCATGTTTTTATGCTCCCCTTTGGTAATTTATGGAACCAATCTGATGCAATCTCCCCAAAGGACGAGGGGAACACTTTGCAGAGTAGTGGCTCGTTTCCACTGTACAATGCCATTGAATTCAAAAATAATCCAACATGGAAGTTAGGGTCTGACTTACCATCGTATATTTGAAACCTCGGCATGCTGAATCTTTTTGGTGCTTCAAATTTGTCCAGTTCTACCGAGAACGGCGTCCTCGGCTTAATGGTTGAGGTTGCCTTGGCTTCAGCGTTCTGTTCCTTCCTCTTGAGGTAGTTTCTCAAGTCTTCTTTACTCCTCCCTGGAGCTCGGCTGTCTGTGGACTTCAGTCTCTTCGGTATACTACTCTCGGCCTCGTGATGGGCCCGTTTTGATCTTTCTCCGTGGGTTGTGTCAAAGCAGAGCGCCTGTCCTTGAATATGCCGATGTTCTCTGCGTTCCTGATCCTTCGTTTGATACGTTCTCTGGGACTTCTCTTGTCTTGGCTTCTCTCGCCTGACCTCCCCGGAGGGCGGGTGAGAGTGCCTTTTGCTCCTGGAGTGTTGTGGTGCTTCAGGAATTATTTTCCTTCCTCCCTTGTGAGTATTAACTGCTGGAATTGGCGTGTCCTGCAGCGGGTATGGTGGTTGCATGACATTGTTTTGCATCATGAAGTTGACGACCGACTGCAGGTCAGCCAACTTGTCTGCTAATTCTTTTACTTCCTTATCTCTCCGTAGGCACCTATCTCTCCATACCTGGAGGTTGTCTTCATTGTAGTATCTGCCCTGGTCTGTTTTCTTCGAAGTGTCGCCCTCCCGGCCGACGTCTTTTCCCCCGTGCTCCTGGCCACGGGTTTCTTCGTTGTGATTGTCTCCGTCAAGGTCGATAGGCCTGCCACTCCCAGCGGGAGCGTCGTCCCCAACCTTTTCGTTTTGTGCGTTACTGGCCATCTATTCGTCTTTCCTTCCCACAAACGGCGCCAAATTGTGTGAGTGATTTTCCGATCACACTGCCCTCCTTAGTAATTCAGCTGTAGAACACAGGCAGAACAAATGGCACCCTGTTATCCTGCACAGAAAGAAAAGGCTCCGGCGGTGGTTCTTCCACCCGAAGGCACTCCGACGATCAAGTCAGTATATTTCTTAAAGGTAATCAAGTATTTAACTCACAAGCTTGAGTATTTAGAACATACCTTAGACCCATGGGGGTGCCTCCCTTTTATATTCAATACAATCCTAGTCCCAATAGGAGCCTAACTCCAATGGACTCTGGATTATTGCTAATCTGGAACTCCCAAGAGGTTCAGGACAAAACTCTCCAAGAGTTTTACCTTTATCTAAACTGAAGTCTTCTCTCAATTTAGGACTCCTGTCCTTTATCCGCTTATCTCGGATTCCGATATCTTCGGAGTTAACCTCGGCAACTCTGAGATCACCTCGGCGTAATAATCTCAACATGTGGAACCTCGGCTAACACGTCGGCGTCACTTGCCACGTGTTGGTATTCAGAAAATATATCCCCACAGAAATAAAAATGAAAAATTCTATTCTTATATAAAAATTTATACATCATGTTGTGATAATGATGTTGTTGTAAATATAAATCATATTTATGAGTGTTTTGTTTTAAAGTGAAAGATCGCCATTAAGCTATATCATTGTGTCTGAATTTTTTTTATAAAATTTATGTTTGTATATCATCACTCAATAAGAATATATTCATGTAGAATTTAATGATGAAAAATTGTAGAATGTAGTCATGATATAGGAAAAAGAAATAGTAAGAAAAATGGCAAAATGATCATTTAAAAATTTTTAGGACATGACATCAACAACCCATGGAGTAATTTGTAATAAGATCACAAACCTCAGGGAGGAGAATGTAATTTTTAAATGTGAGGGAGAATCTATATTAAAGGGAAACCTCATGGGGTGTTAGTGTAATTTACCCTTTTTTGAATTTTTTTTCATTTTAAATTAGTTTATCATGTAATGAACATACTACCTTGGTGTATTTTTCTCTTGAAAAATTTTATTAAACGCACTCTCATACCATATGCACTTTTGGCTACGTTATTTTTTTCTTTAGTTATGATTAATTTTCTTTTTTAATTATGATATTATTTTGAGATATCTAAGGGATGTATACTTTGACGCCTCGAAATAATTAACATTAACCCATTACATAACAATGTTACAATAGATCAGCAATCTCATATCTTCTGTTCATATTATCGTGATCATTACAAAAGATGACATATATAATATATTCATAAAATCCGAGATTCTAAATCTATAGCATATGACATGGATACAGAAATAGGAAAAATAATAAAGTCAAATAAAGAGATGCTTTAATGGCTTACAACTTTCCAATACGATACTTGATTACGACAAAATGAGTTTAAACTCAATACAAGTAAGACCTAAGACTCGAATAAAATATTTACATTAAGAAAACAAAAGAAGTCTTAAGCTTCGAGTTCTCCGAAGTTATGTTCTTGGAGGATGCATATCATCGGCACCTGAAAGTTGTTTTCCACATAGGGTAAGCCAAAACCCAGTAGGAATACTCTAACATAGTATATGAATCTTAGCAAAATTATAAAGTGAATGCACATGCATAACATTTGCAAAACATTCCTCATTTTTCATCTCAAAACAATGCAATACCAGATTATATATCAATTCATAAAAATAATCTTTTTATACAAAAAACAGGGTAGTGGATACAACACACTGGGAATCTTTATGTATGTGTTTGCAAGTAAGCTATACAAGCACTACCAAAGCCATTTTACCGGTACTAACCAGAAGGATCGACACCTAACCGTGCGCGTTTCTAAACTTTCACCAAGGACACATAGACCAACATAATAAAACCACAACCACACCCCCTAACCAGATTCACCACAGTATTCACCTATTTTTCTCAAAAACAAATACATTTACAATGTTCAATGTAAGATGATGCACAATGTATGAAAAGTTAGTTTCAACTCAACCTAATTCTCATGCAATGTCTACAACAATCAAGACTATCCTCCACCGATAGCCCAAAACAGATATTTATATTCAATAGATAAATTCCAATCAAAAGATACATTTTCATCAATTCCTATGGGAGTGATAATACATATCAAACTCTACCATCATCATTAACACAATTATTATTGTAATTTCACAATATTCAACATCATTTTCCATTTCCCTTTTCACAATTTCCAATATCCAAAATTAGAGCGAAAACCCCTTTTCTTTCTAAAATCAATTTTGAGAAAAGCTTTCCATCATTTCCACACAACTCACCCACAACCATATACCTACAATTATTTTCAAGAATCAATTTGGAAAACCCTTCTTTTGATTTCAAACCAAACCCTAGGTTTTACCAAAATTTTCCAAGCACATAACCCTTTTGAAAAGAAAAATAACTTATCTAAAAATCATAAAAAAAGTCAAAGAAATCCTTACCTCAAAGTAGAAGATACAAATAGAAGATGGGTAAAATTTGACGGTGACAAAAACACTAGATGCTCCAATCAAAACGAAATCCTCGACATGCTAAACGTTTATCTCCAAAGGACTAGGGTGAGAAAACTCACGGATTGGAAGTATTTGGTACAAAAGCTCAAGAACTAGAAAGAGAGATAGGGAGTAGATCTAGGGTTTTACAATGTTTAGAGAGAGAAATAGATGAAAAAGTGATAAAAAAAGTCTTCCTCTCGGACTGATATATGTACAAACCATTTGAGCGAAGAAATGGTCGCTCGAGCGACAGACACAATAAGTGCCACTGCTTGAGCGATCAAAACCGCTCGAGCGCACAATGACCCCCTCCCAGTAGTTTCAGACCTGCAAAAGTTTACTCGAGCGTAAGAAAGATCGCTCGAGCAAATAATCCAAACTCCCAATAATTTTGCAGACTGCAAAAAACCGCTCAAGCGAAGAAGGAAAATTCTGGGTAACAATACTTTGAAAAACTAACTTCCCATTATGTTTCAAACACAACCAAAACTCCCAAAAGCCAAACTCAATAAACAAGAATATGTAATTGAGTTGAACAATAGTTAAATACACGGGTTCTCAGATCCAAAAGTAATAAATGGGTCGGATTTAAATCAGAATCGTTATATGTACCATAGTCTTTTCCTTCATTCAATTTCCATGTTTGATTGCTTAATTTGGTTCAAGTGCCATAATGAGTATTATGGTATAGGTTTGGCTTCTTTACAACTTGAGAAAGCGTTTGAATTTGGTATACTCATTGTGAAATTGATTCCAGTGATCAGAACCGTTCACCCTTTTGGATTTGTTAAATAAAATATTCATACAAAAAATTAAGATAATTAAATATTAGTAGCTACATATTTGAATCATATTTGTTTTTAAGAAATGATGATAAATATAATTTCAAGTATATAACCATTCATTTTTTGTAATACAAATTTGATTCGAATATATAGCTACTAATATTCAGTCATTTTAATTTTTTGTATGAATATTCTACTCAAAGAGTTCTAAAATATGAACAGTTTAGATCATTGAAACAGAATATGTGGTGGGCTTTATGACTTCCACAAGTTCTTTCATGTTGAGATGTAAACATGAGGAATGTCTATCCTTATGCTATTAAGTTGAAAATGTAAAATTAATTGTGTTTGTGTATACTGGTGTGGAGTACTAGTTGGTCAAAATTAAATCTACAAAACTATCTAAAAAGCTTCATTATATGAAAAGTAACTTTGGTGGTCTGTAAATTAATGATGAGGTAATGTTTAACCTTCTAGAATTAAATTGTGAATCGCATATTCCATGAGATTACTAATCTCCTAATCCCATATCATTATATATATATATATATTGCCATACTTAGTTAATAGCATTAAAATTACTATAATAAGCCACAATCGCTCTATTGATCGCCCCAGTTGAACATGATCAATATTTATCCACAAAAATATCAAACTCCTCTTTATATAAAAGTTAAATTTGAGATCTCACACCCGAAAAAGATACTACACAATTATTAAGTCAAATGTCCAGATTAGATACTTACAATTACAATAGTTAAAAATATGCATGCACGTGTAAAAATCAAACATAAGACATGTTAAGTGTACGATTCATTGAATTTAATTCCAATATGTAAATCCAATTTTATTACTAGTGAATTATCCAAGCAAGTGTGTTTGGTGGGTTGAATTCATTGAACCACATACAAAACAAAACAAAAAAAAAAAAAAAAAAAAAAAAACCACCGTAATATTTGAAAGCAACAGCGGAAACAGATAACAAACTGTTTGTTAGCAAAGAAATATATAATAGTGAGTCCATGCCCATGTCTATCATGGAATATTATTAGGATTGTCTTAAGGTCAATTGTTGTGTACTAGTTACTATTCAAATTTCCAAACCACCCATCCTCCACACCTGCTACCTCGGATTTTTCTTCTTTCCTTCTTTAATGATTAGATGGTAATAATATTTTTTTTGACAAATTGCATAAAAAAAAATTATAGAGTTTGACTATTGTAACTAAATGAAATTTTAATTTTATTAATTTAAATACTAATCGTTTGATTTGGTTTTTGTCTAAATTATTTGTCAATTTCAATTAAGTAAATCGACAAAAAAATATATTTTAGTCATTAAATTCAATGTATGTGTATAAAATATCAAACATAGAATTTTTAGTTGAGTTTAATGATTAAAATATTATTTTTTTGATTAATTTTACTTAATGAAAATATGCATGTGATTTAGATTAAAAATAAATTAAAATTAATAGGTTTAAGTTGACAAAATCAAAACTTCAGAATTTATTTTTGTATAAGGGTCAAATTCTCCAAGTTTTTTTTTGTAATTTTTTCATTTTTTTTTTGTTAATTAGTAGGAGATAGAAAGTTGTCACAAAGTGGCTGGCGGGGTGTCTTCCCTCACACAATTGCTTAGGTGCCGTTTGGTAACATTTACGTTTTCAGTTTTCTGTTTATATTTATAAAAATTTAAAAAATTCAAATAAAAACTTATTTGGTAAAATTTTTGATTTATAAATCAGTGGTCTCAGTTTATAAATTTGGCCAAAAAATGAAAGCACAAAAAATGTGTTTCTATTTTAAGTTTTGAGTTTTTTTTTTTTTTTTACCACCCAACACCAGCCACCACCTGCCCACCATTTTTCCACCACCGTCTTCCGCTACCACCACCACCACCCCCCACCACCACCACCTGACACCACCACACTCACCACACCCACCACGCGCTGCCACCAACCCACCTGCCACCACCACCCCACCCCTCGCCACCACCCACCACCACTACCACCACCACCACCACCACCACCCACCACTCACCTGCCATCCACCCGCCACCACCCGCCACCACCACCCACTACCATCCACTGCCACGCACACCACCACCCCACCACCTACTTGCCCACCACCACTCACCAGCCACCTACCACCCACCATCCACCACTTGCCACCACCTGCCACCTGCCAGCCCACCCTCCACCACCACCACCAACTACCATCACCCACCACCCACCCCGCCACCCACCTGCCTACCACCTACCACCACCACCACCACCACCCGCCACCCACCACCACCACTACCACCGCCCATTCGCTACCACCTACTACCCACCACAGTCACCCACCCACCAACCACCCACCACCGCGCCACCACCCACCCACCAACCACCCACGCCGTCCGCCACCCCACCTGCCACCACCAACCCGCTACCACCAACCACCACCCCCCACTCGCTACCACACCCAACCACCCGCCACCGGCAACCCATCTAGCCACCATCACCACCCACCACCACCCGCACCCACCCACCTGCCACCACCAGCCACCGCCACCCCCACCACCACCACCACCAACCACCACCACCACCACCACCACTACCACCCACTCGCTACCACCGCACCACCAGCCACCATTACCCACCCACCCGCCACAACCACCCGCCACACCGCCCACCACCACCCCGCCATCCGCCACCCACCTGCCACCACCACTACCAACCACCACTACCACCACCACACACCAGCCACTGTCACCCCACCCACCCATCACCACCACTCACCACCACCCGCCATCTGCCACCCCCCAACCCGTTACCACCACCACCACCACCCCCCCACCCGCTACCACCAACCACCCGCCACTGTCACCCACCCACCCACCCACCACCACCACCCACCACGCCACCTAGCTACCCACCACCCACCATCACCACTTTCCACCACCGACTTCTGCCCGCCACTTGCCCACCACTTGCCATTTCTCACCCTTTTTTATATTTTTAAATTTTTTTTAAAACATTTTGTCAATTACCAAACGCGTTTGTAGTTTATGTTTTTTTCAAAAATAAATAAAAAATAAACAAAAACCAAGTTTATAAAATTTTTATAAATATATAAACTAAAAACGTAAACGTTACCAAACACACCCTTAATATTCAATTTTTAGGGTAAGGACATGAGAAAATGATTTCTCGTGAATTTCTTAGTTTTGATGTAGATAATCTGCTTTTGACTGAATTAAAAAGAAGATTAATCAAAGTGCGCGAAAACTAACCCAAAACACTCCTAATCACTAAACCAAAAAAAAAAAAAAATATTTACAAATATATGAGAAATATTAGATTAAGCGATTGACTACAATACACAAGGAGTATGTAGAAAAATTCGAATTACTAACATCATAACGAGATGTAAAAATTTTGACCAATTGAATTAGATCTATTCATTATTTATATCATTTTCTTATCAAATTTCATCTTTAATATGTGAAATAGTTCTTAGAAACCTCCCACTAATTACCTCAAATTCTCCCATTGGTGAACCAAGTCGGTTCTATTCCCCCAAGTCATCAATCACGGCAAAGAAAAAGACCAACATATACTAATTGCTTCAGTCTAAATCACAAAAAGATAAGGTAATATTATATGTGCTAATTAATATATATCTATTAATATATTAATTAATATTATATCATTATTATTGATTATATATATCATATAAATTATAAATATTTAAAATATTTAAATTTTTGTCACATTATTTATTAATATACAAGTTAATATATTAATTTACGCATATATTATTATTAAAAAGGTTAACATGCTTTGTTTTCAATGAAGTCATTAGTTTGACCCTCCTAGCACTTTCACAAATTCATGATGGTTCCCTTTTTCTTTTCTTTTTTTTTTGTCTTCTTCCCTTTTTTTGGGTTGCCGAAGGGCGTTTGGTAAATCAATTTTTACTAGCTGATTTGGCAATTTTATTTTTTGACTTCTTTTATTTATTATAAAAAATATATAAAGTAAGAAGGTAATTTGATAGGAATAAGGTCAAGTTTAGCATATTGTAAAAAAGTCAAAAAGTCAAAAAGTTATTCAAAAAATTAAAAAATTAATACTATTTACCAAAAGTCAACAATTACAGCTGCACAACTCCCAATCTTAATTTTTCTCTACAAATCAATTTTTACAATTTTTTATTACACATTTTTCCATAAAAAGTTAAAAAGTTAACCCAAACATCCATATTTTCTTCCTCAATTTTTTAGTCTAAAAAGACAAAAAGTGTACTTATTTAGGATACTCCAAACAACCCCTAAGTTAATAAGCAATTTATTTTTTGTGTTTCCAAACTAAGGGTTGGTTTGGGATAATTTATTAAAGTTAAAATGTTAAAAAATTATTAAAAAATTAAAAGTTCAAATTATTTGGAGGAAACTTATGGGGGAAGCGTAGAGGACAAAATTATTATTTTACCCTTTGAATTTAACTACTCAAAAGTTAAAAAGTTAAAAGTCAAAAAGTCAACAAAAATAGAATGGTCATTTTGATTTTATTACACATCTTTTCGTAAAAAGTCAAAAAAAATATCCCAAATTTATATTTTTTTTTCTATACTTTTTAGCCAAAAATTCAAAAAGTGCATATATAGCACATTCCAAACAACCCCTAAGCTTGAGTTGTTTATTGACTTATTTACTTATTTAAATCCCATCACCTCCCATTTTTCTGTATTTCTTTTCATAATAAACAAAAAAAATTAAATTATAAGTCATACCCAAAATAACCTTTATCATTAAATCATCAAATTATTTGTCAAGAGTTAAAAAAAAAAATTAAGCCAATGTTTGGAAAGTGGGTTTTGTGGCTTTTTTGGCTAAAATAGTCCCAAAAAATAAAATAGGCCTTTTAGCCTAATAAGACAGAACATTACATCCAACCCATAATCATTACATTATTTCTCTCACAAAAAAGTAAAAAAAATCAAAAAAACCAAAAACCCTTCCCAAATCAGACTTTTTAACCCCAGGCTAAAATAGCCAAAAAAATCAAAAAGCCAACCCACTTCCCAAACGAAGCCTAAGGCCTAGTTTGGCATAATACAAAAAATCTAAAAAGTTAAAAAGTCACTATCCTATTTAAGTCACATCATCTCATTTAAATCACATTACTTCTCTACCATATTATTTCAAACCCAACCCATATTTCACGTTTTTTCGTAAAAAATCAAAAAGTACACTTATTTAGATCATCTCAAACAACCCCACATCAATCTTTTTCCTTACAAAAAAATAGAATTTTTTTTTATAAAAATGATTGAGAGTTTTAATTTTGGAACTGGAGCTCTAATGATGGGACTCACTATGTGATGTAATGCTTATGCTTGCTTGTTTAAGTGTGTGTGTGTGTGTGTTTTTCCCATACCACATCACTAGAGCTTAAATTAGGCACTATCTTTAGAGTTTTTAATCACTACTCTTTTTTTTCTTTTTTCTTTTTTTTTTTGTATGATCAACTTTTCAAATGTATTTAGCTAAAAAAGCCACTGAAAAAGCCTACTCAAAACGCATACAAAGGTTTTTAGGTTTGAAAAATAGTCTCCAAACGCATACAAGTTTCTATAATTATGCTGAATAACATTTTTCAGTTTTTTTAGAAAGGTGGTTAAAAGTCAATATTTTAATTTTTTTAATTTTTTTAAAAAAAATATGTAAAAAATGTGAGAGATGATGTGACTGGAAGATGGCTTTTACCCATCTTCTCAAATTAGCCCTTTAATTCATATAACATATAATTATTTTTATCAATAATTTGTTCATTATATAGATAAAAAAATAATATCATCTTTTATGTTTTACTCTTATTTATTCCTATGCATATAAACAAAAGGTGAAACACCAATAAGTCTCAAAATGTGATCTTGTGAACTATTTAATCTTTCCTTTTTTTCTTATAAATCTAAAGGTCCAATTAAAATAAAAATTACACAAAAGGGTAATCACTTACATGTTTGGGTTTAATTTTTTAGGGATATGGATTTTTTCAAATGTAAAATTACACATTTGGTCAATCCACATTATAGAGGTTTTGGATTTTCCCTCTTTCTAGAACAAATCTCACATTACAAACAAAAATGTAACAATGTAACACACTAAAAAGCTTCTTAGTCTACTCTTCCCAAACGTAACAACGAAATACTTCAAAAAAACTCCTTAGTGTACTTTTTTTAAACGTAACACTCCAAGATAACACACAAAAAACTCATTGGTGTACTTTTTCCATATGTAGCAATCCAATCAATGTAATCCCAAACTAACATTACAATGTAACACTAGGGGTGTAATTTTGGCCATGCCCATGTCGGGCCTTGTGGGCTCCCGCCAAAAATTGGGTCGGGCTGGGCCAGCCCACGGGCCAGAAAACTAGGCCCATGCCAAGCCCAGGCCCAGGGATATTCGGGCTTTGGGTGAGCTAGTGGGCCGGGTAGCTGGGTCTGGACCTAGGCTCGGGCTTTGGGCGGGCCTAAACAATTTTTTTATTTTATTTTATTTTTTTCACCAAAATTTTATTATTTTCCATTAAAAATAGCACTGGTCCTCGGGCGGTCCGGGCTTTTGAGTAGACCGATGGGCCGGGCCACGGGCCAAGCCGAGCTTCAAAACAATGGCTCAAGCCCAAGCCCAAGCCCAAGGTCTTGGGCCGGGCTTAGGCTCGAGCCTAAATGGGGCGGGCCCATCCCGGGCCGCGGATGGGCTTCAGGCTGCCCACGGGCCATTGGCCAATTTTACACTCCTATATAACACACTAAAAAACCTTTTAACGTACTTTTTCCAAACGTAATATTTACAGTTTGAAATTATATATTTATTCAAAACTTGCTAAAGAATTTTTGTACACATTTTAGAATAATTTGAAAAATACAAATCCTTTTGGAATAGTTTGAAAAATCCCACATCCTTTTTTTGGAATGTTACATTGGAGTGTTATATTTGGAAAAAATATACTAAGAAATTTTTTGTGTGTTACATTGGAGTGTTATACTAAAGAATTTTTTTAAAGTGTCACTGTTGGCTTTTTAGCTTTCGAAGGTTATTACAGTAATTTTGAGTGTGCCAGCAAGGATCAATCAGTCCTTACAAAAATTTAATTGCCAACCAATTATCAGACGATTGTGTTTTAGTTCTTTCAGCCTCAATGAAGATGACTTTTATTGGTGGCTTTGCTTAGGAGGAATAAGCTGACAATAATTAAATGAAGAACAATTGCAGTATTTCATTAAATAAAATGAAAGACTTACAATGATCCAATTCAGCCTCGTAGAGGTTTACAGCAACAATCTACTTAAAACTACTTCTATGAACGAAATGCAGTACAGGAATTTTAAAGTACAGAAATACAAAGAATAGGAAATGTAAAACTGGAAAGGAAATAAAGTAGATAAAACTGGTTTTTTAGATCTGAGTCTGGGGCATTTTCTGAGGCTTTCTGTGCTATTTATATTTCTCAAGGATAACCATCAAACTGCACTTCTAACTATCGAACCGTTCCTTCATGATCGCTGATCATGTTGCCTTATAGTTAGCTCCACTATGCCAATACCTGCAGTTAGGCTTCCTTCCTGATTTTGAATTTAAATGTGAGTAACCGTTGAAGTCACATCACTTTGCATCTCTTTGCTGATCCAATACTACGTAGATATTATGAAAACCAATACTAACTGCCACGTGTACGATAACGATCGAAGGTTTAAATTGTCTTCCCGTATTACCCTCGACCTACCACGTGTTGAATTGTAATTGGCTTATACAAAATATGTAGCCAACATTACCCTCCGCACTAATATACCCAATACTTGGTGATATTAGTGGATCAAGGTCTTTTATCCACGTCTTAGAACGTGCATGGGCTTTGCATTCTTCCAGAAATGCAACGGTTATTCATCATTTGCATTAAATTCTCTTTTAATCCTTTAAACATCCCCACCATCTTCGTATTCGAACAGACTGATACATCTTTTATGTCCAAACCAATTCTCTCTTCTATTGATCGAGTATACGAAGAGTCATCTGATGATGATGTTCTTCCTCGAAAGAACCTTCATGCATTGATTAGCCACCTTTACCCACCTCCCTATATTCAAGTCATGGAAGCTTTTGCAAACTATCAACCTTTGGATTACGCACCCGCTACTCATAATTCTCTAACCTAAAATTTTGCAAAAATAGACATTGGAAGCACTTCTTCTAATCCACAATCTTCTGCATGGGATGAAGCTGTGGCTTCTTCTTCCTCTAGGGCTTCTGGTTGGAGAAGCTGGTCAGAACCTGAGGCATGGGAGTTAAGGGAGTGAGTTAATCATCATTTTGTCGAGTTCACTGATCCTCTAGAATTCCCTTCTGATGCTCGGAGTTCGGTGGTTTATCCTTACGTGCCCATCGACTGCCGACGTAGTTTAGAGGACAATCTGCTTGTAGCATGGTACACATCCTCCATGCCTACAAAGATAGGACAAGCTACCCGACGCCCAGAAGAGGCACAAGGGTATAACCCATTGTTCTTAGCCCAGAAGGCGAGGCTTTGCTCTTCTGACTGGCTTGATTGTGTTAATGCCCCTCAGTTTCCTCCTTCTTTCAAAATGGAAGCTTTTATACATCCTCCTCCGCAAAATCCCCGCTGGATAGAGAGACTGAGACTTACCTTCTCTGCGGACAAGGTTTTTCCCCCCTATAAGCCTCCACCTCCCCCTACTCCAGCTCAGTGAAAGCAAGCCCAACTTCTGCGTGCTGCCTTTTCTCACTTGTCTTTCAATGTTCTAGAAGACGATGTTCCTCTCAAGAACTTTCGATGGGCTTGTGATGTTGTGACTCGGGGTCACGTCTTTAACCCCATCGCCCAAGCAAAACTCCAAATGTTTTTGGACCAACTCCCGTTGCTTCTTCATTGGCACTGGACTTCTATGGCCACCACCCAATCTTTGAACCAACGTTCATCCCTTCGAGTTCATACCCAGTACGAAACAAAGAACCTCATCGAAGAATATGATGACTTCAAGAATAAAGACTCTGCGTACTGGGATGACTTGGATATGGATGAGCTGGAACAAAGGTTAAAAGAAACAGCGTTTGAAATAAAGGCTGAAGAACTCTTTTATCAAGTAAGAGCACATCAACTTCAGCAGCCAAGCCTGGAGAAAATAGAAAATAGAATAAAAAAAAAACAGAAATTTATTGACCATAGCTGGACCAAATTCCATAATCTTGTTATTTATTCTATTTCTTACTTTTATGAACTCGAATTTGTACCCAAATAAGGCCTTTTGATGTAATTGCTTTTGTTTCAATACAACTAAGACTTTTCTTTTTGTTTGGCATGGTTTGACTTATCTTCGTTTGTCTTTACAAGCAAATTTAGGGCTTCGAACTCAACAATCTCATCTTTCGAATCTAGATTCAATCATCTCAAATAAAACACTAAAGAACCAACATGAACTTTTCCAATTCATGGAATACAGTTGACAACTTTTGCTGGTTTCCATTTAGAATCAGTGCTTCGAATTTAACAATCTTGCCCCTTAAAGCTTGTTTTAATCATATCCAACATATGGTCATATGGTTAGTACGATCAATCAGTTTTAAATTGACCATTTTTGCTTCGAACAATAGTCCATACTTTCAAAAATATGGAAGCCCCTCTCAAGGGCTGTACTGTTTTAATCCGAAAAAGCAATCTCATCTGTATATTATCAAACCAACTATTGGTTTTGATACTTCGAACAACAATTTTCATCCTTAAAGGATCTTAAGTTTTGCTTCAAAGGATTTATTCTCACTAAGAAACCCTAAAACAGGTTTTCAATCCTGTTGAGGTAAACAAATACTTAAGTGTTCTTCCATCCTTAGGTGTGGAATGTGCTTCGAAGCTGGCTTCCTGCTTTCGAAACCATTTGTCATTTGACTTTGGCGCCAAAAACTAGTTTCGAAGCCAGATATTTTATTTCGAAGCTGCCACCATTATTTGAGATGTATTTCCCTCTAGAAATTATCAATATTAAGGGAAACTCTTCGTATCCGTACTTTTAGTACTTCTTTACGAATTCCATGATATATTTTTTAGACACAAAGGTTTTAGAACCCTTTTTATTTCGTGCTCTGAATTCACTCGTTTGTTCAATATACAAACCCTTCCCCTCTATTAACCATCTCTTCCTTGCTGCTTGCCACCAATGGATTTTTCTTCTCTGAAAGTACCAACTGGCGATCATATAAGCCTAACAATGGCTTTGAAGAGATGTATTGTGGAAGAGATTGCCAAATTTAAAGCTGATGGATCAAGTACTATAGACGGACGCCTCTTTGTTCCTCGCCCCCGTCCAGCTTCCAGCTTTGTACCCTCGCTTGGAGGACCATTTTCTTCTCTATGAAGGAGGGTTTGATTGGAGAAATTGGAGAATAAACCGCCCTCATCGTTGCTGGCCAACATTGAGGGCTGAGTGGGAGGAATGGTATGACAAGGTTGTGCCTGCAAGAGAATGTGACCTGCAAGAGCTCTGTATTCTCGACGCCCTTCGTTTTTCTAGGTTTATTATTCCCGAAGACCCTTTTTTGATTCCTGTCGCTCTTTGCTTTTGGAACATGGCTTTTAATTTTTTTCAGTTTCGGTGTGGCATGATGGCCCCCACCGTTCTTGATATCTGCCATCTCTTAGGGCTTTCACCACTTGGTACTCCTTTTACACCCGGCTACCCAGACCTTTCTGTTAAGTTTTCTCTTCCACCCTTAAATTCCTCCTTCAGTGATTTTGTAAAGGCTGAAAATAAAAGGGAAGACCCCGTGAGAGATCGAGAACTCTTTTCCTTTATTTTATACTGGTTGTGTAAATTTCTCTTTTGTACATCATCTCAGCGGATCATGCCTGAGTTCGCCCTACTTGCGAAGGCCCTTGTTTTGAAGAAACGAATAGCCTTGGCCCCTTACCTTTTAGGCCATGTGTATAGAGCCTGCTCCCAATTTTGTGAAAAACCTCTTGATATCAACCAAGGAGGTCCCATTTGGGTGCTCCAACTCTGGCTCTTCACTTACTTTACTGATTTACATTAAAATTCCTAGTTCAGGATCCTAGCACTTATGGGGAAAAATATGCTAGAATTGTTCTTTATCTTGCTTCCTTTGCCTATTACCTCACATTTTTTCATGAACTTCCTGTTTCCCCAGCTGCCACCTTCTTTTGCCCCTTTGATGCCAACAAATGACCAACTTGGCTGCAAACATTCTTGGCTGATAAAGAGTGTTCCATCCCATCACACAAAGATATGTGGGCTTCCATTTTGTTGCCGAGGGAACTGTTCATTGGTACTTTAAACCCTCGAGCCTACAAGTGCATATCTGAGGTATATTGTCCTTCTCAGTTTGCCAGACAATTTGGGCTTACTCAAGGAATTCTCATTCCACTCTGCAGTCTCTCGAATGTCCATCTCACAGCCAGAGATCTAAGAGTACCCAAATTCAAACTAAAGAAGGCAACATTTAAGCTGTTAAAAGACTTGAGTGAGTTCAAATTTACACCCTTCATCCTATTTGGTTTAGCTTTAAAGAGATTTCAAAATTGGTGGACAGCCAATATGGAAGTGCATCTAGCTATACATTCTCGTGATTTACTGATAGGACTAGGTGTGCCTTTTAAGGCTAAACCAACAGCAGTCGAGAACATTCCCTCTCTTTCCACAGCTGCCAAGACTGTTCCTGCAGCCTCATCCCCTCCTGCTAGAGTTACCAGAGCTGCTTCGAAAAATGGTATGTATTTTCAAGTTTATTTTCTTTTAGACTCTTTTGTTTGTTTCCTTTACATTCATACCTCTTGGTGTAAGGTCTCCACAAGAAGAATCTCCTAAGAGAGCTGAAGTTCTAGCTACTCTCAAAGACAAACATCAGCAGAAAAAGAAAAGGAATCTAATACTCACTCCTGAAGAGTCTAAGTCTCAGATTGAAGAGAGAGAGAGATTGAGAAAGAGTAGGAAATACCACTACGGAGAAAAAAGAGAAAGAAGATGACTGCCTTTCCTTCTGATTTGGTCGAAGACCCTGTTTATGAGGCAACTGATTTGGTCGAAGACCCTGTTCATGAGGCAGCTGCCAGAACAGTGGAGCAGGAACATTCTAAGGCAATAATTGTTTTCCAGAGAGCTGAAAAAAGGCGGCAGCGGCAACTATTAAGAGATGAAGCTACTGCTGCTGATGCAATCCAAAGGGAAACTGCAAGAAGGCAGCATATTGCTGAGCATTATTCCCTTCGTAGCTCTCCCATCATTGCTACCACTTCTGAAACAAGTAACTTCTTTCATGCCTCTATTCTTTTATTCTCTTGTCAAATTCTTGGTATTGAGACTTGACATTACTTTGTACTTCTTCTTTTGCAGGAACGACTACTCTGCCTCCTTCCTCTACAAGGACTCCCTCAATCCCTCTTGAAGTTGAAAGTCCTCAAATTACAAAGCCAATTCAAGCAATCCTTCCACCTCTTGGTCCCATGTTTTTCATACCTTTCTTAAGGTCAAGTATTCCTATATCTCTTTCCTTTGGCTTAACTCCATACCTCTCTCATTTGTCTTTCGATTTTACTCAATTTGATTCTCTCTCGAGCCTTACTTCTCCTCCTCCTCCTAACGAAATTTCAGTTGTTTCTTCATCTTTGACGGCAGCTGATTCCTATATAGAGGGTGTTGGTAGCTCTCCAATCCATCATCCATTATCTTTGCCTAGCTCCAGTCCTTCTTCTCTTGACCAACTGGTAGCAAAAACTATAGAGACTGCTAAGGATACTCCACCTTCTTCTCCGATTCCTATGCAGTCATTTCTTCCTTCTACCAAAGCTCTTTCTGCACCTTCCATGTCAATGGATGAGGTGGATATTTTTTAGGCTAGACTATCTAGTCTTTTGGACATACCTTTCACCTCTCCAATAACTAGTAATGAGATTGAGCCATTAGTTCTAACTGATTCTCTGCTAGAAATTTTTGAGAGCTCTTCCTCCAGTGATAAGACTTCCTTGCCTTCGATAGACTTGGACAGCTGTCTGGAGCTATTGGCATCTTTTTCGAGGATTCCTTTCGAAGCCTTACAAAGGCCTATAATTAAAGATGGCTTCCTCCAGTGTTGCAAGGTTGTTGAGCAATCCGGCATGGCTGTCTCAAGTTATTTATCTCAGGCAGCAGCCACCATTGATTTTTACATCAACATTTGCCATGCTGCCAAGGTTGCGGAGGCGAAATTGGTGAGAGATCAGAGCTTCGTTTCCAAGGTACATACTGAAGTGTCAGAATTGAAAGAATAACATTCCTCCGTCTCCCAATTTCGAGCTCAACTACTGGAGAAGAAAACTCAACTTGAAGAGGAGCTATCAGCAGTCAACCAAGCCTTAAATCGAACTGCCACCAAATTGCAGATTACCAATCAAGGACTGGCTGATCGAAAACAGGAGATAGCTTCAGCCATCCAGTTGTTCCCATCACTTCAGAATAGAGCATCTATTGTAAAAGAACAACTGAGACATTGTGCTGACTTCTGAGCCAATCTATGGCTACATGTACTCAACTCTTTATGAAATAAAAATTCTTATTTATCATTTGAGTGTTCTCATGTTCTTTTATTTAGCACTTATTCTATTTCTTGTGTTTCCCATACAGTTCGATAATAAGGCTTCAAATATCTGCCATTAATTTTCTTGGGATGTACATATCCATTCAAAATTTTCAAATGATATGCTCCCATAGGCAAGACTCTATGAACTTGATACGGTCCTTCCCAATTAGGTGACCATTTGCCAAACTTGTGGCTTTTAATCCCTATTGGGAGTATTGTCTTTCATACCAAATCACCTTTATCAAAACTAATGTGCTTGACTTTCTTATTATAGTTTTTGGCTGCTTTCTTCTTTGGAAAAGAATGCTATTTAATGTCAGAATCCTAGCTTCATTTATACTTTCTAATTCTAACTACATACTCTGATGGTTTTGCTCAAGATCTAACTGGTCTTGGCATCTCACCCTCAAGGACTTAACATTAATTTTCACAGGTAGCACTGCATCATGCCCATCTACTAAGGCATAATGAGTGATAGGGGTGGGCGCGGGTCGGTTGCGGCCACAGAACCTCCAATCCGCCATCCGTCCGCCAGATTGGCAGATTGAAGAAAATCAATCCGCATCCGTCCGCCAATCCGGCGGATGTGGATTGAGCGGATTGGTGGTTTGGCGGATGGATGCGAATCGGTTTGGCGGTTTAAAATTTTATAAATTTTCAACATAATTCAACTTGTGCACTTCCTCAAAAAGAAAAAAGAAAAAAAAAAAGAAAGTATTACAGTCAATGACTTAAAAAAGTATTACAATCACTGTATGCCTTATCCAAAGAAAGAAAGTTTGAAATTTTAGAATATCACGATCACTGCATGCCTCATCCACATATTACAATCATAGTATGATTCATCCACATAAAGTATTATAATCTGTGATTCTTAAAATATAATAACAATTCAAACCACCAAAACCATGAACAGAGCAGTAGTAGAGATTGTATGTCTCTGTATTGTTACATCTACATATGTTTTTGAAAATAAAAAACCAACCAGCATATATCATATTTTCTATTTATTATTTTTAGAGCTAGATTTAAAAACCAAAAAATATAGATAAATAATACGTTTATTTTTTTCAATTCAAAAAATATATTTAAGTTGAAAACTTTTTTTCAACAGAATATTTAAACTCTTTTTCAATTAAAAACACAAACATAATATTTAAACAAATTGAAAATACAAAGTCTTATAAATTACTAGGGGTACTCGTGATTTGGCGGTTCGGTTGCGGCCAAAGAAATCTCAAATCCGTCATCCGTCCGCCAAATTGGCGGATTGGAGAAAATTAATCCGCAACCGTCCGCTCGTCATCACGCATCCGTCCAAAATGCGGCGGATCGGTTCGGTTCGGTCGGTTTTGGCGGATCGGTATATCCGCTGCTCACCCCTAAGGAGTGATTCCTGTGCTTGACCTTAGCGAAGTCCTATAAGCCCACAATACATCCAACAATAAGTTATGCCAATCCCTAGGATTGTCTTCCACAACTTTCTGTATTCCTTTTTTCAAAGACTTATTGGATGATTCAGCTTGACCATTGGCTTGTGCATAATAAGGGGTGGAATTAACAAGGCTAATTCCAAACTCTGCCACAAAAGATTTTACCATTTTTCCATCAAATACAGTCCCATTATCAACAGTTATAGTCTATGGGATACCAAATCTATGGATTAATTCCTTAATGAATCCAATGACTTCAGTTTGGTCTACAGCCTTGTATGGCTTAGCTTCAACCCACTTAGTGAAGTAATCAGTAGCCACTAAGATGAAACAATGATGCTTCAAAGAGGGTGGGTGTATTTTCCCCATCATATCCATGGCCCATCCTCTAAATGGCCAAGGCTTCACAACTGCATGCAGGTTAGTTATGGGCATGTGCCTTATTGTGCCATGCTTTTGGCATACCTGGCAATCTTTTGCATATTCTATGCAATCTTTAAGGATAGTTAGCCAATAGTAGGAATGCCTTCGAAGCAGCCATCTCATCTTCACACCAGGCTGATGAGCACCACAGATGCTTTCATGAACCTCAGCCATAGCTGTCAATGCTTCCTTTGGGCCTAAACATTCCAACAATACCCCATCTCCCCCTCTTTTGTAGAGAGCATTACCATACATTATGTATTGCATAGACTGCAATCTAATTTTTCTGCTGGCTTTCGAAGATAGGCCAGCCAGATACTGTATTATTGAATGCCTCCTATCTTGTTCTTGTAAGTCATTACGATTGACTTCCAAGACCACATTCCTTTTATTTAAGGGTGGTATTACTTTTTGATATGTTGTTTGGCTTATGTCCCTTTGAATATTATCCATTCTCTTGAAATTCGAAACTTTCTGAGCCACATCATTAGCTTTATTATTCAAGAATCTTGGGACATGAGTTACATTTGCTATCTGAAATTGAGAAAGCAGATGTAATGCAACAACATAGTATGGCAACATGCTTATACTTTGACATTTGAAAATCCCTTTCATCTGGTTAACTACCAATTGAGAATCTCCAAATATGTCAACTGCATGAGCTTGTAATCCAATAAGTCTTTCCAGTTCCATTATTAAGGCTTCATATTCAGCTTGATTATTGGAACAAGTAATTTCATCCACTCTGAAACCATGCGTGGTTTCTACTCCTTGTGGTGACTTAATTACTACACCAATCCCAGTTAAACCATTGGCTTTTGATCTATCAAACCACATTTGCCATGGTTCAACAGTAGCCATACCAAGTTCCATTATCTCTTGGCTTTCTGTTTGACATGGATGGCCTGCCAAAAAATTAGCTAAAACTTGTCCTTTTACTGCCTTTTGGGAAACATATTGTAGATGAAATTCTGATAAAGTTAGTATCTATTTGCCAATTCTTCCCCTCAACATGGGTCTAGATAACATATATTTAACCAAATCTGTGGTTGCAATTACCAAGACAGTTGTAGGCAAAAGATAGTATCTTAATTTCATTGCAGCAAAATACAATGCAAGGCACAGCTTTTCTACAGCTGAGTATTTACATTCACAAGAATTTAGAAACCTACTAAGGTAATAAACAACTTGCTCCCTGCCTTCTTCATTGTCTTGGGCTAAGAAAACTCCCAATGAATCCTCTGCTGCAGCTATGTACGACTTCAAGGGCTTATCACCCTTTGGTGGCATCAGCACTGGAGGGTTGGCCAAGTAGGCTTTGATTCCTTCGAAAGCAGTTTGATGCTCTGCTGTCCACACAAACTCCTCTTCATCTTTTAGCCTTAACAAGGAAGAAAATACTTTAGTTTTCCCTGCAGTATTAGAAATGAATCTTCGAAGAAAATTAACCTGTCCAAGGAACTTTTGTAATTTTTTCTTACTTGATGGAGGTCTGGCTTCAATGATGGCTTTGGCTTTATTCTAGTCAATCTGTATTCCTTTCTTGTGTATGACATAGCCCAAGAAGTTTCCAGATGATACGCCAAAAGCACATTTAAGAGGATTGAGTTTCAACTTAAACTTTCTCATTCTTTCAAAAGCTGCTTCTAAGTGAAACAAATATTCCTCCATGGATTGGGATTTCACTACAATGCCATCAATATAACATTCTAAATACCCTCCAATGAGGTCATGAAAGAAAGTGTTCATAGCCCTCCGATATGTAGCCCCAGGATTCTTCAGGCCAAATGGCATTTTAACCCATTCGAAGGTGTCAATATTCCCAGGACATCTGAATGCTGTCTTGTGGACATCCTCCTCTGCAATGCAGATTTGGTTATAACCAGAGTGCCTATCCATCATTGACAAAATTTGATGCCTTGCTGAACTGTCTACCAACAAATCTACTATAGGCATAGGATACTCATCTTTTGGAATTGCTAGATTCAAGTTTCTGAAATCGATACATACCCTCATTTTACCATTCTTCTTAACTAAAGGCACAATATTGGATAGCCATTCAACGTACCTGGTTGTCCTAATAAAGCCTGCCTTGAGGAGTCTAAGAATTTCCTCCTTAACTTTCTGAATCACTTCTGGACTCATTCTTCTTGGTTTTTGCTTGTATGGCTTGAAATTAGGCCTTATAGAGAGCCTATATTCTACTAATGACCTATCCAATCCTGGTAGTTCATTATAAGACCATGCAAAACAATCTTTAGATTTCTTCAAAACAGCCAACAACTGGTCCCTGTCAAGAGCATTCAACCAAGCACTTATATAGGTGGGGTGTTGTATAGAACATTCCCATAAATTTACTTCTTCCAAGGGGTCTTGTATCTGAGAACTTACTGATGCTCCTTCTTTGATTTCTTCTGACCTCGAAGCAATCTCCTTGCTTTGTTCTGCTACCAGTTTCTTTGGTTCGATATCATTACCCTCTTCCTTATAGACAAAGTCTGTCCACAAGGCATCTCCCTCCTGTATCTCTTGGACTTTTGTTTCAATATCCAAAGCACAGTATTTATCCAAGGCCAAACATCTGACCTGTTGCTGTTCCTGCTTCCAACTAATTATCATGGCTTCTTTCTCTTGTTCTTGCACTTTCTGGACTATTAATTGTATGTCCAATGCTGAAAACTTAATTAAAGCCAAAGATTTAGCCTCCTGGGTTCCATCTCTTCATCTACAACCAGGTATCATTGTCATCTTTAACGACAAGCTCTTTATCAGCACTTTCCTAGACTAAGTGCTTCAGGTGTGCTAATTCCTCATAAGCCGTCACTTCGGCTGATCCATCAGGTTTTCTCAGTATACTGAGTGGTGCCACTCCTTCAGTATATAATTTGGCCTCTGTGAAATCTGCACAAGCTATGAAGGGTTGAGGATCTGCATTGATCTCCTCCGTCTCTCCATTGCACAAGGCCATCATGATTTTCTGATGTAAAGAGGAAGGCACACATTTGTTGGTGTGAATCCAATCTCTTCCAAGTAAAGCATTATACTTAGCATTGCTGTCGATAACGAAGAATGCGGTCATGCAGTCCTTGGTTCCCACACTCAGGTTGATGGGCAAAACACCTTGGGCAATCTGTTTGTCTCCAGCGAAAACAGCAATGGCTGTACTGGTTGGGATTAGTCTGGGGTTCTTCTTTCCTAGTTTCTTCAACGAAGATTTTGGAAGCAGGTTTACTGCTGCCCCGTTATCTACCAGCACCCGATTCATCTGTATTCCATCGAAGAAGGCCTTGATATACAAGGGTTTGACATGCTGTTTATAGACGTCGTAGGATACTCAAAAGGGTATGAGAGGTTAATACTTACCTCTTCCTCACTCTCGTCTTCAGTCTCCATTGGTGTGGCTACTTCGGATTCATCTTGCACTATACTTACTTGTAAGTCTTCACTGGAGACTGGAATTGGGTCAATCTCATGACCTTGGTTTTCATCTTCAGCTTGAAACTCCTGTGGTAATATAAGTACCATATTCACTGACACTGGAGGAAAAGAGCCAAATTGGACGACTGGCTGTACCTGCTTTCCCTCTTGGTCAACTTGTTCAATTACTTCAGAAGTGTCCTTCATGTTGCATTCTGGCACTTCTGTATTAGTAACTTCCTTCGAATGGTTTGTTTCTGTTGGTTTTTTGACCAAAAATGTCTGTTCAGCCATAAAGGCTTCAAACATTTCTTCCTCAACCATCTCCTTCCTTTGGCCTGGGACGACTTCATCTTCTATCTCACTATCACTTTCCATCAAAGCTTTTTCCAATCCTACCAAACTGGATCTTTCCTTGGCCTTTAGTTCGGAATGAACTTTGGCCAACTGCTCCCTACTACAACTCCTTCTGTCTGGAAGAGTCGATTTTAAATTATGGTCTAACTTTGAATCTTCTTCTCCTTCTGCTTGGCTCTTTAGCTGAACCAATGAAGAACTTTCTCCACCTTCTTTTAGATTCTTCTGGTACTGAGTGTACCTTCGTTGGATCTTCCTTCTTTGGGACCTAGAAATCAGTGCGTAAGCAATACCCAATTGTTTAGAGCCACCAAAGGAGGTTTGACCATCCTACCTTGGTTTCTAACAACATTTCTTTGGGTAGACATCTCCCTAGGTTTGTTCTACATGACAAACCAATCTGAAACTCTAGGTACCCACGAACCTACTAACCCAGCTATTGAACTGTTTTTTTCTTTCTTCGAAGCTATCTTCGAAGTTGGCTGTGAAGGCCACTGCTTGGCCCTGACTCCCTGTTTCGGGCCTAACTCAGGACTTTGATGAAGGTGGCCACTTTCCGTCCTGCGTGAGGCTGGTCTAGGAGGCCAATCTCTGACTTTGATCCCATAAACTGAACCCTTCTTCCGTCTCCTTTTAGAATGACCGCTCTCCATTCTGTAATAATTAGGTGGCTTGGACTCATATAAAGGCCTCTTGCCTTTAGAATGCATTCTAGCGGCTGTCGGCTCAGCCATTAATGGTTGCTACCTAATACTAGTTGGATATGGCCTTTTGTTATAAGCACTGGTTGGTTTAGGACGCCTCTGTACATTCTTATAATATTGCTTCCCATCAATTAGAAGCCCTTTCAACCACTTGTAGCTCAGCCTACATCTGAGACACATTCTTTGCATGACAACTGCTTCTAAAGAATCGTCATCCAGTGCTTCTTCATCAGAGTCTTCCCTCTGGTCTGAGAAACCTTGTCCAATAGCTGGTAGATTTCCAGTGTCTTTCTTGACAGTTGTCTGGCTGGCAACATGCATCTGCACATTGACTTCTTCTAATTCTTTCAAGGACAAGTTCTGGAAGTCTGGCATAATAACATTGGCTGCCACCTCTCCAATTTCCGGGAATGGATTAGTATCAATCCCCATGGCCTTTTCTGCTTTAGTTAGGAATTTTAAACTATCCTTTCGAATTTGCTCTTGGATCCTGTCTCGAAAAAAAATGCAATTTTTAGTTGAGTGAGACCAAGAATTATGCCATTTACAATGCAGTTTTCCTTTAAGTTCCTCTGGAGACGGAATTTTGACTCCTTTTGGTAACTTCAGGAAATTTGCAACAAGCAAACGATCAAAAATGTCATCTGCCTTTGTTAATTCGAAAGAGTATTTCCTATGAAGGTCTTTCTTTTTAAACTGCTGATCAATTATTGTATCTTTATGAATTAATGCCTCACAGATCACAAGATCTTTCCCTACAATCTCTGCTGCATCAATCTCATAATTAGGATATCTATAATACGTCTTGTACAATGCATTACTTCGATCTTGTTCTTCTTCTAGTAATGCTTCATACCTAGACACCTTATAGGTTAATTCCATTAAGTCTCTAAACTCAGTTGAGTCAAACTTCTTTCGAAGCCTAAACTTTAAACCATTTTGAGTCAGTCTCACAAATTCAGGCTCTGGTAAGATGATCCTACATTTATTTCGTGCTCTTTTAAATCTGGCAATAAACTAAGTAGCCTTCTCATTAGGCCTTTGACTTAATCTTGCCAAGTCTGCCATGGAAACCTCTGGCTCTGTTTGGAAGAATTGGGCATGAAATGCCTTTTCCATTTGTTCATCGGTCATTTTTCTTCATAAAATTCAAATATATGACATTGCTAGAAGTAAATCCATTTTTTTATTAAGATTTTTAGAAATTAGTCAATTTTTTTGTTTATTTAATTGTTATTGTTCTTAATAAATTTTATTTATTTATTTATCGTATGTCATAGTTATGCATAAAATTCTACCACAATGTTTTTATCTACTGATTTATTTATTTATTTCCGTACATTGTCTCTAAGTCTTTCATTCAACTATGATTTCAATCTAAAATAAAAATCAAGCACGGTATCACTTGATCATGACATCAATCAAAATTTAATATACATTAATTAAATTTCAAGAGAAGAAAACGAACAATATTTTAAAATGTATTAGTTACTTAATGGAAATGTATTGTCGCTTTTTCAATTTTTGTAATATATACTAATTTTAAGCTCCATTTGTCTCAACATTAGAAAAATATTTTACATATTTGTTACTATTTGGTACAATAAAAAATAAAAGTCAATAAAAAAAATATTTTTATGATTAATAGAAAATATATATATATATATATTTTCTTAATTTTTAAAAAGTGAAATTTGATTAATGCTATCACACTATCAATGTTAAGATTAGGAATATGACTATTCTTCACTTCTATAAAATAGTGAGCTTGATTAGTTATTATCATCGGAACAAAAACTAAAAATTTTAAAAATTTCAACTTTCAAGCTTTTTCAATAACGTAAAGTTAATTTTTTAATAAAAAAATGTGACAATGTCAACAAAATTTCGTAGGTAAAGTTAATAAATGTTAGAAGAATTTGAAAAATCTAAACTATAGGGGTTTTGTAATGTGTACCATAGTTTTATGAGTTGACCCGCAATGATAGAGGTCTTTTTCGCTAACGCGGATTCCGAGTTGTTCCATTCCATCCAGTGCCCGCACGCACATACTTCTCTCTCTCTCTCTCTCTCTCTCTCTCTCTCTCTCATTTAAGGTCAAAGTTGACCCAAAAAAAAAAAAAAATTGAACTTGGACTAATCAACCAGGACTATTTTTTTGACTATAGATAAATTATAAATACATTTCCTATATTTGTTAAAAATATGAAATTTTTTCTCATGTTTTAAAAATTATAAATATTTTTTTTATTAGAAATTTTCTTGCTAACTGACTTAAAAAGAAAATAAAATAAAATAATCTAAATATTCTCTAGTGCCAAAATAAAATTATTATAATATCTTTATCTTCTTCCATCCACTACCAAATCTTACCCTCTACACTACCATAATATTCTCCAACTGTTTTTATGGACACACAAAATGCTTGTAAATAATAATGATGGTAGTATTGATTGAGAGGGGGAGAGAATAGTATGATGATTTGGCAAAATAGTGCTGCTAGTTGAGAGAACATAGGCCTTGTTTGATTGGAAGGATTGGGGGGACTATCCACTATTTGGACTTGAGTCCAAATAGTGTTCCTTATCCGCCGTTTGATTTTTTTTTAGTCTGGCGGACTCCATGTCCCCCATATGGGGGACTATCCTGTCCTGGGGGGGGTGTGGGACAGAAAGTGGGGGACTAATCACTGTTTGGATTAGATGATGAAATGACCATTTTGACCATCTACTATTTAATTATGTATTATATTTAATAAAATTCAATAAAATTTAAATGTCTCAATTTAAAAATAAAATAATTTTATTTAACTTTTTATTGATGTTTTATTTATTTAATTTTTTGAAATAATTTTTTATGGATATTTTATTGATGTTTTATTTTAAAATTTTGTTTATGTTTTATTTAATTTCATTATTTAAATTTAATGGATGTTTTATTTAATTTCATTTTTTGATTATTATTTTTTTTTTAAACAAATTTATTTAAAATCTTAATTAAAAAAAATAATATATATTTTTATTGCTATTTTATTTATTTATTTATTTTTTTAAAAAAATAAATTTATTTAATTGTGTAAAAAATAAAATAAAATATTTTTTTATTTAATCTAACTAAAAATAATTAAAATATTAAAGATATGTTTAATATTACTATTACTTAGTAAACAATTAAAAAAGGGTAAAATAGTCATTTGTTCATTTATTCTATCCAGTCCGTCCAACCAAACGTTGGATTCACTAAAAATAGTCCGGGGGATTCACAGTCCGGACATCTAATCCCATGAAAAAACAAACACATGATACATATCCAATCCAACCAAATAGTCCGGGGGATTCCAATCCCAGGACTCAAGTCCGATGGATTCTAATCCCCCCTTTTCCAGTCCGTCCAATCAAACACACCCATAAAGAATAAGGAATGTGAGATTAAAAAAAAAAAAGGATAGAAAATAAAGTGTTTAATTTGGATTTGGAGCCCCTCCAGGACTTGATCTGGAGGGTGCTATTCGGAACTGTGAGGTTCATCATGGGTTCCGTTTTAATGATCTGAACCGTTTATTTTGTCAGATACTTCGTGTATATCAATTAGAAAAAAAATGAAGTCGATCCAATAATCGTAACATATTCAATTCATCATGTCTGTCACCAAAAAATAGAAAATAATTGTGTTGTTAAAAATAGACTATTCATTTTTTAGTAACAAATGCGATAAATTGAATTAGTTACAATAATTAGATTAACTTAATTTTTTTAGAGTTAATTATCAAAAAAGTCATGTCTACATATTTGGTGGTAGCTTAGGTCCTGTCAAAAAGTTTTTGAACCAATAAGTCTCATTTATAGGTAAAAAGACGTTTTGCCTTTTAATTCCAAAACTGAGAATGTTCTCAATTTCAAAACTGAGAATATTCTCAATTTTCCAACAGATAATGATTTCAGTAAATTATTATCAAAATTAAAAAAATTTCTGTTTGGCTTTTGAGAAAAGTATGGGATTGAAAAGAAAGATAATTCTGCGAATATTTTAAGAAATTTATAATTACCAATTTTGAGAAATTTCTCAATTTTAAAAAACTCTCTCTCTCTCTGCAATCTGTCTCAATCTCCTAATTGGTTCTCTCATCTCAGCTATTCACTTTCTCTCTCCGATTGAAAAACAAAATCTGGAGCTTCTACAGACTAACAATGGCTATCTCAGTCCAAAACCTCATCAAGGAGCGCAAATATCCATTCGTCTTCTCTCTCTTCGTCCTCCTCCTCTTCGTCACATTTATAGAAAAGTAAATAGAATCAATCATAGCATCCAAAACATTGGTGTAGTGAAGCAGAGTATTCGGGTCGACCATTTCTTTGGATGGAGTTAACAATTTAAAAAGCGAATTATCAAGGGGAACAACCCCTTTGTTCTGTATAAAAACATAGTAAGGGTATAAATTGATCATAAATGGCGATTTAGTTCAGGACAAGAATTGAAGCAATGGTAATACAAACTGGGTCAGGGATTGATTGAAACAGGGATTGATTGAAAAAGGCCTGAGAAGGCGGAAAAGGGTCGAGAACTATCGAGGCGGCATAAGGGGAAGAAATTTTGATCTGGGTGTGTAAATTGGCGGTGACGAGGGCGGTATAGAGGGATTCGATGGCGGTTACGAGGAGGGGGGAAGAGGAGGGGGACGATGGTGAGGACCTCGTCGCCGACGGAGATGGCGGTGATTTGGGTTTCGGGAAAGAAGCCGTCTTCAGCAAGTCCCATTTTGAAGAAAAAAGGATAAATAGGGATATTAAAAATTAATGGGATTTGGAGCAAATGATTTTATTTAGGACTTAATGGTGTATAAGTTCACAAAATGGGACTTGTATGTAAATGCCCCATTTTTTTATGATTGATCTACACTAAATGTTGAACAAAATAAACGGTTTAACAGAATCTACAATGAACTCTACAAATCCAAACAATGCTCTCCATTTCGAATTAAAGACCAGAGGGAATCCACTTCCTATTAATTTACCCTTTTGACTATAAAATGTTGTAGTTTTAAACGTTTTGTAAATAAACTCAACAATATCAATAAGGGTTGGGCTATAATACACGTGTCTTAAAAATTTGTATATTATGTGGTATTTTGAGAAGTTAGTAAAAAATTAATTTTTTTGATTTTTTTAACTTTTTTGTTAAAAAATTTAGCTTTTTTGTGATTTTTTTTGTATAAAAAAATTAAAAAGTCAAAACATTGATTTTTTACCAAGTTTCTAAATTACCCCTATATGTATTATTATTTTTAATTGTATTATTTTTAATTGTCGGGGTTTTTAAAAAATGAATCAGAGTTATTGATTTGATTCAAACCAACACAATCGCCACTAGATACATTAAAAAATAATAATAATAATCATTATGAGTCATAAATAAATATTATAAAATCTATAACTTATTTTGATTTGACATTTAAATTAAATACATAATTGGAAAGTAGAGGTCTAAAGTATGTCACTCTCAATTTTTAAGGGGGATTTGGTCATAACCCCCTCACTACCTAATTTCTCTTTCAAAATGACAAGAATTATATAAGTACTTTCAAAACCCCTTGATATTTTAAAACTTGTTTCTTTTACTATATTACCCTCATATCTATCAGCTCTCCTATTAAGACATTTTCACTATGTATTTCAGAGTAAAATTTTACTCTGTATGAAAGTAAAATTTTACTCTGAATGAGAGTAAAATTTTACACTCTGAAACTAAAAGTAAAATTTTATTCTGTATAAAAGTAAAATTTTACTCTGAAAAATAAGTAAACTGTGAGACTCTGAAGCTAAAAGTAAAATTTTACTCTGTATAAAAGTAAAATTTTACTCTGGTTCTATCAAATGAAAAAAACAGAACAATAGAACCAGAGTTAAATTTTACTCTGGTTCTATCAAATAAAATTTGATTGCAGGCTCTTTGATTTTGGCTGAATCAAACAATTACACTAAAATTTATAAATAATCATAGAAAACTTGGTTATTTGTGTGCATATATTCACAGTAGCAGTAAGAATGGAAGCAAGTTCTCGCACAGGAGGAAAAGAGGTTGCAAAGTATGGAGCATTTGAATACATGTGAAATTTCTGAAAATAAACGTCAATAAGGAAAAGAAAAAAATAATAAAATCAAGATCAAAACACACAAATATACAGATATATATATAGATTACAGATCGGAATATATATATATATTCGAATTCAAACCTCAAAACACATATATATTCGAATTCAAATCTCAAAACACACAAACACACACATATATATAGATATATATATATAGATTACAGATCGGAATATGTAGATATATATATTCGAATTCAAATCTCAAAACACATATATATTCGAATTCAAATCTCAAAACACACACACACACACACACACACACACACATATATATATATATGTATCAGCGCAGATAGAAGATGTCAGGCGAGGATCTTTGATCAAATGGCAACAGCACTGATCGAACAGTGAAGAAATCAACCGAAGAAGGAGATCGAACTCCGATCTGAGGCGGAGCAGAGGAAGTCGCTGAGTGGTTTTGATACCAGATCTTGAAACCCTAGCCATGGCGTCTTGAGAGATTGAGATGGTGATTAGGGAAGATTTAGTTGAGGGTATAATAGTCTGATAAAATATTTAAATAATAAATTTTGTCCTTTATACAAGATTTTATAATTATGAGGGGGTTTAGAAAGTATAATTTTTTTCTTAGTCCTTCTAACAATGAAAGGAAGGTAAAGGGGGTTTATAGCCAAATTTCCCAATTTTTAAAGGGAGTTTTTTTCCATAAATCCATCTTTAATTACTTATGTTCCATCCAATCCATATTCTTTTTCACTATTCCATTAGGTCCTATTTGAGATAAGAAGACCAAAATACCCTTTTCATCTACTTATGTTCTATTTAGTTTATATTATTTTCTTGTATTTCAATAAGTCCTATGGGTGACATAATTACCAAAATACCCCTAATGTGAATGTTCAATCCGTCAATGTGAATGTTCATATTGTCAATGTGTAGGGGCCCGGCCCATGTACAATGTGAATATTTACATTGACATGTTAACATTCACATTGATAGGAGTGTAAAATTAGCCCGCGGCCTATGGGCGGCCCGGGGCGAGCCCGGTCCGGCCCGTGACAATGTGAATATTCACATTGACATATTAACATTCACATTGATAGGACTGTAAAATTGGTCCGTGGCCTGTGGGCGGCCAGAAGCCCGCTCGTTGTTGGGGCAGGCCTGGCCCGTTGATAATGTGAATATTCACATTAACATGTTAACATTCACATTGATAAGAGTGTAAAATTGACTCGCGTCCCATGGGCGGCCCGAAACCCGTGGGCGGCCTGGAGAGAGCCCGTCCCCGCCCGTGACAATGTGAATATTCACATTGACATATTAACATTCACATTGATAGGAGTGTAAAATTGGCCCGCGGCCCGTGGGCGGCCCGAAGCCCGCCCGCTGCCCGGGGCGGGCCCGGCCCATGACAATGTGAATATTCACATTGACATATTAACATTTATATTGATAGGACGGTAAAATTGGCCCGCGACCTGTGGGCGGCCCGAAGCCCGCCCGTTGCCGGGGCGGGCCCGGCCTGTTGATAATGTGAATATTCACATTGACATGTTAACATTCGCATTGATAAGAGTGTAAAATTGACTCGCGTCCCATGGGCGGCCCGGGGAGAGCCCGGCCCCGCCCGTGACAATTTGAATATTCATATTGACATATTAACATTCACATTGATAGGAGTGTAAAATTGGCCCGCGGCCCGTGGGCGGCCCGAAGCCCACCCGCTGCTCGGGGCGGGCCCGGCCCGGCCCGTGACAATGTGAATATTCACATTGACATATTAACATTCACATTGACAGGAGTGTAAAATTGGCCCGCGGCCCGAAGATGACAGCCTCGGGTCGGGCCGGTGGGCCTAGGCCTAGGCTCGAGCTTAGGCCAGGCTTGGGCGGGCCTGGCCGTTTTTTTTTAATTTTTTCTACCAAAATTTTATTATTTTTCACAAAAAAAGACATTGTGCATCAAGCGGGCTGGGCCTCGGACCGAGCATTGAATGGGCCTTAAGCGGGCCGATGGGCGGGGCCGGGCTTCAAAGTGATGGCCTAGGCCCTAGCCTAGGGTCTCGAACATGCTCGGATCCGAACCTGAACGAGCCTGCCCCAGGCCGTGGGCGGGCTTCGAGCAGCCCACGGGCGGCGGGCCAATTCTACATTCCTATCAATGTGCGTATTAACATGTCAATGTGAATATTCACATTGTCAACGGGCCGGGCTGGGCCTACCCTGGGCCGCGGGGGAGCTTCGGGCAGCGTGCAAATTTTACACTCCTATCAATGTTAATGTTAACATGTCAATGTGAATATTCACATTGTCACGGGTCGGGCCAAGCCCGCCTCGGGCTGCGGTCGGGC